>CM061230.1:111152352-112352352 GCA_030844895.1 Ambrosia x helenae
CTCTGGACCCTTGGGGTTTAGATTAAAACAAGTCAAATTGGTTAAAAAGGGATTTGGTAATGAAGAACACACCTTAGATCTTCACTTGTAATGATTTAGAGAGTTAGGTTATGAAAAACAAGCTCAAAAACTCCTTCCCCAATGATAATAGCTGGTAGAGAGTGTTTGGAGGCGTTTAGGGTTTGTGAAATGGTGAAAAAATGGCTAAGGATGGTATTTATACCCAGTCCAGGTTTGCCCAGAGTTTATGTGGTCGAATGTGGAACTTTTCCACATTCGCCCTTTTTTAATGGGTCGAATGTGGAATCTTTCCACATTCGCCCACTTTGTTTCCACATTCGCCCATTTCTCAAGTCCCATTTCCACATTCGCCCATTATTTCCACATTCAGGTCATCAGCACTTTTTAACACATGTTAACAGCACTTTTTAACACATGTTAACCTTTTTCCAGTTTGTCGTGTTTAACGCATTCTAACACATCTTAACACATAAGCATGCATCCATAGTCTATAACTTAGCATGTTTAGGCACGTATAATCATTTGTACATCATTTAAGCAAGTATAAGCATACAATTCACCACACGACCCATAAATCTACACATATACTTAATTAGTTCATGTAATGTCACCAACGACGGAACCCGGGTACTAATGTATTCCCAAAACGACTCCCAATGATCCTCCAGATCATTGACCCTGGACAATCCTAATTTGACCCGACTCACTGACCCAGTTTAAGTTTGTTTATAAACGTTTCTCGCTAAGGTAGACTTAGATGTTACTATTATGTTTAAGCCGAACATGCCGGGTGTCACATCATCCCCACGTTGAAAGAATTTTCGTCCCGAAAATTGCGCAAAGCCCAAAAAGAAGAAACGGAAGAACCGAACAAAAAGAAACTTACCGGAACCCGGATGTCACATCATCCCCACGTTGAAAGGAATCTCGACCCGAGATTCATTCCGCTTCAGCAGTAGTAACATGCCTTGATTCAAACGGCACGCTTCGGAAAGAGATGAGGATACTTAGATTTCATCTGATCCTCCCGTTCCCATGTGAACTCAGGTCCACGGTTCGAGTTCCAACAAACTTTAACGATGCGGATTTTACTCCGACGAAGGCTACGAATCTTGTAGTCGAGAATCTCGACAGGTTCCTCCACAATGCGAAGACGATCATCCACCTTGATCTCTTCCAGTGGTACAATGAGAGATTCATCAGCCAAACACTTCTTCAAGTTAGACACATGGAAGACGTTGTGCACACTACCGAGCTCCGCCGGTAAGTCAAGTCTATATGCCACCGGCCCAATCCGATCCAGGATTGCGAACGGTCCGACATAATGAGGGTTAAGCTTGCCACGCTTTCCAAAGCGTATGACGCCCTTCCATGGTGAAACTTTCAGAAGTACCTTGTCCCCAACCTGGAACTCTAAAGGTTTTCGACGGCGATCGGCATAGCTCTTCTGACGATCCCGTGCAGCAGCCAAACGTTGACGGATCTGTACGATTTTCTCCGAAGTTTCGTACACGAGTTCCGGACCAGTGAGCTGGCTCTCGCCCACCTCGGCCCAACAAAGTGGTGATCGGCATTTTTCGTCCGTAAAGAGCCTCGAACGGAGCTGCCTTGATGCTAGAGTGATAGCTGTTGTTGTAGGAGAACTCCACTAACGGCAGGTGGATCTCCCAACTTTTGCCAAAATCGATGACACATGCCCGCAGCATGTCCTCCAGTGTTTGTATCGTCCGCTCACTCTGGCCGTCAGTTTGCGGATGATAAGCCGTACTCATATCCAGCTGAGTACCCAAGGCCTTATGAAGAGCCCTCCAGAAACGCGAAGCAAAGCGGGAATCACGATCAGAAATGATAGAAAACAGGCACACCGTGCCGAGAGACCACCTCCTTAAGGTAGAGTCGAGCCAACCGCTCGAGTCCATCCGTTTCCTTAATAGGTATGAAGTGTGCCGATTTCGTCAACCGGTCGACGATCACCCAAATCATGTCACAACCACTTGGTGATCTCGGTAACTTGGTGACGAAATCCATCGTGATCCGCTCCCACTTCCATTCTGGAATCTCAGGTTGCTGTAGGAGACCAGACGGCTTCTGATACTCCACCTTGACCTTAGCACAGGTCAAGCATTTTGCTCACATAGGAGGCTATATCAGCCTTCATGTTCGGCCACCAATAAAGTATCTTCAGGTCCTGATACATCTTATCGGAGCCTGGATGAATAGAATACCGGGATTTGTGAGCCTCGTCCAAGACAAGCTCCCGTAATCCCCCGAGTAAAGGAACCCAAACACGCCCAGCGAAGTAGTGTAGGCCATCAGACCTAAGCTCAAGGTGTTTGTCCGCACTGTGCATCGTTTCGGCCTTAAGGTTTTCCTCCTTCAAGGCATCCACCTGAGCCGAACGGATCCGGTCAGGTAAGGAGGAATGAATGGTAAGCTGCAAGGCTCGGACACGCCGAGGCTTCGCCGACTCTTTCCTGCTCAAGGCATCCGCCACAACGTTTGCCTTGCCAGGATGGTACTTAATCGCACAGTCATAATCGTTCAGGAGTTCAACCCAGCGACGCTGCCGCGCATGTTCAACACCTTCTGGTCGAAAAATATGCTGAAGACTCTTGTGATCGGTATATACTTCACACTTGGTACCGTACAAGTAATGTCTCCAGATTTTCAACGCAAAGACCACTGCACCCAGTTCTAAGTCATGAGAAGTGTAATTCTTCTCATGAACTTTGAGTTGACGAGAAGCATAAGCAATAACCTTCCCGCGCTGCATCAACACGCAACCAAGACCCGAATGGAAGCATCACAGTACACAACGAAATCATCCGTACCCTCAGGAAGGGATAAGATAGGTGCAGAACAAAGTTTAAGCTTCAGCATCTGAAATGCTGATTCCTGTGGTTCGTCCCAGTCGAACTTTCGGTCCTTCTGGGTGAGAGCAGTGAGGGGTTGAGCGATCTTCGAAAATCCCTCGATAAAACGCCGATAGTAACCTGCAAGACCTAGGAATTGCCGCACCTCAGATGGCGTCTTTGGTGCTTCCAGTCTTTAATAGCTTCGATCTTAGACGGATCGACATGAATTCCCAGTTCATTTACCACATGCCCTAGGAATTGAACTTCGCGTAACCAAAAATCACACTTTGAGAACTTAGCATACAACTGCTCCCGTCTCAAAAGTTCCAAGACCAACCGCAGATGTTCCTCATGATCCGCCTTGTTCTTGGAATAAATCAGAATGTCATCAATGAACACGATGACGAACTTATCAAGGTACGGCTTACAAACACGGTTCATCAAATCCATGAACACTGCCGGTGCGTTAGTGAGACCGAAGGGCATGACTAAGAACTCAAAATGGCCATAACGAGTGCGAAAAGCAGTCTTCTGGATGTCAGCTTCCCTGACGCGCAACTGGTGATAACCGGACCGCAAGTCAATCTTCGAGTAGTAGCTGGAGCCCTGAAGCTGGTCAAAGAGATCATCAATGCGAGGGAGAGGATAACGATTCTTGATGGTCACTTTGTTCAGCTCACGGTAATCAATACACATACGAAGGCTCCCATCCTTCTTCTTCACAAACAAAATAGGAGCTCCCCACGGGGACGAGCTCGGTCGAATGAAACCCTTTTCCAAGAGTTCCTGCAACTGGCTGGATAACTCTTGCATCTCAGGAGGTGCAAGACGATACGGGGCTCGGGCAATAGGAGCTGCGCCCGGAGCAAGATCAATACTAAACTCAACCTGACGATGGGGAGGAAGACCAGGCAAATCATCAGGAAACACATCAGAATAGTTACGAACCACCGGAATGTCCTCGATCTTCTTCTCATCGTCAGTAGAAACGTTAACAAGTGCCAGAATGGGCCGAACAGCCCTTTCGAAGATACTTACGGGCTTTCATGCTGGAAATGATACTCAGCGAAGCACCGCTTTTCTCGCCATGAACCGAAAGAATCTCTCCATCGGGGAGAGGATCCGAATAAACCTTGTCAAGCAAACAATCTCTGCACGATACAACGATAACCAATCCATGCCCACAACGACATCGAAACTACCCAAAGGTACAGGCATAAGGTCAATGGGAATGACAGACCCGACAGTTCCAAGTGACACTCCCTAAGGATATGAGTCGCCTCGATGTTCTTACCATTAGCCAATTCTATCAAATACTTAGCCTCTAAAGGTGTGGGTACTGTATCTAGCAACTGACTAACATCCACAGATACGAAGCTCTTATCGGCACCAGAATCAAATAAAACACAAACATAGCGATTGTTGAGAGGGAACGTACCGGTAACTGTGTCTGGATCCTGCCTAGCCTCCGCAGACCCAATGACGAAAGCACGCGCAGTCCTGCCTCCGCCGCCATTCCCGTTACCGTTACCGTTTTCGCCCCTCCCATTATCGCCCTGCTTCAGCTTGGGACAATCACGCTTGAAATGTCCCGTGTCACCACAGTTGTAACACCCTGTCTCCCCTGAGTCCCCTGAGCAGCAGGAGCAGGAGTAGCCGCAGGAGTCTGAGTTGGGGTGAGCGCCACCTTGCAATCCTTAGCATGGTGCCCCAACTGATGGCACCGATGACAACGAGCCCGATCACAATTCCCAGAATGGTGGAAGCCACACTTGTTACACTTGGGATGCTTCCCAATGTATCCACTGTCTTCTGCGAAGAAGACGACCCAGATCCCTCAGTCTTTCTTGGCCGGTTGAGACGGCGCCGGCACTGCACTCTTACCCACGTTCTCCCATTTCCTCTTGTTGCCATCAGACCCCTTCGCAGTTGAACCCTTAGGAGGTAAAGCGCCCTCCAAAATCTTCATGTTGGTCATCTTGTGTGCAGAACGGACGACCTCAGCCAGTGTAGGAAGGTTCCCAGCAGCTACTAACCCAGCAATCTCGGCACCAATCCAGAGATGTAGTGCTCGATCCTACGGTACTCAGGTGTGTGCATGTCAGGACACAACACCGCCAGCTCATTGCGTCGCACAGTATACTCTTCAATCTCGGACCCCACCATCTTGCAGTTCCAGACTTCATGTTCCAACTTCTGTACTTCCTCCCTGGGACAGTACTCACTCTTCAATAACCGAACAAAATCCGCCCAAAGCATAGCATGAGCTTCCCCCAGCCCATGTTCTGCGTAGCAGCATTCCACCATGACAAAGCAGGACCCTCAAATGTCGCAGAGTGGCATACTTGACCCGGTCCTCAACAGGACAATTACACATCAGAGAAAACAGATTCAACCTTCTCCAACCATCGGAGCAGTCCCACTGCCCTTTCAGTTCCAGCAAAGTTGTGGGGCTGATAGTCCTAAACTTCTTGTAAGAACACTGAGGTGGAGGCGGGTTGACAGCAGCACCTGAAACATGACACAAAGATAAACCACAAAGGAAACATGACACCCAAGAACGAAACAAGGCAGGTAAGAACCAACTTACCACCCATAGCATTGTGCCCGGCCTGGAAAGCAGCCAAGGCTATGTTCACTTGCTGTTGAAGCAAGTTATTCAGCTCTGCCTGGGTCATGTTGATGTTACCACGACCGCCACCACGGCCACCGCCGCCACGGCCACCACCACGACGTCCACCACCACGTGCGCGCCCGACATGATCTGACAAATCAGAAATCGAGAGGTTCAGATTCGCTGCTAGTGTCAACCACTAGTAGCTTAGAAAGATTACATCTAGACCCCAATCCAGGACTATGCATCCAAGTTCAGAGTCCACTTGGATTCTCATGCATTTCAGTTTATGATTTCGTGTGCACCCGAAATGATGAACTGCTCTACATGGCCCTCCAAGCTTTCCCTTAGCTTGAACTCAAGTCGCCGGATGTCGGCATCTAGTATCGTGCTATCACAAGCATAAGTGCACAGGATAATGTGTGAGCAAGTGCGTCTATTGGGGGTACGAAAGGGGAGATGTCCGAATCCTGGACAGACTCGAGAGTACGCAAGACTACCCCAATACACGACACTGCTGTGCAAAACCAACGAGTCAACCCCTTCTCCTTCAAACCCGAAGAAGAACATAAGAGTGTATAAAGCAAGAGTGAGGACGGATGATGTAACAGAAAAGTGCGATGATGATGTAAAGACACCCCGACAAAGTTAGTACATGTTCCAAACCAACTCAAGTATGTGACCGTCTAGTGTGTGCGACTCGGCTATAGACTAGACTCTAAATGCAGTCCTAGTTCACTATAACCATTGGCTCTGATACCAATCTGTCACACCCTCAAATTCCACTTGCGGGGTTTTACCGCGAGGCGCATGACAAACCAGGATTCAAGTCAACGGTCACAATAAACAACACTATATGCATAACACAAAACCCAAAAGATATAATTATAAAAGCATAAACTGTAGCGGAAGCTTTAAATGATTACAACCCAAAAGACATAGTTCAAATGTTTAATGAAGACCATGCTCTAAACCCTAGACGCCCGTGCCGACTCGTGCGCCTAGATCCAGTTGTTGCTACCTTAGCGACCTGAGAAAAACATGCCAAAAGACGTCAACATATAATGCTGGTGAGTTCACAGGTTTGTTCAAAAATGTTATCCAAATGTTACCATGTCCATACTATATCAATGCTACCAAGTACGCTAGCTAGGCGTATGTTTTATTACTACTACGATTGGAAACCATTACTGGACACGTTTAGCAATGTTTAGCATGTTTAGCAGCCCGTAATGTTCAGCACGATAATGTTCCTGTTCGAGACAATATGCACCCGCCCGGCCCTCCAAGCCGACGAGTGGGGCAGGTCACGCCCAATAGATCTATCCACATTTCCCCCGTTGTGCAAACCCGCACATTCATGGTTTCCCCCGGGACTTTCCAAAAGATCGTATAGCAATATAAAGTTAAAACCATAGTATGACATATGTTACCAAAACTGTTTAGCGCATGTTTTCTCCCCCAAAAGTTAAAGCAGTAAAAGTGGGGCCGTGAACTCACATTAGATAGCGTTCTTCAAATATAAGTAAAGATGTTTAGCCCTTGATAATCCCTCTACCGGAGATCTATCAAAATGTTCACATAAGTGTTCCGACTAATAACCATAAGGTTATCTAGCCCCCGATTGTCCAGATCATAACCGAGTATGTTTTAAAACGTGTTTAAATGTTTAACCGACACACTAGACCGACCCGACATCCCGTTGGTGACCCATTACCCTAACTAATCAAGTACACATAGATTACATGCAAGGTTCAAGCATAAAACACTTAGTTTGTATCAAAAATCTCATTTTTGTTAACGTAGGGTCGAACGTAGTCCTGGGAGGTCGAAGGTGGCCTTAACTGGTCGAATGTGGCTTTGAACCTCCACCTTCGCCCCTTTTCTTCCCACCTTCGCCCTTTTAGTTCATTCGCCCCTTTTTGTTTCCAGGTTCGCCCCCTGGAACCCACCTTCGACCGTTCGACTGGTCGAAGGTATTCCAGGTTCGCCCCTGATGTCAGATTTTTCCAAAAACGCGTCGAAAAACATCCGAAAACATCACGAAACATCACGAGTTACAGCAGTCAAGCATCATTAATATATTCCTACGAAACCCTACAAATTTTACCCCAAAAATCTATCCGTTTTACAAGTTTCCTAAAATAGTAAATTATGGAGATGTCACATCACCATGCATGAAGATATTACCCAATTAGGAAACTTTCTGAAATCGATCAATAATCCGTCCATCATACTCGAATCATCATGAACAAGAAACCCCTATCATAACCTTATCATAATCATCCAAAAACAAACCCTAAATCTAACTAAAAACCCCTTTAATCGCCAAAACACCATCAACAATCAAAGGTAACATGTTTCAATCATAACCCATCATTAATAACAGCCCTAGGTTGTTGTCATATCATCTATACAACAAGTAATCATCAAACAATGCATAATATCATACTAACACATGTTTATTTGCATAAAAACTCATTGTTTATGAATAGGTTTTGGTTAGGAAAGGTTTTTATTCATAAAATAGGTTGATATCAGATCTGGACCCTTGGGGTTTAGATTAAAACAAGTCAAAATTGTTTAAAAAGGATTTGTAATGAAGAACACACCTTAGATCTTCACTTGTAATGATTTAGAGAGTTAGGTTATGAAAAACAAGCTCAAAAACTCCTTCCCCAATGATAATAGCTGGTAGAGAGTGTTTGGAGGCGTTTAGGGTTTGTGAAATGGTGAAAAATGGCTAAGGATGGTATTTATACCCAGTCCAGGTTCGCCCAGTTTATGTGGTCGAATGTGGAACTTTTCCACATTCGCCCCTTTTTAATGGTCGAATGTGGAATCTTTCCACATTCGCCCACTTTGTTTCCACATTCGCCCATTTCTCAAGTCCCATTTCCACATTCGCCCATTATTTCCACATTCAGGTCATCAGCACTTTTTAACACATGTTAACAGCACTTTTAACACATGTTAACCTTTTTCCAGTTTGTCGTGTTTAACGCATTCTAACACATCTTAACACATAAGCATGCATCCATAGTCTATACTTAGCATGTTTAGGCACGTATAATCATTTGTACATCATTTAAGTAAGTATAAGCATACAATTCACCACACGACCCATAATCTACACATATACTTAATTAGTTCATGTAATGTCACCAACGACGGAACCCGGTACTAATGTATTCCCAAAACGACTCCCAATGATCCTCCAGATCATTGACCCTGGACAATCCTAATTTGACCGACTCAACTGACCCAGTTAAGTTTGTTTATAAACGTTTCTCGCTAAGGTAGACTTAGATGTTACTATTATGTTTAAGCCGAACATGCCGGGTGTCACAATAGTGATAGCAAATCTGCTATTTCTATAGCTGCCAATCCTGTCTTCCATGATAGGACTAAGCACTTTGAAATAGACTTGCATTTTCTAAGAGAAAAAAGTTGCAAATGGCACAATTCAAACTGTTAAGATCAAAACTGGGGAACAAGTTGTTGACTTGTTTACAAAAGGTGTTGGTGTTAGCCAACATCAAACATTTTGTGATCGATTGGGTTTGTTTGATATGTTTAGTGCTTGAATTATGGGGGGATGTTAAAAATAAAGACTTATAAAATTCTAATTCTAGCACTAATGGGCTTCTGGTCCAATAGATATGTTTGTATGGTCTTATTGGCAGATGGGCTTGTGTGAGCTAATGGGCTAAATGGGCTAAGGCTTTGCTTGTACATTAAAATAAGCCCACCAGAGGTGTGCTTCTTATGGATGGCTGGGATTGATTTGTGCTTCTAATCCTATGGCTATGGTTGATATCACATGGATCATGGACTGGAGTATAAAAGCTTTTGAGCAACTTGTTTATTATTATTCGTGTCATTATTTTCTCTTTTCTCTTTTGTTCTAGGGTTTCTCTGGAGCAAACCCTAAGTCTGTATCATCTTGTTCATTCTGTCTTTGTCTTGTAAGTTTGTATTATTTCTGATCATCTAGATCAACTGCTGATCTTAATAATCAGCAGTAGATCTTTTGTATTGTACTCATTATTTGGTTCTCAGTGTTTTGCTGAGAATCTAGGGTTCTGGTTGGGTACTATTTTGGGTTGGTTAATAATAGATTTTGTCACCGTTTTGTCGCTATATCTCTTGTCTTTGTGTGTTGTGATTATTGTTGGTTGTATATCTTCGATACCATTATTCTTGACACTTTAATGACGTAATTACACTAAAAAAAATTAATTTTTTTTTTGTATTATTCATCTAGAAAGTATGTTTAAACACATGGGAAAAAAAATTCTAAAAAATAAAATAAATTGTTTTACCCCCTTTGATTCTCACAGTTCTTACCGAAAAACACTTTGTATTTGATCTTTACTCATATTATGTGTGTGTGTGTGTGTTTCTGTAGACCATGTTTGGCTCTCCTTATTTCCATCTCCTTATAACTTATTACTTTTCCAAAAAGTTGATAAGTTAAAAAAGTGTTTGGGAAAGGGGGACTTATCATTTCTACTTATGAGGTTTTATAACATGAAAAATTTTTTGAAAAGTAAGCAGAGATTAACTTTTTAAAACTCCTTATGACTTTTTGTAAAAAGTTATAAGGAGGTGGAAATAATGAGAGCCAAACATGCTCATAGTAGTGTATTGACGTGTCACTTCTAATTAAATAATTGCCCTTGTATTGCTAGTACTCTTGTATAGGCCGGTGAAATCTAATGCTTCTACATGTTTCTGCTAAAATATCAGTTTGATGTATTAACGAAAGAATATTAAATGTATTCGTGTGTGTAATATATTCAATATGTACTTGCACCAAAAATTGTTATTTATTATTTTATCATGTGATACATATGCATGACTATTTGCCCATTTCATTAAATTAGCTAGATGCATTATTTAGTAAGGCATTACAATTCAAACATTTACGTGAAATGGTCAGATCTTCGTTAGTAGTAATATTAGAGGCTATCAGGGTGGTTGGAAGGACCCACGACTAAAGTCCGTTTTATCCAAGGGCACATTTTTTTAAATGCATGTATACGTATGTTATATGTGTGTATGTGTGTGTTAGGGGTGTGTATGGGTCGGTTTGGTTCGGTTTTTATCATTAACCGTAACCATAACCGCTAGTTCGGTTATGGAATTTTCTTAACCATAACCATAACCAAACTTCGGTTATGGTTACTCAGTTATGAATTAGGTTATGGTTCGATTATGGTTATTAACCAAAAATATCAACTAAAACTAACTTTTAGGTAAATTATAAAATTAAAAGCCAATGCGTCTAAAAAAAACTTAACCTACCATTTGACTTTAGTTTGGATTATTTTTATAAGACAATTAAGACTACACTTTTTAGTTGCATTACCAATGCGAGATCCCTTTTAATAAGATATTAAGAAAAAAAAAACATTCTTAAGCCTTTGATTAAAAGTTCAATTCATCATAAGAAAGAGCACTACATCAAGATCATTTTGTAAATAACATACTTTTATTGTAGTAAAAAACCTTCTATATGGTTAATGTAAAACGTAAATCTACTACATAGACTCAACATTACAAGTTTAGTTCGGTTATGGTTATATTGGTTAACAAAGCTTCATAACCATAGTCATAACCGCTTGCTCGTTAAATAAATTACATAATCATAACCATTGGTTATGTCATTATCGGTTAAAATCGGTTCGGTTATGTCGGTTTATGGTTCGGTTATCGGTTATGACGGTTAATTTGCTCACCCATGGTGTATGTGTATTTTAATAGACCCCATATTAAACTTAAAAGTTAGAACTTAGGCCCATTGAAAACTTATTTAAACTAAAAAACTTATTAGCTTATTTATAAGTCCAATATTCATTTAAAACCCAAAACTTAAGGTATAAAGTACCTAAATCTTCAGGTACGCCTTTGAATAAACCATTGATCCAACTTACGACTGATAAGTAATTACATACCACTGACATCAAATTGCCATTAATAAAAAATTAATTTACTATTGATCATATTCATCAGTTAACAACTAACTCTAATAATCAGTTTTGATGACCAGGCAACTTCGCACTAGCCATTCAAATCTGAAGACCTTCTAATGGTACTTCAGTAAGGCAAAATAAATCTATTAGTAAGTTATTACGGATTAACTAATAAATTTATTATGCCTTAATGATGCCCGGTCCACGCCATCATATGACCATCGCCTAAGCCTACAATATCTCGTTAGGTGCTGTAAATAGTCGCTTTTCGAGAGCGAGTAGTATTATTAGTTTTAGGCATCATGGTTTGTTAGTACATATTGTATAGATGTCCCTTGTCTAGTATAGGTGTTTGTATATCGTTTTGGTTGTATTTATGTAAGTTTATATGGCTAAGGGCCGTTTGGTCATTCTGCTAGGTGACTGGGTGCCTTGGACATGACGGACATAGCCAGTCATGTGGGTTATCAGGAGACTGGGTTTCTAACCCCGTCGCCCCCCACCCAATCGTGTGGAAGAAAGCCAATCGACCCAAGGGCCTTAAGCGACTGGCAGTAACTATAAATAGCTCCAATCATTGTCTAATCATTCTAGTTGTCACATCAGTCATTTTGCGATGTTTTTGATAGGTTTATGGTCTGATTCTGATTTGTAAACACACGTGCTCTGTTTTCTTAATCGAATAACCATTTAACCTGTTAGTACATGATGTTTAGATGTCCCTAGCCTAGTATAGGTGTTTATTAGTTGTTTTGTAAACATTTATATGTGTTTTGTGTGTTTTTATGATGTTTAGGGCTGGATAGGCGACTATGGTTAGTTTACACGACTAGCGTGTATCTTTTGGACGACTATGACCTCAGTCATGTCATTTATGGGCGACCATGGTTCATAGTCGCCTGACGTGATATCTAGTCGCCCTTGGGGCTAGGGCCGACTAGTTGGGCCTATAAATACAACCAATCCTTGCCCTAACCATTTCAGCTGTCATTTCACACATTCCAACAACTTAGTACCTCAGTTTCAGGGTCTGTAGCTCTGTATTGTACACATGCGCTCTATTTTTAATACGAATACAACATTTTAACCATCTTGTGTGTGTTTTGATATCTCGTTATTGCCTTTGTTGGCGTTTTTGTTATCTAATCATCGTCTAGTGGATTCCGCACACTAGATGAACCAGATCGTGATTGTCAGATTGTCCGAAAACGATCCTACAAGTGGTATCAAAGCCATGTATAACAAGTGTTTTGTAACATTTCCGAATCAAACAGTGAAGCTTTATATACAAAATCTGTGTGTTTTAGTCTGAAAACCTGTTTTGAAAGTTTGAAACTTTGAGTTTTTGCAAAAACCAACATTTTTCGAAATCTAAGGTAGTTTTAATGTCTAAAAATGTGTGATTTTTTATTAGGTTTTGTTCCAAAAGTATTTTTAACAACTTTTCTAATCACTTGGTGATAAAACACATTGATTTGATTGACTTTGAAGCAAAAATAATGATTTTCGTGCAACACAAGCTAACAGACCTGCTGGGGGTGACTATGAACCTGAGGGATGACTAGGTGTGCTACTCGTGTCCCTATTCAAGAGATTAGCTTCATACTCGTGCATAAAAACACACGGCTATAAAGCTAATCGTGTGGGGAACCTAGTCGCCTTGAAACCTTCCCTAGTCGCTTGTTTTAACCCATAATCGTGTCATTTTCATAGTCGTGTGTGTGTTTAGTCGTGTTACATTTCATAATCTCCCAAAATCAGTACTTACCCAAATTTTGACTAAGTATCAGACTGTACGGACTATTAAAAATGGCTAACCTGTGGGGACACCTGAACCAACCTAGACAACAGTATGAACAACCCATGAACACATAAATGAACGTACCAACCAATCCTTGGGCATTCTCTGTCAACGAAATGTGCAACAGATGCAACAACAGCAACAACAAGCTTATGTTGCCAGAACCAATCCATGGGCACTCGCAGCTCAATAATACGCCCAACAACAACGCCTCGTGAACGGGAATCCGTGGGCACTCGCAGCCGCTACAACTCAACAGAGCCATCATTTATCGTCAGTGCTGTTATGTGATCTAGAAACCGGGAGTTTGAATAGGGCACCAAAGCTACAATTTATGTCTACCACTCATGGAAGGGACGTTTCAGGACACATGTTGAAGGTATAAACAGTGAAGTATGGACAACAATCAAGAATGGGTATAACAGACCAATGATAGAGAACTCAAACATTCCAGTCGCTTTGGATGATATGATGGATACTCAGAAAAGGAAGTTCAATGTTGAGAAGAAGGCGATGGTTGCTATTACTCAAGCTTTGCCCAAAGACATCCTACATCAATTCGTGTAATGTACAACTTCACATATGCTTTGGTTTGCGTTAGCAGAAAGAAATGAAGGGAATGAGAAGACTAAGAAGATCAAGATGGATCAACTCAGGAATGAATTTGAGAATTTCATAACAAAAGGGAATGAGCCTCTGTGGGATATGACTGCACGTTATTATCATCTGATGTCAGAAATATATCAGTACGGGGTTGTATACACATCTGTTGAACTCGTTAAACGCTTTGCAGATGCACTCCCTCTCCACTGGCATCAATGGTTAGACATCCAGAAGTCAACAAACCGTTATGAGAGCATCCCAATCAATGACTTTGTGATCGAGCTTGAGAACAAAGAAAGTGATGAGATCAAGAGGGCGAACAAGGTATTTATCCTTCAGAACCCAAGTATCTACTATGGGACAACTCCTTCTGAATACAGCGGTGCAGGATCCAAACCACAAACAACAATGAAGTTCTAGTGAGTGATCTGATCCTACTTCGCATTTAAGATCTTTGCCGTCTGTGACTGGTCGAAGATTAGTAGTGTGAGACCCGTCCCAAATTACCAAGGCTTAACGCCCTAAAACACGGGATTAGTTGTCTAAATAAAAAAATGGGGTTGACTTAAACTTTGAGAAAATAATTGTGTACTTAAAAGTTTTGTTGTGACCCATTGGGTCAATCAAATTAAAACGATGTTCACATCTCACAAAAGAGTTTACAATCCCGTTATATCGTTTACATGTATTTATTTTCCAATTAAGGTGTAACCCCATATAGTTTGAAACTCAAAATTGAATGTGCGGAAGCGTGTTAATAAGCTTGTGCGCATTCAGTCCTCATAAACGGCTTGATCTTCTTCCCATGCTCCTTAAGATTGGTACCTATGGTTATACACGATTAAATAACCCGATTAGTATTGATAAACGTGAGTTTAATTCAGATTAACATATGTTTATAGTCGTTACACGTTGAAATGGAACGAACTAGGCCAAACGGCCCCATATCAAGCGAATAAACTGTTGCACTTTTTGCACAGCAACTGTTCGGGTTGGTGTTTTCCATTCTAAATCCCAAAATCTGACTTTGACTTTCCAATAAGAAATGTTCTTCGTTCAAATACATGTTTAAGCATATAAAGAACACCTCCTAACGATTTTTCTATGATTTTATACGAATTTTTGAAATCAGCCTGTCTGCATGTTGATGCTGCAGCAGCCGTAGGCTACGACTCAGCCATAGCCTATGGCTGAAAGCTGCTGTCCCCGAAGGCTGATTTGGCCGTAGGCTACGGCTCAGTCTTTGCCTACGGCCAGCAACTTCTGAAATGAGTTCCAAACCTGCGTTTTTATCAAGTTTTATCGCCTACATGTTTAGCAAGAGTGAAACCTTCAATGTGCAGCCACAAGCCCGATTTTAAGGCCATAAAATGCTAACTTTAAGGCTTGTTTCGCAACGTATAACGAGTTAATCCTAACCATTTCTAAGCATAACAAGGCAAGCATAAGGCTATCTTGGTGTCGCCTAAGGCGCATCAATTCCACGTCTTTGGCGTCTCCATCTAAGTACGCTTTAGACTATGCTAATTTCACTTATGACCCACACGTATTCCATCTTTTGTACTATAGACAATGTATTGATAATTAGTTCGCGTCTACTTGGTTTTTAATTTTACTAACCAACGCTAGATTAATCATCATGAGAATTTAGAAGTCGTAATGTGACTTACCTAGCATGCTTCCAACCTTCGTCTAAGGTTGTTTCTATCGAGATGCATTATAATACAAGCTCCCCATTGTGAAGCTCTCGTGATGATGTTCAAACATATATATCTAAGAGTATAGGATTGATATTTAACAAGATTTAAGTCATCGAGTGACTTACCTTGTGCGCGCCTCTTTACTTCAATTCGAGACTTCTTGACCCACCGAAGCTTCTTATACTCGCACCTTGATGTGCAAGCCATATTGGTGATTAAATACATGTTCTTAGAAATCATTCATTTAACCACACGAGTTTTCATCAACTTATCGATGCCTATCGATGCCTGAATGAAATCGAGTTTCATTGAGGCTTTTTATCATACACTTAGTGGGCGAGATTTTACAAATGTCATTTATTGGCCATATAGACCACCAAGATCATCCCGAATTCATTTTCACGATTCATATCATAATAAACAATCAATTATTGAATTTTTTTACAATTGAAGCTTTCAAGCATTCGAAATATTACCAAGCATCCTTGGTTCACTTACAATGTATAAAACCACCAAGTTCATATCATAAACTTCAAAGGTTTCACCATCTAGGTTATGTTATTGTGATGTTACTCAAGATTATTTTGTTTTAAGGCCCTCTTGCACTAGAGTCACCTTCCCTCGCCATCAAATTTCAAGATTCAAGAATCTTAGAATTCTCCCCATCATCACCTAGACTGCAATGCATCAAATTGGATAAAACAAAGGTTACCTTGATGATTAGGGAGCCTTCGATGACTGAAAATCGTATCATGCAAGCTGCAACAACTTGATTCATGGCTGATTTGGGGCTGATTTCTGTTAGTGAGCTTGTGTGTGAGAGTAGTGTGTGTTTGAGGTGTTTTAATCGATTCCAGGGAATGAAATTCTGATTTCCTTTTCTTAACATAATAAACCCCTCTTAAGTAGTTTAGCCAATTGACACAAATGGTCACCCTTAGTTTGTTTCATAGTATAAAAAATGGTGAATTATTAACCAAGTAAATTCTTGTAAAGGTTTTACCATTATTTAACTTATAGAATTTAATCTTCGTTTTGCTTTTGATTTAAGCCCCGTGTTATGTATAATTACGATTAGTCGCGTTTTAACAATAAGTGTTTATACGGATTTTGGGGTGTTACAAGTAGGATCTGGACCGCTCAACAGTAGAAGATCAAGTGTTGCTGATGAAGACTGCAGCAGTTTTGGAGATTTTGAAGACATACTAGTTTGGTCCAAGGGGGAGTCTGTTAGTACATGATGTTTAGATGTCCCTAGCCTAGTATAGGTGTTTATTAGTTGTTTTGTAAACATTTATATATGTTTTGTGTCCTTTTATGATGTATAGGGATGGATAGGTGACTATGGTTGGTTTACACAACTAGCGTGTATCATTTGGACGACTATGACCTCAGTCGTGTCATTTATGGGCGACTATGGTTCATAGTCACCTGACGTGATAACTAGTCGCCCCCTGGGCCTATAAATACAATCAATCATTGCCCTAATCATTTCAGCTATCATTTCACACATTCCAACAACCTAGTACCTCGGTTTCAGGGTCTGTAGCTCCGTATTGTACATCCGTGCTCTGTTTTTAATACAAATACAACCTTTTAACTATATTATGTGTGTTTTGATATCTCGTTAGTGTTTGTTGGTGTTTTGTTATCTAAACATCATCTAGTGGATTCCACACACTAGATAAACCAGCTCGTGATTGTCGGATTGTCCAAAAACGGTCCTACATAACCGAATCCGACAACTCGTCTTTCTGTGTGTTTTGTTGTTATTGTTGCTTAAAACATGACCCGAGGATTCCGCACTTGTTTCATGAACAAACCCGTAATATCCGGATGATCTGTGACGGTCCTACAGGGTTATTATTAGGGAAAGATATTTGGTAGCCTAGTATTACTTAGGCATGAACTGATCACCCATGCTTAAACAAGATAGCATTAACCAATATCAAACCATGATGATGATTAGTTAGGTTGTCATTACCTAACCTAGGAGTATATAATTGTATCAGGACCATGAGATATTACCTAATTGTACGCAACTGTTTAACGTGTGAGTTATCATGTTTATTTATAAAATTATGATCGTATACTCTTCTTTTCTAAATTGGTAATAATATGAGAATGTTATAAATGTGCAAATATTAGTAGGGGTATATTTGGATCCTTTTATGGTTAATGTGAGGTGCCGGAATTGGCAAAAAGATGATAGGGTTCTTCATCTACATCACAACACTATCAATAAAAGTTTAGTTTGCTTATGTTGTAAATGTAACGGCTGTGCATGACCACCTAATTTATAGGCGTGATACTACATGAACCTGCATCGCCCTTAGAACCTAGTGGTTCATAAGTGCCCAAAATCATAATACTCTTTAGACCTACTAAATTTTAATAAAAATACATTATTAACCAAAAGTATCATTTTTATACATTATAGATATTCTAATTAGCAAATCTTAGTGGCTTTAGGTTGTTGTAAGTTATGCATAAAGGGTTGTATAGCTTTGGGTAGGTAGAGAAGTGTTCCTGTCTTGACACATATTGGTGCCACGTTTTGGTTTTTTCTCTCTCTTCTCTATCTTCCCTTTTCAACGGCATTTTCGTTCTTCCCTTTTGTTCCTTTTTCTTTCTTTTCTTCTGTTCATCTGTTCAAGCAAGCTAGGTTTTACGTTTGGGTTTTTTTTTGTTGCTTTGTTGATGTTTGCCTTCTTATTTTTCTTTGTTTTTGCTTGCAATGTGTCTTTGTTAGCTGTTGTTTGTTGAGAGTTTCAAGGTGTGTCTCTTTTGGGATTGTTGCATGTGTTTAGATTGCTCTTTGTTTTGTTGATTGTTGGATGATTACTGTTTGTTTTGTTGGTTGTTGGTGGTTTGTTGTTTGTTTTGTTGGATGATGGTAATGCATGTGTCGCTTGGGTGTTTTAATTTTTGTACTCCAGGTGCTCGATGAAAGGCTAAAGTTAAACTTTTTTTCATTTTTCATATGGATATTGTTGCTTTTTATGTGTTGTCCTGCTCTTTGTTTAACTGATGGTATACAAAAAAGACTATTAGTATCATTCTAGAATGTCAGGGACTCAGGTTAATGTAAGTCAGTCTTTATTATTAACACACCTCTTGTTTCATGTCACGGTGTACCAAAACATGAAAATGGCATTCTGCAGCAACTTTAAGCATTTGCCTTGCTGTAATTGCTGCATCTTACTCTATGTAACAACTATCTTTCCTGGACAAAATAAACTAATGCTAAATCATAGAACCATACTTGGAAATTGAGGCATGTTAGACTTTTGTGGACACAAAGGAATAGCATTCGACTTAAAGATTGATAAAAGCACTAAGATTGAGTTTTTTTACATGTTTGACTCTTGAAAGTCAAAGATCAACTAATAGTTACGTCCATTTCCACGATAAGAATTTATAAATATAGCTAGCGAAAAAGACTGTAGAAAAATTAAAAATGCTTTTCAATGGATCCTACCATTCTACGTCTACCCGAATATGTAACTCTATATAATAATTTTGTAGTTTTAAGAAAGGAAAAAAATGATAGACATTTTGTATGGAAAAATTACAGAATTCGTTCTTTAGGTTTGACCCATTTTTCAGTGGATGTCGGTTCGCATTTCAGTTGATGAGATTCGTCCTTAACGATCTAAAATCTTACACCCACTGTCCTAAGAGCCTAACCCAGTTAAAAATTTCAGTTAACTTTGGTCATGTGCCTTGCACATGAGGGTAAATTGGTAATTTTACTTCTCTCTCTCTCTCTCTCTTTCTCTCCCTATATCTAACTTTAACCATCCCCTCCACCACCACCACCACCCACCCAACATCCCAATTCAATCTCTTCCAACTCCCCCCCCCCCCAACACTCACATCACCATCTTCATAATCTAATCATTGAAACCCCTAAACATTATTATTATTATTATTATTATTATTATTATTATTATTATTATTATTCTCCTTTTCAATTCATCCTCTTCTGAACTAGAGTCTCACCACCATCGTTGTTTCATATAGTTCAGGTAAATCAAATACCCATTATCCAGCAAGCAATTTGTCTGCAACACATGTGGCAACATCATCCAGCAGCGATGCTTCAGGAGAGGCATCACCGGGCCCTCAGCCTGCCTTGACTACTGCCACTACCCCAGCAACCCCACTGTACTCAACTCGGCTTGAAACCCGACCCAGAAATCCGCTATGGCGCAGGCCATTAGAACGCTACGGGCTTAAAATAGTCTCTTCACCCACCACTGAATCCAGGCCTGATCTAACAGGAGTTGAAACCCAAGTTAAAAAACTGGTTAAGGACTTAAGCAGCACTTCAATCGATGTAATAAGAAACAGCACAGGCGAACTCAGGTTACTTTCTAAGTATAACATGGATAACTGAATTGTTATAGCAAACTGTGGGGCAATCAGTTTATTAACCGGTCTACTTCGGTCAATTGCAAAATGTTACCACATCCAGATCATAGCTGCCATCCCCATCTTAATCAGTCAAAGCCCTAAGTTGGGTCATAAGCTTTTTCTGGAAATTAGCTTTCCCTGACATCTTTCCGATCACCCAACAAAACACAAAAAAAATCTTTCAGAAAACTATTAGTTGCAATAATGAGAATCGTGTTTTTTTTTTTTTTTTTTTTTTTTTTGATGATGATGAAGATGAGATGAAGGTAAGTAAATAAGTTGGGCGGTGTTATAAAGGGGAAAAGGTTTAATTTCCAGAAAGTTGTTGCCTCTTAAAACAGGGTAGATGTCAAAATAATGGTGGTGGTGGTGGTGGAGGTGGAGGAGGAGATGGTTGAAGTTAGATATAGGGGTTGAATTCCAGGTTGTCTGCTAGAGAGCTGCAGCTAGTGTTGGTTTATTTTACTCAAGAGGGTAGGGATTCATGGTGTGCTTTGGAGGTGTTTGAGTTGTTTAAGAAAGAGTATAAGGTTGATGAAGAGACAATGGAGATGAAATGACCAAGTAACCCTCACATGCCAGGCATATGATCTGATTTAACGTTAAAACATAACCAAGTTAGGTTCTTAGGACAGTGGGTGTAAGATTTTAGATCGTTAAGGACGAATCTCATCAACTGAAACGCGAAAGGACATCCACTGAAAAATGGGTCAAACCTAAAGGACGAATTCTGTAATTTTTCCTTTTTTATTATAGAATTTGGAATGTCTATGAAGTTATTCAAATGTTGTGGAAACAACCGGATTGCCATTCTGCCATTTTATAGCTTCTGGGCCATGGTTTGTCGGTTCTAATCGGTTTATAGATATTATTTTATGTATTTAAATGTTTAAAGTTTATGTAAAATAAATTCAGAACAACAAACTTTCAAAGTGAAAATTCAGCTTTTGATAGCTCATTATGATGAATAATCAAGTATTATATACTCTTTATACAACCTAATTCACTATATGGTCTTCAAATACCAGATTAATCAAAAGAGACTAAGAAGTGCCTATTTTTTTACTTCCTGAAACCACCTGTAATATGGATCGGAGGAATTTGTGTAGTATCTTAATTTGTTGTATGTGCATTTTTTTTTTTTTTTTTTTTGTTATTTTAGTGAACCTTGCTTTTAGTTAATGTGTTTATAATCAGTAATGTATAAGTTTTGTTAAGAGTTTTTTTTTTCGTCATTTGGTTATCTTTGCCATTCGTTGTTTGTTTCACTGTTTTTTCTCTGGAGTTTAATACCATATTGCTATATAAAATTATAAGAAAATACATTGATACGATATTTTCTTTACAAAAATTCACACCATATTAACGAGCTTTGTTTATCTTTATTATTAGTATTGTATTGCTATAAAAAATTTTTTTAACTATACGTGTTAACTGTTTTTGATCGTCCATTTTGTTATAAGTATACACGTGTGTTATAACTATGTACATTATGTTTTTTAAACTACATATGATTCAACATTGTCCATTGTGTTTTTAGTAAGCTTTCCATTGTGTTTTACGTTGTTCATTGTGTTTTATACAACTAGGTTTTGTGTTTCTTGTGTACATTGTGTTTTGTCTGTTGTTCATTGTGTTTAGTCTACTATCCATTGTGTTTATTCTGTTGTGCATTGTGTTTTAGTATGTTGTCAATTGTGTTTTAATTTGTTGTTTATTGTATTTTAGGCCCTATTGTCCATTGCATTTTTAGTTTGATACTTGTTGTGTTTAAGTATGTTGTCCATTGTGTTTTATGTCCATTGTCTCTTACACAACGGGGTTGGGATTTTATTTTTTTAAATGTAACAATAGGGTACCATTAAAGATTAAAAACACTTGAATTTATGGTATAGCCTTTTTTAAAAAGACGACGTATAAAAAGTTGCGAGCGTTTAGAAATGAGAGGGAAATAACATGTGACTTACATTTACATGTTTCTTGACATGTGAAAAGCATGTACGTATGTCTTTTACTCTCGAGCCAAAACTAACTTTCACACTTTTTCATTCCTTGAATAGATGTCATTCTGTTGGGTTTCTTATACTTATTTTTTTCATAATTCTGAAAAGCTTACTATATTGCAAGTAATTCCTACTATGTCCCGCCTTATCCCGATTTTTGTAATGGTTCAAACGAGTACAAAATTGTTTTACATTGATTGATCGTTAAAATAAAATTATTGAAATGAATTTGTTTACAAAAATAATGCTCTTTCGTCCCAAAACTATTTTATATATTTCCTTACTCTCTTTGACGAATACGACTGAAGAACTAGTGAGACTGAGACAAACCTGATTAATTGAATTTTGAAAGCAGATCATCAAACAACTAAGTCTAACAACAAGGTTTAGTTTAGGCCTACTGAACCTAATTTATTTGTTAAACAATTAACATTTGACTTGGTTGAGGCCCATTAAACATTCAAACCCATTTTATTGTTTAAACCCATTAGCCCAAACAACAATATTGTTTCAAAATACAAGTTTAAACCCAGTAAAAACACACTAGTTTTGTTTTGTTTATTGTTATCACAATTATGGTCGTATTATTGACTTGTCATTTTTTGCACATCATACGTTATA
The DNA here is from genome assembly GCA_030844895.1 of Ambrosia x helenae. Lineage (NCBI taxonomy): Eukaryota > Viridiplantae > Streptophyta > Magnoliopsida > Asterales > Asteraceae > Ambrosia > Ambrosia x helenae. The sequence goes on from CM061230.1 coordinate 111,174,968, forward strand.
ATGGTCTTATAAGGGACTTAATTTTTGCATCATGCCAAAATCACAATTTTAGAGTAAGATTCAGCCACATCAATAGCAAGAAAGAAACAAAAACCAAGAAAAGTATTGATAAGCATAAAATCTTTAAACGATCACATTTTTTATATGTTAAAAATACCAAAAAGAATAAGAAAAATTATAGAATCTCCGAAAGCTATAATCTTTAGTGTACCGAAAAAAAAAACCTAAAAAAAACATAAAATCAGTTGCTTAAAGTTGGGATCTTTGGGCCTATACGTAATATAAAGATCCATCTTTCTACAACAATATATACAAACACCTTGATCAAGTAAACGATTCGTAATTTCTTGATCCTTTTAATCGTTTTTAGATAAGTCTCCCAAGACCCTAATTTTGATCAATTTGGCCACTGGTATGCAAAAAGCGCCACCTCAAAGCCCAAAGGTGTTTTTCTAATCACCTTAGGCGTGCTTTATAAAACCAAGGTGCAACTATGATAGAAACCTAATATGGCTTAGACACTTAGTTTCTTGTGATCTATGCACATACAGATGATTGTGTGGTAACCGGTAACTGACACAAAGATTCGCCAATGATGTTGTAGCCTAGTGGTTGCAATTAGGGCTGGCAATGGGTAACCTGTTAAGACACGATAAGACCTGTTTGACTGAAAAGTACACTATTTGATTTTTTGACTTTTTTAATACTTAGAATTAAGAGGCAAAAATCTTTCATTTCCCTTTTTTGGTACATAAAACATAAAACTGTGTTATACACATGAGATATAAATGAGTTAACGAGTCGTGTTCATGTTTAGAACTTGATTTGTTCGCGCGCGTCAGAGACCTGTTAACCTGTTAGGGACACAATTTGCCAGCCCTAGTTGCAATGGAGGTGGGAAGTTTTACCCACTTTGTGGGGTTCCTGCCCTGGGAGGTCACAGATTCGAATCCCACTCAGAGTATGGTTATTCTGAAATGAGGGGCTGGACCTTAGGGGGGCCCGGGGACCGGACCTGAGGGTTGCGGGGCTTCGTTATGGGTATGTACCATCGACCGTTAAGAAAAAACTGACACAAAGATTCAACAACACGAATGCAAAAGCAATCTATAATCATGTCTTGTAAACTTAAAAACCACAATAAGATTATTGGGCAACCAAAAACAGAACTAATAAACATGATGACTAAATACTCTAATATAAACCATCAAGAGTCAAGACTTTCCCCTCAATAGAACTTTTAAACCACAATTGGTCAATTTATATACAGAGTACTGGCCAGAAACACTACAAAGAATATCATGTGTCCAAAATCCAGCCAGCCATAACCAGATGAAAATAAAGGGAACTTAGCTCAAACTAAAATATTACATGATGTGATTTATTCCCGCTCGATCTGAATTGTAACATGACTAATGTTATACTCCCTGTTAATGTACCCAACCACCTTATCGAGCACCATATCAGCATCCGCCTCAGGCCTAATTCTTACATGGCATGCTAACAGCACCTTCCCTACAGTGATAGCCCATATATGCAATTCATGAATAGCAACTACCTCATCTATCTCACAAAGACCACGCTCTAGACTCGTTGCATCAATCTCTCTAGGCGTGCTTTCCATCAAAACCTCCAGAATGTCGCGCAACATGTTGATGGTTGTATACAAAACTATAATGGAGAACAACAATGTGCAAATGGGATCAATTATTTTCAAGTTAGGGTTATACCATATGGCTGCAGCACCAATCATTACACCAATACTCTGGATTGAATCACCCAATACATGAAGATAAGCACTTTGCACATTTATATTACCCCTCTTCTTCTTCTCTTTTGTTTCGTCTTTCGAGTAGGTTTTTAACAAAGGCGGGTTATGTTCTTCATGACCATCATCATGGTGGTGTTGGTGCGACGCGACACTAACTCCATGATCTTCATTATGTCCATGGTCATGCCCATGGTGACCGTGACTGTGACTGTGACTGTGACTGTGACTATGACCATGACCATGACCATGGCCTAGTATGAACATCATAAGAATATTAACAACTAAGCCAAAAGAAGCAATTACAAACATAAGACTACCTTCAATGTCAACCGCGCCATAAATAAGTCTATCTATAGCCTCATAAACAAGTATACCAGTAATCAACCATATTATCTGAATCGACACGAGTGTCCCAAGTATCTCAATCCTAAAAAACCCATAAGACTGGCGAGGCGTAGCCTCCCACCCCGAAGCCCAAACAGCAAACAACGAAATCGCAAACGCCGCAACATCAGATAACAAATGAGCTGCATCAGTCAGAATTGCAAGACTGTGGGCTTTGATCCCACCAAAAACTTCCACACCCATAAACACAAAGCAAAGTAACACCCCACCCCAAAGCTTCCACATCGAAGCCGACCGCTCTTTTGCTTCCTCAGAACCGGTTCTATCATCCGAGAACCCGCACGGTGCACCCCTGCAAACTTTGGATGCACCGTGTGATCTGTTCTCTTTATATGACACATCAGATGATATATCAACAGTATGTGCATCCATGTTTGTGTCACTGTATGAATATACAGGAATGGTTATTCTATATAAAAGATTAATAATAATAATAATATATGCACACAGAACAAGAATAAAGATTCGGGACAAAAATAGTACTGAAAGTAAGGGATTTGTAAGATTCGTACAGCGTTGTGATTTCCATTCCCAATAATATTATTCGAGTACAGAGATAGAATATACCTGATGATGATGAGAAGGAGGAATGAACGCGTGTATGAAGCAGAGGTTATGACGATGATTATCCATGGTGGGTTTATGTAGGGACTTTTCATGTACAGGGTTTGGGCTTGTGCATGGTAATCGTCTGTTTGGCCCACCAACAAGGCACCAAGTAGGGATGAGCTCGGGACAGTATCGGTTGGTACTGATACTAATTTTGAAAACTTCCAAAACCTAATACCGATACTGATACCGAAAATATCTGGTACGATACCGTATGGTATTAGACTATCTCCAATGCTAGGGAGGCCCTTAGACGCCCTTACCTGCCTAGTCAGCTTCCACATCATATCCTTACAAATCTTTAAAATCCTTACAAATCCTTAAAAATCCTTAATTTTATCTCCAACCATACAAACATCCTTACATATCCTTATATTTTCCACATCATCACTCATTTTTCTTTAAACTTACTTAAGTAAATTATTAAACTATAGTTAAATAATTAATATAAGTAAATTAGTAATAAAAACAAACAAGATTTAAAAAAAAAATATATAAAAACATGAAATTTGCATAAGACTCAACAGATTTTTTTTTAAATTATTTTATTCAATCGGATTTTTTTTAAATTCAATTCATACCTCAAGGTTTACTATGTAGCTTACTTTAAAGTTAAAGGGGTGAATATAAACTTTTAATAATAAAACAAAAGGCTACCTCTGCTTTTAGTACCTCATCTTCTTCACACAACAATTCTCAATTAACCTCCTTCATGAAGCTTTCTAAACACAGCCAAGCTCTGACGAAAACTATCGTTGAAAAATTTGTTAACGTAATTATTTCAATATCATCCAACATTGATTCTTCAAGTTCTTTATATTATCTAGTTGGACAAATAATAAAATATATTAAATAAGTATTTAGTGGCACAAGAACCCAAATTGCTTGGCCCTTGCAGACGGATGTTCAGGAAATTTTGGATGAGAAATAACGCGCCTGTTGATTTGGATAAATCCACATCATCTCGGACAACTAATCTTCAGGCGCATTAAAGTCAGTCTTAGTGTTTTACCTTAATATACGGTTCAGTATTCGATGCAATTGGAGGGGGGGGGGGGGTTTCTTCACCGACGTGGGGCATTCTTCCTTCAATGTGATTAGTTGTTTTTATTTAAGTTATAGACACAACTACTAATAATAATAATATTCCCTTCAAGCTTTTTTCCCGTCCTAGTTAACCTGGCGAGACTCGAATTCCCGCTGGTAGCATAGAATTATAACAGCCCTGCCAAAATCGCTGTATGGCTTCTTCTATTTCTCGATAAAGAAAAATATGACCAAGAGTGGTTCGAATATATATATAAAGAATTTCTTTTTTTATACTTCTTACTATTAGATAGTGTCCATAAATATCATAATAGGTCCCCAAAGATTCATAGTTAATTTCGATAGGAGCTTCTCTTGCAGCAATAACACGTTGATCTAGTCGCCACCGCAGCCACAAAGGACTACCTAAATTGATTCGTTTTTGCCGATAAGCTCCAATTTCATCATAGGTATTACAAAAAAGGTTTTTTTTTTGTATATTTATAGTTATTATCTTCATTTTGATAGTTTCTACGATTACATGGGACTTCCACTTCTCACAATTGAAAAGTAAAAACCCACATGTGTCATTTGGCACATCATCCCCCGCCCCCCCACACACACACACACCACACACACGAGTCTAAGTGTTTATCAACATCTTTTGTACCCACTTAAAATGTGACATATAAAGTTACACTTCAAATGTAACCCATAATGTATTGGTATGGTGATATAGTGTCTCTCCATATAAATGTGAGGTTGAGGAATCAAATCATTGCAAGTGCAAAGAAATGGTAGAATTAAGGGTGTTTAAAGGTTTTCATTTAAAAAATAAAAAAAATTTGGCTACGCGTGTTGTGACGCTTAGGGGTTGGTTTCGATGCAATTGTTGTCTCATACGAAAAAGAAAAGTTAAGAAGTGGCTCAAGCCAATGATGCCATGACAACATGGTTGAGGTGGGAGGGTTTAACATCATAGGTGGGTTTCCGCCCGGGTGAGGTCAAGGGTTCGACTCCCAATGAAGCATGTCCAGTTAAGATAATGCATGAGGTGGGAAGTCATGGATGAGCTACTTAGCCGTTAAAAAAAAATTGAAGTGGCTCAAATTTAGTCAAAGTGTGCTGCGAAAGATATGGACTTTGACTTGTTGGCTACCATTAAATAACACAAATAATGAGTTGTTACGAAAGACAAAAGTTGTTTGTTAGTTACGGATAAAAAATGTATTAGTTATAACGTAGGAGTCTATTGTTGTAAAAAAGGTAAATACGCACATGTTGGATATGGGATCTCCGATTATTCAACGAAATACGATTTGGATGTCAAACAAATTATAGTATTTAGTTGTTAATGTTGAAATATATACATATATATACAGGGTGGGGTTCCTATACAAAGGGTGTTTTTTATGAGAAGGGTAAGAAGTGTTTTGGGCCATTAGATTGTTTAATGAATGGTTGAGATTGATCAATGGCAAAATTGTAATAAACATTTTAATTTGGTTTGACTCAGTTGACCGACCAAGGATATAGAGGTCATTTGGTGGTTCTAAACATGGAAACCAATTAATTGATTAGTTATAACAAATCATCTTCTTTATTGTGTCTGACAACATTAATTGAGTTTCTATGTCTTCTTCTTTATTATGTCTGACAATATTCATCATCATGATTATATGTCATCGAAGTGTTTTAATCGAGTCTAAGTCGCTGGAGTGTTTTTATCAAGATTCTGCATCGCCAGAGGTCAAAAGCTAGTCATCAAAGGTGTTTATCCGAGCATTTAGGTGTTCACAACTTTTAAGGATTTTCTTTTAATTGATGTAAATATTTAATTTTGTAAATTTCTAAATGAGGTGTTTTAAAATGTTTAAGATGTTTTTATACCATTGTGTTTTGATGCACTTGTAGGTATTGTAGTGTTCTATACCATGATGTTTCTGAGAATTCTAGGTCTATGTACCAATTTTCATATCATTGTGTTTTAGTTGTATTTTAAAAGGTTGTATTACATTCATATCATTGTGTTTTATGTTCAAGACAATCATATTGGTGTGTTTTATTTTATATACCGTAAAATTATGATTGATAAAAACACAATGTATGACTAACACACACCATTCATATAAATAATAAAACACCACACGCTGTGTGAAAAAAAAATAGAAATCTACTTTAAATGTAAAACACTATCTGTATGTATAAAACACTCTGTCACTATGAAATAAAACTGATTCTTATAAAACACCTTCATATCTATTAAAACAGATAACAACATAACAACAGCAACATCAATGCATAAATTAAATTATAATAAAACAAGCTTGAAACATCGTTATAACAATATCTATAACGATAAAAAAAAACCAAGGACTTTTTTTTTTTTTTTTTTTTTTGCAAAGTGTAAATGACTAATGAAAGAGTTATGAATCAGTGATTTTTGAATATAATGATTGAGAATTCCCTTTTGTATATAGATAAAAAGAAAATCCCTAAAATAACTCCTTTCAATTAATTTCATGATCACTCCTAATTTTAAAATTAAATAAAATTACCTAATTACCCTTAATCTCTACTTTAAATGTTGGCCACTTGTCAACACTAGAGCCCTTCTTACCCTTCTCACACATTTTGGCCTTTGTACAGGAACCTAAACCTATATATACATATTTTTACTTATATTCAATTTTTTAGTGTTGGTTTTATAATATTTTGCATAAGTGTTTATGCAGGTTGGGCTTGGTGTTTTTGGTCTTAGATGTCCTGCTAGATCAATGCTCGAGTGGCCCAGTTCGTGTTCTTGGATTGTTGCAGTGTAGCAGCCCAGTCTTTGTGTTGGCCCATGGCCCTCTCTTTTTATCCTGCTGGCCCATCTGTGTTTTATGGGAATGCTTAGCTGGCAATCCATGTCAAACTAGCACACGTCTTGCCAGCCGTTGGATTGATCTCTTGCTGGCCGTTGGATGGTCTGAAGAAACACAAATGCCTCAGCTATAAATAGCTGAGGCTTTCCTCTCTTTGATACTTTCGACCACTTATTTTTCTCTCGCCTCTTTCATTATAGTACTCTCTCAATAATTAGGGTTTGGTTGATCTGATAATCTTGATCGTTCAATCTGTTTGTTCCTTTGGTTGTGTTGATCATCTAGTTGATGATCATCTGAGTATGAGGGTTTTGTGTAATGAGGACAGATTGTATCTTGTGGTTATCAGTCAGATTTTGTGCATCTTTACTTAATAATAATTTGTGATGACATAGTTCTTGACATGGTATCAGAGCTCTGGTTGAGCTCTTGATCTTGGGTAGTATTTCCGCTGTTATTGTGCCTGTTCTTGGATCCAGGTGTTCCAGATCTAGGCCTTGGTTTCTTGGAGGCTTTTATTCTTGCTCTCTGATATTCAACCCTAAGTGAAGGTTGAATATTACGAGTTGTGGCGAAACCCTAACTTGGGTCTGACTGGTGAGATCGTTCTGGTTCTTTGATTTTCTTTAGGGTTTTGTCCTAAGGAGTTTGTGTTCAGGGCTTGAGTCTCGTGTTTAGATTTAAGATTTGTCTAGGGTTTCTAGGTGGCTCCCCTGTGAGGACCTGGGTCGACACCTTTTGAGTGACGAACTGACTATCGGGATCACCCACAGGGCTTCGCCGTTGTCTGTTCTTGACTCTTGTGTGACTCTTATGTGATTTTTGTTGTTTGTCGTTTCTGCTTAGTTGTTTGATTGTTTGTTTGTGTTTCATCTGTGTGTTCTTTGTTGCTTCTGTGTTGTTGAATCATGGGTGACAATGTGCATCCTGCTACTGGTGGTGGACAAGGTCCTCTTGTCGACCCCAATACTGGTGTTATAATTAACCTTGTCACCTTGGTTAGCAAACTTGATGCCAGTGACCCCCTTTACATTCATGCTATTAATTCTACGAATCTTACTATTATCAATTTAAAACTAAAGGGTAATGAGAATTACACGGTTTGGGCAAATTCTATGATTCTAGGACTTCAAGTTAAAAATAAACTTGGTTTTGTCAATGGAGAATGTGTCAAACCCACTGATGATCCTGTCTTAGCCGGGCAGTGGGATAGGTGCAACTCTGTTGTATTAACCTGGATTTTAAACTCTGTGTCTGATGAATTGTACTTGGGCCAAGTCTATTCCAAACCTGCCTCGGAAGTTTGGAAAGACTTGAAAGAAACTTATGATAAAGTGGATGGTTCTGTTGTCTTTGATCTTTATCAGAAAATCAACTCTTTTAGCCAAAATGGCATGACTGTTGCTGATTATTATCAGAAATTGAATGTGATGTGGTTGCAATTAGATCAAATTGTTCAACTTCCTTCTTGCACTTGTGATGCCTCTAAGGAGTTCAATAGCTATAATCATATGATCAAACTAATGCAGTTTTTGATGAGTCTTGACCCTGTTTATCAAAATGTTAGAACTTCTTTGTTAATAAGAACTGACCTTCCTTCTGTCAAGGAAGCCTTTTCTATTGTGTCTAGAGAAGAGTCTCATAGGGCATCTGTTAGTGGTTCTAGAACAACTTCAACTGTGAGTTTTGCTACTAAATTTGTTTTTAACAATGAAGGTTTTAATAACAATAATAACAAGAAGTTTACTAAAGGTCAAAATCAATCATTGAAATGATCCCACTGTAACAAGGTGGGACACACTGTTGACACATGTTTTGAACTAAATGACTATCCTCCTTGGGCTAAGTCTAGGTTTAATCAAGGCAAGAAGGCAGTTGTTAGTAATCATGTGAGTACTGATGGGTCTAATTCTGTGCTACCTTCTCTCACTAGTGATTAGGTTAATAAGCTGCTAAGTCTTTTGGATTATAAGACTTTTGATTCTTCTGTGAACTGTAGTCTGTCTGGTAGGTTCTTCTGTGCTACTGCTTTTAGTAACAATGTGTATTGCTTTACTAGTTCTGATGGCAAGTTGTTGGGCATTGGATGGATTGTTGATTCAGGTGCTAATGAGCATATGATTAATAATGATAAAGATTTGTTTGATTATATAAATGTGTCTGGTTTTAATGTCAAGGTCAAACACCCTAATGGGACCTTTGCCATGGTTTGGTAAATTTAAACTGGCTGATAATGTGATCTTACAAGATGTTCTAGTTGTACCTGAATACAATGTAAATCTTCTGTTTGTTCATAAGCTTACCAGGGACAATAAGCTATATATATAGGGTTTGATGAGAACACTTGTTATGTTCAGGACTTATTAACAAGGAAAGTCCTGGTGACTGGTAAACAAGTTGATGTATTATACATGTGTGCTAATGCTAGTTTAAGTGCCAAGGTGTGTTTTAGTAGTATTAATATGTTTGACATCTGGCATGCTAGGTTAGATTACCTTGTTGAACAAGTTGTTAACATTATTAAACCTGAATTAAAGATGAAATGTCACAACCCGACCAACGTGGGCCCAGTCGAAATACAGATTGGTACCAAACTTGCACAGCGGAAGTAACAATTATTATATTAAAGGTTTTAAATACAATTTCTAGTTCCAAATGTATATAAATACAATACTTAATAAATGGTTCAAAGGTATGCAAAGACGAAGCGCAGCGGTCGTCGAAGCAGTTGTTGATGTGTAATCCTCAAATCAATCCAATCTCTAGCCGTGCTTAGCTCTATACGCTCTATCCCGCAACAAATATAGTTTACCTCGCCTTCGCCATCCATCCATGAGTTGTACCTGAACACATGCTTAAAATAGGTTTGGGTCAACAAATATGTTGGTGAGTCCGCGGGTGCGTTAAACTGGTTTTAAAATAAGTTTATCGTCAAAAGCCGGGTTATAAGTTTACATGGTTTTCTACACAATAGTTTATAGTTCCAAAATAGGTTTAAAAGTTAATACGTTTAACACATGGTTGCACTGGTGATGTACAAGTCACACCTCAATCCTAACAATGAATCCATCTACTCCCATTATGGATTCCTATGGCAAAACATATGCCACAACGGTCCGCAGACCTCAGTGGAGGGTTTTTCCGGGCTTCCGGATCCACTGTGCGTGGGGGATTCCCCAAGTAGTACTACCCATATATTAAGTGGCCCAATTCCCTTGGGTTAATGAGTGTGAATCTGGTATCGGGAGCACCTTGTCACATCATACTGGTATGTCACTATCACACTGATTTGTTACTGGAAACATATGTTCACCCCAAAATAGTTTAAAAACAGTAAAAGAGGGGATGGTTCACGAGACTCACCTGGAAGAAGTGCGCATGGTTAGTTTAAGATAACAAGGCGTCTGATGTCCGGTATTGGTACTCTCCTGGTCAAACCCTAAGTCGACAAACGTTATTAGTATTTGGTTTTAAATCACAAGAGTTATGCGTGGGGACGAGTTCGAGCGGGTGATTTCTATGTATTTGTGTGTGTTCGGAGTTTCACATGCCAAGTCTACTGCTTAAGTTCCCTGCTCAAGGTATTACAATTTAACATTCGTTCTAACTGTGTTTATACTTTAGTCCTATTTGCTTATGATAATGTTCAAGTCGATAATCTCAAGGTTTATGTCTCTTCAATGTACCACATCTTAAAGTTATACTATGTAACTTAGTTCATGTCTAGTCGAGACGATGCCTATTATAATATCCATTATGTCCGCACCTTATGTCGCAATTATCGCCACTATTATCTTGTTCTACTTATAGATGCACGTATGAACTATGGCGTAGGTTTTCAAGTCTAAACCATGTCATGGGTCTAAATATTCCAAATGTCATGTAAGGTGCTTTGTCCGAATGTTATGTACTAACATTCTTGTCTAATTCTATTTTCATGTTTTCATAAAATATCTATATATCTAGTCATGTAGGCAACCTAATCTTACATGTCCGAATTTACATATCCAATCCATAGCTTTGGGTTTACGCTAGTTAATCAAAACGGTAAATGTCTATCCTAACCAAATGTTTATCCTTATGTCCTCTTATCCGAGTACCCAAGTTATGGTTTGTGTGTGTGTTGTTTCCCGTATCCAAACGTCATACGTCCAATGTCCTAAGTTCTATCACTAGGATTCGCCTTGATTATAGTCGCGTCCGTGTATTTGTTATAATATCCAAATCCTCATAACAAGTTCGAGATATCAATCTAAGGTCCAAAGTGTGCGTCCAAGTCTCATGTCCAATGTCCTTGCTAGCATATATATATTATTTATACTTATACGTTTAGCTAGTCTATAATGCTCGACAAGTCCTCCACGCAAGGTTATACACAATTAGTTTCTAATAAATATGATTATCGGATTAATAGGTTCGGTTATACCTCACATCTCGGGTTATGGTTCGTGTTGACCGGGTCTGACCCGGTTGACTACCGTTGACTTTGGTTGACTGTTCAGTTGACTTTTGTTGACTCGTCTCTTTGACCCGAACCCCTTGCACCAACAACCAGCAGCCTAACTTCTGCCATCTCCTGATCGTCTCCACCACCAAACCATCATCACCGTCGTCACCATCTGTGACCACCGTAGCCATCATCATCATCTAGACAACGGACCACCAATTATCAAATCTACACCCTGCAACCTCGGCTCCCCTTCTGAACACCTACCCGTGTCTTAACTCACCTCATTAACCAGCAACAACAACCACTGTCACGCAACCCAAACCACTGTGACCACCACCTGAAACCACCTAGAACCCGCCACTGCCCTCCTGTCGTGAACTACCAAGACTAGTCATCATCTTCACAATTAAGATTCACAGATCGGGCATCAATAGAAGTGGGTTGGTTTGAAGTTTTACCTCTGCTTCAATTGGAGATGAAGGAGCCAACGCTGCTGTCCTCGCGAACCACCATCCTCCGCCGCCGTCGTCGTCTTCCTCTCTCCTCCTCCTTCTCTCTCTCTCTCCTCCGCGTCTCCCTTTTCCTCTCTGTTCTTCCTCTGCTCTCTTTCCCGATTGACTCTCTTTCTCTCTCTACCGATCCCTCTCTCTATAATAATGATCGGTGTAGAGGTATTGTGGTGGTGAGGGGTTTTTGGGGCTGTGGTGACCGGAGCTCCGCCGGAGTGGCGGCGAGGAGTCTCCGGCTCCTTCTCTCTCTCTCTCTCTCTCTCTCTCTCTCTTAATATATGTATGTGGGTGTGTTTATGAAATGGTGAAAACACACAGATGTGTGTTGTATTTTATAAAGAAGTCAAGGAAGAGGAGGTGGATAGGTGTTTTAATTATAAAATGCCATGGGGCACATGGCATGGATGCCATGTGTCCCATATAGTGACTAATCTCAATTGGTCACGGGTCGGGTTTGGGTTCGGGTTCGTAACGTGTATTAGTTCGGTTCCTCAACGTGTATCCTAATAATATATTACATATGTAATGGTTCGGTTTTTAGTTTCGAACATAACCAACTCGCTTAATATTTGTTTTGGTCACTTGTTTATTACACGACAACAATAATATGCGAAAAAAATTTTGGGGTCCACTCTGGGTTGTTACATTCTCCCCCTCTTATTAGAATTCCGTCCGCGGAATTAATTTTTGTGCTTTCTCTGGTTGTACATACAGTACATTTCATTCTCAGATTTGGTGTTTGGGTTTATGTGCTTGTGTGTACGTATTCTTTTCATAAATCAAATCGTGGTTATAGTGTTTCCATACCAAATCCCACAATATGTTCTATCGTTCTAGACTCCACACATCAATTGCTACAAATTTCTCCTCCCGAACCTTAATGCCTAAGCTCGTATCTTCCGGTAGTTAATGTTCAATAAGTCCAAGTTATTAGGAGTACGAGACCTTATGTGTACAAGTGTATCCCAAGAGTTATTATGTTTGATTGGTTTAATCTAGTTTGCGTCTTAGTTTCCAAATCTCCAAAATTCCATGTTTTTGTATCATACCTCAAGCGTCCAAGCTTGACTATTCAGTGTTCTGGGTGTACATTAGTCGTCAAAAGGTTGAATATCGATCTTATAAGTTCTAAGTTGACGTCCAAGCATTGCTACCTTCATCTAGTTCCAGTTTGTATACATAGGTACTAACGAATCTATACATATATTTTCCATTGTCAAATTTTTGGTGTTGATGCAATGATTACAGAGTCGTTAAGACCCTTTTTCTATTCCAAAGGGGTGATAAAATTTCATCGAACTTATCCTTAGACTATTGGAAATTGGACCCAATGTCCCGAGTGTAGATTTGCAGTGAATGAGTTATTAATTGACATTTTAGGTTTCATTCTTGGTTAAATTCCCAGTTCCATTTTTGATGCACCGTAGGTGTTTATATATAGGGTGTACCGCAGCCAACCCACCACACCTTTGGTAATCTCAAAAATGTACTAGAAATTTCTGTGATTACGGTTTGTTTTTGGTTTGATTTTTAGTCTAGTTTCCGATGCATCATTGGTGTTTATATATAGGGTGTACCGCAGCTAACCCACCACACCAATGACGCCCCGTAAACGTACAGAAAATCTCTCCAAAAACTTAATAGAACACTTTCTTGAGAAGTCCTATGTGTGTTCCAAGAGTTACTAACTCTTAATAGCCTTATTTGGGTAAGTTAAACACTAAAATATGGGATCGTGATCTTAAGATCTATCATTCTTATTCATCTTTATGCCTAATACTTTGATTAACTTTATCTATACCTCCTAAACAATGGTTATATTCTTAAGCTTTCCAAGGTTTCTATGGTACATAGTGTAGGATATGGCAACTAGTTGTTGAAAAATATCAAAAGGTTAGACGTCTAATCACACTATATTGTTCTTAATCAACATAAAGGTACACAACATTCCTTAAGTATCTTAGCTTCTTGTATAGTCGCATTGCTCTCTTATGAATATTTATCCTACTAAACTTTGACTGTATCCTCTTATTCTTGTCCATTGTGTTCTAATAACAGTTATCGCGATCATATACGCTCCCCGTTAGGGCCTACCGATATAATCCTATGAGTTTCATACTGATAACTTGTCTCTGTGTTAGCATGTTACGGTACTAATCCAAAGGTTTTGACACTAATCTAAAAACATCATGGGCACTAAAGTGACGAAACATAATTTGAATCTTAAGAATACTTCTCGCAACATTCAATCTAGGTTTCTTCGGATCGAGAAGGATTGGGTGTTCAACGTAAATAATGCATTCTCGTCTCTGGTTTACTGACTTTTCGGTTAATGTTATGGGAATATTCTCTAGAACCTGTTTTGTGATTACAATTAAAGACACTATACTCGACTTAATTCTATGAAGGTCGGTACAAATCAAGTTAAATAAAGAATCTACTAAACAATGGTTAGACTTGCAAATTTTTGGTCTGAGCACATCGAAAGATGTAAGCAAGTGATTCTATGATTTTAAACGCATGATCTATATAAACGAGGATACCCTTATATAAGATAGATAGTAGATATTGGTTAAAAGTAAAACTTATCGGATTGAGGGCATCTTATTCACTTGGTTGATCAAGTTTCTCCTTGGTAATTTGAATTTCTTTCCAGATATAGCACTAAGTTTTGGTTAGGTACCTGGTTCTCATGGTTAGTTCAAAACATGTTCATAAAAATTATTCATAATAATAACGTTTGTATAGTTGCATGGTACACATATATAGGTTAAGAGTAAAAATATCACAACAGTCAGGGGTGTGTTCATATATGTTCTATCAAAATACGCCAAGTCGTACTAAAAATAATGAATTCGAATCCTAACCTGGTCACACAAAAACATATAACAGGCTTGTTACGACTCTAAGGTAGTTTATTTTATCTAAAAATTTATGATCGACATGGTCAACACCTAAAATTTCGGCGACTTCTCAGATTTCTTAGAACTTTTCCGTGCCTGTAAATTCACAATTACATGACGTCAAGTGTAATTGTCAATTTACCTCACAAAATTATTCTAGTAATCTCCGTTGTAGTCATAAAGTTTAGGTGTCAGACAATGTTTGTATATTGGTTTAACCGGTTCTAAGTCCGTATAAGCATTCTGGCGTGTTCAGGTACTCAAGGTTCAACTTATTTTACGGCTACTTTGGTCGATCTTAGGTATTTCCTTGGTATTTCTTGACTAGATAGTTCTCAAATCTTAAACTGCGATCTTTCAGTCGTAGTCTAGGAATTTTCCGTAACGGAAAATCCTAGTGTGCTACAACCGCTGCTCTGATACCAACTGTCACAACCCGACCAACGTGGGCCCAGTCGAAATACAGATTGGTACCAAACTTGCACAGCGGAAGTAACAATTATTATATTAAAGGTTTTAAATACAATTTCTAGTTCCAAATGTATATAAATACAATACTTAATAAATGGTTCAAAGGTATGCAAAGACGAAGCGCAGCGGTCGTCGAAGCAGTTGTTGATGTGTAATCCTCAAATCAATCCAATCTCTAGCCGTGCTTAGCTCTATACGCTCTATCCCGCAACAAATATAGTTTACCTCGCCTTCGCCATCCATCATGAGTTGTACCTGAACACATGCTTAAAATAGGTTTGGGTCAACAAATATGTTGGTGAGTCCGCGGGTGCGTTAAACTGGTTTTAAAATAAGTTTATCGTCAAAAGCCGGGTTATAAGTTTACATGGTTTTCTACACAATAGTTTATAGTTCCAAAATAGGTTTAAAAGTTAATACGTTTAACACATGGTTGCACTGGTGATGTACAAGTCACACCTCAATCCTAACAATGAATCCATCTACTCCCATTATGGATTCCTATGGCAAAACATATGCCACAACGGTCCGCAGACCTCAGTGGAGGGTTTTTCCGGGCTTCCGGATCCACTGTGCGTGGGGGATTCCCCAAGTAGTACTACCCATATATTAAGTGGCCCAATTCCCTTGGGTTAATGAGTGTGAATCTGGTATCGGGAGCACCTTGTCACATCATACTGGTATGTCACTATCACACTGATTTGTTACTGGAAACATATGTTCACCCCAAAATAGTTTAAAAACAGTAAAAGAGGGGATGGTTCACGAGACTCACCTGGAAGAAGTGCGCATGGTTAGTTTAAGATAACAAGGCGTCTGATGTCCGGTATTGGTACTCTCCTGGTCAAACCCTAAGTCGACAAACGTTATTAGTATTTGGTTTTAAATCACAAGAGTTATGCGTGGGGACGAGTTCGAGCGGGTGATTTCTATGTATTTGTGTGTGTTCGGAGTTTCACATGCCAAGTCTACTGCTTAAGTTCCCTGCTCAAGGTATTACAATTTAACATTCGTTCTAACTGTGTTTATACTTTAGTCCTATTTGCTTATGATAATGTTCAAGTCGATAATCTCAAGGTTTATGTCTCTTCAATGTACCACATCTTAAAGTTATACTATGTAACTTAGTTCATGTCTAGTCGAGACGATGCCTATTATAATATCCATTATGTCCGCACCTTATGTCGCAATTATCGCCACTATTATCTTGTTCTACTTATAGATGCACGTATGAACTATGGCGTAGGTTTTCAAGTCTAAACCATGTCATGGGTCTAAATATTCCAAATGTCATGTAAGGTGCTTTGTCCGAATGTTATGTACTAACATTCTTGTCTAATTCTATTTTCATGTTTTCATAAAATATCTATATATCTAGTCATGTAGGCAACCTAATCTTACATGTCCGAATTTACATATCCAATCCATAGCTTTGGGTTTACGCTAGTTAATCAAAACGGTAAATGTCTATCCTAACCAAATGTTTATCCTTATGTCCTCTTATCCGAGTACCCAAGTTATGGTTTGTGTGTGTGTTGTTTCCCGTATCCAAACGTCATACGTCCAATGTCCTAAGTTCTATCACTAGGATTCGCCTTGATTATAGTCGCGTCCGTGTATTTGTTATAATATCCAAATCCTCATAACAAGTTCGAGATATCAATCTAAGGTCCAAAGTGTGCGTCCAAGTCTCATGTCCAATGTCCTTGCTAGCATATATATATTATTTATACTTATACGTTTAGCTAGTCTATAATGCTCGACAAGTCCTCCACGCAAGGTTATACACAATTAGTTTCTAATAAATATGATTATCGGATTAATAGGTTCGGTTATACCTCACATCTCGGGTTATGGTTCGTGTTGACCGGGTCTGACCCGGTTGACTACCGTTGACTTTGGTTGACTGTTCAGTTGACTTTTGTTGACTCGTCTCTTTGACCCGAACCCCTTGCACCAACAACCAGCAGCCTAACTTCTGCCATCTCCTGATCGTCTCCACCACCAAACCATCATCACCGTCGTCACCATCTGTGACCACCGTAGCCATCATCATCATCTAGACAACGGACCACCAATTATCAAATCTACACCCTGCAACCTCGGCTCCCCTTCTGAACACCTACCCGTGTCTTAACTCACCTCATTAACCAGCAACAACAACCACTGTCACGCAACCCAAACCACTGTGACCACCACCTGAAACCACCTAGAACCCGCCACTGCCCTCCTGTCGTGAACTACCAAGACTAGTCATCATCTTCACAATTAAGATTCACAGATCGGGCATCAATAGAAGTGGGTTGGTTTGAAGTTTTACCTCTGCTTCAATTGGAGATGAAGGAGCCAACGCTGCTGTCCTCGCGAACCACCATCCTCCGCCGCCGTCGTCGTCTTCCTCTCTCCTCCTCCTTCTCTCTCTCTCTCCTCCGCGTCTCCCTTTTCCTCTCTGTTCTTCCTCTGCTCTCTTTCCCGATTGACTCTCTTTCTCTCTCTACCGATCCCTCTCTCTATAATAATGATCGGTGTAGAGGTATTGTGGTGGTGAGGGGTTTTTGGGGCTGTGGTGACCGGAGCTCCGCCGGAGTGGCGGCGAGGAGTCTCCGGCTCCTTCTCTCTCTCGAGCTCTCTCTCTCTCTCTCTTAATATATGTATGTGGGTGTGTTTATGAAATGGTGAAAACACACAGATGTGTGTTGTATTTTATAAAGAAGTCAAGGAAGAGGAGGTGGATAGGTGTTTTAATTATAAAATGCCATGGGGCACATGGCATGGATGCCATGTGTCCCATATAGTGACTAATCTCAATTGGTCACGGGTCGGGTTCGGGTTCGGGTTCGTAACGTGTATTAGTTCGGTTCCTCAACGTGTATCCTAATAATATATTACATATGTAATGGTTCGGTTTTTAGTTTCGAACATAACCAACTCGCTTAATATTTGTTTTGGTCACTTGTTTATTACACGACAACAATAATATGCGAAAAAAATTTTGGGGTCCACTCTGGGTTGTTACATGAAAAGTGGTGTTGACCATGGTCCCTGTGAGGTTTGTCATAAGGCCAAACAACACAGGGAACCTTTTACTCTTAGTGACCACAAGACTGTTGAACTTGGTCAGCTTGTACACATAGATGTTTGGGGTCCTTATAGAATTGCTGATAGTCAAAGACACAAATACTTTTTAACAATTGTTGATGATTTCTCTCGTGTTGTTTGGTGTGTTTGATGCATAATAAAACTGAGGTTTTTGAACATGTAAAAGAATTTGTTAACCTAGTCCTTACTCAATTCAGTAAAAGAGTTAAAATTTTGAGAAGTGATAATGGTTTGGAATTTGTTAATCATCAAATGAATCAGTTTTGTAAAGAAAAAGGGATAGTGCATCAAACCACTTGTGCTTACACTCCCCAACAAAATGGGGTTGTTGAGAGAAAGCATAGGCACCTGTTAAATGTTACTCATGCTCTTCTTTTTCAAAGTAATATTCCTATCAGGTTTGGGACTGAGTGTGTTCTGACTGCATCTTATTTGATTAATAGGACTCCCTCTTCTGTGCTGAATGGAAAGACCCCATATGAGATGATTTATGGTTTTAAACCTTTTCTTGACCACCTAAAAGTCTTTGGATGTCTGTGTTTCTGTACTGTCTTAAATGAGTCAAATAAATTAGAAAGTAGAGCTGAGAACTGTGTTTTCATTGGGTACTCTCAAGAGAAAAAAAAACATATAAAGCTTACAGTCTTGACAGTAAGTCTGTCCTTTACTCAAGAGATGTTAATTTTTTTTAGTCTTGTTTTCCTTTCAAGGAAAAAAACATTTCTGAAAAATTTAATACTCAGATTGAAACACAAGTTAACTCTTTAAATTTTTTTAACTTCTTTGAAACCACAGAGGTTCAACAGACTTTAGGTGTGGAGGATCCCAATGATGAGGGAAAGAATAATAATGAAAAACTGGGAACACATGGGTCTCAGCAACTAGGTCTTAGTTCTAACCCTAGTAGTATGGCTGAAAATCAGAAGTCTAGTGATTTGAATCAGACCCTTGGTTCTAGTTCTAGTCCTAGTAATATGTCTGATAATTAGCAGCCTAGTGACCAGAATAGGAACCTTGGTAGGGCTGAGCTTGTGACTACCATAAATGATCACATAAATCAGTCTGAGGGTGACACGTCTGTTGAACCTCAAAGTAGTCTTAGAAGCTCCACTAGGATCCAGAAATTCCTAGTAGTTTTAATGATTTTATTATAGAGGGAAAGGTTAAATATGGAATTGAAAAGGTTGTGAATTTTTCAAACCTGTCCTTTGATCACAAGTGTTTTTTGTCCAACTTGGACAAGGGTAGAGAGCCAAGGACTTATTAAGAGGCTGTTAAGGATCCCAATTGGGTGAAAGCCATGAATAATGAGTTAGAGGCTCTCTATAGGAATAATACTTGGAAAGTGGTTGATTTGCCTGAAGGTAGACATAAAATAGGGTGTAAGTGGATCTATAAGATTAAGTATAAGTCTACTGGTGAAATTGATAGATATAAAGCTAGACTAGTGGCTAAATGTTTTAGCCAAAGAGAAGGTGTAGATTTTGAAGAAACCTTCTCTCCAGTGGTCAAAATGGTCACTGTTAGGTGCATAATAAGTCTAGCTGTTCAAAATGATCGGCAAATCTACCAGTTAGATGTTAATAATGGTTTCTTATATGGTGATCTTATTGAAGATGTCTACATGTCTATGCCTGATGGTCTGAATTATGATTCTAGTAAAGTTTGTAAACTTGAAAAATCTTTATATGGGCTTAAACAAGCTCCTAGAATGTGGAACAAGAAACTTGTTGATGCTTTAACTGAATTTGGTTTTACTCAAAGCATGTGTGACTACTCTATGTTTGTTAAAAATGTTGGTAGTATCTTTCTTGTTCTGTTGGTCTATGTTGATGACATTATCATTACTGGCAACTCTAAGTCTGAAATGGAGAATGTAAAGAGTTCTTTTCAGTCTAAATTCTTAATTAAGGACTTTAGGTGAGTTAAAATATTTTCTGGGCATAGAAGTTGTTAAAAATAATACTGGTTTGTAGGGCTGTAAACAAACCAAACGTTCGGTGAACAGTTTGTGAACTGTTCGGCGGGAAGTTCGTTTGTGTTTGTTCGTTTAATAAATGAACGAACATAAACAAAAAATTCCGTTCGTTTAACTAAACAAACGAACATGAACAGAGGCCGCGTTCATTCCTTTATGTTCGTGAACGTTCGGTAACGTGTTCGTATATGTTTGTTTTTGTTCGATAGTTCATTAGGGTTTTTAATTTTTTATATTTAATTTAAGTATTTCAAATTTCCCAATGATAGATTATTTAACATATATTACATGTTAATATTACTTTAACTATTTTGATTAACTATAATTTTTGGTGGATTAAACGAGGATTTCAAGTTTAATATGATGCCTCTGTGTTTTTATAAGACATTATGCGATCAAGATTATTTCACGTATACTTGGGTAATAAGATTAGTATATTCTAGGAGAACAATGTTAGTGATGAAAAATGCAAATTTTCATAATTTAATGTGTTAGTTTGTGCTCGATTTTGTTTAGGAATGCATATTTGTCTTCGTTTACCTTCATTTGTGTTTGTTTGTGTTCATTTTTGTCCGACACCTAAATTTAGCAAATAAATACAAGCGAACACAAACAAAAATCTCGTTCGGTAAGTGTTCATGAACAGTTCGTGAACACGTTATTTTCTTAACAAACAAACACGAACAAAAAATCCTGTCCGGTAAGTGTTCGTGAACAGTTCGCGAACACGTTAATTCCTTAACAAATGAACACGAACAAGCCCTTGTTCGTGTTCGTGTTCGTTTGGTTCGTTTACAGCCCTACTGGTTTGTGCCTCACCCAAAGGAAGTACTGTACTGAACTTCTTGCTGAATATGGGATGATAGGCTGCAAGCCAGTTTCATGCCCCATTGAACAAAACCATACTTTGACTAATATAATCAAAAGTCATGATCAAGTTTTGTCCAATCCTTTTGGGTACCAGCAACTTGTGGGGAAGTTAATCTATCTCACACTCGCCCTAATATTGCTTATTCTATTCATTACTTGAGTCAATACATGCATAAGCCCACTGAGGGCCATCTTAAGATTGCCTTAAGGCTTCTTAGATATTTGAAACAAGCTTTTGGGCTTGGAATACAGTTCTCTAAAAGTGGAAACTTTGATCTTAATACTTTTTCTGATTCTGATTGGGCAAAGTGTCCTGAAACCAGAAAATCAGTGACTGTGTTTTGTGTGTTTCTGGGTAATTGCTTGGTCTCCTGGAAAAGCAAGAAACAAGCCACTATATCTCGGTCTTCAACTGAAGCTGAATATCGGGCTATGTGTTCTACAGCCCGTGAGGTTATGTGGATCAAAAATCTTTTGTTTGAGTTAAACATGCATGTGAAATTACCTATTGTTATTAATTGTGATAATTCTGCTGCAATTTCAATTACTGCTAACCCTGTCTTCTATGATAAAACCAAACATTTTGAGTTGGATCTTTTCTTTCTTAGAGACTTGATCTCTAAAGGGATTGTTAAAAAAGTTAAGGTTGGGACTAGTGATCAGCTGGCTGATCTATTTACCAAAGGGGTTTCTTCATCTCAACATGAAAGATTGTGTTTTTTAGTAAAAATGTTAAACTGTTTTAAATAATAAAATTGAGGGGGGTGTTGAAATATATACATATATATATACACATTTTTACTTATATTCAATTTTATTATTCTTGGTTTTATAATATTTTGCATAAGTGTTTATGCAGGTTGGGCTTGTGTTTTTTGTCTTGGATGTCCTGCTGGATCAATGCTCGAGTGGCCCAGTTCGTGTTCTTGGATTGTTGCAGTGTAGCAGCCCAGTCTTTGTGTTGGCCCATGGCCCTCTCTTTTTATCCTGCTGGCCCATCTGTGTTTTATGGGAGTGCTTAGCTGGCAATCCGTGTCAAACTATCACACGTCTTGCCAACCGTTGGATTGATCTCTTGCTGGCCGTTGGATGGTCTGGAGAAACACAAATGCCTCAGCTATAAATAGCTGAGGCTTTCCTCTCTTTATACGTTCGACCACTTATTTTTCTCTCGTCTCTTTCATTACAGTACTTTCTCAACCCCCACTTGTCTCCAGCTATAAATAACGGCCAGAAAGGACGACGACGTGGCACCTCCCCAGCTGAGACATCTCTGACAAAAGACTTTATCAACCCCCACTTGTCTCCAGGTTCTAGAAGAAGAGATGATTACTCATCGCCCCAATAAGCCAACGGGTGGACGCTACGTGTCCGCCGACCCTCTATGTCCATTCGATGGACGCCACGTGGATTTTGACGGAACGGTAACATCTCCCTTTCCCTTTTTTTTCACTTAAACCAATTGTACCAAATTGGGCTTATGATTTTGGGCCGGAGACTAGGAGACCCCTCTACCTGGGCTGGACCCCATTAAGGGTAGAGGACGAGTTGAGAGAGTTGGAGGTCAAGGTGATATAAAAGAGAAACTTCTTCTCCTTTTATGGGTATCTTTTCTCCCGCTAAAAAGCTTACGAGCGCATCGTACATTTCTAACCCTTGTTTTTATTTTCAATGTTTAGAGGCTCGGCTCTTATAACCAGTTGTCTTTTTATCTCCTTAGTCTTATTCCTAGACCCACATTTTCAAATACACAATTTTTAAACTAAACAAACTATATATTTACCCTATGGATTCACGACTTGGATCAGCCCTGACCCAATGATCTAGGATCCGTGTTTTTTTTTTTCACACGGTGAGACCGTTCGGTGTGGTGCCGGCATAGGCATGGAAGCCGATGCCGGCCCGGCAAACACCGCCCCCCCTTTTGTGGCAACAGCATGAGCATCAGCTCTTCGCCGGGCTTGACGGGCCTCCATCTATCCTTCTTGACCGTTGATCTGCAGCAATGCAATTAAAAAAAATCAATTTCAAAATTTCATATGGGTGATGATGCTTCTGCTCAATACCCTTAGATCATCATGGTGATGATGTACCTACCCTTGCTGGGCAGCTGAGGTAGAGGGCTATCATCCATGATGGGTCTCCTTCACACCCAATAGCCTGATAATGTTATGTAAATATATAAAACATGTGAGTAGTGGGGCTTAAAACAGCTAAAGATGTCCGATATGATCCATCCTCAACTAGACGTGTGGTGTCGTGTTCACACTTTACATGTTGACGGTGTAAAAAAGTGCGAGAATTTTTCAACTTATATCTTAGCAAATGCATATGAGATGTCAATAAAAAAAAAAAAAAAAAAAAAAAAAAAAAAAAAAAAAAAAAAAAAACCAAAAATATATTTTAAAAAATTTACAACTGAACAAATTAAACCCAATGGCCATTGGCCAGTGAGCGTTTTGCAGTATAAAGCCCAATGGGTACCCATTCTCAATATGAGGCTTTAAGCAAAAATCCCATTCCCAGTACGTCTACTCAATGGATATAAACCGACAATCACAAGTCCACAGTTTAAATTGCTCAGCGCTCAACGATCCTTTGGAATTAGCTCGGAAAGTACAAGCTCAATTTTATGTTCGGTTGTAAACAAGCCAAGCACGAGCAAAGGTGCGCTTGGCTCAGTTCGGCTCAATATAACTTTTCATTAATTTATTATATATATATAATTATATATATATATATATACACACATTAATTACAATTATATTTATAGTTTTATACATACCACTCTATTAAGTTTGACTCAATATATGCATATATACAATTATATTTATAGTTAATGCCCTATTCAATCTAATTACAACTTAACACTAAGTTTAACTGTAAAACCCTAAGTCGTGAAAAGAAATGCTTGATTTTCTATTCCCATTAATTGTCCGCTATCAATCGTCTTCCGCTATCAACCTTCTTCACAATGCGACATTTGTTCTCTTTAGTATGTTCTTCGCGGCCTCAACCTAAGCCTCATTCTCGGATAATTGGACCTCAGACTTAGTTTCATTCTCGGACGGTTGAACCTCAGTCATCACTAGGCTGCGAAAACATTAAAGGAAACATCCAAAATTTATGGTTGTCCGAAAAACTCACCGCTCATCGCCCGCTCGAAAAATGCTTGATCGGTTTGCGGCTCGGTTGTAAACGAGTCGATCAGCTTGGTTCAGTTTGTAAATGAGCCAAGCACGAGCAAGTGTTTGCTCGGCTCGTGAACATTGAACAACCCTATCCACAGCCCACTGGAGACAAAACGGATGGGTATGTGGTAGGTTGGACAATAGATCAAGACATATATATGCATTGTGTGTTGTACCATAAAGAATCAAACTTGTACCTCTTAAGTTTTAAGAAGTCCTTGAGAAATGTTTTATAATATAGTACTAGTAGGGAGCCCGCGCGATGCGGCGAGGCGACATAAATTAGAACACATATATTTGAAACAACCAAAGTTAGAAGGGTAAAAATATACCACACTATGCTCAGACGGTGACAATTTACAATGCGATACTTATTTATTTTATTTTATCATGATTTTATCATGATATAGTACTATTCTTGTAAGTCTTTTTATTGATATTTTAGAAAAGTTTATTATGTTTATTGTGTTACTTTTATTAAAGTTTTTGAATTAGCAAAATAAGTGTTGTCTATCTATACTAAAGCATTACCCATGTCAATTTGATAACATCAAAATGTATTCAAAATATATTCCAAATATAGAAACTTAAGCCACACAATCTAGAAAAAAGAATATCATTATATTTTGATACACATGTGGTATATCGATAACCTCCTGATAGACAGCATTTAAGGTTTTGACACCGCTTTAGCTTTGTCATTTGTTTGACGCATGTATTTATCCATTTCTTATGATTGTTATATGGTTTGGATTAGATGGTTTAGCTTTCAACATTGGTACGTAGTTAAGGATTCCATGTAATTACTTAGTCATGTCAACAGTAATATTTGAGCATGATTCGTAAGAATATTGACTAAATATGCAAATTTAAATTGTATTTTCAAGATTTAGCATGCTGAGGTAATACTTTTACTTTGCCTTCTAAAACCCGGTATTTTGATTCTGGTTCGATTCACATATAACTTATAGTCTTACACAGCTGAAAGCTTTTATAAAAATTACATTTGAAGAGAAAATTTAAAACCAAACAGTATACATGCTCTTAATTGCAGGAATTTCTTGATTTTTTTTTGACAAAAGAAGTTTCAAATGTGAGAATTACCATACCTCATATTTGTACACGAAGTCGACGTTGTAAATTTTATGTGGGGTGATGTTCTCTAGTGGTGGAAAGGAATCTGAAGGGAGTAATGCTGGTGGTTTACGGCTATCGGAGGTGAGATTGTGTTTGCGATCACGTCAAATATTTAGTGGCTACATTGAAAATACTAAGGAAAGCTATAGTTAGACATAATAGTTGTTGATTATGCAAAAGAATACACATTAACTATACAATACAATGAATCCAAATTTAAACTTTAAAGTAGAAAGAAAATAATTTCAGACTTTAGTGATCTAGCTACTGGAAATTAGCACTTGACGACCAATTCAAATATGATTCAAAGGAGTTGGACGTAGACTCGTGAACTTTGCTGCTTTAGTTTGTAGGGGCGATGTTGCGATATCCGACATATTTTTTTGTCAATCGTATTACCGTGGGCAACTACCCGAGCGCCTACATCAAAATTGGTGGTGGTGGTTTGTGATGCGGGCAAACAGAGACGCTCGTTGGCAACGAGTGTTTCTGGCTAATGCGACTCCAATGAAAAGGAAAAAGAACAAGGGATGAACAAAGAGATCCTTGAAGGTTCCGCTCATTTTATAATTTGGGTAAAGAATGGTTTGAAATAGTTAATTAGCCAAAATTAAAGGTTTCTAGTAACTATACCTTCAGTTTTCATTCCACCCAAGTGTTAGTAAGGGGCTGTTTGGTAGCCTCTTAATCAGCCTCTTAACCATTCAGGTCTGAATCATTCAACATTTAGACTGTTTGTTTCAGCATCTGAATGGAATGATTAAGTGCTGAACCATTAAGCTAATAAGGGATGCTGAATGATTCAGCTCTTAACCATTCAGAGTCTCTTAACCATTCAGACTTATCTTAATGATTCAATACTTAATCAACCAAACAGCCCCTTATACCTTCAGTAATTATCACCTTCCATTTCATTTTACCCAAATGATGGCATTTTAATTTTTTCAGTTACTTTAGTTGAGGAAGAACTGAAGAAGGGATGTGATGGCATTGATAATTTTAATGTTTTGAAACAATCTCAATTTTAATCCGTTTATTTTTTATTTTTTCCCATGAGAAAGCATAAATTCAATTCATTTATCAATTTATGAATTTAATTGTGTTTATCAATTTAATACTAAGGTAGAAAGATCATTTTACTCCCTTTCTAACTTCATTGAGTTGTTGTACAATAAGCATAAAATATTGTAATTATTTTTTTTTGGAATCCTTCCTAAATATTTTATAATATAGTATAGATTAATATTAATTTAAAATTGTAACAATAATATATTAAAATAATATATTCCCTAACGTTCGTTATTGGCATGATGGTTAATATGATCAATAGTCAAGGTTATATGTAGGTTTGGAAGAAAACTCAAAAGACTACAAGTTCATAAAGGATCTAATGCTTTTAAGAGAAGGAACGTGAATGGATTTCAACTTCAAAAGTCACAAAAGTTGTTTAGATCAAAATTTAAATCATGCAATACGTAATATTTATCAATTAATTTATCATGTCAAAAGACCATTTTACAAGTATGAGAATGAATGAAAGACAATTTTATAAAAATAAAAATAAAACTAGAATTACCAAAATCTTTTATCATATATATACCACTAATAATCATGCTTAGCAATGCCAAGTCAAAATCTTGAAAATGAGAGGTAGGTGGGTGCTTAGCTTTTGTAATTTTAAATATATCACCAAAACAAAATGTGATTTAAATGTAACATGCAATGCATAAGCGGTTTCTTTAAAGAATATTTAATTAATATAATAACATAATCCATTGTTGTTGTCATAAAAAGGTTAAGACCTATAATCATTGCAAAATAAGTTTTGTTATTTTAATATACTAGATTATACCTCGGGGGCGTCTCGGGTTGAGAAATTTAATATGATACATCAATTTTACATATGAAATAGACTGATGTATAACTCTAATATTAATATCTAACCTAAAGCAAATTAACAATGTACAACTCCAATGTTAACATCTAACCTAAAAGAAAGTAGAACTTTAATGTAACTCTAATATTAACACCTATCCTAAAGACTAAACAAATGTACAACTCTAACATACTAATATTGATACCTAACTTAAAACAACGTATAACTCTATTAACCTATTCTGCTCTGGTTGAAAAAAAAAAATATTTACTGATTTGAACATAATTAGTGACTTCCCTATACATGATTAATGTATTACCTGAACACTTTGTGTTTTTTTTCATGTATGAACAAAACCACACAAAAAAATTTCTCTGTTTTTTATATAGCACTATGGTACTCGTTGGAAAGATAATAAAACGCTGATTAATTTGGTGTAATTTTTTTCTTTAAAAAATCTCGTATATTAAAGATATTAACGTTTAAAAATTATGGGAGGAAACATGAGGTTGAAAAATCCAATTTTGTTTTTAAATTATTTTTTTGCTAAAATATCTCAATGCCACATGGGATGACACATGACACACTCAAGGAAAAGAATGTCTCTTTGAGTGGCATGTCATTAAAATGGTTTTGGTTTATTATATATATATATATATATATATATATATATATTAAATTTGTACTTCCTATTTTGTAGGAATATAAAAAGAGAAATATGATTCCGGTACAAAGAGTTAAAATTGTGAAAAGTGTAAGAAGACCTCTTAAGACGACATGTGACACTAGTTTAGATTAATATAAAGGTTATTTACGTAATTATACACAGTCAATTAATTTATTAATTTTAATTCATTTTAATTAGTGAGTGATTATAGGGATTTTGTTTCAAATAACTAACCGAATTATACAAATCTCCTATCTATAATTCGCAAGGTTTTTTGTGATCTCTGATTGTATGTTGCGACTTTAAATAAGAAACCCATACCAAAGTGGTGTGTTTTACGCTGGTTCATCAAATTATGTGTTTTACACTGTTGTCTCGTTAGCACCATCATCAAATTATGTGTTTTGCACTGTTGTGTCATTATCAGCAGCAGCAAGAATTATCAGCCAACATGTTATTATGTGTTTTACAACAACAAGATTTATCAACAGCAACAAGAATTATCAACAACCTGTTATTATGTGTTTTACACTACTGTGTCATTTACCAGCAGCAACAAATTACACTGTTGTGTCATTATCAGCAACAACAAATTACACATCAATGTGTTTTTACAAAACGGAATATAAGTGGCAAAAACGAAGTCTAAATATTATCCAAAACAAAAGTACCAAGTTATTAACATTAAACAACCATCGAAAAAATCATAAGTAGCTAACCATAAAAGACCAAAATAAATAGTTAATTTTTTTACCATAAAGCAAAAGTCTTCTATTCCATCCAGACCTCTTGAAACTCTTGGGCCGCTTGGCAAACGACTGATATGTTTCTTGCCTAGAGGTCTTTGTGTACTTATCGGGTCTGACATCTTTTTAACGTTTGGTAATGCCAGTCGGGCTACCATTTTTGTAGAATACCTAAGAGCCGGCTTAAGGACATCCACCTTTTCTAATACAAATTTTGCTAATAGAGGGTTAGGCTCGTCAACAAAGTCATCGTCCGGGTCATCGTTCCCTGCAATAATTAAATGTAATGTAAAAGTCCTTTAAAAACAAAGTGGAATCTAAAATATTACACACAGCAGACGAATATACTCTGTCCTCTTTCTTGTGTATTACATGGAATCTTCTCTAATAGTATCCCCTCATCTTGTTTTTTTATGTGTTCACATTTATCAAGGATCCTTGTTTTTACGATGTGTTCATATATTGTTTTTCTGACATGTTATACATTTCGCAGTAAAATCGATCAACAAAACATAAATATGTTTTAAGTAACCTAACAGTTTTATAGTGTATACCTGGAACAACTAGTTTATCATCAGTATCATCCAGGATTAGTGATTCCGATATGGTGTTTGTAAAATTTTTACCGGTATAATGTTTAGCTATCCTCTCACTCCTGCTAACTTTTAATTGTAAATCATATATAGTCAATGTAAGTAATAAAAGATGAATAAGGGAATAAAACTTTCCAATATATAACACAAAAGCGAAGCACACTTTATAAAATATATAAAACACAACAAGGGGATTCAAGCTATCCAATGTAGATATAACACAGTGAATTGAATATCTAAATCACACTAATTATAACCATCTAATAAAACTCAAGCAACAAAAACACATGATATGTTTATAACACAAAATACTCTGTTATACATCAAAAACCCAATGTTCGCCCTAAAAAAACCCTCTATTATATCCTCAAAACACATGATCGAAAAACACATAACCCCAAACAAAACCCTCGGATATACCCTCAAAAAACACTCCTTTATATATCATAACCAACCAAAAACCTCGGCATGTGTTTTGAAACCCTATATTGAACATCAACTCGTTAAACACAACCCCCCCCCCCCAAATTGAAACCCTATTTTATACCCCTAAATAAATGACACAAAACAAATAAACAATGTATAACACACTGTTATAATTACACACATAAGACCCCAAATCATTAAAAAAATTCTGCTTATGATCAGTAAAACCCATCTTCAACTCTTTTAATTTACACATGCAAGACATAATCAGTAAAACACATTGATCGCGTGTCGAAGTGCTAATCAAAAACTAGATAAAAACTACTCCTTAGCTACAACTGACTGCAGTATAGGAAGTAGGGCTGTCGAACATCAGGGAGTTTGAGGAAAGTGCTAATTTATTGATTGCTAATTAACGTAAGATTAACTAAAGTAATTTTATAAAGTTGAATGTAAAAGTGTTGCAGTGCTGCAAAACGAAGTGATAATAGAGTTTTATAAAAGACAATCATATGGAAAAACGGTCACTCCGGGTTTCTGATTCGGTAATTATCAAATGAATTATGTTACTACCCTATATAGGAAATCATATAGACATGAGTTTGTTTAAGTTGTTCGACCTAATTCAGCTATCATAACATTAATTGCAAAGTTAAATTAATCCTAGAGCAAGAAAACCAAGATACGATAACATAATGCAATAATACTAATTAACCAAACCGTCTAGATCAGTCAAACATGCAATTAGACACAAAGAACTTTAAGGTGTTCACAAAATCTAATCCAAATAATGAGTATCAAACATAAAACAATTGATAAAATACCCAAATCGTTCACCCGGAGAAACCACAAGATGTTTAGCCGCACATATTCATGATTTTCGCTTCAAGACTTGTTCTTAATCGTACGAGAATCAACCGGAATGAATGGATCTCTTCAAAATGCTCAAAATCCTCATTTGAAGCTCTCAAAGTCGACCCTCCAGTTGCCTCCCATGATCTAGGGTTTTTTTTTGTCCTCCTCTTCAAAAATATGGAAATCTAATAAAAAATCCATTTTTTCGTTAGACATGCCCCCATGCACCATGAGGAGTTCAGCCCTTCTCCTCATGGTGCTTGGCGCCTTACTTTCAGCAAAATGGGATTATCAGAGTTGGGCTTGGCTTGTTTCTTTCATTTGGGCTTCATTTTTCTTGGTCCGTTTAGCTTAATTATTCAATTAATGATCATTCTTGGCCCAATTCTTCATAGCTTCTCAAAATAAACTTCTTTTATCTTCAACTCTCGAGCCCGGATGTTCGGTTCCTAATATTATTTCTTCAATTCACGTCCTTTTTCTCCAAACATCTAAAATCAACAAAAATTGCATAAATAATAACTACAAATACTAAAAATATATACACCCTATAAGATTACCAAATACTCAAAACCATGCTATAAACTCCCTAAAATAATAAATAAATGACTCAAAAAACTATTAAAATGCTAAGAAAAAATGCATATGTTTTACAACACATCACACACTTGTTCCAAACCTTACTGGAAGATCAATCAACCTCCGATCGGCCGTCGACTTCTTCTTCTCCGGAAACTGCTTCCTCTTCCCTACCATTTTGGGAGTTCTAGAAGTTCAAAAACCAAATTAGATGGCAGAAAAAACAATTGATTTTTTAGTGTATCGATGACAGAATATAATATACTCACATTTCTGTGTTTGGGAGAATATATTTTGAATTTCTAAAGATGTCGTTGATATAGTTTCCATGTTTTGGAGAAGAAGGTTAATGAGAATGCTACATTTAAGGGATGTTATATGGTTAAAGGATATTATTAAATGGGTTTTTAAAATGAGATGATGTGTTTTTACATTACTACCCCCACATCATAAATTTAGTTAATAATCTTATAACACAATTTACCAAATTGTCACTCTTTTAATCTCATCCATCCATCAATCACTTTGATCCAATAACTATTTTTCCTTCTCACATTTCTTACACAACACATACTTTGTATCATAACCCTACCCAAAGTTTACATACGAATGAACCTTAGCGTAAAAAAGATACGAAGGAATGTGTGTCTTTATTCTAGGAAATCAATGGATGAGATTGAAATATGGGTTGGGATTGAAATTTACGCATGAAAAAGGGGGAAGGAATGAGTTGGGAAGAGTAAAATAGGTATAACCTATAATTGTTGACTTTTTTCAACTTATACCCCATTTTTTAAATTTTCATAACTTTTTCATACTACATTATTTAAAAAAAAAAAAAAACTACACCATAAAAGCAAACATTTTGTCCTCTTTAATTTGCATACCATATTGCTAAATTACCCTTTGATCTAAGGACGCGTGTCACACTCTTGTTCCTTCGTATACTTTTGTTAAGGTTACTTTATACAATAACCTTCCTCATAAAAAGTATTATTTAATTGAAAAGGAGAGATAACATGTAGTCATTTTTAATATAATTTAGTGGATGAGGATAAGAGATAAGATGTGAATTAATGCTCTTATAGACGTTTTATTTTCGTGTGCACGTCACACTATTAGAACTTTTAGGCATAAACAGGCGTAATAGTTCAAGCTCAAGCTCTTTTTTGCCCTTCATTCCTTTCCCTATTATTTAATACTCTTAGAGCATTCACAACCCATCCCTCATTCTGTGACACCCGGCAAATTCTGGTTAACAACGTTGTCTAGATGAAAGTCTACCTTAGCGAGTCACGCGTATATTGTACTTAACTGGGTTAGTTAAGTCAGGTTATGGTTCGGGAACTATCGGTCTAGTCTAGAAGATCATTGGATGTTGGTCTAGAGGTTCATTAGATGTCGGTCCTTAACCAAGTGTACAAACGGTGACGATTTGTAGGATCGTCAGGGCATACGGAACATACAAGTCTCGAGTCCCGGGAATTGGTGAACGAGTGTGAATATGTGTATTTACAAGTGTTATGTGTTTACAATCATTATGTGACTTGCCGGTATGTGAATATGTGTTAACATATGTTAAAACGGGGTTTAACGCGCAAAACACACGGAACAGGCCCCTATAGGCGATTAGGATAGCCCAATCGCCTATAGTAGGGGCGAGTGGGCAGTCATACAGGCGAGTAGGGCCTAAATGCATGACTGTTCATGCGATTAGGCCCCAATTGCATGAACTTACATGCGATTAGGCTTCCTAATCGCGTGTAAAGCTGCATAATCGCGTGTTACGGGCTGGACGACTAAAAACGACTATAAATACCATACTTGACCTCATAAACTTCATAATACAAACCCTAGTCGTCCCATAACCCGCCCCAACACACACACAACCTCTGGAACGCGATTTTTGATCAAAACACAAGGTTTCAAGCTTAATCCATCATTCTTTTACAAATCTAAGGTATGGTTTACGTCCATGCAATCTTATAAACATTTTTATTCAATCCCTAATAGTCCAGACCTGTTCTAAAACGGAAAAGCTTTCTGAAAATCGTTAATAAGTGTTGTTAATCGGATTTTAACTAGTATACATGTGTTATGTGTGTTTATGATTAGAAAGCTAGGGTTTTTATGATTCATGATGAAGGATTAACATGTTATTAGGTTAATTCAGAATACTAATGATATTATGATGATAAAATCTGATTAATTGATTATTAGGGTTATAGTTATGCATGTTAATGTGGTGTTTCATGCTATGTGGATGGCGTTTGGAATACGTGATTGCATGCAGGACTGATAATACGAGGAAAAATGAAGGATTTTGGTTTAAACATGTTTAGAATAGTTGTTGGGATGATATTGGGTGGTTACACACGTTCTGGATCTGATTTGGAGCGTTAAACGCGCGAAAAAACCGGAACAGCAAGGTTACAGGCGATTAGCAACCCTAATCGCCTATGATAGAGGCGATTAGGGGGCCAATCGCCTATAAGGAGTCCCTAATCGCCTATGTTCATGCGAGTAGAGGGCTAAATGCTAGTAGATACATGCAATCAGCCCTAAATGCTAGTAGTTACATGCAATCAGCCCTAAATGCTAGTAGTTACATGCAATCAGCCCTAAATGCTAGTACTTACATGCGATTAGTCTTCCTAAATGCCAGTTGACCAACCTAAATGCTAGTTGACTTTTCCTAATCGCGTGTACTGCTGCTGTAAGTATAAATTAGCATTCCGAGACCCGATTTGACATGTAGGAACATGCTAGGAACCCCGTAACATATCTAATAACTTGGTAACATATGTTTGGATGTAATTCGGTGATACGTGAGCTATGTGCTATAACTTGTTGTGCGTTAACGTATGTTAAGTGTGATTGCATGATTGCATGTTTGAGAGCGTAAACATAACACGGGGAGTCTCGGTCACCAATGGGATGTCGAGTCTTGTACTTTGGGTCAGTTAAACAGTCACGGTGTTTTCAAACGAACTTGGTTATGGTCTGGACATCTAGGGACTAATTAACCTGCGGGTTATTAGTCTAAGTACTTGTAACTGTCATATGTTAGGTCGCCGCTTTACGGGACTAGCATAGCAGCTGAGTTTACTCGTGTTAAGGAGTAACGCAACTTAAGGTGAGTTTACGGCCCCTCTTTTAAACTGGTTTCACATTTTCGGGGGAGAAAACATGTGTTAAAACGATTATTTGGTAACTACTGTCATACTATGGGTTTCTATTGTGTACTACACGATCTTTGGAAGTCCCGGGGGGAACCATGAATGTGCGGGTTTGCACAACGGGGAAATGTGAATAGCGCTATTGGGAGTGACCAACCCCGCTCGTCGACTTGGAGGGTCGGCGGGTGCATATTGTCTCAAACAGGAACAACAGGAACAACAGGTTTACTACATCGGGCACATATTTGGTTTACGAGTTAGTAATGGTTTTCCAATCGTGGTAGTAACAAAACATACGCCTAGCTAGCGTACACTGGTTTTCGATTTGTTATAGTATGGACAGGTTGACTTGGTACTTGGATTACAAAACCTGTAAACTCACCAGCATTTTTGTGCTGACGTAAACTTTTACATGTTTTCTCAGGTCGCTAAGGTAGCACTACTGGACTAGGGCGCACGCGTCTGCACGGCGTCTAGTTAGAGTCGCATGGTTTTCATATGTTGAACAATTGGTTTACTTTTGAGATACTGTTTTGAATAAGCTTCCGCTGTAAACGGGGATTTTAAACTATGTTTTGAAATTGCATTATATTCATTTAGACTTGTTTATTGTGATCGTTGGTTTGGATCCTGGTTTGTCATGCGCCTCGCGGTAAAACTCCGCAAGTGGATTTTGAGGGTGTGACACATTCCCTTTCCCATTCTTAAAATTTAAGAAAATCCCACAAAAACCCACTCCATCCTAACCCTTATCCTTATACCTCATTTCTAAAATTTGCAAAAAACCTATGTTGAGCCCTCATATATGGGGTCTTTCATATTTCCCCCATCTCATTTAATAATAATAATAAAATAATACAAATTGAAGGTGAAGTGATTTGATGTTAGTTGTAAAGAAAGAAAATAATAACAAAAAAAACTTATGGGGAGATGAATAGGGAATAGGATGTGATAGACTTTGAAAAAGTGAGAGACAAATTTAAAAAACTATGATTTTTTCTTAAATTATATGGTAACTATGATTTTTTCTTAAATTATATGGTTGGGGATGTGGCACGGGCTGTGAATGCTCTTACAAATTTTTTTATTCAGTTGTTTTTAAAATAAAAGTGAAACCTTAAAATATTTAATAAAAAACATTGGTTATGACCATTTTTTTTTTTTGGTGCGTGGGTTGTTTGTACAAAGTTGGGTTGTATGGTGATCAAATGGTGTAGGAAACAGGACGTCTACATGAAATTTTTATGAAAAACATAAGTAGATTAGTAGAAAGAAGATATAATAAAAAGTGTGAATAGAAAAAACAGTGTGTTGTGGGTTTAAGAAAATGGAAAAATGAATGTATGGTAGGCATGGTTATAAAAATCATGTCTAATCTTCATAGGTTCACCTAGTAATTTTCCCCAAATTGATTCATTAATCGCTAAGCCGTCAACGATGATCAAATTCAGTACTAATCGGCTAAATTTCGGTAGTAATCTAGGCATCTAGCTATTCTAGACAAAACTTAAAATTGTTAACAAATTCAAGCCAAAACCTATAAATTTTGGTAATAACACCAATCTACTTAAAAAAATGGGTCCTAGAAGGGGTTAAAACATTTCTACTTAATAAAAAAGCATATAAAATGTGTGTGTGTATACCTAACTAAAAAAATTAAATATATAAATTCTCAATCCAATTAATCACGATTAATTGCTAGTCGATACCCTACTAGTCAATTAGCGCCTAACAAATCTTACAACACTAGGTGTTGGTTAAAAGTAAATTTGTTTATTAGAATTATTTTTCTTCTTCTCAATGAGAAAGGATATATTGTTTAGAATAAAAAAAAAGAAGACAGAGGAAGGAAAGTTACCGAGTTCAAACCACCTTTGATTTTAGTTACTAGCATACAAACTTGTGTATTACACGTGTGGAATATTGTATATAACCCAACTCAATGTAATTACTTATTACATAACATATGAAACAGGAGTCAAGATCCTGTAAAAACTCTTACTAGTGTAAAAACCATAGGAGCCTTGTGTCGGTTACAAATTAAGCCTTCTTAATTAGGAGTTTCTAAGGGCAATTTAGTAAAAATGCTATTATTAATTAAAAAATCAATATTATCCACACTTTAAACTAAAAAAACTAACACACCATCTCACCTTTTCAACTTCATCTTCTACATTTAAACAAACACTACCGGCCTGCACAATCGAAGTGTGCTTATAGTAATCCGATTTTTTCGTTCTGTTTAGTATTGTTCTGATCGTCTAGTCGTTCCAATCATGTTGTTCAGCGTGGTGTTTGTGTTTGAATGTAAACCTTCATCGTGTTTTTCCGATTTGTGTTGTTATCGGATTTAGTTTTTCGGATTTGTGTTGTTTGTTCTGATTTATGATGTTTTGTTCCGAATGTGCTAGCGTTTCGAATGTGATAGTGTTGTTCCTATTTATGATGTTTGTTCCAGGTTGTGCTAGTGCCTATTAATATCAATTTTCAGTAGCAGCTTCTAATGATGTAAAGGGTCGTTTTTCTGATTGTGTTATTGTTGTCCCGATTGTGCTAGTATTGTTCCAATCCGTGTTGTTTTCTTTTACGATTCGTGTTGTTTGTTTTGACTGTGCTAGTGTCTATTATATAATATAATATGGGGCTGAGTTAAGATCATGTATGAAAATTTTCGATTATGAACATAATGGAATTTTTTAAAACACCAACACAATAAATATTTTATCAAAATCGAAGATGAAAAAATTACTCCGGCTGATTGCGTTGCCGTGGACGATTCAGGCTCCATTATTGATTACAGAATACATCAATATATGGAAACATATTTTCCTGGTGAAAACTAACTAGATTTATTATAACCATTTTGAAATTTAAATTGCATGATTGTAGGATATGATTAGGAACTTTCAACCGTAAAAATATGAATTAATGAATTTTTCTTAAAAAAAAAAGTGGTTATAGAAAGACAATAATACCCTTATTCAGTATTTTGATGAAAGCCACATGTCACTAAATGAATGATTATCATGGTTTTTAGGGAAAATAAGTTTTTATATGATCCTCCTCCTATGAAACAGAACGAAAATCCATATTATTATTTAAGGCTGAAACAAAATGAAACCGAATGAAAAAAAAAAATACATTTTCAGCTATCCAAAATAAGGTTTCTTCTTTCTCTCGAGTCTCTATAATCCTTCTTATTATTTCAGATTGTAAAACAGTAACAAATAATAATAAAAATAAGAGTTAACTGCAATTTGCGTCCCTATAGTTTAGAGGTGGAGGCACTTTGCAATGAAGAAAAAAAAAAGCACAGTGACTCAAAGTGCGATAGGTTTCAAATATGGATGTAAAGTGTCTCCACCAGTCCACCTCTAAACCACATAATTGCAATGAAGAAAAAAGCACGGTGACTTAAAGTGCGACAAGTTTTAAATATGGGTGTGAAGTGTCTCCATCCCTAAACTACATGAATGCAAATATGACAAGGGTGTAAATGTTTTTGAAAAATAAATTGTAAATTATGAGGCTCTGAATTTTTTTTTATTATAATTATAATTATAAGTATATTTATAGCTTAACAAAATGAATAGTACTAGCATTAATGAGGTTTGTCTTTTTTCCTTTGTCTTTTTCCTTTTATTTTTTTAGTTCAAACACTTTTTTACTAATATATATATATATATATATATATATATATGTATATGGTTTCATAATAAATCACAAATGATTTGGTGGTGGAGTGGTTTGTGGTGCATTTGTATGGTTTGAGATCTTCGGTTCGAAACATAAGAATGGCAAAAAAAAAAAAAAAAAATTAAACACATGAATGTATGTCAAATGAAGATATGTGAAGTACCTTGAGTTGAAGGAAAAGGAAAAAAACAAGAAACGAAGAAGAAGAAATGGAGACGAAGAAGCAGAAATGGAGAAGAGATATATGAAGAAATACACCTGACGATCATAATACCATGCAAAATCCTGGCTACACCTAGCACTTCAAGAAACAAAGCACGTTTTTTTTTAAATAAAGATAATAAAAAACCGTTTTTTAAAGGCCCATACACTTTTTTAGTAATAGTTATCACAATAAATAACAACATGGCTTAGTGGTGGAGTGCTTTTTGGTGCATTTTTATTGTTTTAGGTCTTAGGTTCGAAACATGGGAAGGGCAATGGGCGACTCCTTTTTTTTTTCCATTCACAACATGTTATTAAGCAATAAATACAAATATACCCGTGTTTGTGTGAGATGTCGTTTTTAAATTATGGTATGAAAATTGGTAGTTACTTTGTTGATAATAGTTTTTCAGTGTTTTGGATACGATAAAATTGTAAGGCGCGCAAAACGCGCCTTGAAACACACTAGTTATATTATAATGCTTTGTTTCGCATGTGTTGGTTAAAATAATAGAAAACAAGTTTAGTATTTAACAGTTTTTTTTTTAAAGGCGAATTTCTTGCTCCTTATGAGACTTGAACTCAAGACTTATTAAAATGTTTAACTAGTTTTTAGGGTGTGTGTAATATATATAATACGAAATAAGAAATTTGGAATAAGAGATTTGATATTAACACGTAACATTTTTAAAATTGTTTATTATAAGATCATATGTGTAGTGGAAATCAATTTGGACAAGGAAATGCCCCAATCAAAAGTTTGCTTCTTTACCAATACATATGGTCTAATAAGGATTTTTGGCGTGAATATTTTAACGCCATTTCTTGTCGTGAAAAGAGGTGCAAAAAGGAGGGCCAATCAAAAGTTTCCCTATGGAGTGGAAGTGCGAAAACTCATTTACCAATACATATGGTCTAATAAGGATTTTTGCCTACTTATCAAATGATGATTATGGATTTGATTAGACAAAGCAATCACCCTTCAAATTGCTTCTCTTTAGAGCACTGCCATTTAGTCTTCTATAATTCTGTGAGGGAAAACCCTATAATCTTTTATGGGGTTGGAAGTGGTCATGGGTGAAAAAAAAAAAAATAAGGAATCTACTGTTTATTGGTATATTTTGGGTTATTTGAGAATCTTTTGGGGAAAACTGAAAACTGTATTTATTTTTTTAATATTTGTGGAAAGTGGTTGTGAGTAGATGTGAGAGAAACTGTAATAATTTTTAATGTAATATGTGGTTATGATTGGTTGTGAGTGAATGAGGGATGAAGAAGCTACCGTGAGTGCTCTTAGTCTTGATGTAACTAACCACCATTATATTGAATTATATTACATACCAATTTTCTATCTCAATTGGTTGGTGTGTTGTTATAGTATTCAATTATCTCTAACTAATCGATTTATTAGTTTCACCATATTTTGGATCCTTTATTTATTATTTCCTTTTGGTAAAAAGGACACTCGTATACGTACATACAATTCAAACCTTGAGATAGACGAATTGTTTTCGTCTAAAGGTCTTTGACCTATTTGACCTAGTGGTATCAAAATATTATATAAGAATAATGGATATAAATAATCCAACTATTGACTATTGGCCAATAACAGTCTCAACTACG
The DNA here is from genome assembly GCA_030844895.1 of Ambrosia x helenae. Taxonomy (NCBI): domain Eukaryota; kingdom Viridiplantae; phylum Streptophyta; class Magnoliopsida; order Asterales; family Asteraceae; genus Ambrosia; species Ambrosia x helenae. Next base: position 111,214,698 of record CM061230.1, read on the forward strand.
AAAATCACTAATATTGGTCCCAACTTTCGATATATTGGAAACCAACGGACCCAAACTAACGGAGGCTAACTCTGATAGTATGATGCTGGCGTGGCATGCCACGTAGGATGCCACGTAAGATCAATTTGCCATGTGGCATGCCACGTAGGATGTCACATAGGATTATTTTGCCACGTGGCATGCCACGTAGGATCATCTTGTCACCTAAGCATGCCACGTCAGCATCACACTAACGGAGTTAGCCTCCGTTAGTTTGGGTCCGTTGGTTTCCAATATGTCGAAAGTTGGGACCAATATTGGTGATTTTCGTAGTTGGGACTGTTATTGGCCAATAGTCAATAATTAGGATTATTTATTTCTATTTTTTCTATTATATAAGATTTTGTTTTTTAAGTGGTGAGAGTTTAAATTCTAATTGTGACAAAAACTAACGTTTTTTTTTAAAGACGAATTGTTCTCAAACTTTTTTTTACTCGTCACTTTTTTATTTGGATAACATAATCTATATCTATATCTATACTACTATATAATAGGTTTTAGATGGGCAAGATAGTAATTTTCATTTTATTTTAAAACACATAAAAATATTGTTTTGTATTTGGTACAAGTGTTTTTTTTAACGACCAATTGGAATCACTCACGTACCACTGGATTATCATCATGCCACCAGTGATACCACGCGATCATATTCCACCACCAAGTTACCAATTTAAGAGGAAACTCATAATTATGAGAAAACCCTCTTTTGTGAGATTCGAACCCAGGACCTTATAGTCCCTAAGTCTTATCCACCACCAAAATGCCGCTGGGAATGCATAAATATTTTATCATTTACAATATTATCCCTCTACATTTTAGCATTTAATAATGTAGTGTAATAAATGACAAACAATAATGTAGTGTTATTACATCTAGCATTTATATTTATAATGCAATAGTAATTTATAAAAGCTTGTAAAAAACTTATTAACTTATATATTTTATAAAAGCTTGTAAACAATTTATTAACTTATACTAAAAATAATATATAAAAATTTGACTAACATATTCAAACTCAAATAAAGAAATAGGTATCGTCCCATTCGTAGTCCTGACTAGGTCATTAGGAAAACCAAAATAATTGTCAAACAAGAATACATGATGACTTTTAGTTTAAAAGTTATTGTATATGTAATAAAAGTTTACGGTTAAAAATTACAATTAGACAAATGTTGTGTTAATCAAGAGCAACCTCGTGGTTTCTTTGATCAAATGTCATGGTTTCTCTGATTCGCGCATATAACACAAACTTCTCCTTCACACCTATGGGTGTCTTATTAGACGAAACAATCGCCAACATGAGAAATAACATATATACGTTCGGAGCATATTCGGGAATATACCACAAAATCGACCAGTTAGTACTACGGGATGGCAAAACTCATCCCACACGTCATTCTTTATTTTTTATAGCTTTATTTAGAGTATTTAGCTAAAAAAAATTCTAAAGACGAAAATCTTGTCTTCTGATTTAAGTTTTCAGTATTCTCCCGCATCATTTTTTATTTTTTATTCGTGCTTTCAATATCAAATGACTTCCACCAAAATAATTATCACACAAGAATACATGATGACTTTTAGTTTAAAATTATTATATATGTAATAAAAGTTTACGGATGCAGTTCCGCCGCAACACGCGAGTTCCTGCTAGTTTTATCTAATAACTCATTAAATATATATTCAATGAAATTCATAAAAGAAGTTTAAGAACAATTGAATAAATGGTTTATCAAGTGAAAGTACGCCAAGACAAAGAATTTATAGTGAGGGAAATGTTGTTCGTGTTATAAAGGGTCAAGTTATTCTACACAGTGTAATAAAAATGAAAAGGGTGAGAAGGATAAAAAAACACACTGAATCATGAAATATGATATAATGAGTCAAAAAATATAACACAATGCTAAGGAAAAATGACACAATGAATCGCATAAATAACACAATGACGAAAATAAAGAAAAGACACAGTGCAATATAAAAGACACAATGATATGACACAATTTTAAAAACTACAAGCTAAAAATTCAAAAAATCACAAACCTAAAAACTAAGATCGTAGAGTTTGATGAGACGGTTCCAATGCCGCTTGAATGAGGTCAATCAGACTCCGTGTGATACCCTTCCTACTAGGGCTGGCAATTTAGACATGAACACGATAACCTGATACAAACCTACACGATTTTAACATGTTTCGTGTTTGGCCTTAACAGGTTTCGTGTCTATAACAGGTCGACACATTAAGACCTGTTTATTTTCGTATCGTGTTCGTGTTTACATGTTTCGTGTTCGTGTCTTATCGTGTACGTGTCTTAACAAGTCTTATCGTGTTTCTTATCATGTCTTGTCGTGTCTTATTGTGTCTTATCGTGTCTTATCATGTCTTGTCGTGTCTTATCGTGTCTTGTCGTGTTAACTTATTTTACTAGGTGTTTCTTATCGTGTCTTGTCGTGTCTTATCGTGTTAACCTGTTATGCACAGGTTCGTGTTTATGTTTACAAGTTTCGTGTTCGTGTCTTAACAGGTTCGTGTCTTAACAGGTTCGGGTAACATGTTATGTCAGCCCTACTTCCTACGACTTACTATTTATCTTTCATTGTGCATTTGATCATAACTCTATAAAAACAATACATAAAAATAAAATAATACCAAGTATTTTCACCAATCTCGCCTATGTCAACCCTCTTCTTCGCAACGGTGAATGATTTAACAATAAAAACTACGTACTTCTACTCTAAAAAGGGTCAACCCGAGATTGTTCATAGCCAATGTTCACAATCATTACATAAATTTAATTATTTGTTCATATTTTTGGTTGGAGTGAATTTGGATTAATCGTGCCTTGCATACCCCTCATTGCACTTAAATTGTTTAATTATATTTTTGTAATAACAAGAGGCTTATGTTGAGTATTTTATAGGTTAAGGAGAAAAAAGTCTAAAACAAGAGGCTTATGTTGAAGAGAAAATATGGCATGGGAAAACAAAGAAAGAAGAGAAATAGAAGACGACCAAAGCTACTATATTCGTATAATAGCATAGCTCGTAAACAACTGATCTTGTCCATTCAGTTTATGGTGATTCGTCGTAAACGTATTGTGACAAGGAATTTTTTATCTGTACTATGTTATAAAGGAGGAGACAAATATAAAAGGGGAGACATAGGCAAATATGTTCAAATTGTCCAAAGTTAAAATCACATATACTAAGATTTTCTTTACAATTTTCTAAATTTTACCACTTTTCCCTAAATACCCCTAAAGATAATCAACTTTTATATGAAAATGAAACTCACCCAAACTAAATAAACACACGGGATAACAATATTTTTGAACAAATTTCATTTAATGACGATGAAAGATAATAATTTATGTTACCACAATGAATAATCTTATCTCAGCTAAACTTGTATGAGTTTTAAAACTTTGCCATAATAATACTTATATTATAAACCCTTTTCATATATATATATATATATATATATATATATATATATATATATAGGGGAAAGTTAATATGAGAACACCTATATTTCGTGCGAACCGTGAGAACGACATTTAAAACCATTCAAATTCAAAATTTCTTTTACACTTATCTTTATTACTAAAATACAATCTCAAAAACACAATTTACGCGTAAAAATTCAAACATATATGAAAATAAATTGTTTTTACACATGTGTAAATTTACTGTTTATGCATGTGTAAACTGTTTCATTTACACGTGTAAAAAGTTAATTTGAAAGTGTTTTTGTAAGAAAAGATGAATTATTTGGAAAGAAAATTCATTTATTAATGTTGTATTTTGATTATAATGAGGTTTGTATTAAAAAAATTTGATTTTGATTGATTTTTTTACTTGTTCTCACGGTTCTCACAATATTTAGCGTTCTCAAGATAACCCTCCCCTATATATAGGCTAAGTATTAAAAGAAAACCCAAAAATTTGAAGAAACCCTAGCAAACCCAATGTGTGGTTGATATTCACCCACATATTACCGTTTCAAATTTATTATTAAAAAACCAAAAGGTTATAATAGTCTTTTTAACCCCACAATAATTTAGATTTTACTAATCCCAATAACCATTACATCACTAATCCATCACCTTTCTTTCTTCTCCAATATATACTCTCTCTCTCTCTCTCTCTCTCTCTCTCTCTCTGATCATCTCACCATTTCTTTCTTCTTCATTATACATCTCTCTCTCTCTCAAGATTTTCAAAAGCTTTGAACACCGTCGATGTGTGTAACAACCGGCAAAATTAAGGTAATCCCGTACTAATTAACCATACGCGATTAACGTAATCAAACGTAATTATGTGTTGATTATCTAACTGAGGCCTTAGAAAAATAGCAATTCCCAAATAATGCATAGGAATGCATAAGTTTAATGGCAAAACATGATAGGATCATGTGCAAGCAAATCTATCCGGTATGGACACTGGCGATTACCCGGTAAAAATTAATAAGCGAAACGAACCCCGGACACCCGGGATATAAAATAAAAGATAATTTCACAAAATATAATGAGTTTTGGAACCCGAAGCCATACGTGAAAACTTGTCATACAAATCTCCCGGTAACGAATAAAGTGCGCGTACCGCACCCGATACGCGCGTAGCACGTAATTTCACCCGGCAAAAGCCGAAATAAATTATCAGTAATTTAACTGGGCAAAATTTAATGAATATTAATGGTATTTTAATATTCGGGTGACACACGGTTAAAAACCCAAGGGTACCCGGACGGTACCCGAAAGAGATTAACTTAAACTTAACATGGGATAATATTTAGCAAAGTGGACCCCACCAAAACACCCCTTGGGGCCGGCCTATGGCCCACCCAAGTGGAAGATATCTTGTGTTATCTCCATAAACCATTAGAATTAATAGTAATCATGGGGATGCATGAGTGTGTATTGGGTGAAAATTAACAAATCTCTCCATTTCTCTCTCTAAAACTCACGGCCAAGACACCCTCTAAATCTTCCAAGATTTTGTTTGTGATCTTACATGATCCTTGCAATCTCCCATAATCCAAGACAAAGATATTAGGTAATCTTTGAAGATTTGAAGAGATATTATATACATACACAAGCATACTTGAATCAAGAAAAATCAAAAACACTTCTCCTCCTTCTTCTTGTGGCCGTGGCATTACACCCCCACACCAACATCATTCTTGCAATTTTTACACTTCTAAATCACCTCTAGATCATTATCCTTCAAAACCCCATTGTGTGTTTCAAGAGCTTGGAGCTTAACCCACTTGGAAGAACACATTAAACCTCACCCAAATCCAAGATCTTTGTCTTCCCTAGCCTTGAGCTAGTAGTAAGTATTACATTGTTTCATTTCTTAAATGTTCATGTTTTGTGCTATGGAGAGCAAGTTGTACATTAATGGGTAATAAAATGGATTTTATTAAGTTTTGTTAGAATAAAAATGGATGAACAATAATATGGGTAAATCTTGGATTTAATATTATTAATATGATATTTAAAGAGAATGTAGAAATATGAACATACTCTTGAGTAAGATGATGATTGGAACATGATTTTTGAGAAAGACTTGGATATGATCAAGGATGATCTTAATCATCATAGAATGATATATTAATGACAAAAATGAATTAAAATGGGTTAAATAATCATAGATGAAAAAGTTCCATCTTCAAAGTCCACTACTTTAGGTGAAAAATGCTAACTTGGGAAGTTAGAGTAGAAAAATGCAACAATTGAAGGCTAAGGGATTAATGTTGTAACTTTGAAAGTTAGAGGACTAAAATGAATATTTTGGAAACTATTAGTCCAAAAACACAATAATGGAAAGTTTGGTGTCAAAAGTGCAAGTAATAATTTTCCAAGGTTGATTTGGTAAATACTAGTAACATACTTGGGCATTTTGTATAAAAAGTGTACTTTTATAAAAATGGAAGTTTATAAAAAAATAAAAGGAGTAACACAAGGATTTTATAAAATAAGATTTTATAAAATAAAGACTTGGGAAGACTTGTACGAAAATGGATACTTTTATATAAATGGGAATATAAAAGTATCGGAAACATTTTTGGGTTACAAGTTGGACAAGTTGGGCTAAAACGTACAAAGTATATTTTTCCAAGAAATAAACGTTCGGAATCGGAAGTAGGAACAATACTTCCATAAGGACGCGCAATGGAAACAAATATGAAAAACGCTAACTAACGAACTTAGTTACATGAGCTAACGTAAACGGACATATGAGAAAAATGCCATTATGACAAGATAAAAATATACATATATATCTTAAGGAAATAAAATATATATAACGAGGGTGAAACGTGCGAAACACTTTCCTAAGTGTAGAAAGAATATTCGTGGGAAAGGAAAACACATTGTAACGAATTAAAAACGCTAAACGACACATGAACTTAACAAGTAGTATCCACGCGATGGTATATGTACATATGCTCGTTTTCGACGAAATTCTAGTATATCTATTTGAATGGAAAAATAGATATGCGAGAAGGAAAAACCGAGACGAGTAGGTGAAATATACCTATGAACGTGTGAGTGACCGACAAGATCCTAGTACATTATTTAAATGGGAAAATAAATGTACGGTGTGGTGAGTCTAGTCGGGCGTTAGAAATATATTACCAAACGACAAGAACTTAGCATATTTATTTAAATGGGAAAATAAATATGTGGCAAAGTGAGTCGGGTCGAATAATAAGAAATCACACTATATCGAGCGAAACAATCCAAAGTATAATTATTTAAATGGGAAAATAATTATACGTTGGGTAGAGTCGCGTCGAGTATAATATTGTACAAGTCACAAAGAATATTAATAAGAATAATACATGACTTGTAAGGAAAGGGTAATCCATCGCCAATGAACCTAGGATACGAAACTATTAAACGGGAATTGAGATAAAGACGTGGTCGGGAAGTTGGGTGTACAACTTGCCAAGGCACATACACCATAGGTGTAGTGACTTATACGCCTAGAACATTTGTAGGTGCGGGATCACAAACTTTACTATTTTCTTCTTTGAGCCGAGCACAGTTACAGGTGAGTTTCACGGCCCATTTTACTGTTTTAACTGGGGAAAGATATGTTTTGTCAAACGTTGTCACATGTTGAAATGTTTTCAAAGGTTAAAATGTGATAAGTGGTAGGATGAGTACTTGAGCAGTGATCGCCACTCGGGGTTGAGTCCTCTCTTCTGTAATCATTAATTCAGGGAAATGAAACCGAAGGAATATTTGGATAGTACTATTGGTGCCTGACAAGGCCCACCCCTAATCGATAGCGTCGATTATGCATCGGCGTATGCCTGGGGTGCACGTATTCTGAAATTAAGTCGTTGGGTTCCGAGGAACGACTGGGAGCGGGGCATTGTTATTAGTCTTGGTTTGGTTATGGGGTTCAAGGGATTGCTCATCATTATGGTTTGCAGGAGCTAGCTACTCCTTACAAATGCCACAAGTTGTGCAGGTTTCGCACATGTTGTAAAAGAAAGGGAAATATCGATCGACAAGATCCTAGTATAATTATTTAATGGGAAAATAATTATACGGTAAAGTGAGTCGAGTCGATGGTTGTGAAAATGATGTTGTTCTGAAACTAAAACCTGTGAACTCACCAATATTTTATATATTGACGTCTTTTTAAACATATCTTTCAGGTAACTAAGAGCTGAATAGATATGGGGCTAGTGCGGTGGAATTCGGGATGTCGGATACTGGTCGGGGTTTCATTGTTACCATCGGGTTGGAACCTAAATGGAAATATCCCTACATTGAAACTTAATGTCCATCGTTTTATGTAATGCTTTGCGCAATATTGTAACGAGATACTCATTTTCGACATTCTAATAAATTGATCTTTTCTAATTAAATATAGTTTGTGTTAATCTTGACTTTGATATGCTTCGAGCGTTGCGCCACGTGTTTCCGCCATTGGCGTGGTGTGACAGAAGTGGTATCAGAGCCAAGGTTATAGCGAACTAGCATTTTTGAAAATCTAGACTATAACCGGTTTCGGCTCGAAGACAAAGTTTTCAAAACTAAAACACAACAAAATATTTTTAGAAAAGAAAGAAATTTGTACATGGGATGTACAAGGGAAAATTCCGACCGACTAGCCATGTGTGTCAATATATGAAGTATTAGAAAATACGGATAAGAAGGTTATGTTGCATAGGAATCCGATTCTCTAAGATTAGTTAATACATATACGTAGTACGGATATTTTGCCAATAAGGATGTTGTGTCACGCTTCACATTAGTCCACACTCCTGCATCGATCATCGGTACCAGCAAGAGGGAAGGATGTTGTGGTCTACGATGAGCTCACTCGCTTACCTGTAGACAGGATGATCGGAAGGACTAATCTCTATCGCGCTAATGGATGTTGCCGTGTTGTTTATGATGTGGAGGCAAAAGCTAGACCAAGTCATTTGTTGTATAAAATCTCTGTTTTGGATCGGGAAGAGCTCGAACGTCTATTCATATGAGTAATCTGACGCAAACCCTCCCATCGGGAAGGGACAGGAGACGAAAGCTTCCTTGTATAGGAGTGAATGCCTCCGCCGCAAAGTTCTTCCAAAGGAGCGGACGTACAAGAATACACGGCCTACCGAAGCAAGAAATGTCAAGTACAGGGCGTGGAAGGTTATACCCGGAACCCAGTGAAGACCGAGGGTGCGTCCCTGCTAGACCAGTGCGTTTTGAGAACAGGGACCCTGCGTGGATCAGATATGAGACCCATGAGGCTCGTGGCCGTGTGCTGCTGTGTCATCATGGTGAATAAGTCATGTTCGATCTAACGTATGCCCAAGTCGTCCTCAAGGGTCGAGTATTTTTCCTCTTCTATAGGAAGACAGAATCGAGGTTGCTGAGTTAGGAAGCTTGACCATTGTTATCTGGAAGGCTCAATAGCCCTCTTCTGAATCGACAGTATTGGTTGTTCCTGTGCAGTCATGGATTGATGATGAAATCAGCATGCCGCATTGCACGTCCGCGAGTCATAGGGCTTCGATAAACTTCGATGGTGTCGAAAGTTCGGCCACCAATCACGACCGCGGCATTGTTTGCCAGTGCTATGATGACGGCGTATAGTGGAACAGCAAGCCCCAGTCGGCGTTTGGCTATGGACTCACTTGGAAGTGCATACGATTAACTCATGGGAAGCCACTGCTCGATGTGTTGAGTGTTCAAGTATGGATTAACACCCCTTGCAATAGCGCTGGATCGTATTCCGGAAGATGATTTGGGATGGGCTTAGCATATTGGTACTTATGTCATACTACCTTACTGAGGTGCAAAGGTTATCATAAGACTCCTCTATCTACCCCATGCTTGTTTTTCAAGGATTATTGGTAGTCTCGCTTCAGTCGATGAATGCCAGAGCAGGTTCGATACATGTACAGTGCCTGAATCCGTCGTAAATCCTAGGGAGTAGAACCACACTTGGGAAATCATAATCGTAAGGGTGTGTTCCTTAATTATCAAATGTCGCAAGACGCTTTTTGCTGACATTGAAATTGTAACATCGCAAAATTTTCCCCAAATTTTAAAAACCCCTCATTTTTTTGTACCCAAGTTTTTATTCTCCTAATTCACAACATATATATATATATATATATATATTATATAAGTTTTTTTTTTTTTTTTTTTATAATAATAATAATAATAATAATAATTATAATTCAGTTTGTTTAAAAAAAAAATATATACAAACTGAATTCAGCTTCTGGCCCACTCCCGTTTTCCTTTTTGGTTGTCTGGAAGCCCAGCCTTTGTACGGCCCAAGCCATCAGGCCCATACCAGCAGCCCAACAGCCTGGGCCCATCTGTTGCTAAAAAAAAAAATATTAAAACCTGCTCCTGCCGGGATTCGAACCCGAGCAGAAGCCGGTTCAAACATAACCTCACACACGCAACCCACCACCTGAGCCATGATCACCTTTTGTTTTAAAACCCAACCTATTATATATAAATACTCAATTTGTCTATCTCCCTTCCTTCCTAATGTCGTGCAGTAGCAGACATGAACTCATTTTTTTATTTTCTTTTCAAATTTGGCCATTCAATTCACATTCTAAATTTATATATGAATTAATAACGTAATTACCGGCCATCAACAACTTCGATTACACGCTATTACCAATTATCATTAACCAATTTGAATCAATACGCGTATAGACTTTAATAATTAGTCAAACTTTCCAATTAACCATAACCAACGACCCTCAGTATATATAGATGCATTCCGAACCTTGTCAACTCGCTCAAAACTCTCCCTCAATCTCCCATTCTCTCTGTAACACACTAATTTTTATAATTGTATTCGTTGTTTGACTTTTGCCTTGACCCGGATTTTAACATCAATTCGTCACTGTGAGTTATTCTTCTTGTGTGGGTTTCTTTAATCGGCAAACAAACAATAATAGCCCTAACATTAATCGGGCTCTAGTTGCCTGAATTGTTTGATTGCTAATTCTAGGGCTCGTTCTTATGGAATTGGGGATAAACTTGAATCGCGTAGTGTATTTATTAAATCTTTAACAGAAAACATCACAACCACTGGCCTAGGCCAAGTGGTTGTGACATGGGTTTGACACAGAAGGGAACCGGGTTCGAGTCCCGGCTACTACCCCCATTTTTTTTGCTTTTTTTTGTAACAACCATTTCTATATATATATATATTATACTTAAAACTTATAAATTCATTTTTAAATAGCAAAACTATTTTATAAATTCTAAAAAAATTATATTTGTTTAATCTGAGTCAAGAGTTTTATTTACAACTTTTATTTTTCAAAAATTCATTTATTTAGTATTTATAATAATTAAATCAATTTTATTCTATTATATTTATAAAATTCCATTAAAATATCAAAACGATCTCATTAATTTCCACAAAAATTATTTTAAGTTTTTATAACATTAAGTTTTTCAGAAATGATTTTTATTTCTGAAAAATCATTTATTTAATATTTTTAATCAATTTTTGTTAGATTTAATCATAATTAAATCATAATAAATTCAATTTTCATCATTTTTGCACCAAAATTTTATACAAATTATTTGTAATCATTTAGAACAGAAATATGATTTTAAAATAGAAATTCTTTAATTTTAGTATTTTTGAATATTAAAGTTAGATTTTGACAATTTGTAATAAATAGATTTAATAATCTATTTTAAAGGAAAATAATTTTATAAAAATTATTTTTATACTTTAAACACATTCTTGTAACCATCTTAAGTTTAAATTTCATAAAAAGATTTTTGGTTATTTATTTACTAAATTTCTCTCAATTGGCGAATATTTTTAATATTAATCAAACGAGCAATTATTCCCAATTCGAAGCCCTAGAACTTATACATTTTTAGACTTGATAGACTTAGACATATTTATTACTTCATTTTAGGGCGATACTTGATACATTTGGTCAACACATTTCTCAACAGATATAACATTTTACCAAGGTGAGTTTTACATAGCCCCTTTTCTATTTATCACCATTTTTGGGGTGAAACATGTTTATAACATCATCATTGCAATTCAATCATCAATGTGTCTATGTGTTTTCTATGTTGCATTATGTCTTGAGCATGATTAGAGTAAGCACCATTCTAGCATAATCATTAACATTGATCAGCCGGCGGTATACATTGATAGATCTATTGGACTGACAATCCCACCCGGATACGTGCCTCCTACAAAGGTTACGTGGGTGTTTGTTATCGTATAACATTATTGGACCATGAGCGTATGGTATGTATCATTTTATAACAGTCATCAGGGTTGATTATGCACTCGATTTATTTCTAGTGTGTTCTCACATATGGACTAGATTGACATGACACATGAATTGCACAACAATTTTATTCAATCATCAAAAACCTATGTAATTCTCACCAACTTTTGTTGACCCAAAACATTTTCAACTTAACATGTTTCAGGTTCTATTTGCTTGAAGATTTGTATTGATGCTTGAAGATATGTGTATAGTTTCAAATCAATTTGATGTACAAATTCTAGAACTATTGTATGTAATTCATTTAAATCATTTAATGGTATCTATTATTGACCATGAGCTACTGAACAATCATCAATACGTGGCACCCCGATGTTTCCGCCATCGGTTGGGGTGTTACAGATTGGTATCAGAGCCATGGTTATAGGGAATTAGGTTATTAGAAGAATAATCTAGTCTATAACCATAGGATTTAACAAGTACTTGCTCCTTTTGCTTGCTATACTCTATCTCCCTCCTACTTCTTATCCCTACTTTCATTCCTACAAGAAGGTTGCTCTCCAACGGTAGATCTACTCTTAGACTAATAGGATAAAATCCTCAGGTTTAACCTGAACTACCTTGAGATCTCGTCGAAGTTCTAGAGTTTAATAACGAACACGTGCAATCTGGAAGGGTGAACGCCTGTATTCTGAGTCTTCTGTCTAGGCTGGCATTGCGCATATATCCCAATCAGACGAGGGACCCGGATGCCTACCTGGGAATTCTCGGGATGAGTGTTCACTTATAGGCTAAAGCATGTCTTCATATGTTATTAGAATCTAGAATCTTTGATAAGTCAACGTTTTCGTTTATTCGTTTTAATTAATGAATAAATGATTACATTCCTTGTATCACCTCATTCATTTCATGCCCTCATTGTGTCCCTTACGGATCATGTCTCCACATCGTAGCACTCGCAATAACAATGGTGAAAACCAAGAGGAAGGTAACAACAACCACAACACCAACCATAACAACAACAAAAACAACAAAGGTGTTGATGCCCAACTGGCTGCGATTATTCACAACCCTGCTCAGGTTACTAATCCTAATCATCCTGGTATTTATGCTATAAATGTGGAAACCCAAATCACTACCGTAACCGGTGCCCTAAACTAAACCAAGATCAAGACCCTCCAGCTACCTAACCGCAAGACTCACCATTTGACTATTGGTTACTTTTATTCTATGTATTGACGTTATTCGATTCAAGAAATAAAATTCAAGTATTATCATAGCATCTGTGTGCATGTTTGTCTGAATGTGAATAAAATTGCTATATCTATAAACATACGTGCTTACTTGTACAACAATTAGTTGACTACCAAACAACCTACTTAACGATTGGTAGAGGTCATCATGTCTTTCCAACAGTCGGGAGAGGCCCTACCACCTGCTCAACGACTGGTGGAGACTATCAGACTGCTCAACAATCGATAGAGTCATAGAAGGACGCAAAACCCTAATGTAAGGTAAATTGGGGATTACGGTCCGGAACGTAATCGTGAATTTACAGGTACGTTAAGGTGGTGTGGAATTCTATCAAGATTTCCGGTAGTTAACCAAATATCTAGTAGTTCATTTAGTAAATCAACTCACACGTAACACGCCTCCTATCCACGCTATTCGAGACAGGTCACTCTATCCATTGTCATGCCCTAACATAAAATTCTTCAAGTCACACTTGTCCTAATTTTTATCCAAACCCCCTTCAACCCTGTGTTTTCCATAAACTTCGGGACGAAGTTTTCAAAAGTAGGGGAGACTGTAACATCGCAAAATTTTCCCCAAATTTTAAAAACCCCTCATTTTTTTGTACCCAAGTTTTTATTCTCCTAATTCACAACATATATATATATATATATATATATATATATATATATATATTATATAAGTTTTTTTTTTTTTTTTATAATAATAATAATAATAATAATAATAATAATTATAATTCAGTTTGTTTAAAAAAAAAAATATACAAACTGAATTCAGCTTCTGGCCCACTCCCGTTTTCCTTTTTGGTTGTCTGGAAGCCCAGCCTTTGTACGGCCCAAGCCATCAGGCCCATACCAGCAGCCCAACAGCCTGGGCCCATCTGTTGCTAAAAAAAAAAATATTAAAACCTGCTCCTGCCGGGATTCGAACCCGAGCAGAAGCCGGTTCAAACATAACCTCACACACGCAACCCACCACCTGAGCCATGATCACCTTTTGTTTTAAACCCAACCTATTATATATAAATACTCAATTTGTCTATCTCCCTTCCTTCCTAATGTCGTGCAGTAGCAGACATGAACTCATTTTTTTATTTTCTTTTCAAATTTGGCCATTCAATTCACATTCTAAATTTATATATGAATTAATAACGTAATTACCGGCCATCAACAACTTCGATTACACGCTATTACCAATTATCATTAACCAATTTGAATCAATACGCGTATAGACTTTAATAATTAGTCAAACTTTCCAATTAACCATAACCAACGACCCTCAGTATATATAGATGCATTCCGAACCTTGTCAACTCGCTCAAAACTCTCCCTCAATCTCCCATTCTCTCTGTAACACACTAATTTTTATAATTGTATTCGTTGTTTGACTTTTGCCTTGACCCGGATTTTAACATCAATTCGTCACTGTGAGTTATTCTTCTTGTGTGGGTTTCTTTAATCGGCAAACAAACAATAATAGCCCTAACATTAATCGGGCTCTAGTTGCCTGAATTGTTTGATTGCTAATTCTAGGGCTCGTTCTTATGGAATTGGGGATAAACTTGAATCGCGTAGTGTATTTATTAAATCTTTAACAGAAAACATCACAACCACTGGCCTAGGCCAAGTGGTTGTGACATGGGTTTGACACAGAAGGGAACCGGGTTCGAGTCCCGGCTACTACCCCCATTTTTTTTGCTTTTTTTTTGTAACAACCATTTCTATATATATATATATTATACTTAAAACTTATAAATTCATTTTTAAATAGCAAAACTATTTTATAAATTCTAAAAAAATTATATTTGTTTAATCTGAGTCAAGAGTTTTATTTACAACTTTTATTTTTCAAAAATTCATTTATTTAGTATTTATAATAATTAAATCAATTTTATTCTATTATATTTATAAAATTCCATTAAAATATCAAAACGATCTCATTAATTTCCACAAAAATTATTTTAAGTTTTTATAACATTAAGTTTTTCAGAAATGATTTTTATTTCTGAAAAATCATTTATTTAATATTTTTAATCAATTTTTGTTAGATTTAATCATAATTAAATCATAATAAATTCAATTTTCATCATTTTTGCACCAAAATTTTATATAAATTATTTTTAATCATTTAGAACAGAAATATGATTTTAAAATAGAAATTCTTTAATTTTAGTATTTTTGAATATTAAAGTTAGATTTTGACAATTTGTAATAAATAGATTTAATAATCTATTTTAAAGGAAAATAATTTTATAAAAATTATTTTTATACTTTAAACACATTCTTGTAACCATCTTAAGTTTAAATTTCATAAAAAGATTTTTGGTTATTTATTTACTAAATTTCTCTCAATTGGCGAATATTTTTAATATTAATCAAACGAGCAATTATTCCCAATTCGAAGCCCTAGAACTTATACATTTTTAGACTTGATAGACTTAGACATATTTATTACTTCATTTTAGGGCGATACTTGATACATTTGGTCAACACATTTCTCAACAGATATAACATTTTACCAAGGTGAGTTTTACATAGCCCCTTTTCTATTTATCACCATTTTTGGGGTGAAACATGTTTATAACATCATCATTGCAATTCAATCATCAATGTGTCTATGTGTTTTCTATGTTGCATTATGTCTTGAGCATGATTAGAGTAAGCACCATTCTAGCATAATCATTAACATTGATCAGCCGGCGGTATACATTGATAGATCTATTGGACTGACAATCCCACCCGGATACGTGCCTCCTACAAAGGTTACGTGGGTGTTTGTTATCGTATAACATTATTGGACCATGAGCGTATGGTATGTATCATTTTATAACAGTCATCAGGGTTGATTATGCACTCGATTTATTTCTAGTGTGTTCTCACATATGGACTAGATTGACATGACACATGAATTGCACAACAATTTTATTCAATCATCAAAAACCTATGTAATTCTCACCAACTTTTGTTGACCCAAAACATTTTCAACTTAACATGTTTCAGGTTCTATTTGCTTGAAGATTTGTATTGATGCTTGAAGATATGTGTATAGTTTCAAATCAATTTGATGTACAAATTCTAGAACTATTGTATGTAATTCATTTAAATCATTTAATGGTATCTATTATTCACCATGAGCTACTGAACAATCATCAATACGTGGCACCCCGATGTTTCCGCCATCGGTTGGGGTGTTACAGAAATCCCCCTCGAAAATCAAATGACAGACTACTGGAAGTGGTCACGTTATTCTGTTAAATTAAACACACCCATGTGACGGCAATTCCATTGCTCTTGTTGCAATAACATTCGTCACCCTCGTCACAACGACGAGACTAGTTATAATTGTGGGGTGAGAATTGATGCGAAGTATTTTCCATCAATCCACATAGATACTGAGACGTTGCGTTCCCTCGCCACAGTAATTGTAAACTAAGGTCGCGAGATCCATTCGTTATGGACACGGCGACCTATCTAATCTCTTGCCGTAGTATGATACTCTCACTGCGTGGCCTATCGGGAAGAAAGTTCACTAGTCCCGCTTAGGTGACAGAGAGGCATTTCAGTTGATGTCTATCGGTGCTAAGGCCAAGATAATATGCAAGAAGACTCTATTGAGAAGGATGACTCGACTGGGTTGCCAGAGTCGGCATCGTTTTCATTCTATCAAGGTGTCTCGATAAATTGTGATCTTTCTACTTCTACTTGCTATTTTTGTGGTGACCACTATCCTTGATATTGGGATAGACGGTGGTTGGTTTCTAGGTCCTATGGATACTAGTTACCACACATATAATAACTGCGACAAGTCTAAGACTCCGGTCGAGCCTGACGTTGTTGCCCCTGTTATTGTTCTATGACTCAAGCGAGTCCTATCGACGCTGTTAAGTGTGTAGCTCTTGCTAAGTTTGTTGTTGTCAGTAATTCTGTAGCACTTATCGGGCTTGATGTCGTTGTTTCCATATCTGTTGTCGATCTTATTGTTGTCGTTGTCGTTGTCTCTATAGTCTATGTTGGACTTGATGATGCTGTTTCTATAGCTTTTCTCGAGCTGATGTTGTTGATGTATTTAAGGCTCCTGCGGAGGTGAATGTCGTTAACGAAGACGTCTCTATGACCCATGCCAAGCTGCTATGACCATGTCTGTATCGTTGTGGAGTTCGTTGTTGTTAATTCCATTTTCTTTGAGGCTTTCATTGACTCCCTCGTTATCGTTCCTTGGGCTCTTAGCAAACCTAACCTTGTCGATGGATCTCAGGCCTCGGTTGAGACCGTCGATGTAGTTGTTGCTATCGTTTAAGTGACTCATACCAGGCCTACGGTCGTTCTCTCTATGAACAATATCGACTTGAGAAGTCAGCTATGTGGAACCCGTCGTTCCCATTTATGTTATGACGACTGATGCGCCGGCCAATCTAACCAATTCCTACCATTGAGCCTACGGAGGTTAGGCTCAAGGTCAAAGGTACGGATGAAAATCCCACCTCCACAAGTGATCTGAGACGCACGGGGATGCGTGCTCACCATAACGGAGCTTTATGGTGGTGTGGACTGTGGATTTTCCATATTGAGCGTCATATTGACATGTGCATCCATGCTGCTGTGTTACCCCCTAGCCATTGTGCATGCTCGCTGTTGCATTATAATTGCTGATTGCGTATCCATGTGGTTGCGCTACATTTCTGATGATGCATTCCTGTCGTTTACTGCTTCTACAGTAGTGTAGCCTTGCTGTCATATCTCGCTGTGTCATACGGTTCCTGTTGCAGTGTTGCCTTGTCGTCATACTTCTCTGCTGTCGTGTTGCTCCTGTGTGGTGTTCCCTTATGGATGTGTTTCATGGATGTATTGTTGTAGCTGCTGGATTACCTTGATGACGTGATGACTTATCGGTTGCTTCACTCTTGGTTTCCCTCGGAAAGGAGACATCGTCTAAACCCCTCGTTGCTGTCATTGTTCTATTTGTTTGATTGTGTAAGCGCCGACATTGAGTATGTAAGATTTTGGGTGCTCAACGGACTTTTGGAAGTCATACTAAGACGCTCTAGTCTGAGTGTTAGCCCATGTATTCCTTTGAGTCTCGTGGTTGTTTGAGTAATGGACTGAATCATGTGTCGACCCCTGTATATGCTCACGCATTCCGTGAGCGTTACATCTCCAGAATCTGAGGCATCAGTGACGCCGTGTCTAGCCTTAACTTATTACTCGCACTTGGTCGACTAACCACACTCGAATCATGACGGAAAGAAATCCCATGATCCACACATGCCGAGGCGAGGCTCATCTTTGTGATAAGGGATTCCGAATACGTCTCGAACCTGAAGGTATCGAGTAATTGTGAGCGGTATTATGACCCATACCTTTGGGACTAGTAAGAGTTGAGAAATTCAATTCATTTATTGCTCATCCAGTGGATTCATTTGACATCGTACATGACGACGTGTCATACTGATGATTATAGAAATACCATTGTGGACCCACCCATGGGTGTACATTGGTGGAGTCCCTGGTACATGATTCGAAGGTCTTACGAAACCCTGAATCTAGAAGAGCGTGCAGCATTGACTACTCTATAAAGGTGATACCCTATCGTGTTGAGATGTTTGGACATCTCGGCCCTTCGATTTTTTTACTATTCCCCTGATGGTAGGTTTATCTTACCTTGGTGTCATTGAGTATATTCTTGGAATAGTCGAACTCTTTCGAGCTTGGGTTGATAGTGGTGTTCCCAGTTATACTTCAACTGGCATTACTCGCGCTAGAGTAAAATCCTCGTCCTCAACGGACACTGCTGGAGACACCATAGTGATATGAGCTGCCTGGTCAGGGCGTATGGCACCTGACTAATCAGGGCGAGCTTGAAGGCTTACATATTCCGCCCATATGTGAGACTACTGAGTCATTGAATGGGATGCCTTATGGGAAGGCTCAGGACCATTACTTGTGGTGCGATATCAGTCGCTCGCTTGTTTAAGTAACGACTTGAGCGCATGAAGCCGTCAAGCCAAATGCGAAATCTATGCCAAATGCATGCATCTATGACCCGATCTCACCATTTACCTAGAAAGATTCCGAAAAGATGGAACCATCGGCAAGTGAGGATTCCGGTTTTAGGACTCCCTTCACTCAAATCTCTACACGAGATCTGATAGTCAATTCGAGGGCGTGTGGCCTGTACTATTCAGAAATGACCTAGAAACCTTATACTCTGTCCATTGCGAAAACAATTTGTGACGTTTCATATATCACTTTCCGGTATTGACCTATGTGCTGGAAGCATCTGGTCATTGGTGTTTGTGTCGACTGGTAATTCTTGAGGATTGTGGAATAGTATGGCCCGGGTGTCGTATATACACTACTTACTGTCAGGGAGCTGAAGGGTGAAAGCGACGCAAAAACTTTCAACCACCATCAGTCCCTACTAGGCACCCTAGTACCATTAACCACAATTGTTCAGGTGAAAGGTAGAAATTCAGTACCTAGAGGGTTCTACGGAAATAAAGTCCCATTTTGGATATAGTTGTTCGGTCGACAAGAACCTAGTATATTTATCTTAATGGGGAGGTAAATATACGGTAAAGTGAGTCGAGCCGAAGGATGAATAAAATGGAATACCCGACGAGGTTTCCAAGGGGACTTTTATGTGGTACGGTAAGATCACCTGTTTGACATCACCATGACACCCAAGGTGCCCCGAGGTCGGATGTGACCCAAGCGATGATTGGTTGTTGTTTGGAACCCTCTCATTCCTTACTCACCTAAAGCTTCGAGATGAGGCATACGGATAGCTACCCATATTCTTGGAGAGTCGTGGCTAGACATTGGATTGCCGACTTACATTATATCAGATTGTAGTAGTCACTCTACCTCAAGTTCGACAAATTATGTACACTAGCCTGGGATACTCGATTTGAGACGAGTACGGCTTGTCACTCTCGGACTAATTGAATATACTAGACGGAACCGTTCCACGCTGACACGATTGATGTCCGTGGCACATCGAACCCACGAGTTTCGTCACCAAAAATTTCCTATGTGATAGGAATTATCATCCCAGTGTTCGGGTGTACTGCTCAAAGCCCTTGAAGGACATACGTGTACATCTCCAGTACATCGAATGACAGACGGAGATAGATACAAAACCTGGTTTGAGTTGTTCGAGAGATGGCCATTAAATCCTGCAGTTTAGAGACTGCTTGGGTGACATGCGAACCTATTAAGAAGTCATACGGACAAGGCGTAGGCCTTAAGGACTTCGAACTAGTAATAGGTTTACACTGAGAATCATACTCTGAGAGAGTGTCGATAAGCATAGAAATTGTAGTAAGCCGAATTCTTAATACTCTAGCGGCACGGAGATATCGATCAAATTTGGTCTCATGAGAATTAAGCTCGAACTACCGCAAGAGCTCAACGGGACTCATGATGAATTCTGCAAGCCAAGACCAAGGAAGTATTGTCAATTTCGTGCTCGACGGAGGTCCGGTTGACGATAAGCTCTACTATTCCGGGAAACCAATAGAGGTATCAAAGTGGGGTACCCAAGAGCTTAGTCGTAGTTGGACTATGATACTGTGCTCGTTAGAGCACTAAGCAGAAACCTAGCATGAACTTGGGTTCACTTAAGAAAGAGGAGATCTCGTGAAGCGCAAACAACCCGCCCTGTTCAAGGAAACTATTGACATGGACAACTTGAACTGAATTCCGGGACGGAATTCTCCTAACGGGGGAGAATGTAACAACCGGCAAAATTAAGGTAATCCCGTACTAATTAACCATACGCGATTAACGTAATCAAACGTAATTATGTGTTGATTATCTAACTGAGGCCTTAGAAAAATAGCAATTCCCAAATAATGCATAGGAATGCATAAGTTTAATGGCAAAACATGATAGGATCATGTGCAAGCAAATCTATCCGGTATGGACACTGGCGATTACCCGGTAAAAATTAATAAGCGAAACGAACCCCGGACACCCGGGATATAAAATAAAAGATAATTTCACAAAATATAATGAGTTTTGGAACCCCGAAGCCATACGTGAAAACTTGTCATACAAATCTCCCGGTAACGAATAAAGTGCGCGTACCGCACCCGATACGCGCGTAGCACGTAATTTCACCCGGCAAAAGCCGAAATAAATTATCAGTAATTTAACTGGGCAAAATTTAATGAATATTAATGGTATTTTAATATTCGGGTGACACACGGTTAAAAACCCAAGGGTACCCGGACGGTACCCGAAAGAGATTAACTTAAACTTAACATGGGATAATATTTAGCAAAGTGGACCCCACCAAAACACCCCTTGGGGCCGGCCTATGGCCCACCCAAGTGGAAGATATCTTGTGTTATCTCCATAAACCATTAGAATTAATAGTAATCATGGGGATGCATGAGTGTGTATTGGGTGAAAATTAACAAATCTCTCCATTTCTCTCTCTAAAACTCACGGCCAAGACACCCTCTAAATCTTCCAAGATTTTGTTTGTGATCTTACATGATCCTTGCAATCTCCCATAATCCAAGACAAAGATATTAGGTAATCTTTGAAGATTTGAAGAGATATTATATACATACACAAGCATACTTGAATCAAGAAAAATCAAAAACACTTCTCCTCCTTCTTCTTGTGGCCGTGGCATTACACCCCCACACCAACATCATTCTTGCAATTTTTACACTTCTAAATCACCTCTAGATCATTATCCTTCAAAACCCCATTGTGTGTTTCAAGAGCTTGGAGCTTAACCCACTTGGAAGAACACATTAAACCTCACCCAAATCCAAGATCTTTGTCTTCCCTAGCCTTGAGCTAGTAGTAAGTATTACATTGTTTCATTTCTTAAATGTTCATGTTTTGTGCTATGGAGAGCAAGTTGTACATTAATGGGTAATAAAATGGATTTTATTAAGTTTTGTTAGAATAAAAATGGATGAACAATAATATGGGTAAATCTTGGATTTAATATTATTAATATGATATTTAAAGAGAATGTAGAAATATGAACATACTCTTGAGTAAGATGATGATTGGAACATGATTTTTGAGAAAGACTTGGATATGATCAAGGATGATCTTAATCATCATAGAATGATATATTAATGACAAAAATGAATTAAAATGGGTTAAATAATCATAGATGAAAAAGTTCCATCTTCAAAGTCCACTACTTTAGGTGAAAAATGCTAACTTGGGAAGTTAGAGTAGAAAAATGCAACAATTGAAGGCTAAGGGATTAATGTTGTAACTTTGAAAGTTAGAGGACTAAAATGAATATTTTGGAAACTATTAGTCCAAAAACACAATAATGGAAAGTTTGGTGTCAAAAGTGCAAGTAATAATTTTCCAAGGTTGATTTGGTAAATACTAGTAACATACTTGGGCATTTTGTATAAAAAGTGTACTTTTATAAAAATGGAAGTTTATAAAAAAATAAAAGGAGTAACACAAGGATTTTATAAAATAAGATTTTATAAAATAAAGACTTGGGAAGACTTGTACGAAAATGGATACTTTTATATAAATGGGAATATAAAAGTATCGGAAACATTTTTGGGTTACAAGTTGGACAAGTTGGGCTAAAACGTACAAAGTATATTTTTCCAAGAAATAAACGTTCGGAATCGGAAGTAGGAACAATACTTCCATAAGGACGCGCAATGGAAACAAATATGAAAAACGCTAACTAACGAACTTAGTTACATGAGCTAACGTAAACGGACATATGAGAAAAATGCCATTATGACAAGATAAAAATATACATATATATCTTAAGGAAATAAAATATATATAACGAGGGTGAAACGTGCGAAACACTTTCCTAAGTGTAGAAAGAATATTCGTGGGAAAGGAAAACACATTGTAACGAATTAAAAACGCTAAACGACACATGAACTTAACAAGTAGTATCCACGCGATGGTATATGTACATATGCTCGTTTTCGACGAAATTCTAGTATATCTATTTGAATGGAAAAATAGATATGCGAGAAGGAAAAACCGAGACGAGTAGGTGAAATATACCTATGAACGTGTGAGTGACCGACAAGATCCTAGTACATTATTTAAATGGGAAAATAAATGTACGGTGTGGTGAGTCTAGTCGGGCGTTAGAAATATATTACCAAACGACAAGAACTTAGCATATTTATTTAAATGGAAAATAAATATGTGGCAAAGTGAGTCGGGTCGAATAATAAGAAATCACACTATATCGAGCGAAACAATCCAAAGTATAATTATTTAAATGGGAAAATAATTATACGTTGGGTAGAGTCGCGTCGAGTATAATATTGTACAAGTCACAAAGAATATTAATAAGAATAATACATGACTTGTAAGGAAAGGGTAATCCATCGCCAATGAACCTAGGATACGAAACTATTAAACGGGAATTGAGATAAAGACGTGGTCGGGAAGTTGGGTGTACAACTTGCCAAGGCACATACACCATAGGTGTAGTGACTTATACGCCTAGAACATTTGTAGGTGCGGGATCACAAACTTTACTATTTTCTTCTTTGAGCCGAGCACAGTTACAGGTGAGTTTCACGGCCCCATTTTACTGTTTTAACTGGGGGAAAGATATGTTTTGTCAAACGTTGTCACATGTTGAAATGTTTTCAAAGGTTAAAATGTGATAAGTGGTAGGATGAGTACTTGAGCAGTGATCGCCACTCGGGGTTGAGTCCTCTCTTCTGTAATCATTAATTCAGGGAAATGAAACCGAAGGAATATTTGGATAGTACTATTGGTGCCTGACAAGGCCCACCCCTAATCGATAGCGTCGATTATGCATCGGCGTATGCCTGGGGTGCACGTATTCTGAAATTAAGTCGTTGGGTTCCGAGGAACGACTGGGAGCGGGGCATTGTTATTAGTCTTGGTTTGGTTATGGGGTTCAAGGGATTGCTCATCATTATGGTTTGCAGGAGCTAGCTACTCCTTACAAATGCCACAAGTTGTGCAGGTTTCGCACATGTTGTAAAAGAAAGGGAAATATCGATCGACAAGATCCTAGTATAATTATTTAATGGGAAAATAATTATACGGTAAAGTGAGTCGAGTCGATGGTTGTGAAAATGATGTTGTTCTGAAACTAAAACCTGTGAACTCACCAATATTTTATATATTGACGTCTTTTTAAACATATCTTTCAGGTAACTAAGAGCTGAATAGATATGGGGCTAGTGCGGTGGAATTCGGGATGTCGGATACTGGTCGGGGTTTCATTGTTACCATCGGGTTGGAACCTAAATGGAAATATCCCTACATTGAAACTTAATGTCCATCGTTTTATGTAATGCTTTGCGCAATATTGTAACGAGATACTCATTTTCGACATTCTAATAAATTGATCTTTTCTAATTAAATATAGTTTGTGTTAATCTTGACTTTGATATGCTTCGAGCGTTGCGCCACGTGTTTCCGCCATTGGCGTGGTGTGACAATGTGTAATGGAGATGAACTCAGAATCTCTCAACCATGGAAATGATCAGCCTGTTGATATGGACACACTCAACAGTTCCCCCATATACACAAGCGATGAGGTCGATTGTTCATCTAACAATGATCGTGTACCAGGTTAGTTTTTCTGACAGGTCGTAATGTAATGACTTGGAAAAGTTACTAATTTTGTGATTTTTAGTTGTTTTTAGTCTTATTATTTTTTACTTTTAGTTGTTTTTGTTCTTACTATTTTTTGATCTGGATATCGTTGCTTGGTTTTTGTTCCTATTATTTTAAATTGGAAAACTTCATTCAAAGATGACTTGGTGTCACTTTTCTTCACAAGGAGATTATGTTGTTATTATTGTTGTATTTGATGTTTAGTTTATTGTATGCTGTTAAGGTTATTTTTTGGTAGGCAGAGTTGATGTTGTTTGAAATGTTTATTTCCATTTTGTTTGATGTTGGTTGTTTGGTTTTAGTGTATTTTGGGTTTTGCTATTTTCTTGCTTCTTTGCCTTTGAGTTTTGTTAATGTTCTTTGGTTGCTTTTTGAATTTAGAAAATTCCATTTAGGGATGGCTTGACATGAGGTTATTAAGGTTGTTTTAGGTGGGTGTTTTTTTAATGGGCAGTTACGCTCTGTTTTCTGGGCGGATGAGATTTCAAAATTGAACTACAAAGCTTTTGGGATGTCATAGCTTTTGATGCGACCTACCAGATCAACAAGTAAGTGTTTTACATATGTATCTGTTATGCAACCATGCTATACATATCTTACAATGTTTTTTTATGTGTCTTCAATATGTAACTTGTGTTCATATTTCGCTCTCAATGCAAGGTACAACATGATATTTGTCCCCTTCACAGGGGTGGACAACCACCTGCAGTGCGTCACATTTGGTGTTGGGTTAATAATAAATGAAACCATAGAATCCTACGTTTGGTTACTTGATACCTTTTTAAAGGTACATGGGTCCCAGCCCCGGTTATTTTTAAGTGATCAAGACCCATTGATGCTACAAACCATCCCTTAAGTGTTTACTGAGGCACACCATAGGATTTGCATGTGGTATATCATGAAAAAATTTCATTCGAAGGTTAGTATTATATTTGAGTAGTTTTGTTATAAATATTATGAAGCACCACGATAGTGAGGCCTTTTTGACTCACGCTTGGATTTTAAATCTTAACTACCAGGTAACTGGAGATCTACTAACCAACACCAATTTCCGCCAAGATCTTCATCGTTTGGTATGGAACGTTTACATAGAGCCATCCACGTTCGAGGCACGTTGGCATGATTTGTTAGATACCCATGGAAACTCTATTGAATGATGGGAACTCTTGATATTTCTATTGAATGATGGGAACTCTTGATGAATATAACATGTTTCAATATTTTCTATTAAACTAATTTGTATGATGTGCTTTATATTTACTTACACATATTTTTGTAGCATACGTAACATAAACCGAATCTTCTTTTACGTTCAACAACCTTTCGCCTTCTCAATTTTTCTTTTCAACACTCCAGCTCAACGTCTCTTCAATTAGTAGGCATGCCACCTACAACTGTCCAAAGGTCGATAGCCTTTTTCGTTTTTTTCCAAGTACACCTTTTGCAATCCCGTGTACAATTGAGTAATAAAAACTCAAACGTCTTTTTAATATCAAATTGAGGGGAGAGCGAGAGGGTGTCAGAGGGCACAATATGTTTTTTTGAGTACATCAATTAGGTGTGTGGGTTTTGATCAATGTGTAATACTTGCAAGGAAAAATTAAGAAGTTCATGCAAAGCCAAAATTTAGCACCTTGTAACACATGCAACACCATAATTAGATTTAACATATGCATCAAGTGCATACTTACCTTGCATAATTCTATAGAACATACTTACCTTGCATTTTGTTTTTACACTTTGTTACACATGCAACGTTTTATGCAACATTAACATATGCAGTAGGTGGCTACTTACCATGCATTTTTTTTCTAGCACATGCAATATGTGCAAGCTTATCATGTAAAATATGCAACATTTTTCCATACTACACTTTGTTACCCATGCAACATTTTATGGTTAATTTAACTTACGCAACACCATAATTAGATTTAACATATGCATCAGGTGCATACTTACCTTGTATCATTCTATAACACATTTGCATTTTGTTTTTACACTTTGTTACACATGCAACATTTTATGCTACATTAACATATGCAGTAAGTGGCTACTTACCATGCATTTGTTTCTAGCACATGCAATATGTGCAAGTTTAACATGTAAAATATGCAACATTTTTCTATACTACACTTTGTTACACATGCAACATTTTATGCTTAATTTAACATATGCAACAGGTGCCTACTTACCTTGCATTTATGGTTTGGCACATGCAATATATGCAAGCTTAACGTATAAAATATGCAACATTTTCCATACTACACTTTGTTACACAAGCAACAATATGTGTAAACTTAACTTGCAAAATATGTTAATATGTTACACATGCAACATTTTATGGTTAATTTAACATATGCAACAGGTGTCTACTTACCCTGCATTTATGGTTTGGCACATGCAATCTGTGCAAGCTTAACTTGTAAAATATGCAACATTTTCCATACTACACTTTGTTACATATGCAACAATATGTGTAAACTTAACTTGCAAAATATGTTAATATGTGCATATTTATCACATACAAGCCCCTCGCATAGAATATGTACATATTTACTTTTTTGAAATAATGCAGACATGCATTAACGGTTAATTTGCCCTAAACCTATTTCATTGTTGCTTACACATGCAACATTGTAATTAACATTAATTCTTGCCTCACCATTTAGCAAAACAATCCAACCATAATGTTGGTAATTAGTACCATTAACCCACTTGCAATATGTGTAATTAATTAAATCTATTTTATCCTTTGTTTGCACATGCAACATTGTAATTAACTTTAATACTTGCAAACATACGTTCATACATAACATCCCCATACGCAAAAATAAACGAACCATAATGTTTAATTAGTACCATTAACCTACACATGCACACATAACTTATCTAACATTAGTTTGTTAGGCAAAATACACAACCAACCCTATGTCTAATATGTCTTTCAACCAACATAACCCATCCCCTCTTCAAAGCGGCCGCATTAACCTTGGGCTTCAAATAATTTGCCGGCAAACGAAGTATATGGACCGCGTACTTCATCCTAAGTCTGTTGACTTCCCCCTCTCTCTTCTTCCAATGTTTACTAAGCTGGCAATCAAATGGCACGTGAAGCCCCATGAACTTCTCCATATGCCTCATCAAGTATATAAGTGTTACATATGCAAAGACACGATTTATTCATACCTTGACTATCTCCACCACCCTTTTTACCTGAAAAATCATAACTGTGTTACATATGTTAAGCCTACAATAAAAAAAGCAGTTTTTTCCCCAACCTTTATCCTTTTGTGGATCCATGCTTGATGCAGCACTTGTGCTACCAACATGATCTAAGCCAAAATTTAAATAATAAAGTTTACAATCATAAGCCACACCTATTTATACTTTTTAATAGTTCACAATAAGAAGAAAGCGCAGTGTAAGTTACCTGATTTGCGTCTTTTGAATGCAATCAGTGGCGTGTTTGAGTCGTCATAGTCATAATCTGCCGAACATGAAACAATAAACAACTTTAAAATCATCCCTTTTATAATTGAAACCTTTTGTAAACAATAAACTGAATCCAATTTCCTATTTACCTAGTGCACGCTTTGTTCTTCAAATACACCTTTGTGTTGTATTGTCGTCAGTAACGACAATGATCTTCTATTTCCCTTTCTTCTTTGATTTGGTCACGTCATCAGTTAATACCACAACATTTCTTTCGACGCTTGGTGATACACTACTATCAACCACATTAGCATTTTTGTGTCTTTTCCTGATTCAAACACAGTACATAAACAATGGATCATCACACACACGAAACCCCTTTTAAGTGCAATGTTTGAGGACAGGTTTAATATGTTAATGAACTATTATAAACAATGGATCATCATACACAAACACATACAACCCCCCTGTTTAACATCCTAATGAACGATTACCCACACAAACATAGTATATAATGTTATAACACAATAACATTAAACCCCTGTTTATAATCATGCTTATACCCCTCAACCCTTATTATAACACACTAACATAAACCCCCTGTTATAAACAATGGATCATCATGCACAAACACATACAAACCCCTGTTATAACACACTAACTTATCAAGTATATAAGCATTACATATGCAAAGACACGCTTTATTCATACCTTGATTATCTCCTCCATTTTTCGTTGAACGCGACGACCCACCGTTATAAACACACTACACCCATGTTTATAATAATGCTAACACTAAACCACTGTTATAAACAATGGATCGTCATACACATACACAAACACATACAACCCCCCCTGTTTAACATCCTAATGAACGATTACCCACACAAACAAAGTATATAAACATCGTTTTAACACAATAACATTAAACCCATGTTTATAATCATGCTTATACCCTCAACCCCTGTTATAACACACTAACATAAACCCCCTGTTATAAACAATGGATCATCATACACAAAAACATACAAACCCCCTGTTATAACACACTACCACCATCTACAACAACCTTAAACATCATAAAATTAAAAAATAATAATAATAATAAAATCTATACTAACAGTACATCCCAAAACATACCTGCCATCAGATTTCGTTTGTACAGTGGGTTGATGAACGACCTTCTTCAATGTAATCAGGATGAAGGGGATGAAGGTTATTAGGTTTTCTTACCTTTGAGAGCTTACTTCAATCTACAGTGTAATAATTACAAATTTTTGATCGAGAAAGAGAGTTGTGGAAGAGAGAGAAGAGTCTTTTTATATGAGGTAGGATGATAGTGATGATGAATATCTCTGCCATGTACAGAGATACAAACCCAAGACACTTCCAGAATCTCTATAATACCTTTTTTTGTCCACTAGCACACCACTAACAATTAAAATAATCTTGAATAAACAAGAGCCATTGATCTCTAAGATCAATGGCTCTAATGAGGTTTACTAGAGTTTCTTCAAATAATTAAGGTTTTCATTCTAACCATCCCCTATATATATACATATATATATATATATATATATATATAGGAATAAGATCAAATAGGAACCAATACCCTAGTTAGGAACTTAGGAACCAATCCTAGCCATCCATCCTTGATTTTGATCTAAAGGGTATAAGGGTAATTAGACATTTAAATAATTATTTTTTTCTTTTAATTATATTAATATCCCTAACAGTTATGTATCATTTTTGTAATCTCTTCCTAAAAACTCTCATCCACTTTGAATTACAAACTCTAATCTCTTGCCGTCCCTCTTCCCTCTCCAACAATAAAACCCAATCCTCTATATTCATTTTATCATACATTCACTTTTCATGTAAAACATATGATCATTAAGCCTGTCTAGCCCTACCGTTCCATTACTATGCAGAGTACAACATTAAAACCCTATATTCCCACACAAGAATCACTACCCAATAAGATATTATTTAAAAAAAAAAGGTAGTTGTTCGATTCCTTTTACAGCCTTTTGCCTTTCGTAATCAATGAAATGGAATAGCTCGACACATTTATTTGATTTGGGTCACAACAAATTCCCTTTTGTCATAGTCTTATTGTTGTTCCCTAATCTGGGTCTATTTTGTTTTCTTTTAAAATAGTGTTTTTCTTGGGTTTCTTGGGTTGCATTCCAGGTGTTTGTTGTAATGCCTTTGAGAGTTATGTTGATGATGTAAGGTGAGCTTGATCTGGGTTGATTTGTTTATTGTTTTGGGTTAATATTAGCTGCCAGGTGTTATAATGAGCAAAGATTTGGGTGGTTTTTTGAAGTCATATACATCAGTGTATAACCCACTATATATCACACATTATCAGTGTATTTGATTATACACTAATGTATAGTATGCACAACAGGTTTACAAGACAAGCGATGTATTATACACCACAGTTGATATACCTATATACACAGGTGTTCAAATGTTCAATTGGTGTAATGCATATACACAGGTGTATTATAGTAGGTAAATGATTGTAAAGTAATTTAATGTTCTAAATGTTTGTAATGAATATACACAAGTGTATCATAGTAGATAAATGATTGTACAGTATTCCAATGTTCTAAATGTTGTAATGAATATACACAGGTGTATCTTAGTAGTTAAATGATTGTACAGTATTCCAATGTTCTAACTGTGGTAATGAATATACACAGGTGTATCATATTAGTTAAATCTTTGTACAATAGCATGTAGTTTAAATATGGTAATGAATATACACATGTGTTTCATTCTGAGTTGGCAGATTCTTTTAGGTTCCGATACACAGTGTATCATAGTAGTTAAATGGATGTACAATAGTCTAATGTTCAACTGGGGTAATGAATATACACAGGTGTATCATATCTGAGTTGGTATTTTGTATAACGGTTGTTTGTATATTGTAATGTTTTTTTAATTACATTATTTACATTGTAGGTCTCGTTGATAGCAACGTATATGAATATCCTAGCGGGACGAGATATTGGACGCTAAGTGTACCAGATGAAGTTAAACCCTATGTAGTTGCCAGGTTTAGATCTTTGGATGAAGCTATTATAATGTACGAAATGGAACCAAAGTTTGTAGTCACTGAAATGGAACCAAAGTTGTTGTTTAGTTATGAATACATATATACAACAACATCGTATTAACACGTGTAATGCTTTTATGTACACCAATGTACTTTGGTCAAATGATAATACAGTAGATATAAAGCAATTCCTAGTTTAATACATTTATGTATGTGAACGTATGTTGTATTTTTTAAGTTAAATACATTGTGTTTGGTTTCTAATTTTCATTTATCTACTACTATTTCTTATCTTCAAAAACCACACACAAGCATACATATATGCATAACAAACAATTATGTAAATTGAAATTCAATGCAAACTTTACAAATACTCTGATTCTTTTCATTTATTCAGAACATCAATTACATTATCATTAGAATGTCATCAGTTCTATTTAAATCAACAAACTTTCAAAATGCAACACAAAAATCCTCTCTTTTTTATTGCTTGCTTAACTTTTGATTTACATCTACTTTGGCTTCCTTTTCCTTTATTACTTCAAAACTCTTATTTTTATCAACTGAACCAGAACTAACGGTACCAAAACCTACACATTAAACACACAATAATCAATGGATATACACATATATGAAGTGTTAATAAGTTACAATATACACCAATGTAAAACATATATACACCCATGTACAACATATATTCACCAATGTACAACAGACATACACCACTGTACAACATATATACACCCATGTACAACATATATACACCAATGTACAACCTGTGTAAACCATCGACAAAATACAGATTCTTGAATAGTTATCAAAACTCAACATATAACATGTTTATATACACCCATGTACAACATATATACACCCATGTACAACATATATACACCCATGTATAACATGTTTATAGACCTGTGTAAACCATACTACCTTGATCTGCAGCTGATTTAATTTTGAGTTGAATACGTCTGTGTATAAAAAAAAACCCCTTTAATAACATATAACAAAATGAGTAGGACTGAATACATCATGGTACACCAGTGTATAATACACCTATATATAACTGCATAGACATAACAGCTATACAGCTATCTAACAATAAACCATTCAATACACTTGTGTATAGGCATTTGGCTTTGTTTATCCTCATAGCCGTGACGTCTCTTATCCTCTTTACGTAATATACACCAACGTATAATATACACTAGTTTATAGGCTTTTGATAATAATAAAGCGTCTCCTTTTTTGACGTGATAATCCTATTTAGGGTTTCATCGCTTAACCTTTTATGTACTATACACCAACGTACATACTCAAAAAATACATAACCTCCACGTATTGCACATTCTCTGTAGGGTTTGGTCGCTTAACCTTTTATACAACATACACAAATGTATATTATCATAATATACATAACCTCAATGTCCTGTACAATCAAGTTTGTTTAATGGAGATAAGTTTCAAAGATTCAGTAATCCTATATTGAAAGAAATCGTGCAATTAATCTAACCTAATATAACAAAATCATTAAAAATACAATTCCAATTGATTATACATTTCGATCTAACAAAAACAAAAACTAAAAAACCTAAAACATCTCAATCTAACTTAAAACTTCTAAGAAATTACTAAAATTAACAACACGAAAGAAAGATTGAATATTCATACAAACCTGTATACGAATTGTTGATTTTCATTAGTTTTTTTATATGTTCTTCGTAAGTTTTGATGTATAGATAGGTTTTGATGTATAGATACGTATAATGGCAGTTTTATATTAGGGTTTTGTATAATGTGAAACCTATGTATTTAGTGGATAACAAAAGTACTAGAATACCCCTTGATTAAAATAAATAATTAAATTAACTTCTAATTAATTACAATCATGCCATTAGAGATCAATGGCTATAAAGTGGTTCCTATAGGATCCGGATAATTTGAAAACTCCTCTGAGTTGCGAGAACTTGAGAACTCATCTAGGCCAATCAAAATGTGACACATCTACATTTCATAACATTTTATATTTTTTTAATGAGAGGATAATAAAGACATTTTACACTACACTGAAAGGGGCTTTTAGTAATTTCTTACCCTCCTGACACATATATCAAATCCCATTTCTCTCTCTTGTTTTTGTTTAAATATACAGACTCATTCATCTCTTCACTCTCTCTCTCTCTATATATATATATATATTCTTCTACATCTCTCCCATTTTGTCTTCCATCTCTTTCTCTGTATTCTTCACAGATCCATGGTTCGAACAGGGACGATGATGCTGAACATGGATACGATACAAATCTGAAACATGGATGATGACGCTGAACAGGGACGATATGCTGAAGGACGATACGGATGACGAGATTTAAGCACCAAATCACAGCAGTGATTCAGATCTGAAAATGGACTAAGGTAGGTAAGTGATTGTTCATAGATTACATGGGTGAAATGATGATTAATTTTGTCTATTTATTATTATTTGTGGAATTTGATTATGTTTATGTTTATAAAATATAATCATTTCTTGTTATGAGGTTTTGGGGAAACCTTGAAGTTTTTGTGTGTGATTGTTTCTGATTAGAGTCAATTTTTTAATTTTTTTTATTTTTTATTCTTGTGCTTATGGGATAAATCTTTGAAAAAAAAAAATTATATGTGATTGTATCTGATATATTCAATTTTTTGAAACCTTTTCATATTAATTCTATGTGATTGTATCTTATTATATTTCAATTTTTGTGTGGAAAAAAAATTCTATGTGATTGTATCTGACTTTTTGTCATTTACACTAATGTAAATTGTCAATGGAGATTAATAGGAAATTAGTTAAGTTTAATGGTGTTGAAGATATAACTAGTTTTGATATATTGGATGCCCCTGGTGAAGTTATTGGGAAATCTAGTTATGGGACTTTGTACAGGGCAAATTTGGTGAGGACTGATTCAGTGGTTTGTTTAAGATTCTTGAGACCAACTTGTACAGAAAAGGTACAAGATTTGATGCATAAGGTAGAACTGATTGGGTCAGTTAGGCATCCAAATTTGGTCCCTTTTGATTTTTTGTGTTTTACACTAATGTAAATTGTCATAGTGACTTTGTGTTTTACACTAATGTTAGTGAAGGCATGAGAGCGTTTCTGGTATAGCTTAGCGAGTTATAGTATCGTGGTTCTGATTTTACTTAAAGCTATTAGTATATTGAAAATGCTATAACAGGTTGAAATAGATTTGGTTTATTTGATGGTGAGGTTTTCGTTATGATGGTGATGATAGATGAAATA
This sequence comes from Ambrosia x helenae, assembly GCA_030844895.1. NCBI lineage: Eukaryota > Viridiplantae > Streptophyta > Magnoliopsida > Asterales > Asteraceae > Ambrosia > Ambrosia x helenae. The sequence goes on from CM061230.1 coordinate 111,249,155, forward strand.
GTATGGGCGGATATGAGAAGATCACAAATATATGATATAGTATGGGCGATATGGTGAGGTTTTCGTTATGATGGTCATAATACCTCTTTATTACTTTTATCTTTTTGGTGTACACTATTTGTAACAGATTTTTTATGGTAATATTTGGGTGTTTTTGGACTGTTGACAACATATGTTTTTTTGTTTGTCATACACATACATACAAGTGAATTTAGGAACACTAAAAATTGTAAACTTTGATACAAGTTGGCCTGTTCTTTGTTTTAAAAAAGCGTGATTGAGTTTGCATTGGCCTGTTATTTTTTTTACGCTGATGTAAGTTTGTTACATATGTGTGATTTGGTGTTTATTTTTTACTGGTTTACACCAACGTAAAAACAGGTTATTGATTTTGTGGTTTTTATTAAATTTGTTATGTGTGATTTGCTAGAATACATCTGATATGTGATATTTTTTGTTTCACGCTTTGAATGAAGCACTGAGAGAAGAAGTCAACCGTCGTAAACTTGAGGCGGGTCAACCACCACTCCTTAACGTGAGTCAGCTCAAAACCTAGCGTCATGGACTTCAACTAAATGGTAAAAACAAGCATAAGGTACAACTATATTATCTTGTAGATATATGCGCGATGTGCGACTGTATACAAATGTCGGTAGAGATTGTTCTTGAGTAATATCTATGCAAATATGAGCTGTTTTTGTACGGGTCGGGTCAGGTTTATGGCTTGTTCTAGAGAGTGGTGGTTTATGTGAGTTGTGTAAATATTATGGCTATGTTATTGTTGCCCCTATGTAATTGTAATTTTTATACAATTTTTTTCAAAGGTTTTTAGGTTGTTTATAAACTGATGTAAATTTAGCCATGTCTTTTCAAAGGTGATGATGGAGATCACGGAAAATGAAGAACAACTGGTTCCTTACATGATGATTTTCGGTGCAAGTTTGATCTTTTTCACACTGACGTAAACTGTTTTTACACTGATGTAATTATGTTTGCCCTATTGTAATTTGTGATTTTTATACAATCGATGTAATTTGTGATTTTTACACTGGGGTAAATAATTTTTACACATACATTATTTCTGAAAGTGGGGTGCAGAGATTTTTTATTTTTGTAAAGTTAGATTTCTTATGTTGAATAAAAAAATAAAAGAATGTTTTAAAAAACACATGAGAGATGGGTGATGGTGATGTGATGGGAAAAGGATGAGAGAGAGTGGGTTTATAAGATTACTATAATACCCTCCAAGACTATTTTAATATTAACTTTAATAAATAAAATACCAAGTGGGTGAAAAAAGATAAAAACCCATGTGGCATATTAAGAACCATTGGATGAGGAAAATCAATGGCCTAGATGAGTTCCTATGGTTCTCACAACTCATAGGGGTTTTCAAAGTATCCTAACCCTATATATATATATATATATATATATATATATATATATATATATATATATATATATGGTAGGGATCATACGAGAACCAACTTTAAGGAGAGAACCAGAGAACCATTGTCAACACAAACAAAAAAAAAACCTAAAAACCCCACCTCCACCCCCTAAAAACCTAAACCCACCTACCTCACTCCCTAAAAACCTAAACCCCCCATCCCCCACATCGCCCCAACCCCCCCTCCCCCCCCCCCCCCAATTGTGAAATACACATGTGCAGCTAACCCCAACCCCCCCCCCCCCAAAAAAAAAAAAAAAAAAAAAAAAAAAAAACCAAAACACTCCATCCCATCCCCCTAAAAAGATACCCTCTCTTCTACCATACCCAAAAACTAAACTCTAAAGCTAAACCCATTAAAAAAACTTAACTATAATAGTGAAATGCACATGTGCATTTAGTACAATTATTTTATTTTATAGTTTTATATAGAGGTTTTTTTAAGCTTATTCACCAACAACCCCAAAAAACCTAACCCCATTCCCATCATACCTAAAAACTAAACCCTAAAGCTATACCCATGAAAAAAAACCTAACTATAATAGTGAAATGCACTTCGCGTTTATTTAAGGATTATTGAATAAATTTTTTTCCACCTTATATATCATATCACGTCCATTTAATGATCATTTCATTATGGCAATTGATAATTTATTCAAAAGTGTGCTCTAATAGTGAAATGCACATGTGTATACGGTATATGTATGTATATATATAACAGCAAAATGCGCATGTGCATAAGACCTGACGTAATTATGACGTAATAAAGGCCATTTTTTTTGTTTTTTTAATTTTTTTTTGTATTTTTTTTTATTTTTTTTCAGAAAGATTAACACTAAAAAAACATTTTGGTGTTTTTACTTTTTTTATTTTTTTAGGTTATATAATTTTTTTTATTATTTTTTTTATTTTTTGGTGGAGGGGTTTTTATGTTCACACTTGGTTCTTTGGTTTTCTCCCTAAATGGTGGTTCTCAAATGATCCAAATCCTATATATATATATATATATATATATATATATATAGATATATATATATAGGGTTAGGATCGTGAGAGAACCACATTGAGTTGTGAGAACTAGAGAACTATTGTGGACCATTGATTTGGATGATCCTATGGTTGAGATTTAATCTTGGTATTTTTTTGTCTTTACATGCTAATTAAATAATTATTAGTATATTTTAATACAAAAAGTACATTAAGGGGCATTTTGGTAAAAGCACCATGAAAAAGAAAATGATTAATATAATACTATTTTAATTTTTTATTCAATTATTCAAAAAATCATTTTTTTAATAAAATCCTGATGAGGATGATCTACCATGATTTACACTGATGTAATTATTTACACTAGTGTAAACTGGCATACACAAACTTTTACAAAAATTATGCTGGTGTAAAATACCAAACAAACATATGATGAGGATGATTTACACTGATGTAATCCACCATGATTTACTCTGGTATAGTTTTTTAGACCAATGTAAATCTACCATACACAAACTACTCCAACAAATGCAAACCAAAACATTTATAAAAAATGTACATTACATCAATGTAATAGCCAAACATTTATAAAAAAAAACATACTACACATTATTTAAAAAAAAAAAAACCCTGCTGCATCTTCGAATAAGCATCATCATCCATCAAACATCATCTTCTTCGTTAGATCTGTTTCTGAAACCCCCCGTCATCGAACCATATCAGATTCAAAAAACACCCTGCTACACAAAAACATTAGTGTAAACCCCAAAAACAACATATATATCACAAACTTCTAAATAAAAAACACTAGTGTAAAAACCAAAAACTACAAAATAATAATAATAATAATACCGGTGTTTTTACATAATAATAATAATAATAATAATAATAACAATAACAGAAATAATAATAATAATAATAATAATAATAATAATAACAAAATAACAGAAAAAAATAATAACACCGGTGTAATAATAATAATAATAATAACAAAAAATAAAAATAATAATAATAACAAAATAACAGAAAATAAAAAAAATAAAAGAAAATAATAATAATATCAAAAATACTAATAATAATAATAATAATAATAATAATAATAACAAACAACAACAACAATAATAATAATAATAATAATAATAATAATAAAAAATAATAATAATAATAATAATAACAAATACCTGTCAATCGAACCACCACCTTCGTCGGACCACCGTCACCACCATCAAAAACCCATCGCCGTCACCGTCACCGTCGTAGATCTGTTCAGATCCGTCACCACCGTCGTAGATCTGTTCAAACCGTCACCACCGTCAAACCCATCGCCGTCGCCGTCGTCATTCACCACCACCTTCAAAATAACAACCCCCACCACAGCCCCCACAAACCCTCTGCAACCCACGATCTGCAAAACCCACCATGTTCGTCTTCAACCCCCACGTCCGCCGCCCCTGCAAACCACCGGTCACCCAAAAAACCCACCATCATCAAACCCTCTCTGCAACCACCATCCACCATCACCGGTGGAGAGAGAGAGACGAGAGAGAGCAGATAGAGAGGGTGAATTTTTAGAGAGAGAGAAGAGAGAGAGTTAGAGTGATTTTTTTTAAAAAAAAAATCTGTAAAGCTGCTATTTAAAAGGTGATTGGGGTGGGGTGGGTGTGGGGTGGGGTAGGGGATGGTAATTTACTATCTTACCCTTTTATTATTATATTGATAATATGGTTATGTGTGGTCAAGATTAGTTCTCTAGTTCTCACAACTCAATGTAGTTCTCATATGATCCGGATCCTATATATATATATATATATATATATATGCGTCTACCCAGTGGCAAAGTGGACGGGATGGTTCGGCTCACTGCTACATTGGGCAATTTTTTAGCTGCTGGGTCAGGTTTGGCAAGTCAATTACAAACTTACAAATCACAACTTTTAATTTCTAAATGGACAGTGACCTTCATATGATAGTGTATACAATATCATATTATTACTACATGCTTTTTTATGTAAATGAACTTTATCATTTAGCAAGGTGTCTTCAATGGCACGGTTATGTAAATATGCAACGACCTGACAACTTACATAAGAGTGATATTTATGTTTATATGGGTCTGTTATAGTAACACACCTTTGGTTTATTAAGATTTGTTCAATAATGAGTACATAGTTTTTGTGGTGAGCTGCAATCAGTTGTAAGTGGCGGTGCATATTTCTTTTCTTTTCTTTCTACGAATACTTGTTAAAACACAGTGTGCGCATTTCTATTCTTTTTTCGTAACTTGCGGCAAAAAACATAAGTATCATAATGTTGTATTGCAACCCATTTGTGGACCCCGCTACAGCGCGCGGATAAACCCACTAGTTTTATTTAATTAAGGAGCTGTATGATAGTCTTTTAATGTTTTATTAATTAAGAGATTTTTTTTAAATACGTCAGCATTACGCATGTGTTTCATTGACATAATTAATATGAATAAGTCAGTAAACTTCTTACCTATTAAGTTTCAAAACTATGCTTATTGAAAGTTTTACACATTTATTCATTCACATGTGTTTATAACTCTAAATTGACCACTTAATGACTCAAAACATACTAACACAAATGTTACCAATCAACCCAATAAGAGAGAGAAGACCGCTAAAGAATCAAAATGTGTAATAATTTACTAACGATTAATAAAACGAAGGTGAATTATTATTAAAATTTACATTTATAATTTACTTCTATTATTTTATTGTTATATAGTTATTTTATGTAACTGGATTTAGTTAGTGAGCATATGAGAAATCATAATTAAAGATCAAACAAGTTAAAAAGGTCAAAGTGAGCAATTTTTAAATCTTATGATTTCATACTTACAAAACAAAGGGGTATGGACGCAATGCCTTTAGTAGCGCGGTCCCAGGAGCGACAACCCTTAGTAAGGTCCAGGGGGTCACGTTTGACAAATCAAAGTTGGAATTACCAAATTTGATGAAAGATGAATAAATTAATTTTTGACGAAAGTACAATTTTTATCCTTTAAAATACCTAAAATTATGGATTGGGTTCTTCAAATTTTTTATTTTCACCCGTTGTCCTTTATTGAAAAAGTTGTCACACTATTTGTCCTTTCCACTAACCACCATCCAATTTCTCTGTTAAGTTCATATCAAAAGTCTAAAATGCCCCTTGAATTAATATTATTTACAATTCAAGTGAGACTAACTCACCATCAAAGAATCATATATCTATCTCTTACAACTAAATCGACAACACACCTGTTTTTCGATGACTATTCTGCAACGAACACTAAAATCAACCTTCACAACTCATCAGTGGCTTAACCGACGTGTGGTGTTCCGATTTGGTTTCAACCCCACCTAATTGTTGGGTATGGAACTTTAATAAGCTATAAACCGACATTTTGTTTTTCTTATGACGAGATCTAAAAAATAAGGTGATAGCCGGCGTTGTGAAGTAATTGATGGTGGTGTTGAGTAGGGATGAGCATACGGTACCGAAAACCGATCCCGAATCGAAAAATACTGATCCCGTACCAAACCGATACCGAACTGAGGGTGTTCGGTATCGGTATCGGTACCCACACTTAGAGGTTTTCGGTTTCAGTATTATCGGTATCGGTATTGTATCGGTATTTTAAGGTAAAATACCGACACCACACCGGTACCGAACCGATACCGATACCGTACCGGTATAATCGGTATCGGTATTGGTTTTTTGGACTTTTCGGTATCAGTATTGTCGGGATCGGTATCAGTTCGGTACCGATACCGTCCCGAGCTCATCCCTAGTGTTGAGTGGACAGTGAAGTGAGCGGGAAGGGGGGGTTGATTTAATATTTGTGGTGAAGCCACTAATTATTATTATTATTATTTTGTCATTATTCTTTGTATTGTAGTTATTTAATAACTATTATCTATTGAGGTTGGTTTAATATTAGGGGAACGGGGCGTCACTCGAATTGTTCACAGGTACCAAGTATCAGCACGGTATTACCGTGCCGCCATACACGCTGGTAGTGGTCCCGTGGACCGTTTTGCTGGTGTTCTTTACCGTGTTGGTACCGGCTGTTTTTATGGTTTTTATAAATGCCAAGTTTTCATTTTACCCCCGTATGTTTTAGTGTATTTTTATTTTAACTGTCTGTTTTATATGTATAACATTTATTTATTTAGGGTTTTGTATTAACCGTATGTTTATTAGAATGTAAAGTAAATAAAAAAAACCTTGCATTAATAAATACTAAAAAATACATTAAAAACAAAGAAAAACACTTAAAGTTTGCGCAACATTCGCCATGCCTCGACATGGTCGAAAGCGTTGGCGTATCGAACCTCATACTCATATTGAGCGAATTCGATAGCCAACTCCTCGTCAAGCTCCGGATCGTCCGTCACTTGTTGCTCGTATAGGGTGGTCCACCTCTCACATTTGATGTTGAGGTCGCCCCACTTGAACTGGAGGTCGCGGACAGTCTTAGTTGTGTTGTGGCCAACGTGTTCAACGAAGTCGCTAAACACTCGAGCCCAAAACCCCTCGGGGGAAGGCCGACCCATCGTCTCGGGGGGAGGAGTTGAATTTCGGGATCGTTCGACGCATCCTTGTGGCAAACCACAAGGGTCATTTCTTCTTCTTCGGTCCACGGGTTCATTTTTGTGTGTGTTTGGGTTTTTAAACCGTGGTAAATTGTGGCTTTTAACCCCACGGTTTGATCACTTTATATACGACGACGGTGGCACTGTTAAGAATTAATTCGCTGACCGTTTAGGTGAGTTAATTCAATTTAGTCGACGGTTTCCAAGATAAAAACTTAAATTTGGCTGACCGTTTGCTGAAACGGTTGAAATAGTAATTAAATGTTAAAACCGTGTAAAAATGTAAAAAAATAAAAAGCTTGGGTATGTAAATGAAAATAAATAAAAGAATCAGTGGAGTGCTGCCTACAAACACGTGTTTCAGTGAAGTAAATCAGTGAAGTGATGTGACAAAGCAAGATTGGTTAGAATCAGTTAAGTTAGAATCAAAAACTATGAGCACCCCTTGTGCCCTTAGTTCAACACTGATGTCGTTTTTAGGGCAGCATGCTAGGTTAGGGGAAATTAAAGCATCTAATAGTAGTAGGGTCTATCTCTGATCTTGAAACTACACTACCAAATAAGTTATCGATTTCTATTTCATTTTTTTTTTTAGCATAATGTACATTGTATCATGGATAGGATCAAACATTCCTCTACTTTTTGAAAAGAAAATCATAAGCTTTTTTCAAGATGTACAAATGACAATGTGTAAGATAATCATACGCTTGAATCAATATTAGGAATTATTGTTCTTGTATATAAAATTGAACATGAATTTGCAGCGGTACAATATCAAAAATGTGTTTGTATACCTGAAAGAGATTTGCCCTTAATTGTAGTTTGAACTTTTAAAGTCAATTACAGGGCGTGAAGATGACTATAACAACAGCGTCTGTAGCAAGTCAAGAAGTTTATATGGTTGACTTTTAGATGGGGAAGAAACAAAATGAAGGTTGAAGATGATAGGTAGGTCCTACTTGAATTGTTTAATAACTAGATATCACTATGAGGGGTAATTTAGACATTTTATGTGCATTTAACAGAGAAATTGGATGGTGGTTAGTGGAAAGGACAAATAGCGTGACAACTTTTTAAATAAAGAACAAAGAGTGAAAGTAAAAATTTTAAAGGACACAGTCCATAATTTTAGGTATTATAAAGGATAAAAATTATAATTTTGTCTTAATTTTTTTGTAATACTCAAGGAAATCTTACATCAACTGTGGTAGGGAGAAATTCTTATTTCATAAGTAATGTCCCGCCTTTTACATCATCAATGCGTTATGGTCTTAGTTGGTTATGGAGCATATGAAAGCTTCACAGTTAAGCATGGTTAGATGGGAGTAGTACCAAGATGGATGACCTATTGGAAAGTCTTCACTTAGGCAACAAAAAAGTGAAAAAACAAAGTCGTAAGTTCCTGGATGGGCAACCATTAGAGGCAATGCGGATAATATTGGTGGTATGAGAAACCGATGTTACAAATGGTATCAGAGCTACTCCTGTGTCGTTTGGTATGGTGGGCCAAACCTCATCTAGGACGATGAGTCCCTAAGGGGGTGATTGTAAACCGAGAATATTAACATGAACTATTATAACACCCTAGGTAATCCTAAATAGACCGTAATTAGGAGAGATTCCTGGTTCATAAGTAATGCCCCGTCTCTTAAATAACCAACGCGTTTTGGGCTGAGTTGACTACGGAGCACATGAAAGTTCCATAGTTAAGCATACGTAGGTGGTATTAGTATCAAGATGGGATACCTCCTGGGAGTCTCCACTTGGGAAACAAAAAAAAGTCATGAGATCTTAGATGGAAACACATCAGGGCAAAGCGAACAATGTTTGTGGTATGAGATGCTAGATATAACACCGATGTTGGATTTTCTTAGGGTGTTATAATCACCAACCCCCCATGGACTCATCATCCCCGATGAGGTCTGCCCCACTATCCTAATCAAGGGTATGGGGTTTGCTTATGGTGTCCTCTTGAATACCCTGGGGACTTAATCTTGAGTGCTGAGGTTTGGCCCACCGTCTTGAACATCACATGACCTCTTACTATTTTTAACATTCGACCTCTTTTGCCCCGTTTGAGATTTCCTATGAGGTCACCTATTCCGATACTACTCCTACGTGAGCACGCTTAATTGTGAAATTTTCATATGCTTCACATCCAATTAAGCTAAAACGCATTGATGATATAAGAGACATGGTATTCCTTATGAATCAAGAATCTCTCATATCCACGACCAATGTGGAATTTACCTAGGGTATTATATTTTTTGTAAGACCCTAACCCGTAAATGTGTAATTAACACTTAAACATGTGAGATTAGGACTTAAATAAAACCATTCCTGAATTAAACTTTTATCCTTTCAAGAAAAATGACTCAATTTAAAGTTTCAACATTTGAAATAACACTTTAAATACACTATTTGGTTGCTAAAACCTATACAAAGTTTTTCTTTTTAAAACGGGAAGCAAATGCGTAAGCCTTTAGGTGTTCGGGTATGTTCGGCTCTTCTCGTGACTTGATCCTTGCTCCGGGACTTCCATGGAAGGTATACTTAGCACCATTAAAATAGTTAACACGTTGATATGCGTCAAAACAGAACGAACAAGCTTGGATGACAAAAAAAATATTTTGGGATTACATCCCGCTGTAAGCTACGTTGCCAGTATAATGTCACGGGATTATCTTTCGATCCCCGTGTGGCATCCCCAGTTACCGGGGGCAAGCCAATCTATCTCGCTTCTTTGATAAGGGTCGCTAGTTTCGTCCTGCCTTGGACTCATATGGAGAGCAACAACAGCTCTCGACCACTGGTGCATTCGACACATAGACATGCCTCAGCACGTACACTTGCCTTATTCCGCTGAAGCCGTTCCCGATGAAGTCCAGGACTCGGCCAACAACCCAAGCGTTCAAGCACAAAACCCTAGCAAAGTGATCTTCACATATTTGGCCGGTGACACCCTCCCACCACCATATCATGCACGTCCTTGTGCATGTGCCTGACAATCCCATACTTGCTTCGGCACATCGACGAACAATGCATCTTTTCCCCTTTAATAATTTGGCTTCACTTTAATTTGTGGCTTCAGGGATGCTCATTGAAAATTGATCCCAGCGTGCAGCGACCATAACCCGATCCTTCCCTTGGGCTGGTCCATTACCCTTTCTGGTTATCATACATTGTTCCAGAGATCTCGACCGCTTCAAGTAACCAAAAGATGTTAGGCTCATCGCACTAACGCTGTCGTGGCTTACCACTGATAGTTATTGTCGGCATTAAGTGCCCGTTTCGCCAAAAGACTTGAACATGATTGTTTCGCCAATGTAGCTATGCTGGCCACTGGACAAATTTCCTGAGAGGGCCTGGCGTAAGCTACGTTGGCCACTGGCTATGGAAATAACTTACCTAATTGGCACCCTCGCTTGTTGTAACACCCCAACCGATGGCGGAATCATCGAGGTGTCACGTAGTGACGATTGTTCAAAAGCACATGGTACTAAAATGTAAATATATTATTGAATAATTTAAATTGTCTTACATAGATGAAATGGAAAAAAATACAAAAGTCTGAATGAAACATGAAATTTGAAATAACTTTATTAAGAGCAAGCACTAAAATCCAATGCTATGGAACTAAGATCAAACTGCACCTGAAACATGTACAAAATAGGTTTTGTCAACATAAGAAATGTTGGTGAGCATTCCTAGATTTAATACATATAGTAAGTTGGAAAAATGTTATACAATTCAAGTGCAAAGCTACAGTGCAATTATGTAAACTATATAACATACAAATGAGCGAAATCAATCCTGTGACTGTATAATGTACTAAATGAACGGCGGTGTACTTATCCAATAAATGGATAATAACTTAACAATGACCATGGATTCTCCGATGAAAAAGGGGGAGAATCAACCTAGGCGGGTTGTCAATCCAATAGCGTTATCCAATGTTAAGGTCGGCTTGTACAATGTTAATGATTTCACTAAGTACAAATGTATTCTACATGTAATGTCTAAGCATAAAGCACGTTTGTAAGCAAATGCACATAGTACTAGAATTGTATTGTAAAAATGTAAACTTGTATTTGTAATTTGTAATAATGTACATGTGACACCCCAAAAATGAATAAAAGCAAAAAGGGGATAGGAAATACTCACTTTCGCCAAATGACTAGATGACTAAGCGAGCGTGAAAATGCGAGCAATCCAAAGATTCAACAACGAAACTAGTCCAATTTAGAAGAAAAGAAACCGAATAGGAAAAAAATATCAAGCTTCCAATTCGCCAATTACAAGAGCTTATAATCAAAGCTTCAAATGTAGAAGTAATATACTCTAGAAGAAAGGTATGAGGGAGAGTTTAATCGAATTAAAACAATCGATTTAGAGGTGCAAAGTGTAATGGGTCATATGTGGGTTTTTATACTAGTTTTGGATTCAATTAGGCTTTAAAATTGGTCAACACAATAAAGTACGGTTTTAAGATGAATTGACTATTTGACTAGGACTTTGACTAGGATTTTGACTAAGACTTTGACTAGGATTTTGACTGAGACTTTGACTAGGACTTTGACTAAGACTTTGACTGTTTGACTGTCTCAGCGGACCGCGAGAGCTAAAAAAAATATTTTTTCTAATTTAATCAATTTTAAGTTATAGACTTGTTTCCTTCTGTTTCTAAGTTGTTTTAGGACCGAAAATTAAGGCTTTGAGTATCAAGGTCTGAAACATACGTGCTCGGGTGTAGATGTGAGTATAAAACAAATATACTTTTACTTATAAAAATTATAAGTTTTATTAAATTGTGAATTTTGGTCCTATTAAAATACGAGGGTTAAAAATGAAAATTTTGAAATAGTTGAGGAACCAATTATGCACATTTATGAAAAGTGAATGGTGCAGGTTGTCACACTTGTGGGTGGTTTTAGTACAAATACTACTTCGCTCGAAGGCGTATATTTAACTATGGACTTACTAGTGACCTTGACCCATTTCCATACCTTTTTGTCAAGTGCCCATTCTCAAATGAGTTTACCTGTATGGTTTCTAAATCGACAAGCATTAATATATCGGTACCCAAATGGTGATAATTCACCATTTGACCGTTTAACATTGTGAATCTTGATGCTTGGAATACAAGCACCAAGTGTTGGACTCAAATGATGAGGACATCACCATCTGAACCATTAAGACTCATAATTCATAACACTATGTTATCCAAGATTATATCTATGGTTCAAGTGACAACAATACTTGACCCATTTACCAAAGTACCTAACTACTTCATTCAATGATTTCATGTATTCATTGAGATTAAAACATTATTTTATACATATCCTTATTAATTGCCCCATTTGATGAATTTCACAATTCGATCATAACTCATTGTTTCATTCAATATCATAAATCTTGTTTGTTATGCTTTCACATACATCGTTCCACTTAATGGATTTCACCACTTGGGGTTTACCTTTATTAAACACTCAAGATTAAAACCAATGTATACAACACTTAAGCCATGTTATAGTCTAATAGTGTAAGTAAAACTTACCTGGCATCCATTCTTATTTCCAAAAGCATCCACTTTCATCCGTTTGACCTGTTTGGTCCCTCGTTGTTGTACCTAACTTGGGGATGAGTCAAACTTGTTTGTTAGAATACATAATATGGGATTATTTAACTATCCATAACATCATGTATTCATTACCAATTCTAGCCATATCCATAGCTATCTTTTTATATAGAGTATGCAATTAGCTTGGTTTATTACTAACCAACATTACATACAAATGATAACTTTCATATGTTCCTAATTCCTTAGTTTACTAGTTCTCGCCAAATTGGCACTTTATCAAACACCTTATATGCACCATTTGTCATCATGGTAATTCAAGGTGTTCAAGACTTTCTAGATTTCATCATGGCTTAATTAACCATTTGCACATGATTAATTTAGCAATTAGCACACATACATGATACAAATCACATAGAAATTGCAAGATTTTATCACATACTAGTGAAATTAATGTTTAGGGTAAAACCCCATTACCTTTACATTAGGGGTGTTCAACGAATCGAATAACGAATTTTCGAATTATTCGAATCGAATTATTCAAATTTTTAATATTTTTACCTGAATTCGTATTCGATTCGTATTCATTTAAAATTCAATTTATTCGATTCGAATAAGAAACTCGAATTCGAATCGAATTCGAATAAATTCGATTTAGTTCAAATTCACCTTAAATAACAAATTGTTTTACTTTTAGTTTTAAAACTAATACAAACTCATTATTTTTAACATATAAAATACAAATCTACAAAATTGATAAACAACAATATGTCAAATATGAGAAAAGTAAAAATAGTAGAGAGTATAGTTTTATAGAGTTTTGTGATATATAAGGTAAATATATAAAACATGGTTATGCTAAAAGTTATAGACACTATGTGTTCTTAGAGTTTGACCAAAATTTAGAAGTTTTTTTTTTCCAATGTGTATACTTGTGTATATAATAATGTGTATATGTGTATATATATTTAAAAAAATATACATGTACAATTTTTTATTCGAATTTTGAATCGAATCGAATTTAAAATCATAAATTCGTATTCGTATTCGATTCGTATTCGATTTACTGGACTCGAATTCGAATCGAATCGAATTCGAATTCTTAATAATCGAATCGAATTCTTGGTAATCGAATCGAACTAAATCGAATTTCGAATTTTTCGAATTCGAATCGAATTCTGAACACCTCTACTTTACATAACACAAAAATCACAATTTCATATGAAACAACAACCTATAACACTTTATCCCGTTTTATAGTTTCTTTGATATCTACTAACACATAGAAACCCATAAAAGCTCATAACTCACAATTTTATAAAACCCTAGAATCATCATTTTTCATAATCCATGGATTTTGATGAATCGAAAAAATTCTCGAGTTACCTTAGGACGAATAGAACACAAATTGATCATAATTCTCATCATGTATTAGCAAAAACCTTTGATTTTTGCAAGAATTGGGGCTGATTTACTTGGAGCTTCTCACATGTGTGTTTTGGGTGGTGTAAAGAACGATCTGGAGTGTGTCTTAACACACACACTTTTCATATTTAACCCCTTTTGTTTTTACTTTGCTTAAATGACATAATCAGCCCCTCAGGTTTAGTGTAAGCATAGAATCTTTATTAATTAAGTTAGTTCTTGAAAAGTTCCCACATGTATTTGAAATTTAACGGGACTTGTTTATGTCTCGTTTTATTATCCGTAAAACGTCCCTTTTTAATAATAGGCTCAATATTATAAATATTGATCCCACATATTAGCGTAATTAAATCAAACGGGTTTTCAGGGTGTTACATTGTTTGTATTAAATTAATATCAATGGTGAATTTGATCTTCAGTACCATCAATTACTTCCATGGTGGTTCAACTTTCTGTTAAAAGTTAATTTTGGTCATCTTTAGAGTACGCGTTTTTAACAACAAATTACAAACTCGTTCTTGATTTCTCTCTGAGAATTATCCAATCGAATACTTGTGAGTACCAACGAAACAAGTCAATCTGAAAGTGTTGGTCATGGATGATTTGGTCAGGGATGTCCTCTATGATGTGTTAAAACGGACATGAATCTCCATAAAAAAGGATCTCGTGTGAAGTCCTTAACAAACCCGCTTCAAGGGAGGTCCACCCTTCGGCCAGCGGATGTGCTCATGTTCGGATGGCCAGACGAGAAACACACTTATGTGGACTTTATCGGATTGCCCCCGGTTGGACTCAAGGAAAACCAGTTTCTGGTTGGTCAAACTGTGTCAAGGCAGAACCAAGAAAAGTTGCTAAACAACATGAAGTGATTCATAGGTGTAGGAACATTCCAAGGAGAAAACACAATATGTGGTTTGAAACATTAAGTAATCTCATAATCATCATCTTAAACAAGATAACCATCAATCCTTTCTACGGTGCTTTTAGAAGAATGTTTTCCCCGAAATATAGAATAGATATTCGTTCCTAACAATTAGCCGTTTCTTATCATTGTCCCTGCCTAGGATTTGTAATCTTGCCAAAGGTAGGAGAAAAGCAAGAAATTAAGTTAACACCTTTGTAGCTTCGAAATAACTAGACAATATACAAAACTTGTTTAATGTGAGAATTCAGCAGGTAATCGGTAATGCATGTGGAAGAACTTTTGTAAAACCGGTCATTTTTGTTTGTAATTATGAATGATAAAACTTATCCAAAGGTGCAATGGTTTAGGAAAAGTTTATGAGTGGATAAATATGAATAACTAATTATTAGTTAATTGATTAGATGATTATCCAGCATCCTAAACGAGTTAGGTTTGAATCTCTTTAGGATAATTACGTGAGCAATCCTAGTTATAGTCTAACGTGTTAGGTTAGTTATATATACCATGTTTACTAGTAAAGGAATAATATATAACACTACTAAAAATGTTTTAAAATTTTATATTCACGTATTCTAGTGGTGGAATTTCTACGTTTTGGTAAGAAAATGAAGTTTTTAATAAGATAGACAATGATTTTAGATTGTGCAAAATAGTTCTAAATGTGTTTTTAAGCTAGTTTGTAAAGCTCATTTTGTTGAGTTTGGTTACAAATAAGTCAATTTCGGTTTAAAACAATTAGTTTAATAGTAAAGAATTTGACACAAGTCACAAGACCAAATATCATGTAAATTGCCTCAGTTTAATAGTAAAAATGGTTTTAAATTGATTTGGACCCCACCAAGCTTCCCCGGATGCGTCTGCTTGAGCCTACTCGACGACCTCCCCATCACCTCCTCCAATCTCCATTGGTGATCATGCTTGCTTCGTGTGTTTGGCCATAGGACAACGACGTCTCTACACCATTGGAGATGCTCTAACGAAGATCTTGTTTTATTTTCAGTTCATTCTTATTTGTGATTTATTTAATTAATTTTACCACAGATCTTACTAGACTATTTAAAAAGAAAAATTCCCAATTTTGCTATAAGTTTTATGCATATTTAATTTCTCGAGGTTTTGTTCGTCCCTGTTTCATTCTAAACCCATCTCTCTCATCTTCAACGTACAAATCCTCCGATCTAACCTCCGATCTAACCTGCATCAATGGCGTAAATCCCTTCCAGATCTAAACCCATCTCACAAACCACACACTCTACCGACCCATCTCTTCACCTTCCATTATCCCTCTCAAAAACCCAACCTTTTCCCCCAAAACCAAATCTTCAACAATGGCGTATTCCTTCCCAGAAGAAGTCCTAGAACACGTCTTCTCCTTCCTAACCTCACACACAGACCGTAACAACGTCACCCTCCAGTCATCTCTTTTTTTCTGAAAACCCAATCGCCTCCCTCCTACTCGCCCCCACTCTCCTTGCTACTCGCCCCAAACGGTCATTTTTTTTTAAAAACCCAAAACGCTTATAAACCCAATCGCCCACCTCTCTTTCTAATCGCCCACCCCTCAAATTTCTAATCGCCCTTTTTTTTCCTGTTGTTTTGGTCTTGTTTGTTTTAACCTTTCCTTTCCTTTTTTATGTGATATTGATATTACTTATCTCTCACTATTAATAACAAATATTACTATTATTAATAATAATAATAATAATAATAATAATAATAATAATAATAAACTATGGCAAGGTTTATAATATTATTAATGTAGGTAATTAATAATAGTAATAATAATAATAATAATAATAATAATAATAATAATAATAATAATAATGGTGTAGGTGTTTTGTAGTGGTGTCAGAGAGGGCGGGCAATTGCAAGTTGCTTCCCTCTCCTTTGGTTTTTCGGTGGGCTTGTTTGCGGTCTCCTACTCATCTTGAGACGGGAGTTCCTTGTTTTTGTTTTCTTGGGGGATATTTTTTTGGCTTTATATGGGTTCGGTGAAGGGGAAGCGCATTGCCTTGAAAGGCACTGATGGAGGTGCTGCTGCCAGCTCCAACGGGGTGTGGTTGTGCCCCTTTAAGGAGTTCCATGGTTGTAAAGATGGTAAGACTGGTTCTGACGGTTACAACAGGCTGATCTCACACCTTCAGCAATTCCATTTCAAGGATGACGAGCGTAAGGATTTCTATAAGGGAGTGCTTTGCAGAGACTTTGATCTTTTTTCTAGGGTTGGGGAAACCTTGCGGACTTTTGGGTGTTGGTTATGCGGGAGATGTATGAGGACACACGCCTTTAGTAGAGGGTGCCACCATCCCGATGGTGTTTTCACATTCTCTGGGGGTTCTGGGTCAACTGGGGATTACATTGTGGGGATTCCGATGCCCAGGGACCTTGGAATGGAGCCTGAACAAAGAGAAACGGATGGAGTGGTGGGTGACGCCGCCCTCATGGATCGGGTTTTCTCTCTCCCAGTTAGGACTGTTAAAAGCATCCCCCCTAGTTGTCGTATGGCTTTTGCGCATGCTTTAACAAGTGCCATTCGTAAAGTTGTGGCCTCTCCGGGTTCTGTTGAAAACTGGGTCAAGCTTTTGCTTTTTCCTCGTTGTACTCTCAAGGTTGCTACTCCGTCTTCTAGGCAGGAGAGAAGGTCTGGGAACCGTAAGTCTTTGCAATGTGACAGCATTCGACAGGCTTTATCTATGTGGAAAGATGGTTCCGGTTTTGCAGATTTGGTTGCGTTGCTTTTTTCTGATGAAGGGGGAGGGGTCCTCCCGGCGAGGGCAACGTCAGCGGAGGGATCCGATGAGGTCAACCCCAACGTTAGGCAGTGCCTTAGGAAGGTTAGTGATGGTCACTTCACTGCAGCGGTTAAAGTGTTGTGTTCCAATGGGATTGCCCCCCAGGGGAATCAACCATGCAAGCTCTTATTGACAAGCACCCCATTGTCCCGCCTCCCAATCTCCCCTCCCTACCCCTGACCCAACCGGCCTTAACTGTGGAAAATGAGTGTGTTTACCGGTGTGTGAAATCGTTCCCGAAAGGGACATCCTGTGGGCGTGATGGCCTGCGGGCTCAACACTTAATGGACCCCTTGGTGGCGAAGGGACAGCTACGGCATCTGGGTTACTAGCTGCCATATCTGAATTAGTTAATCTGTGGCTGGGGGGTTTGTGCCCCAAGGTGCTCGCAGAATATATTGCTTCGGCTCCCCTCACTCCGTTGCTTAAGCCTGACAATGGGATCCGCCCTATTGTCGTAGGGGCCATATGGAGGAGACTGGTTTCTAAGGTGGCCATGAAGAAAGTGGGGAAAGAAGTTGTTAGATATTTAGGGGACTTTCAGTTTGGGGTCGGGATTCCAAATGGGGCGGAGGCTGTGCTTCATAGTGCTAACAGGTTTCTCGATTCGTTCCATGATGATGGCTCGCTTGCTATGCTTACGGTTGATTTTTCTAACGCTTTCAACGCTATTGATCGCACTGCCCTGTTACGGGAAGTTCACTGTCGCTGCCCTTCCATTTTCCCGTGGGTTCAGTTCCTATATGCTCAGCCAGCTAGGCTGTATGTGGGGAATGAGCGTATTGGGGCCTACGCTGGGGTTCAGCAAGGGGACCCTTTGGGGCCCTTGCTCTTTTCTCTAGCTTTACACCCCCTCGTGCTAAAGGTACATGATAATTGCGACCTTCCCTTCCATGCTTGGTACTTAGATGACGGGACGGTTATCGGGGATTCTGTTCAGGTGGCTAAAGCACTTGACATCATTAGCCTGGAGGGGCCATCTCTAGGGCTCCAGCTCAATATTAGAAAAACTGAGGTTTTCTGGCCGTCGTGTGATGGGGGGAAGATCCGGCCAGGTCTGTTTCCTAGTGACATTGGCAGACCGGAGCGGGGGGTCAAACTGCTTGGTGGGGCAGTCAGCCGCGACGCCGGTTTCATAAGTGATCTATCTGCTAAAAGGGCGGCGCGGGCTGTTGACCTCATGGGGCTCCTCCCTAGATTGCGGGATCCCCAAAGCGAGCTTCTATTGCTTCGATCATGTATGGGTGTGGCCAAGTTGCTTTTCGGTTTGCGTACCTGTCAGCCTCCCTTTGTGGAAAATGTTGTTTCCTGTTTCGACAAAGGCCTTCGGGAGGCCATAAAAGACATTGTTGTCTGCGGGGGGGCTTTTTTTGGGAACCTACAGTGGCGGGTTGCGACTTTACCGCTTCGACTTAGTGGGTTAGGCCTCTCCTCAGCCCGGAACGTGGCTGCCTATGCTTTTGTGGCCTCCAGATCCCAGTCCTGGGGGCTGCAAGACCACATATTACGTAACAGTGGGGTTGCTCACGTAGACACGGATTATTCTGGCGCTATTGACCTTTTACAACGATCTCTTCCTAACTTTGATATTGGCGGTTTCTTTAATAAGGACACCGCCCCCAAAAAGCCACAGAAAACTCTGGCGAATGCTCTTTATAACCGAATCGCACAAAGTTTGGAGAAGGATTTTCGTCTGTCCGTCCGTCAGAAGGCCGTCTTAGAATGCCTGCAAAAGCCTCACGCCCAGGACTTCCTTACTGTGTTACCTATCGAAGGCTTAGGGCAACGAATGTCGGCAGTAGAGTACAGGGCAATCCTTAAATACCGACTGATGATACCCATTTTCCCCGACGATGAAAATTGCCCGGTCTGTCGCAAAGCATGCCTTGATAAGTATGGGGAACATGCGTTACATTGTAAGGAATTGTCAGGGTTTAAATATCGGCACGATTTTGTCCGGGATGCTTTGGCAGACATCCTTAGAAGAGCGGGGATCTCCGCAAGAAAAGAGGCGTCAGTTAATTTTCTCACAGACCCCGCGGAGGGGAGGTCCACCTTGCGCCCAGCAGACGTCTTAGTTTTTGGTTGGGAAGGTGGGAAGCATGCGTGTGTTGATCTTACCGGGGTCTCCCCCCTTGTTGGGCTTCGGGATAGTGGGTTTGTGGCCGGGCAAGCGGTCATGAGAGCTGAATCTAAGAAAGTGGAAAAGCATGCTAAAGCATGTGAGGATAATCAGCATGTTTTCGTTCCCTTGGCCTTCGACACATTCGGTTCCTTGGCACCGGAGGCGGTGCGGTTTTTGGCTCGGGTTCAACGAGTAGTGCACAGCAACTTTTCCACCCCCAAGGGCGGGGTTTTGTTTTTAGCAGATTGGGATTTTCTATTAAAAAAGGGGTGGCGGCGCAGCTTGTTGCCCGCCTACCTACCATCCTTATGTAATTTACCCCTTTTTGTCAATGGAATACGTATCTCAATATTATTTAAAAAAAAAAAAAAAATTTCTCGATTATACTAGGAGCCAATCCTTGTATCCTGTGTAGCAAAAATTAATAGCTAATATCTTTTAATTTGGAAATAGTTGTTGTAACATCTATGTTTTACTAATAATAATACAAGATGGACAATGAAATGTCAACTGTTGATGATTAGTGAACGACATTAGTGGTAAAAAGTTGTAAAGTTTGGTTATGATTTGCCGTCGTTCATATAGTTGTTACGGAAATGATGAAAGTATGAAATTTCTTCAAACCTCCATCATCATTAATTCATCTTCAAAGTAATTTATTATATCTTTACTATGTCTTTCAGTTTGTCGTCTTCTCTCTACGGTTGTTTGAGCAGTGGTTTTCCTAGAGATTTTGAGGTCGAATGTCTTTGTCTAGATGGAGGCACATCTCCTGATCACATTCCCACATACTGGGACCACATATCTCCCAACACAAACACACTTATTATTATTATTATTACTAGATTATACCCGGGAGCGTCCCGGGTTGAGAAATTTAATATGATACATTAATTTTACATACGAAATAAACTGATGTATAACTCTAATATTAATATCTAACCTAAAACAAATTAACAATGTAAACTCCAAAGCTAACACCTAACCTAAAAGAATGTAGAACTTTAATGTAACTCTAATATTAACACCTATCCTAAAGACTAAACAAATGTACAACTCTAACATACTAATATTGATACCTAACTTAAAACAACGTATAACTCTATTAACCTATTCGGCTCTGGTTAAAAAAAAATTCATATTTACTGATTTAAACATAATTAGTGACTTGTCTATACATGATTAATGATTTACCTGAACACTTTGTGTTTTTTTCCTGTATGAACAAAACCCCACAAAAAATTTTCTCCGTTTTTTATATAGCACTATGGTACTCGTTGGAAAGATAATAAAACGCTCGTTAATTTGGTGTAATTTTTTTCTTTAAAAAATCTCGTATATTAAAAATATTAACGTTTAAAAATTATGGGAGGAAACATGATGGTGAAAAATCCAATTTTGTTTTTAAATTATTTTTTTCCTAAAATATCTTAATGCCACATGGGATGACACATTACACACTCAAGGAAGAGAATGTCTCTTTGAGTGTCATGTCATTAAAATGGCTTTGGTTTATTATATGTATAGATAGATTATTATTATTATTATTATTATTATTATTATTATTATTATTATTATTATTATTATTATTATTATTATTATTATTATTATTACTACTACTATAGTTTTTATGTGTAAAGGTCTTGTTGTGTTTAGGTAATTTGTTGTTTTCGACCCTATAGGGTCTTTAGTATTTTGCTGATTACTAAGTCCTCTTTCCTCATGCTAGTCACAAATAGTGGTTACGAGTGTTTCATCGATCGAAAATACATGTTCCAAATGGGTGGTTGCAATGGCACTATCTTATGCTTTTTTTAAAACTCTTTTCTCTACATATATATATATATTCATGTTCTTACAACCATGTTTACGCACATATTTTGATCCATCATATATCCCAATCAGTATCTATGTCACAAGAAGGAATTAATCTGTCAATGAACGTCAATGGTCAGTCGAAAGTGCCTCCAGGGTTTCGGTTCCACCCGACAGAAGAAGAGCTTCTTCAGTATTACTTGAAGAAGAAGGTTGCTAACGAACCGATTGATCTTGATGTTATTCGAGAGGTTGATCTTAATAAGCTTGAACCATGGGACATCCAAGGTATTTTGAATTTCCACATTTTGTTAATTCAATCATATCATGGTTTTTTTAATAATTTGTTTTGGAAAAACTAAATGAGAAATTTTGGTTTGTGTGATTTCTAGATAAATGCAATATAGGCTCCACCCCTCAGAATGATTGGTACTTTTTTAGTCACAAAGACAAGAAGTATCCGAGTGGGACCCGAACTAATCGTGCGACGGCCGCTGGTTTCTGGAAAGCCACCGGGCGGGATAAGGTGATACAAAGTAGCCTTCAAAGAATCGGTATGAGGAAGACCCTGGTGTTTTACAAAGGGAGGGCACCTCATGGCCAGAAATCTGATTGGATTATGCATGAATATAGACTTGATGATAATATCAATATTCCCACCCAAGATTCAAATGTAAGTTAATCAAAATAACTTTGTTAAAGATCACAAATGTACTATACTTATTGGAGAACATAATAATATTTATCCAAACTATGACTTTGAATATAATACATGTTAGTTGAGGGATTAACTGAGTATGATGATGATGATGTTAGTTGAGGGATAGGGGGTATGTAGAATTTCTTTTGGAAGTAGGTTGTATAGATAGGTGGAACATCTTGTACATTTAGATAGCGACTTGTCAAGTTTACTTTGATAGCAAAGTGAACTCCATAGTTAGTTTTTCACCAAACTTAATGGATTTCGCTTTCCACCTAAGCGAACTTGTCAAGTTCACATATAGTGGTAGTGAACTACCTAGCTTAAAGTACTAGAAATTATAAAAAACACCTAAAAGTATCAATCTCGTTTCTAAACCACCTACTAATACAAAACTTCGGGTAGTGTCATTATTGTCCCTTTTGATTATCATGTGTATACAATGTACTTTATGATCAAGAAGCACTAATTTGTATTTAAATATGTGGCTATGATTCAGGCCTCTAGCTTGTGCGATTGTGCACATGAAGAAGGGTGGGTGGTATGCCGTGTGTTCAAAAAGAAAAACTACCACAAATCCTTTGATATTCCTCATAGATCATTATCTGACTCCATGGACACAAGAGCACAGTTGCAATCGTTAAACAAAGATGGTGTTCTTGAACAATTACTCATGTACATGGATAGTAGCCGGTCTTGCAAGCAAGAAATAGAGAACTTTAGCACACACGATGATATGCCACAATTCATGAAGCCTATCGGCGACCCATTCGCTCACCTGCCTGGGCTTCACAGTCCCACGATTGCAACATCTCCGCCTATGAGCTCAACCACTTTTGATCAACGGCCGAGTCTCAAGAACTATAGTTCCATGTGTGATGATTTTGATCAGTGTAATAATTGGGCAGATGTAGACAGGTTTGTGGCTTCCCAACTCGATGGCCAAATGGAGGAAGCCAAACACTTATCCAACGATTTCTCTGTTGACCTTAATGGGCCAGATCTTTCGGGGTCTAACGAGGTAGACATTTGGAGCTTAGTAAGTCGATCAGCGCTGGATCCGCTATATAACTTGTCCGTATAGTGTTTATACTTTATATGCTTTGAGGATACCATATACGATGTAATATATACTTGAAATACGAAGGAATAAATTATATAATGTTTAAGTAGCGCGAATTGAAGTGATCAGCCGATGAGAATATTGTGATGAGTTATAGTATTTTACATAGGAATCCCATGGACGATCAGAAAAAAAAATCACTAGATTACATAGAAGAAACAAAATTAATAACTCTCTATATTAAAGCAAATAAAGTCACACCACCCTTGTTCCTCTTCCTCATAAGTCATACCCACGTCACCCATGGGCCATGCATTACACTCATGTCATGCTCAACGTGGGTCATGTCTGCCTTCTTTTCGTTTATCCTAGCAGTTTTATTGTTTGGTATTTAAGAGTCAATTGAGTATAATGAAAGGGGTGAAGAAAATTGGAACAAATTCGTCTCTTTTATCTTGTGTTCTCAAAAGTTTTGTAATTTCACTCTCAAGTAACAAGATACAGTTTAAAATCTAGCACACATCCAGAATAATTTGTATTCATACTCATTGCAGGATTGCTTAGTAATATAAGTCAATGTGATGTTAGGAATACTAGTGCCCTATACTTATTTTCCAATTACAAGCACATTGATTCAGGTTAGGGATTCAACCACAATCACAATCACAATCACAATCAAACAGTCTTCATAACTCTGAAATCTAGAATGGAACTCACATTTGCTCAAAAATTAAAAATTTCATAAATCAAGATCACCAATCAACACCTAATTACATCATAAGCCAACAGCCCAACAAGAAAACTAGATCAAACCAACATGTATGATCCATCCGATAATCTTAATCCACCTCTTCAATCTTGGGCCCAGCACCACCAGCTGAAGGGCCATCGTCATCCATGCCTCCGCCCATATCCGGCCCATTAGCACCACCCTGGTATATCTTAGCAATAATTGGGTTGCAAACCCCTTCTAGCTCTTTCATCTTGTCCTCGAATTCTTCAGCCTCTGCCAGCTGGTTCCCATCCAACCACTTGATCGCCTCCTCGACCGCATCCTCCACCTTCTTCTTGTCCGCCTCAGGTAGCTTCGACCCAATCTTCTCATCCTTGATAGTGTTCCTCATGTTATAAGCATAATTCTCCAAGGCATTCTTCGCTTCCACCTTCTTTTTGTGCTCTTCATCCTCCGCCTTGTATTTCTCAGCCTCCTGAACCATTTTTTCAATCTCCTCCTTCGACAACCTTCCTTTGTCGTTTGTAATCGTGATCTTGTTCTTCTGCCCAATGGTTTTATCTTCTGCAAACACATTTAAGATGCCATTAGCATCAATGTCGAAGCACACTGTGATCTGTGGAACTCCACGGGGAGCAGGTGGGATTCCTGACAGCTCAAACTTGCCCAACAGATTGTTGTCTTTGGTTCGTGCCCGTTCACCCTCGTAAACCTGGATCAAAACCCCAGGTTGGTTATCAGAGTAGATAGAGAACACCTGCTCTTTCTTGGTAGGAATGGTTGTGTTTCTCGGTATCAAAGTCGTCATAACACCACCAGCAGTCTCTAGACCCAAAGACAGAGGCGTAACATCCAACAGAAGCAGGTCCTGAACCTTCTGGTTCCCTTCACCACTCAAGATAGCCGCTTGAACCGCAGCACCATACGCTACTGCTTCATCAGGATTAATACTCTTACACAAATCCTTCCCATTGAAAAAATCTTGCAACAACTGTTGAACTTTCGGAATCCTGGTAGACCCGCCAACCAGAACAACATCATGAACATGGCTCTTATCCATCTTAGCATCTCTCAAACACTTCTCCACAGGCTCCATACACTTCCTGAACAAATCCATATTCAACTCCTCAAACCTCGCACGAGTAATCGTGGAGTAGAAATCAATCCCTTCGTATAACGAATCAATTTCAATAGTCGTTTGAGCCGTAGACGAAAGCGTTCTCTTCGCCCTTTCACACGCGGTCCTCAACCGCCTCAAAGCCCTTGGGTTCCCACTAATATCCTTCTTATTCTTCCTCTTAAACTCCTGAACAAAATGGTTAACCATCCTGTTGTCAAAATCTTCACCCCCCAAATGCGTGTCACCCGCAGTCGCCTTAACTTCAAAAATCCCTTCTTCAATAGTTAACAAAGACACATCAAAAGTACCACCTCCCAAGTCAAAAATCAACACATTCTTCTCCCCAACACTAGACGCCTTCTTATCCAGCCCGTAAGCAATCGCGGCTGCAGTCGGCTCGTTGATGATTCTCATCACATTAAGCCCCGAAATAACACCAGCGTCCTTGGTGGCTTGACGCTGTGAGTCGTTGAAGTATGCAGGAACAGTGACGACAGCATTCTTAACAGTGGTCCCCAAGAAAGCTTCAGCAATTTCCTTCATCTTGTTTAAAACCATTGAAGAGATTTCTTCAGCAGAAAACTGTTTTTCCTTGCCTTTGTAGGAGACAACAATCATCGACTTGTCTCCTGCTCCCGGGACAACTTTAAACGGCCAGTGTTTCATGTCGCTCTGCACCGACGGATCCGAAAATCTCCTACCGATTAAACGCTTTGCATCTGCAAAAATTTACATAATAAACATCCGATTAGACATGCAAATATTCAAAATTTATCAAAAACACAATAAATAAAAAATTAAAAAAATCAAATCCTCTGTTTTATATAATTCGTTAACTTCAATGGATATTAAAAACAACCATTTTAATCAAGTTTATAAAACCTCAACTTAATATCATAATCGAGCTTAATTTTCATTAATTAATTAAGTAAATACTAAAATTCATTAAGAACACTCTGTTTTACATGATATATTTTCTTGGTGTTTCATAAACTACAATTGAACTTAAAAACAACCCACCCTTTTGGTTAACATCATGAAACCTCAACGTAAATTATAACAACTGGTATAATGATACGACAGTCGAGTTTAAATTATATTAAATACTAAGGAGAACAGACATTGAAGAAACAGAACATACCAAAAACAGTGTTGACGGGATTCATGGCGACCTGATTCTTAGCAGCATCTCCAATCAAAACGCTCAGTATCCGTAAACGCAACATAAGAATGAGTAGTTCTGTTTCCCTGATCATTAGCAATAATCTCAACACGATCATGTTGCCACACACCCACACATGAGGATGTGGTTCCAAGGTCGATTCCAATTGCTGGTCCTTCGCCTTTAGCAGACATGTTTTGGAACGCTAATCAAATAACAGAAAAGTTTTTGCAGAAAGTTTCTGTAAAGAATGGATTGTTTGCTTTTTTTTCGATGTGGAGAAGGGATTGGAATTAAGGTGGGTTATATAATAGGGAAAAGATTGATATCTAAAGTGTTCTTGGATGTCGGGTGGTTGACGAATTCCATGGGATGGTTTGAGAATGTTCTGGAGTTTCTTTTCTCCTTCCTTCGCGCCTGGTTGCTTCCAGAATCCAGAGTCTTCCTTTTGTTATGTCTTTGGAGTTTGGTGAATTGGCTCTTTTTTTAAAAATAGTAATAATAATAATATGGGTTGGGTTATTTTACAAATGCTACAAAAAATAAGAAGGGTGAGAAGCCACTAGAAAATGACATGTGTCCAAAGGATTAACAAGTGGGAGGGGTAATTTTATCAAAAACATATGCACATGCAAGTCACATGCCATTTCCACCTTCATTTTTTAATGCCCGTAACTTTTTTATATGTCATCTGTTTTTAAAAAAAATTATACCATAAAAATTGAGCGTCTTTTTATCTTTAATATGAGTACCATATTGCTATACTTTTGAAAAAAAATTCAAAACCCACTTACGTAAGACACAATGGAATGTAAAACACAATGCAATGCAAAACACAATGAACACCAATTAAATATAGGGTATAAAACACAATCAAGAATCTAGTAAAATACAATCGACGACATACTAAAGACAAAATGAATAGAAGACTAAAACACAATTAATACTTTTGAAAAAAAAAAGTTGAAAACCCAGTTGCGTAAGACACAATGGATGACATACGAAAGACAAAATGAACAGAAAACTAAAATACAATGAATACTTTTGAAAAAAAAAGTTAAAAACCCAATTGTGTAAAACACAATGGACGACATATAAAAGACACAATGAACAGAAGACTAAAACACAATAAATAATAGACTTAAACACAATGAACAACATAATAAAACACAGTGTACACCTAAATACAAAACTTATTTGCGTAAAACACAATTAAAAGCATACTAAAAACACAATGGACAAAGTTAAATAATATGTAGACTAAAAAAATATAAATAACATATTTATAAAGCACACATGCATACTATAACACAATGAACGAGCAGAAGACACAACGGAGAAAAAAAACCCATTTAGCACAAATTTTTTTTGTTAATTTTAATGTAGCAATGTGGTACTCATATTAAAGATAAAAAAACGCTCGTTAATATGGTGAAATTTGTTTGAAAAAAAAAATGTCATATGAAAAAGTTATAGACGTTTTAAAATGATGGGGGGAATGGACATGTGCATTGCATGTCGAGAGCGAAAGTCAACAAATGTGGTTTTGGTTTTCCTTTTATGCCCTTCCTCTAATTTATTATTTATTTTTTTCAAACAAACTAATCTCAACCCTTCAAATATATGATCAATGGATCACAATCCTTCTCACACTTCCTAAAAAAATGTCTTGTGTATTTGATCCTAACCCATAATAATATTGCAACTGAATAAAAAGCCATTATAGGCCGAGGCCACACTTGGGCAGAGGCATGAGCCCAATGAATCCTTCAGCATGAGCCCATTAGTCCACCCACATGTAATCCATTTTCTCTAGCCCATCCAACTTCTGTAGCGTAATGCTTCATCAAATATGCAAACCAATAATCCATCAGCATGAACCCATCCAACACGCTATTTATCGCCGTTATGATTATTGTAGTTAGATCTGTTTAAACTTTTAGTTATGTGTTTTGGGTTGGTTTTACTATGTATGTATTACTCTCCTAGATTTGCCAAAATGGTATGGAAAATGGTGATATAGTTTCTATCTTCATTTTGTGAAATTTTAATTTTGCTCTTTTTTCTAATTTCGAATAAATTCAAATTTGAGTCGATTCAAATTCGGATTTTAAAACTTGAAATTCAAGTAACTTGAAATTCAACTTATTCGACACGAAAAACACCCCTTATCCTATTGTACTAGTCTAAAAAGGTTTCTCTAGAGACAAAATTTTACACAATGCAAAATAAACAAGGTTTTAGGTAGGCTAATAAAAACCTGGCTTTAATAGTGTTCGGGTTGAACAATTCAATCTACCATCACTTATCAAACAAAAATCCATCAATCCAATAAAATTTTTAGATATTTAATTTTTTCAATCTACCCTCACTTGTCAAACAAAAACCCATCAGTCCAATAAAATTGTTAGATATTTAAATTTTATTGTATGTACTCGTAGTTATACCAAAAATATATGATATTTCAAAATTTTCTTTTACAAATTATTCTTCATCATGAATTATGATGAAGATTTGAATAAAATTATTATTTAACATTATATATAGGGTATGGATCTTAAGATAATCAATCCCTATTTGAGAATTGAAACAACCATTCTGGACCACACATTTCTTATAAATGCAAAAAAAAAATATATATTTTTTTTTGCTTTAATCGCACGTTTTTATGAAATAATTTTTTTTTCATCTATACATATATGTATATAGCAATTATACATATGTGCATATTACATTTTCAGCTATACATATGTGTATATTGCAATTACACTCATGTTTATATTGGAAAAAAAAAAACTAAGAACAAATAAAAACAATCTTTTTTTTAAGGGTTTAAAGCAAACAAATAAAAAATAAGCAAGTAATGCAACACTAAGCGCACTAGCTTCTCGGGAACGACGCGATTTGACAACCTGTCGTTAGGGTCTTGTAAAAATCTAAATAACCTAAGTAGCTACCCACGAGGACCATGATTACACCGTTTGTTTGATTATTTAAATTAAAACTAACTTTTAATTTTGATTGACTAACTAAAACTGATCAATAAATCTATAACTTATAATAAAAGAATTGAATTTCTATGAGGTGGCATTCAATGGAGGCATCAACCCCTCATAACCCCTCATTGAATGTGCCATGTGGCACTTTGAGGTGATAGTATTGAATTTATTATTTTAAATAAAAGATAAATTTTTACAATTTTTATTTTCTTTTTTTAAATAAAATCTATATCTATATTATCTTAAAATTTCAAATATGTTAATTAATATCTTTTCTGTAACACCCCAACCGATGGCGGAAACATCGAGGTGTCACGTAGTGATGATTGTTCAATAGCTCATGGTATTAAATGGAAGTTGAATATTACTAACAATTTACAATTTGTCATACAATTTAATACATTAACTTGATTTACATAAACTAGGTCCAAAGCTCCTATGTGATCCAAGACTTGTACAACTTCCAATAGCAAGTAAAACCTGAAACATGTTGAGTTGAAAAGATGGGGGGTCAACTATATATAGTTGGTGAGAATACATAGGTTTTGCATATAGTTGAAAACAATATGCTGTATAGTAATTATAGTTGAAGTATAATAATGAGTAATGATAGAATATGAGTCCGACATGTAACAATGCGTCTTTTGTACAATCAAACCTTGTGTCGACTGAGACCTAACTCGCAAGTTAGTAAAAGTGTAACTGTTATCGATCATCCCTGAATTTATGCGGGGGGATGGGTTTGTCAGACCTATAGCGCTATAATCTAAACAGGCGGCTTGGTCAATGTTAATGATTGTACTGTGTCTTTTTTGTTACAGTCAAATGATAGAATGAGTAAATGATAGTGTAATTGAATCACAAGCTTCAACAATGTAAGAATGAGTAAATGATAGTGCATAAAATGTTTCAACATGTTTCACCCAAAATGTAAAACAGAAAAAGGGGCTATGTAAACTCACCTTGATTGTAATAACGAAAATGCAACGAAATAACGAAGACTGACATAATTCCTAAAGCTTGAATTACGCGTCACGAGTTCCTAAAATATTATTGCAAATTTAATATAATATAAATTCCCCGTTACACAAAATAGAAATTTTTTACTCCTAGTTCATTAATTCATGCTTTAATATATGAGATATATTTATTTACGTAATTTTTAATTAGTGATAGACACACTAATTCTTGGTATAATACAAGAGTATTAAATTGTTTTGTTGAGACACTGTTTATTTATTTATTTACTTATTTTGAACGGCCAACTAAACAACGCCGGGTACTTCGTACGCGGCCCCCGGTGGCAAAGACAGGGGCACAGCCCGGCCCACCCCGGACGCACGAAGCCCCTAGCCCGCCCGACAGCCCGCTTCCAGGGAAAACTCGACCCACATACCCGCCCGAAGGCACAACAGTAGTAAACCGGTAAAACCTGGCGAGAGTAGGACTCGAACTCATGACCATAGGCCATGAGTCATCCATCATTTCTCATCATGTCCTTTGTAGGAATCGAACCTGAGACCTCCAAGAGAGATCCCTGGTCCATTCACCAACTGAGCTACCCACATACATGTTTCTCTTTAACCCAAGAGTCAAACAAACATAATCAACCCTCCCTTACTCACATCCAGACAACACTTCCTACCCACCAACTAAAGTACTATAACATTTCTTTCCATACCCAAAAAAAAACCCCACAAACACATACAATCAAGCAACGATCCCCACCCAAAATCTCTAACAAGAGCTTTAAGAAAAGGTTACCTGCATAGAAGGGGGTGCAAACAAATGGGCTCATGTTTCGATCTGTTGACGGACGTAGCAGTGGTTCGACGGTTTGGAAAGACAAACCGAACAAGGAAGAGAACCCAGAGTGAGAGGATGCGAGGCCCGTTTGAGGCGAATGTGGTGGTTAAGCAAGCGATAGCAGCGCCGGTAAAGGGGGGGGTAAAGGTATATGCTGATGAACAGTTTGGTTTGTAGTTGTTGTCTTATCGGTTTCGTGTGGTTGTTGTTCATCGGATAAAGACAAAAGGGTCGAGAGGGAAACAATGGCGGCTGGTAAAACTTGGCTCCGGCGAGTTAAATTTCACGACTGTGAGTGCTGAAGGAGTATAGAGAGGTTGGTGTGGGTTCGGAGTGTCGAATGGTGTGTTCTTTATATAGAGGAACAAACAGACGCGTGGGTTCATACACGGTTGTTTATGGCCGAGATTTTAGGATCAAATTTAGGATTGATTAGTAAGAGTTATGGGTCAAAACTAAGTCAAAGGTTGTCGGTTGAAAGTTTAGAACGCGTAGGGTTAATAAATTTGATCGGTTTTTAAGCATGGAAAGTCGCCTGAATTTGTGCTTTGCCGTATTTGGTAACCGGTATTGATGAAGAAGAAGGCGCGACTCGGTTTGTTATGAGGGTCGGCTAGGTACTTGGGTTGGGTCAATTGTGTTTTTTTTTTTTTTTTGGGAATGGTTTGTTATTATATCATAAAAAAAATTTCAAAAGTAATAATAATAATAGACTTGGTAATTTGCAAAGAATTTTATAGATGAATATATATAAAAAAAATATGTGACAAAGTGAATTAGAATGGGATTTTTATTAATTCGAAAGCTTGAGAAAATTACGTAAGGTTACATTTTCCTTATTTTCCTCTCACATTTTTAAATGTTAATTATTATTTTAAGATTTCAAATATTTTAATTAATATTTTTATCTTTATTTTTTCCTTATTTTCCACTCACAATTTTTAAACGTTAGTAACTTTTATGTAGGGGTGAGCAAATGTCGGTTCGGTTCGGTTTTTACATATAACCGAAACCGATAACCGAAGTTCGGTTTTAGGAAAAACCATAACCGTAACCGATCGGTTACGTCGGTTCGGTTAATTTGGTTAATATGTCGGTTATCGGTTCGGTTTCAGTTATGTTCGGTTAATATCCAAACATAAAACTTGTGCAAACTTGTAAACTTAAAAAAGTTAGTAATGTGTTTGGATCTTTTTCAAGAATACAAATATATATGAAAACACAAGTAAATACATGAAATACCGAGGAAACAATTAAAAAAATGTTTCAACTATATGAATTTACATGAAAATACATGAGTTATATAAAAGATATATTTCAAGTACATAGATGTATATGAAAGATACATAAAATATACCGGAAATACATGAAAATATGATCCAAGTACATGGATATATGCATGAAAAATACTTAAGTATATAACTATCGGTTCGGTTTCGGTTATTTCGGTTATGGAATAAGGGAAAACCAAAACCGTAACCGAATGGGTAGGTTTTGGCCATATGTTAACCGTAACCGATCGGTTAATTCGGTTTCAGTTATTTTCGGTTCAGTTATTGGTTCAGTTTCGGTTTTTTTCGGTTATCGGTTTTCGTATGCTCACCCCTACTTTTATGTATGACATTTTTTTTTTGAAAAAAAAAATTACACCAAATTAACGATCGCTTTATTATCTTTCCAACGAGCACCATAGTGCTATACAAAAAACGAAAAAAAAAATGTTTTTTAGTGAGTTTTTGTTCATGCAGAAAAAAAACACATGTGTTTAGGTGATTTATTAATCATATATAGGCAAGTACTAATCGTGTTATATAGTATATATATGTTTTTAAACCTACTATTATATATATGAATTACCCATAACGATATGCTTAGCATTAAAAGAGGTTGAGATTTTTTTAATCTGCTGCATTAAAAATGGTTGAGACTGTTTACTTCTTTTATCTTTTTTTATTAAGTCATATTAGATTTTTTTAACCCCGGGACACTCCCGGGGTAATCAGCTAGTAAATTATATTTAAAACAATGAGTGAAAGAATAATCCACTCTGGGATTCAGGTTCGATAATTGAAAATCCAGTTCAAGTTTTACCTAGCTAGGAAATCACATAGACATGAGTTTATTTAACTTATTCAAACCAATCCAGTTATATCAAACAAAACACAATATCAAATTATTTTCAATGCAAGAAAACTAAGAAACAATGATAATTGTATTGGTGCAACACAAACCTAACTATTTTAATTAATCGAACAAACAATTGAATCCAAAGAACCGAACAGATTCACATAATTCAATCCGAGACTAGCATTAACTCAAATCAAAACATATAAATAAGTAAATAACATAAACCCTACAACCGGAGAGATGGTCATGTGTGATCTAGCCTCTCATCTTTATGCGTATTCTTTGACCCACGTGCACATTGATTTTTTTGTACTTCCCTCAAATTGAATCAACCTTTATTTTAAACATTAAAGAATGTTATTTATTATTTTTTCCTAGTCCATTTTTTGCTCTAGTTTGTTAGAGTAAGTACCCAAATTAGATTTGAATAAAAATTAATTTCTTTCAACTTCATTTATCAACAATCAGATAAATTAATTCAGATTTGACCTTTGTTTGGTTGTAGCTGACTTTTTTTTTTAAAAAATTATCATAAAAATAGGTTTGAACGGTGGTACTCTAATAATAGCTGACTTTTCTTTTCAAATAATGGAGCGGTATTACTTTAAGTACGTTTGTGATTTCTAGGTTTGAACGAGCAAAAAATGCAATTGGGAGAAGTATGTTGATCAATTCTTTAATAATAATAATACATAAACATGAATAAGTAAATTGGATATGTACCTTATTAGCCAGTAACCCTAGAGAGGGAAGACTTCATGATCTACAGGATGATCGGGTTCCCGTTTAGGGTGTACAGTTAGGATGGCTTAAGGAGATCATAATCTCAGTTTTAGAGAGGAGAGGGAGGCATTAGGGTTTAGAGTATTGGTGTTTCATTAGTCCTTAAGCTCTCCTAATAATCTCTATATATACACCCAAGGGGAAACCCTATTTAATGGTTCATTAAGGGTAATTACGTCCATCACATAAAGACCAGTTAAACCAATAGGGGTATTTAAGTTATTGATCATTTATTAGATAAATGATTATAAGGGCCACATAATAGAATATATAAATATATTCTTACATTCTCCCACTTGGCCGAGTAATCATTTATTATGAGCATTAGATAAGCCTGATCAGGAGTTAACACTCATTTTAGTTTTAAACCCGAAAATGTAGCAGAGAAATACAGTCGTTGAGTCAGTTATTCAACTCAAGACCCCCATTAATCATACTACACCCCAAATTTAAAACTTAACATTAGGATCATGACAAGTAAGCCCTTAACGTTAATTTGTATAATTAGTGTCTATACGTCATTAGGCATGCTTGAACGTATTTAGAGACAAACAAATATTAAACGGATGAGGAATAATTAATAATTAGTCATTCATAGTGCAATATGCAGTTGTACATGGTCATTAGTAAAACCCGTCTCAATTATAGGCCCTTAGAGAGACTTATGGGTGATAGACCTTTAGTTATTGGATCCATAAGCATATCATGAATGAATTCGATACAAAGAATTAGTTTCCTCTACTTGTTCATAAAATAAGTGAATAATCAATTTCGTATCGAATTTCTAATGCAGCTCCGCTCGAACTGTTACTGTTCGAGAAAATAGGGTAGCTGACTTTATCACAGTAAGTCTTCAATTTAGAATTTAAATGGAGTTATTAAATTATGAGTCTACTGATAAATTTCCAACAACATTTAGTGACAGTTGCGTTGTGATAAGCAACATATTATGTCATTATTATTTAGGTTGTTGTTAACAGTTCATTATGACTCCTCCATGAGATAGGTTTTGTCTGTTGAAATAAGGATATATCCCGAAGTTGACATATTGTTTTCTTTGAATACACCAAAGTTAGAATAAGAGTAATCAACTATTTTAAGTTCTCACTTCTTCTTTAAATTATAGTCTGTCGTTTCTTAGAGATATTGTAATACTTTATTAGATGCTTTACAATAATCTAGACGAGTCTAGTGTTAAGCAACATGAGCAATATCCAAACGAGTATAGACTTAAACTTACATAAGGCTTCTAATTAATGAAGCATAAGGTAGTAATCTCAATTATCCTATTAGCCTCTAAATGAGAGCAATTTTGTATGTTACATGTGTAAGGACCCGCTTAGAGACGAAACTAATGTCTCGTTGAGTCTATCTCGGTGAATTTTGATTCCTATAACATAAGAGGTATCTCCGAGATTCATTATGTCAAAGTATGCACGAACAATGATTTGACAAACGTAACATATACTTGTCAAAAGAATGTCATCGATATAAGGACAAGTTTACATTAGTTGCTCCCACTCATCTTGAGGTAGGTGTATTAATCCACTTGGTACTTGATGAAAAGAATTGCATTATAATTTCATCATGTTTTAATGATTGCATCAACCCATACATGGATTTCATTGACTTACAAACTAAGTGTTCTTGACCTTCAGTTTAGAACTTTCAGGTTATTTTATGAACATGTAGGTCAATGTTAGGGAAAGTTGTCTAATGTTCATCTAATGTAGCTCTTAAATTATTATAAGCTACTAGAACGGTAATGATCCTCAAAGATACCTTTTTGCAAGACAAGTAAGAAGGTTCTTTGATAATTTATTCCCTCTTAAGTATAATCCTCAGCAATCAATCGTACTTTTAGTTTGATAACGTTTTCATTCAGATTCAGTTTAGTTATGAACACCCTTAGGTGTAACACCCCAACCGATGGCGGAAACATCGGGATGTCACGTATTGATGATTGTTCAGTAGCTCATGGTGAATAATAGATTCCATTAAATGATTTAAATGAATTACATACAATAGTTCTAGAATTTGTACATCAAATTGAATAAATCTATACACGTATCTTCAAGCATCAATTCAAATCTTCAAGCAAATAGAACCTGAAACATGTTAAGTTGAAAATGTTTTTGGGTCAACAAAAGTTGGTGAGAATTACATAGGTTTTTGATAATTGAGTAAAAATGATGTGCAATTCATGTGTCATGTCAATCTAGTCCATATGTGATAACATACTAGAAATAAATCGAGTGCATAATCAACCCTGATGACTGTTATAATATGATACATACCATACGCTCATGGTCCAAATGAATATGTTATACGATAACAAACACCCACGCTACCTTTGTAGGAGGCACGTATCCGGGTGGGATTGTCAGTCCAATAGATCTATCAATGTATACCGCCGGCTTGTACGGAGTTAATGATTATGCTAGAATGGTGCTTACTCTAATCATGCTCAAGACATAATGCAACATAGAAAACACTTAGACACATTGATGATTGAATTGCATAAATGATGTGGTAACATGTTTCACCCCAAAAACGGTGATAAATAGAAAAGGGGCTATGTAAAACTCACCTTGGTAAAATGTTATATCTGTTGAGAAATTTGGATAATTGTGTTGACCAAATGTATCAAGTATCAC
This sequence comes from Ambrosia x helenae, assembly GCA_030844895.1. Taxonomy (NCBI): domain Eukaryota; kingdom Viridiplantae; phylum Streptophyta; class Magnoliopsida; order Asterales; family Asteraceae; genus Ambrosia; species Ambrosia x helenae. The sequence continues at coordinate 111,286,003 of CM061230.1, forward strand.
CCTATAATAAGGTAATAAATATGTCTAAGTCTACCAAGTTTACAAATGTATAAGTTGTAGGGCTTCGAATTGGGGATAGATGCTTGTTTGATTATTATTAAAATTATTCGCCAATTGAGAGAAATTTAGTAAATAAATAACTAAAAATCTTTTTATGAAATTTAAATTTAAGATGGTCACAATAATATGTTTAAAGTATAAAAATTATTTTTATAAAATTATTTTCTTTAAAATAGATTATTAAATCTATTTATTACAAATTGTCAAAACATAACTTTAATATTTAAAAATATTAAAATCAAAGAATTAGAAGTTTAAAATTTATATTTCTGTTCCAAATAATCAGAAATAATTTCTATAAAATTTTGGTGCAAAAATAATGAAAATTGAATTTATTATGATTTAATTATGATTAAATCTAACAAAAATTGATTAAAAATATAAAATAAATGATTTTACTGAATTAAAAATTATTTCAGTAAAGTTTAATGTTATAAAAACTTAGGATAATTTTTGTGGAAATTAATAAGATCGTTTTGATATTTTTATAGATTTTTATAAATAAAATAGAATAAACTTGATTTAATTATTATAAATATTAAATAAATAAATTTCAGAAAACTAAAAATTGTAAGTTAAACTTTTTCACTAGTTTAACATAATGTAATTTTTGTAAAATTTATAAAAGTGTTTTAGTATTTTAAAACGAATTAAAAAAAAACATACAAATAAATTATATATATGAATGTTGTTTTAAAACAAAAAAAAAGAAAGAAAAGACTTGTTTATGCCGGGTATTGAACCTGTGTGGACCGGGTATGATGCACCAGACACAACCACTTGATCTAGATCAGTGGTTGTGTTTGGTTCTTGTCTGTTATAATTATATATACACGTTCAGAAAGTGTTCTTCCCCAATTTACATTCAATCGAGCCCTAGGTTATGCAATAATCAAATCTAGCAAACAATAACCCGATTAACCACAGGGTTATTGTTTGTAGATGATCGATGAACAAAACCCACAAGAAAAACACAACTTACAAATACGAATTCGTGATTTGATGCTCGGTCAACCAAAAGTCAAACGCGAGCTAATTCTTGATCATTACGAAAAATCAACAGAAAGTAAGAATAGAGGTTGGATTATCGGCGAGTTATGCTTGTGTAGAAGGTATCAATTTATACCAATAGCTCGTGATCTAGAATTTAGAAGTTTTGACCCATTAACGTGTGATTATTATTAATTTGGAAAGAATTGGTTTGTTAGACGCGTTAATTGTGCTCCGGATTGATGTGTAGTCGTTAGGTGATGTTAATTAGTCAAAGGTTACCATTTGGGTTTCAATTAAAAGATCAAAGTTTGAGTTGATGTTGCTGCCTTGCTGTTCACGTACAGCCAAGAAGAAAGAAAGGCAGCGAAACAAAGGTTAAATACAATATAAATTAGGATTAATCAGCGACTGTGTGGTAGCCCAGGTGGTTTGTGCGTTGTGTTTGTGTGGAGAGTGGCCCGGGTTCGATCCCGGTTTGCTGCAAGGAGTTTCTCTTTTTTTTTTATTAAACAAGAGGGGAAGTGTTGGGCCAGAGGTGGCGGGCCAGGAGAGGTGGGCCGGGGTTTCTTGGGGTTTGTTGGGCTGGGCTCCAAAGCATTTGTGGATAAATGGTGGTTTGTTTTGTAAAAAAAAAATCCATCTACCTAATGTTTATTATTATTATTATTATTATTATTATTATTATTATTATTATTATTTTTTTATTATTATTATTATTATACACATATATATATATACATATATATATATAAGTTGTGAATGAGGAAAATAAAGACTTTACCACATTTGTATAAGATGTAACAAAAATAAGGGCATTTATAAAAATTCGGGGAAAATTTCGCGATGTTACAGTCTCCCCTACTTTTAGGAACTTCGTCCCGAAGTTAAGAGAAACACTAGGTTAGCAACTGGTCGACTACCGACACTCTTGATAAAATTTCACACTACCTTAATGTACCTGTAAATTCACGATTACGTTCCGGACCGTAATAACCAATTTACCTTACATTAGGGTTTTGCGTCCCTTTATGACTTTCCGATTGTTGAGCAGGTCTGATAGTCTCCACCAGTCGTTGAGCAGGTGGTAGGGCCTCTCCTGACTGTTGGAAAGACATGATGACCTCTACCAATCGTTAAGTAGATTGTTTGGTAGTCATCTAACTGTCGTACAAGTAAGCAAGTATGATTAGTTCACATTCAAACAAGCATGCACACAGATGTTATAATAATATTCGAATTTTATTACTTGAATATAAAATGCCAATACATGGAATTAAAGAGAAAAATAGACATCATTCAGATGGTAAAGTTTGCTGTTAAGTAGCTGGAGGGTCTCAAGTGGGTTATTTGGAGCATCAAGAGCGTTTGTAGCAGGGATTCGGCAAGTGTCCGCAAGATGTCCATACCTTTGACAATTGGTACACTGACGGCAGGGCACTTGGGTTGGATGGTGATACTGGCAGATGTCACACTTAGGTAGCTTCCCGCGGTATTGTTTCTTGTTGGGTGGGGTAGTGGTGTCTTTTGCGGTAGTGAGTTTTACATTAGGATTCCTGGTCTTACGCTTCTGGTTCTTGGTAGTTAATGCGGCCACAATACTTGTTTTCTTGCCTTTCCGAACTAAGGTCCTATTCCTTTCGTGATTTCCGACGCCATTTCCAATGCCATTCCCACCCATTTGGATGTCTTGAGTCAACAAGTTAGAAACCAGAGTTGTGATTTGTTGCGCCAATTGTTGGGAAATAATCGCAGCTAGTTGGGCATCACTCCCATTAATGTGGTTAGTGTTGTGGTCGTTGCTATTTACTTCATCTTGATTGTCACCATTGTTAAGAGGAGTGCTGCGACGTGGAAACATGATCTGTAAGGGACACAATGAAGTTTTTAATGAGGCATGAAGTGTATGAAGTAATATAAGGAATGTAATCATTTATTCATTAATTAAAACGAATAAACGAAAACGTTGACTTATCAAAGATTCCAGATCCTAATAACATATGAAGACATGCTTTAGCCTATAAGTGAACACTCATCCCGAGAATTCCCAGGTAGGCATCCGGTCCCTCGTCTGATTGGGATATATGCGCAATGCCAGCCTAGACAGAAGACTCAGAATACAGGCGTTCACCCTTCCAGATTGCACGTGTTCGTTATTAAAATCCAGAACTTCGACGAGATCTCAAGGTAGTTCAGGTTAAACCTGAGGATTTTGTCCTATTTAGTCTAAGAGTAGATCCAGTGATGGAAAGCAACCTTCTTGAAAGGATGAAAGTAGGGATAAGAAGTAGGAGGAAGATAGAGAATAGCAAGTAAAAGAAGCAAGTACTTGTTAAATCCTATGGTTATAGACTAGATTATTTTTCTAATAACCTAATTCCCTATAACCATGGCTCTGATACCAATCTGTAACACCCCAACCGATGGCGGAAACATCGGGATGTCACGTATTGATGATTGTTCAGTAGCTCATGGTGAATAATAGATTCCATTAAATGATTTAAATGAATTACATACAATAGTTCTAGAATTTGTACATCAAATTGAATAAATCTATACACGTATCTTCAAGCATCAATTCAAATCTTCAAGCAAATAGAACCTGAAACATGTTAAGTTGAAAATGTTTTTGGGTCAACAAAAGTTGGTGAGAATTACATAGGTTTTTGATAATTGAGTAAAAATGATGTGCAATTCATGTGTCATGTCAATCTAGTCCATATGTGAGAACATACTAGAAATAAATCGAGTGCATAATCAACCCTGATGACTGTTATAATATGATACATACCATACGCTCATGGTCCAAATGAATATGTTATACGATAACAAACACCCACGCTACCTTTGTAGGAGGCACGTATCCGGGTGGGATTGTCAGTCCAATAGATCTATCAATGTATACCGCCGGCTTGTACGGAGTTAATGATTATGCTAGAATGGTGCTTACTCTAATCATGCTCAAGACATAATGCAACATAGAAAACACTTAGACACATTGATGATTGAATTGCATAAATGATGTGGTAACATGTTTCACCCCAAAAACGGTGATAAATAGAAAAGGGGCTATGTAAAACTCACATTGGTAAAATGTTATATCTGTTGAGAAATTTGGATAATTGTGTTGACCAAATGTATCAAGTATCACCCTATAATAAGGTAATAAATATGTCTAAGTCTACCAAGTTTACAAATGTATAAGTTGTAGGGCTTCGAATTGGGGATAGATGCTTGTTTGATTATTATTAAAAATATTCGCCAATTGAGAGAAATTTAGTAAATAAATAACTAAAAATCTTTTTATGAAATTTAAATTTAAGATGGTCACAATAATATGTTTAAAGTATAAAAATTATTTTCTTTAAAATAGATTATTAAATCTATTTATTACAAATTGTCAAAACTTAACTTTAATATTTAAAAATATTAAAATCAAAGAATTAGAAGTTTAAAATTTATATTTCTGTTCCAAATAATCAGAAATAATTTCTATAAAATTTTGGTGCAAAAATAATGAAAATTGAATTTATTATGATTTAATTATGATTAAATCTAACAAAAATTGATTAAAAATATAAAATAAATGATTTTACTGAATTAAAAATTATTTCAGTAAAGTTTAATGTTATAAAAACTTAGGATAATTTTTGTGGAAATTAATAAGATCGTTTTGATATTTTTATAGATTTTTATAAATAAAATAGAATAAACTTGATTTAATTATTATAAATATTAAATAAATAAATTTCAGAAAACTAAAAATTGTAAGTTAAACTTTTTCACTAGTTTAACATAATGTAATTTTTGTAAAATTTATAAAAGTGTTTTAGTATTTTAAAACGAATTAAAAAAAACATACAAATAAATTATATATATGAATGTTGTTTTAAAACAAAAAAAAAAAAAAAGAAAAGACTTGTTTATGCCGGGTATTGAACCTGTGTGGACCGGGTATGATGCACCAGACACAACCACTTGATCTAGATCAGTGGTTGTGTTTGGTTCTTGTCTGTTATAATTATATATACACGTTCAGAAAGTGTTCTTCCCCAATTTACATTCAATCGAGCCCTAGGTTATGCAATAATCAAATCTAGCAAACAATAACCCGATTAACCATAGGGTTATTGTTTGTAGATGATCGATGAACAAAACCCACAAGAAAAACACAACTTACAAATACGAATTCGTGATTTGATGCTCGGTCAACCAAAAGTCAAACGCGAGCTAATTCTTGATCATTACGAAAAATCAACAGAAAGTAAGAATAGAGGTTGGATTATCGGCGAGTTATGCTTGTGTAGAAGGTATCAATTTATACCAATAGCTCGTGATCTAGAATTTAGAAGTTTTGACCCATTAACGTGTGATTATTATTAATTTGGAAAGAATTGGTTTGTTAGACGCGTTAATTGTGCTCCGGATTGATGTGTAGTCGTTAGGTGATGTTAATTAGTCAAAGGTTACCATTTGGGTTTCAATTAAAAGATCAAAGTTTGAGTTGATGTTGCTGCCTTGCTGTTCACGTACAGCCAAGAAGAAAGAAAGGCAGCGAAACAAAGGTTAAATACAATATAAATTAGGATTAATCAGCGACTGTGTGGTAGCCCAGGTGGTTTGTGCGTTGTGTTTGTGTGGAGAGTGGCCCGGGTTCGATCCCGGTTTGCTGCAAGGAGTTTTCTCTTTTTTTTATTAAACAAGAGGGGAAGTGTTGGGCCAGAGGTGGCGGGCCAGGAGAGGTGGGCCGGGGTTTCTTGGGTTTGTTGGGCTGGGCTCCAAAGCATTTGTGGATAAATGGTGGTTTGTTTTGTAAAAAAAAAAAATCCATCTACCTAATGTTTATTATTATTATTATTATTATTATTATTATTATTATTATTTTTTATTATTATTATTATTATACACATATATATATATATATACATATATATATATAAGTTGTGAATGAGGAAAATAAAGACTTTACCACATTTGTATAAGATGTAACAAAAATAAGGGCATTTATAAAAATTCGGGGGAAAATTTCGCGATGTTACATTAGGTAATTCAACCAAATCCAAACGTTTTTCTAATTCATGGAATCAAGCTTGCCAATAATAGCTTTATCCCATTTAGAAGATTTGATTGATGCTGACGACATAATTAGAAGAGGTAGGATCGGTAAACTTTCCAAACATCCATTTCAGCTTTAGTCAGGTAAGGATCATCAAAGTTAGTAGGCCTTTTAGACCTAGATGACCTCCTGAGTTAACTATTGGGTTTATTAAGATACATATGCAATTTTATGAATTAGCTCTTATTTAGGTGCTTTCATTCTCAGGTACATAAGGAGCAATATTAGTTTCTAAGTGTATAAGAGTTGGTGCAGTACGGTATACAAGAGGTGTAACCGGAGTTAAATTCGGAGTAGAATTTAATGAGTCTCTCCCCCCGCCTCTTGTAGTTCTGGCAAGTCATGGTAAGGACTTTTACTGCTCCTACTAAACTTAGAAATCTTTAGGAACTTAGCATGCATAGGTCAAAGATTGGAAGACCAATAGATTCTAATAGAGAAATAACTCAATGATGTTTATGTTATTTTCTCTTATTGAGGATTACTTTAGTTTTGATAAGAGATCTAAGTTCTTCCCATAGTTAGGCTTCAATAAAACTTTATTAGGAGTATCATTATATTTTAAGGAGACAAGTTGTGATAGAGCAGTGCCATACAAGAGGTGTAATTTGAGATAATATCAAAATTGTCACTTCCCCCACCTCTTGCAACTTTTTCAAGTTATAATTAGACACTTAATACTCCCACTGATCTTTTAGGTCTCTCGGAACTCCATATGATAAGTTTTAGTGATGCATGTGAATGATAATATTTCATATATTTTAGACTTGATTTCCTTGTTGTCCAGAATTCGTAAGAAATTTTAAAGACATGTTTAGAAGGAAACTATGTAAGTATATTTGAATTGATTTCTTTAAGACTTAGGTCCATATGAAACAAATTAGATACAAGATGATATTTTTCTAAGCTCCACTAATGTCAATTAATTATAACATGTGATGGAAACCCAATTATTCCTTCTGCCATTTTAAAGTTTAGGGCATTCAACACATGCTTTAAAGTCACTAAGAATGAGATTTGATAACAAATCATCCTTCATTAACCTATTCATGATTGCTCATGAAAAAATTTTGGTCACAATGGATGAAGTGCAAAGGTCTCATTATCCTTTGTTAAATTTTCATTTTCATGATAACAAAGTTGTGAAAATGTATATATCATCTTGTTCTATTTAATAATGTTTCTGTTCAGATAATAACAACTAATAATATGAGAATTTAAGTTAATAGTGACTTTGTTTTGGTCATAAAAAAAACTCATAACTGTCAAAGTGTGGCTTAAGTATTGATACTAAAATTCTTAGTAATCTCCAGAATATTGTAAGGTATCATAAAGCCTAATACAAAGATCAGTTATTAATGGTTCTTTCAACCTTAACAATAAATTCGCCACTTACTCTCATCTTAAGTATGTGTTGAAATCTGGTAAGGAAACGAATAGAACTAGACTCAACAATCATGTGTTAATTGGAATATTTATATTTGTGGAGTCAAAAATCATTGACTTTCTACTACTTAACTTAGCCAGCTGTTTCCTTAGTTTATGGATTTGTCTCATTGCTTGTGCCTAGTCTAATGGCGTAGTTTTGCAGTGAGACATCCGCTTGGAAAACTTAGAGCTGGAAGCAGTACTTGTATTTTGTTTCCGAACTTTAAAACTATCCTCTTTATTGTAAGTTATCTTCCACTTTAAGTGTAACATTCGTGTTTTTCCAATAATTTAATTACATCTTTAAAGACCTAAAGATGTAAAAATCCAAAATTTTAAAATCGTAAAAACTGTATTAACGATTTGACTAAAATTGTAATGCTCTACTAAAAAAACGTTAGAATATTAAATATCAAAACAAGTTTAATATAACGCATAACCGATTAAAGTGTTAGATATTACTAAACTAACGTTTTATTTAATAGATATTGTTTATAAAAAAAAACTAAATAAATTTGTAACGTACTAAAAAAAATAAATAAAAGCAAGAGTTTTTATGATTAATTTGTTATTAAAGTTTAGGATCCTTCTAAAATAAAGACCAACTTATAAGGTGTCTTAAATTGTTACCACAAAACTTAAGGGTCCTTAATAAAAAAAATATATATATAATCATAAAATGTTTGTTAGAAATGCTCTCTCATCTTCCTCATCTCCTAGTTTCCGAAACCGACCCTGTTCCGTTTTATTTTCTTAATCGCGAATATTGATTAAAAATTATGATTTATTCAGTTATGTTTCAAATAGGCAACCGATAAAGCAATGAAATGTCATTATTAATCATAATTGCAAACTCTAAAACTGATATCTCCTTCATCTAAACATAATGCATTGGATTTTCATCTTAGACACAATTCAAGCTCTACACCCTCTCTGCAAGTCTTGATGTCTATGTTTTTTTTTCCGTTTCTCAAAACCTCTTGACTTAAACATGCCTCTATTGAAACCCCACAAAACAAAATCAGTCGTATCGCTACATGCAATCTATTTGGTCATTAAATATCCAATCTAAACGATGTGAACCACGGTCGCCATCAACCACTTCCTTATGTATCTAAAGCGTCTATTTATCCTACACCGCAACATAAGCAATAGCCGCCTAATGCTCATTGGTTCGACCAACTTGTTAGGATTTTGTTTCAGACGCGGATGACCGTAAGCTGGGGCAACTAAAGACCTCTTTGTGTGGCGCCGTTGTACGAATTGCTTTGTTTCGCCTCTGTTCTGAAATCAATCGGCGACCAAGGAAGGCCAACGCGTAAGGCACCTCTTTGTTTCTCTTTTTGTTTCGCATGGATCAAGTATTACGAGTGACATGCCTAACTCGTTTGATATTTTGGTAAGCTCCAAACTAATAATTAGTTAGTTCCTACGAATTATAAACATTATAAAAGGAGTATCAACAATTTTTTTTATATAAACATTACATCATTGAATATTCATATGTACGAAGTTGTGAAACCAAAATGAAAATAAATGGTGATTTAATACTTTTGATGCATATCAGAGAATGGAATTTGAAATTTATTACAAAGTATGCATATTTTTTTTATAAGGAATCACTTTGTTAAACTAAGTTATTTAACATTTCTAGACTGTTATAAGACTTGTTTATTTTTAGAGAAGGCATTTACGAAATTGTTTCTAATTTAAAGCTCTATATCAGTAACTGCTAATGCATGAATGGACATGACTTAACTGTACGCATTTCTACATCTACATATATAGTATATATTTTGAAACAAAACACATGTTTTGATTATTAAAATAATAACAATGATAACATCAAAAATCAAGAGATATATCTTTTTATTCATGAACACTTTAACTATAAAATAACATTAATAGGCACTAAATCATGATTTTTAATTTACTTAGGTTCAGGCATAATTCGTTGGTTCTCGTTAAATACTAGAACGTTCATCAATTACAATCAAGGTGAGTATATCTTTCCCCTTTTTACTGTTTTACTATTCTGGGGTGACTCATGTACTTACTATCAAGTTTCTATTTCTTTTACTAAATGCAATTCTCATGTGTGTTTGCTTTATGTTAATTGGTGTGTCTATGACTTGTCAAAATCATTAACCGCTGGGCGGCCTAGCTTTTCAATGAATAGTACTATGGTATACCCCCTTGAGACTCTGTTGAGAGAATCTTTGTCATTGTCTTGTTAATTCATTATTCAGTTGGTTAGTCATGTGTTAGTCATTATTCTCAGGTTTGGTTTTGAACGGATATTACTTATTACATAATTGCAAATGGTACCGCACATGAATTGCTAAACACTTTTCCTACTATATTTATTCGAACAGGGTATGCTCACCAATACATTTTTGTATTGACATATACTATTTTCGTACATGTTTCAGGTTATTTATGAGATGACTTTTAAGCTTTTGGAATTTTACTTAGATTTTGGATTAATTGTATTTCAGTTTAGTTGACATCTAAAAATTGTTGTATTTCATTTCGATGTAATAAACTATTTAATCAATATATCAATATTTACACTTTTAGTCCATGAGCTATTGAACAATCGTCACTACGTGACACCTCGATGTTTCCGCCATCGGTTGGGGTGTTACAGATTGGTATCAGAGCCATGGCTATAGGGAATTAGGTTATTAGAATGCCTTTTAGCCTAGTCTATAACTAAGCTTACATTCACGAGTCCTCTCGTGTATATTTCTCTTTATTCTTATATTTTCAAGATAATTTTGCTACGATTCTTTCTTATTATTCTTTTGGTATTTTGCTTGGAGTAGAAGACATTCATATTTCACAAACGAAACGATATCGCCAAGATAGGAGTGACATCCATACCTTGGTGATTAGTTTCACTCCTTCATATATTATTTATCTTAGGAATATATCTTTGAGATATGAGTGACATCCACACCTCAAAGAGTATTTCCTTCAAAAAGAAACTTAACCACTAAGCTGGGAGTGATATCCTTAACTTAGTGATTGGTTTCATTCCACAATAGTTTTCAAATTTTGAAATACATCTTTGAGTTAGGAGTGAAATCCACACCTCAAGGATCTATTTCTGCATCTCGTTTTTAATCTCGCTAAAGTTTTGGAATTCACTAGTGATGGGGCATGTGCAATCTGGAAGGGTGAGCGCCTGTACCCTGAGTTTTCTGTCTAGGCCTGGTATTTCGTATAAATCCCAATCAGACGAGGGACCTGTATACCTACCTGGGAACTCTTGGGATGAGCATTCACTTATAGGCTAAAGTACGTCCCCACAAGTCACTAGGAAATTTCAAATACTTGAGTTAGTCAAAGTTTTCTATGGAAACAATTCCAATGTTTTATATCATTGATATTTATGTTTGTTTATCATTCGAAGACTCAATTGAATCACTTGGTGTTTCATATGCCATTATTCATTGATCATTCTCTTTTGGATTCCTTATCATCAATATTAAAAAAAAAAAATTTGTTCGTTATATTATCGCATTAAAGCTTACACTATTTCACTTATGCTTTGTGACTTTTACACTATAAGGTATTACTCTTTTTGCGTTAAAACATTTTTACCCACGACTTAAGTTTTAAACTCTGTGTTTCACTTCGACCACATCCTGATTTTAGGAATGTTGCGTCACCATACAGTTAAAAATGAACATGTTTTCCCAAACCTATTATTCAACCTGTTTTATATCTTCATGTTTACAAACTTACTTGATCAAAGTCACAGTAGATCCTCATATACCTATTACTAATATAGCGACACTCAGTCGCCTAAGACATAGTCAACTACCATTAGTTAGCACTTCTTAGTCAGACTAAACTCATACATAAATGCCTACCTACACGATACGCATTAGTACACTACTCTCTAAAACGATTAACTTGGTAACTTATCCTGTACGCCTTTTCACAAAGCCTTTTTGCCAAATTAGTACACACTTTATATACACCCTGTTCCTTGAAACAAGTAGCCCAGTATGATCCCAAAGAGATGCCTTAACGACCCTTACAAACAAGCGATCTTTCAATAAATTTCATAGAAGTTTGATAACTAAAAGGTTTCAAGTTTACCCAGTCCTAACGGGTAACACATAAATTTTTTCAACATTTCATAACAATTAAAAAAATTTCGACTTTTCAACCCACAAGTTAAAGAAATGTTTAAATACAGAAAAATTTTATTTTCCAAAATTCGTCAAGGCATCTGGGATCATTCACAACCTTCATGCCATTTTAAATCTTGGTCTTTTGAAACACATTTGAATTACACATACTTCATGAAATGGTTTCATCTTGCATTTTATAAACTTGTATTGCATATTTTACAAGTCAAATGTAAACCTTTTGTTTTCATATGATGTATCCAATATATGTTTTCGGGAGAAACTTGCAACTAATAATATACCTTATAATACTTTTCAAACTCAACTTTTCGTAAACACATGGAAATGTGTACCTACGATATCTTTTCATATGAACCTGTTTTGAATCTAAAACACACTTCGATTTCTAAAAAGTTATTCTCATGCATTACTACTATTCTTTCAAAGTATATCATAAAGTCTGAGTAAAATACGTTTGTTTTTTTATAAACGAAAGTTTATCTTTTTACACTTGCACTCTTCCAGTCGCAAAACTTTTGGTCTAACAAAACAATGGACATATCCTCTTATCCAAATGTTGCTAAATGTCTTTTATAGTATAACGCATATATGTAAAATTACTAGATTTTAACTCGCATGTCATTAGGCTATACACCTGTACCGTGCACTTTCATTTACAGTAAATTTCATTATTTTATTCTTACATCATTCTATTTATAGTCATGCTCGCACATTATCTTATTATTCTCGTATCATTCTTTTATTGGTGGTTATTTTCACGTGTTATTCGCAACTATTGTTGCACTAGTTATTAGTAGTTATTCTTACAACACTGATTTTAAGCATTAATTCAACTCGTTTACTTTCATTTTGTGCAATTGTGCGATTTACTCGATTTATATTATGTTATTCTTTCAATCGAAATTTTATGCTATACTTATATATTTACATGAACGCATAGTTGGTATGCATATTTTTCTTATTTCGAGCAAGACCCTGTTATACTTTATATTATTTTGTTCAACACCATGGTCAATAAGCATACTAAATGATAACTCGTATGAGATCTAAGCCAATGCCCACGTACGACTCGGATTAGAGGTATTTCTTTAACCCGAGGGGAACGGTGTAAACCTCAGAGTTTATCAATATGGGTATTTAGAGCCAACGATGTGAACAGAAATTTACCGGTTAAGGGTGAACCCGAAAGGTGAAAAACCTCTAACCATGTCTGATACTTACATGTTATGCTCATTACGGTTAAAGGGAAAAACCGGAAGGAAGGATCTCTAACCACGTCATGATTGAACATTATTTCAATTCAGTAACTATTACACATTGGTTGCACGCATTTGTTCTGGTATTATTTATGTTAGTGTTATGGGAAAGCATAACACCCTAGTGTAAGGTAAATCGGTGATTACGGTCCGGAACGCAATCATGGGTTTACAGGTACATGGGGGTGGTGTGTGATTTCACTTAGGCTATTGGTAGACAATCAGTACGAGTCTAAAGTATCGGTAGTGTGGTGGGTTAGCTGCGGTACACCCTATATATAAGCATGAACGATACTGCAGGGGCGGACTAGGAGTCTGACCAATTTTTTTTTTCTCGTATCAACTTAATAGTTTCCTCTAAAGAAATTTCGAGACGAAATTTTTTTAAGTAGGGGAGACTGTAACATTCGTGTTTTTCCAATAATTTAATTACATCTTTAAAGACCTAAAGATGTAAAAATCCAAAATTTTAAAATCGTAAAAACTGTATTAACGATTTGACTAAAATTGTAATGCTCTACTAAAAAAACGTTAGAATATTAAATATCAAAACAAGTTTAATATAACGCATAACCGATTAAAGTGTTAGATATTACTAAACTAACGTTTTATTTAATAGATATTGTTTATAAAAAAAAAACTAAATAAATTTGTAACGTACTAAAAAAATAAATAAAAGCAAGAGTTTTTATGATTAATTTGTTATTAAAGTTTAGGATCCTTCTAAAATAAAGACCAACTTATAAGGTGTCTTAAATTGTTACCACAAAACTTAAGGGTCCTTAATAAAAAAAAATATATATAATCATAAAATGTTTGTTAGAAATGCTCTCTCATCTTCCTCATCTCCTAGTTTCCGAAACCGACCCTGTTCCGTTTTATTTTCTTAATCGCGAATATTGATTAAAAATTATGATTTATTCAGTTATGTTTCAAATAGGCAACCGATAAAGCAATGAAATGTCATTATTAATCATAATTGCAAACTCTAAAACTGATATCTCCCTCATCTAAACATAATGCATTGGATTTTCATCTTAGACACAATTCAAGCTCTACACCCTCTTTGCAAGTCTTGATGTCTATGTTTTTTTTTTTCGTTTCTCAAAACCTCTTGACTTAAACATGCCTCTATTGAAACCCCACAAAACAAAATCAGTCGTATCGCTACATGCAATCTATTTGGTCATTAAATATCCAATCTTAACGATGTGAACCACGGTCGCCATCAACCACTTCCTTATGTATCTAAAGCGTCTATTTATCCTACACCGCAACATAAGCAATAGCCGCCTAATGCTCATTGGTTCGACCAACTTGTTAGGATTTTGTTTCAGACGCGGATGACCGTAAGCTGGGGCAACTAAAGACCTCTTTGTGTGGCGCCGTTGTACGAATTGCTTTGTTTCGCCTCTGTTCTGAAATCAATCGGCGACCAAGGAAGGCCAACGCGTAAGGCACCTCTTTGTTTCTCTTTTTGTTTCGCATGGATCAAGTATTACGAGTGACATGCCTAACTCGTTTGATATTTTGGTAAGCTCCAAACTAATAATTAGTTAGTTCCTACGAATTATAAACATTATAAAAGGAGTATCAACAATTTTTTTTATATAAACATTACATCATTGAATATTCATATGTACGAAGTTGTGAAACCAAAATGAAAATAAATGGTGATTTAATACTTTTGATGCATATCAGAGAATTGAATTTGAAATTTATTACAAAGTATGCATATTTTTTTTATAAGGAATCACTTTGTTAAACTAAGTTATTTAACATTTCTAGACTGTTATAAGACTTGTTTATTTTTAGAGAAGGCATTTACGAAATTGTCTCTAATTTAAAGCTTTATATCAGTAACTGCTAATGCATGAATGGACATGACTTAACTGTACGCATTTCTACATCTACATATATAGTATATATTTTGAAACAAAACACATGTTTTGATTATTAAAATAATAACAATGATAACATCAAAAATCAAGAGATATATCTTTTTATTCATGAACACTTTAACTATAAAATAACATTAATAGGCACTAAATCATGATTTTTAATTTACTTAGGTTCAGGCATAATTCGTTGGTTCTCGTTAAATACTAGAACGTTCATCAATTACAATCAAGGTGAGTATATCTTTCCCCTTTTTACTGTTTTACTATTCTGGGGTGACTCATGTACTTACTATCAAGTTTCTATTTCTTTTACTAAATGCAATTCTCATGTGTGTTTGCTTTATGTTAATTGGTGTGTCTATTACTTGTCAAAATCATTAACCGCTGGGCGGCCTAGCTTTTCAATGAATAGTACTATGGTATACCCCCTTGAGACTCTGTTGAGAGAATCTTGGTCATTGTCTTGTTAATTCATTATTCAGTTGGTTAGTCATGTGTTAGTCATTATTCTCAGGTTTGGTTTTGAACGGATATTACTTATTACATAATTGCAAATGGTACCGCACATGAATTGCTAAACACTTTTCCTACTATATTTATTCGAACAGGGTATGCTCACCAATACATTTTTGTATTGACATATACTATTTTCGTACATGTTTCAGGTTATTTATGAGATGACTTTTAAGCTTTTGGAATTTTACTTAGATTTTGGATTAATTGTATTTTAGTTTAGTTGACATCTAAAAATTGTTGTATTTCATTTCGATGTAATAAACTATTTAATCAATATATCAATATTTACACTTTTAGTCCATGAGCTATTGAACAATCGTCACTACGTGACACCTCGATGTTTCCGCCATCGGTTGGGGTGTTACATTAAGTTTTAGTGGTAGTAAGGTGAATAACATCCGATTTTTTTTTCAGTTTTAGGCGTTTCTCTTCCTGTACGTATGTTGCTATCAACACACTCATTTTCCTTTGGTACTTCTAAGTGTTGTAGTTGATTCATAAGGCATCTAATCGTACAAATGGAAAATTTATTGTATAACGCACTGAAAATCATTATCGATTCCATGAATAAGCCCTTAGTTTAATGGGCCATGTTATTCAATATTATGATGTATTCACGAATGCACTTAACCTTTTAATTTGAGTTAGATTTATTGCATGCTTCTTTAAGAGTTCTATTGATTCTTCCATAGAAACAAAATTAGTCTTAGGAATTTCAGAATCTTTAATGGCTCCCTTGATAGCAATCATTAATTGAGTTCTTGTTACCATAAGTGACATTATATTTGACTCATCCCACTTCTTAATGAAAATAAAATTTAGTTTGTTAGAAAATTAGCAGGAGTGTCATGTCTTAAGGGATAATCAAGACTCAATAAGAGCAAATCATAGTAGGTTTTGGAATAAGAGTGGATTAGTTAATTTGAGATATAACCTTTTAGAAGAACTTTAGAGTGATTTGTTATGGGATATTCAAGTAAGGTAGACACAAATTAGGATCATTATATTAATGAAGGATCATTAATATGTGAGGATCATTGTTTTGATGAAGATGTGATAAATCTACTATAAACACCAAATATAATAGATTAATTAAAAGTTCTACTTAAACAATAGCACATCACCTTTGGGCAGAAGTGAAATCATTTAAGCATGATGTAAATTAAGTGTAGCACATCACCTTTGGGCAGAAGTGAGACACTTAATTTATTATGCATAATTTAGTTTTACAGGACATGAATGTAACACATCATCTTTGGACAGAAGTGAGACATTCTTGTTAATTAGGCAAAACTAATTTGGTATGCTTAGTTAGACTTAGATAACTATGATAAGGTAACACATCACCTTTGGGCAGAAGTGGGACCTTTTAAGTGTTATCAAAGTGAAGCAAAATGTTTATTGATTTAGGTTTTGAAAACATATTAGTTAAGGTTTTTCAAAACTAATAAACTAATTAATAGCAAACCCCGAGAAAATTTTAGATTACCAGTTCTCAGGAAAGTAGGCTTAGTTCCCGGGAAAAGAGGTTCACGAGAAAAATAGTTAGTTCTCGCAAACAAGGAAGTTCTCGAGAAAATGGTTAGTTCTCGAACTTGTCATAGTTCTTGGTAAAAATTGAGTTCTCGAAAAAAAAAAAACAATTAGTTCCCGGAAACAACAAAGAGGTTCTCGAGAAAATAATTAGTTCTCGACCTTGTTCCTAGTTCTCGGAAAAACTTAGTTTTCGGGTTGCCTTAGGTTCTCGATGTAAGTTAGGTTCTCGGAAAAAACAAGATAGTTCTTGAATTCTTGAGAGTTCTCAGATTCAGTAATGGTTTCCGAATTTAGTAATGATTCTCGGTTTTGGTTTTAGGTTCTCGAATTTAGGCTTTCGAAAACAGAAAATCGAGAACTGTTGGTTCATGAACCCGGAAAGCTGTTTGAGAACAACTTTTCAAAAAAATGTTAATCCGTGAACAATTGAATGCGAGAACCTTAATTCCATTAGTGCTATAATTTAGGGATTTTAGAAAATCAGTTTCAATTAATTTTAGGATTTTAGTAAATCTCCTCAGATTTTGAAAATTATGGTAACCCTAAAAACTTGGAGATTAAGTTACTCCCAAAATTTTAGGAAACAAATTTTAATCCTATTTGTAATCAACTTATAGCGATTTTCATCAAAATAAGGATGAATTTTATGAACAATCCTATGAACATACAAAAACCGTTCATACTAATTATCAGATTTATTATCAAAGTTTCGATTGATAAATCAAAATATTTTAGTTTAATAAATCAAAGTTTTCGAAACTAAGTTTAATAATTCTGTTATTTGCCGCCGTCATTAATTAAATCAAAACTTTATTTATCAAAACATGATTTGCAATTCTTATTATTCATGATATGCACAGTGGGCGAAATCATTATTTTTCTTTTCCGTGAGTTTAGATATTTATTAAATCAAAACTATCCAATAACCATTATTTATACAAATCGATTTCGTGATTTTGCAATAAATTAATCAAACCACAAATTTGATTTGTAAACGTTGACTTTATAAAAAAAACAACACAGAAAGTTTCGATTTCAATGATTTATTCCATAAAGTGTTAGAAACCACAAATCAATTTATTAAATCAAAGTTTCGATTTGATTTGATTTTATTTTGCAAATCGAATTTAGAATTGATATAATCAACATATGCTCTGATACCACATGTTGATAAATTCTTTAATAATAATAATACATAAACATGAATAAGTAAATTGGATATGTACCTTATTAGCCAGTAACCCTAAAGAGGGAAGACTTCATGATCTACAGGATGATCGGGTTCCCGTTTAGGGTGTACAGTTAGGATGGCTTAAGGAGATCATAATCTCAGTTTTAGAGAGGAGAGGGGGCATTAGGGTTTAGAGTATTGGTGTTTCATTAGTCCTTAAGCTCTCCTAATAATCTCTATATATACACCCAAGGGGAAACCCTATTTAATGGTTCATTAAGGGTAATTACGTCCATCACATAAAGACCAGTTAAACCAATAGGGTATTTAAGTCATTGATCATTTATTAGATAAATTATTATAAGGGCCACATAATAGAATATATAAATATATTCTTACAAAGTATGGAGCATGTGAAAGCTATAGGAGGAAGTTTGAGGGTCAAAGGTATTAAAATGCAAAAGCTAGATGAAGAACACGGAAATTTGAAGAATTGAGCACCGTAAGTTATTGTGAAAGCACCATAATTTTTGGTTGTGCTCCTTAAGCTAACTCTGTTTCAAGCACCATTACAGAAGACTAGAACCGCAAGCCTTTAAAAGAGCATTGTAAATCACGGTCGTGTCAGATTGTGAATTTTGGAAATTGACCTATAAAAGCCATATGTGATATTTTTTTATGCGGATGCACGGCTAGCTCACCCCGTGAACATCTAGCTTTAGAAGAGTATATGATGCAAATGCAGATACCTTTTGAAGAGTAGGGTTTGTGTGATTTGATGTGTAGAGTTTGATGTTTTGACTTTTTTAAATTATCACTCATGACCATCTCTATGTGTAAGGTTTGTGTGATTTGATGTTTTGACTTTTGTTTAACCTAGTTGAGATTGAGTTTTGTTAGAATCTTAAGGGGCTGTTTGGTTGACCTCTTATTGGTTCCATTAAGAGGCAACCTCTGAATCGCTCAAAGGTGAAGGCGTATCGTTGAAAAAAACCAACCTCTGAATGGAACACATTAAGACTGAATGGTTCAGCAATGGGTCGATGCTGAATGAAAAAATAAACATTGTTATCCCTTATTTGCCTTAACCTTCTCCTCCTTTTCCCACATAACATGCTCCTCTGCTCCTCCGACCTCCGACCCACACTCTTCCACGTCATCCGACCATGACCCACCCTCATCCACGTCGTCCGACCCTCATCCACCCTCCTCCCTATCTCCTCTCCACCAGTCGCCTTCCCCCTCCCTCTCCTCCCTATCTCCTCTCCCCGCAGCTCCGCCCCTCTTCTCTCTCTCTTTTTCTTCGGTTCCTCTCTCTCTATTGTCCCCCTCTCTCTTTAAAGTGTGTGTGTGTTGTGAAAATGAAAAGATAATAAAAGAGAAAATAAAAGTTTTACAGATTCTTCACTTCTTCATTAATAATCCATCTGTATGTGTGTGTGGTGGACATATTCTTGAGAGAAAGACAAAGAAGAAATGGGGTGGGTGGGGTTGGGAAAAACAGTGTCGTGAGTAAAGGAAAAAAAAAGAGGCAGGTGGGTGGGGTAGGGTGAGGGTAAAATAGTCATTTTACATATTTATTCGGATATTTAACGAAACAACAGTTTAGTGGTTCAGCACATACTGGTTCAGAGCCTCTTACCCATTTAGACCTATTTCTGGTTCAACACTTACTAGTTTAGCACTTGCCAAACAACCCTAAGACTATTCTGGATAATTGTTAAGTGATTTTGTTAAAATATTTAGTTTTGTTATAAGCTTTGGTTCAAAACTCATTAGTTAGCTTCTTTACATCGAGAATAATTTTAGGTTTAGTTTAGCAAAGCTTAATCGAGAATAATTGTAGGTTTAGTTTAGCAGAGCTTAATTGGTATATTGTGAATAAAAATCTTTATAAGTCATTCTATAGCCATTACATAAATCAAATAAAAAAACTAAATTATGTCTATTTGATTTAGGCTAGAGGTGTGTTTGGTAAGGAACTTTTAAAAACTTTTGTGAAGTTCAAGCTTTAAACTTTTAAGAAAAAGTTACTACTTAATAAAAAGCTTTGTTTGTTTGAAAGCTTGAAGCTTTTTGAGAAAAAAAAAAAACTATATATTGAAACACAACTAGTACTTGCATTTAAGAAAAAACTCTTACTAGTTACAAGATTTTATGAGTAAATAACACAAATACTCATTCTATCATAAAAAAAATAAAAAAAATGCATACAAGCTTTTAGTTAATGCCCATTTTGGTCATTTTATACATTTTATTAAAAGCTCCAGCTACTTTGTCAAACAAAATATATTTAAAAAGCTACAACAACCGGCTAGTTTTGCCAAACATACCCTAGGTAGAACTAGGTCGTACATCCTATTGTGCAAACTCGAAATATGGGATTGTTTATTTTTCTCATGTATTGTTTTTAAACCAATCTAAGATAAATCTAGGTAACGTTTGGTATGATGGAATGAAAGAGGAAACGGAATTGACCATTATGAGGTAATGAAAAATAGTGTGTTTGGTTGGTTAAAGGAATGGAAGCACTCATTCCACAAGGCATTTCATTCTCTCAAAACCATTTCATCCACCCCCATGTTTTTTTTTCATTTCATCCATCATTCACCCTTTACTAACAACACCATAACCCACAATCACCACCCACCACCATCGTCACCACCCACCACTGTTGTCGCCACCACCCACCACCGTCGCGCACCACCGCTTCTGCCACCACCCACCACCACCGTCGTCGCCGCCACCAACCATCGCCACCCACTACCTTCACCCACCCACCACCGCCGCCGCCCACCACCATTACCCACCCACCACCACCGACATCCAACACCACCCACCTCCGCCCACCACCATCACCCATCCACCGCCGCGGCGCCGCCTCTACCACCTGCCACCATCACTCACCACAATTTACTTTACCCACCACTACCGCAGCCACCAACCACCGCCACCGCCGGCCCGCCGCCTATACTCAGCATCGCCACCTACCCACCGTCACCGCCATCCACCTCTACCCATCACCACCGTTGCCGCCACCCACCACCGCTGTCTCCATCACCCACCGCCGCCGTCGCCACCCACAACCGCCGCCGGCCTGCCGCCACTACTGACCATCGCCACCCACCAACCATCACCTCCATCCACCTTTACCCATCGCCACCGTTTCCGCCACCCACCACCGCTGTCTCCACCACCCACCACCGCCGTCTTCACCACCTACCACCACTACACACCACCACCTATCATCACCACCACCCACCACCGCCACTACTCACCATCGTCGCCCACCCACCATCACAGCCATCCACATCCACCTTCCACTGTCGCCACCACCGCCGTCGCCACCCACCACCGCCAGTACCGCCACATATCACCACCCACCATCACTGCCACTGACCACCACCCACCTCTGATTTTATTTCTTCGTCTTTTTCCACCTATCCAACAACACAAAATAATGTTTTGTTTTAATCTCACATAGCAGCCAAACAAGACATAAAATAATAATAAACCATTATTACCTTGTCATTTCATTACCTCGTCCATTCCATTCCTTCATCCATTTTATTACCCTATACCAAACAGACCACTAGTTTTCACAATGAATCAAATCAATCACTTTTCAGATTTTCTTTTCATGTCTAGTTTAATAAATTATACAACTGCTGACACTTTCAACTGACTTCTTGTAAATTCGACACTTTACTTACCATTATTAGTAAAGATGAATATCACACTCCTTTTAAACTTATATGTTTTGATTGAGCTTTCCACATCGATCAATTGGTAGCTCATTAATTACGAAGCTCTCATAAAAAAAATCACAAAACAAGTATGGTTAATTATGTCTAACTGTATATTTGGGGCAATTACATATATCCCTCATTCAAATTACATATATATCCAAGTCAAAATTTTATTTACATATTTTCCCTTCTCAAAAATTAAAAATATCAAATATACCCATTCTATTATTAAGCACCTCATATCATTACATGTTATGATGAATGTAATGATATGAGGGCTTAGTAATGATTATGTAAGAGTGTTAGAACACTTGTTTCGGTGAAATCAAGTTGTAGGATGCATGGAAACATTTTGCATGTTACATGTTCTTGGTGTTCATAACTTACTAAGTTGGAAAGATCGTATGTGATATAAGTTGTAAGATGTAAGAAATGTGTTGTATGACTTGTCGTGAATATAGTTTAGTAAAAGAATAAGGGTAAAATAGTTATTTTCTAATATATTTTTAATAGAATGGGTATATATGTAATTTATGAAGTTTTGTAGGAGGTATATGTAATTTAAACTTTGGGTTGGGTATATATGTAATTATAGTTAAAAATAGGAGGATATATGCAATTAGGGTTAGGATTAAGGGAGAACTCAAGTGAGTTGTGAGAACTAGAGAACCCTTATGGACCATTGATCTTGGTGATCCAATGGTTGAGATCAAGGATGAGACTTTTTTGTCTTTACATGATTAATAAGTATTTTTTTTTAATATAAATTAGTACTTTAAGGGTATTTAGGTAAAAAACTATGGGAGAGAAAAAAATAATATAATATCATTTAATCTTTTATTTTATTTTTTAAAATAAACTTATTATGTCATACACAAAACTTTTTAAAAATATTCATTTAACTTTATTTCATTTTATTTTTTAAAATTAACTTAATTATGTTATACACAAAACTTTTTAAAAATATTCATTTTTTAAACTTTATTTTATTTTTTAATTAATTTAATTTTTTTAAAACTTTCATAATTTTTGTATGATTTACACTGGTATGGTTATTTACACCAGTGTAAATCTGCAAACACAAATTTTTACAAATTACGTTGGTGTAAAAAACCAAACAAATATATGATGATGATGATGATTTACACTGGTGTAATTGTTTACACCAGGGTAAATCTGCCATACACAAAACTTCTACAGAAATACACTAGTGTAAAAAACCAAACCACAAAAGATGATGGTGTGTTTTCTTACATCAAAACGACTATACATTCATATTTACAATTGTGTAAACTGATGTTTACACCAGTGTTTTTCTTACATCACAACGTATATACATTCATATTTACGTTTGTGTAAACTGATGTTTACACTAGTGTTTTCTTACAAAAATACTATACCATTCATCGTCGTCTCCACAGCATTAGCTTCTTAAACGCAAAACATCATCTTCTTCGCAACATCATCTCCTGACAAAAACCCCCCAAAATTTTCAACATAAAAAATCTATCTGTTTCACCATAACATCATTAATAATAATAATAATAATAATAACAATAATAACAGAAAATAATAATAACAGAAAAAATAATAATACCAACAACAAAAATAATAAATAATAATAATAATAACAATAATAATAATAACAATAATAATAAACATACCAGTCGTCTTCATCATCACCACCATTGACCACCCTCAAAACTCCCTCAACCACCACAGATCCACCACCACATCGACCACCTCCACCACCCTCAAAAACCGCCCTCAACCACCATAGATTCACCACCACATCGACCGCCCCAAAACCCCTCCACCGAACCATCTCGAAACCCCTCTGCAAAAAATCCTCTCCCAACGCCATCTTATTCATCACTACAATGGATCTGTTCTTCACCATCATTAGATCCACCCCCCCTCGTCGTCGAATCATCAACCACCTCCAAAACCCGCCTCTTTCGAGCCACCAAACCACCCATTCGAACCACCCCCCCCCAACCAGATCTGTTGTTTTTATAGAGAGAGAGTGAGAGAGAGACAGAGAGAGAGAGAGAGAGGGGTAGAGAGGGAGAGAGAGGTAGAGAGAGATAGTGGTGAGAGATTATTATTATTATTATTATTATTATTATTATTATTATTATTATTATTATTATTATTATTATTATTATTGATCGGCGAACAACTGTGTGGCAACCACCCTTGCGAGGTGACGTGCCCAAGAATCGACTACTCGACCTCCAGCAGTCCCCGCCTTCTCCCGATGCGCAGACACCCGAGTCTCACCCGCCCGAAGGCACGACAGTGTTATAGAACTCGGTAAAACCTCGCCGCCCATCAGATTGGAACTGGCGCCACCCGTATTCGATCTTCACCCGGATACCAAACCATAAATGATGGAAGTGGGGATCGAACCTTTGATCACATAGGTGAAACAAAAGCCACTCCACCACTCCACCACTATGGATGGATATGATTATTATTATTATTATTTAAAAGGTAACTTGGGTGGGGTGGGGTGGGGTGTTGCTATTACTAAAATGCCCATAGTTTTGTTTACAAAAAGACTTTTATACCCCTAAGTAAAAAAATACAAAAAACTAAAAAAGTGTTGATGTGTCACTTGGTGAATGGTTAAGAGGGATTCTCTAGTTTTCACAACTCAATGGAATTTTCATATGATTGGTATCATATCATGATTTGGGTCCCTGAAATAGAAGAACAGTGGAGACCGTCGTTCCCCAAGAAGATGGTTGCCGGACGATCACCGGAGGTAATACCGGAGGTCTGTTCATCTTCTGAGTCAGTGGATTGCGACGTTAAAGTTGGAGAGGCAAAAGTTGATAATTTGTGCATGGGAAACAGTTCTTTAAGTGATAATGTTGTTGGGGTGGAGTCCAGGGCAGATTTATTAAAAGTTGATTCTCCAATGTCTATTCACAAGGAAATAGGAAACGTCCATCTGTCTTCAAAATCTGGTCCCACTTCCTGCACTCCAGTTAAGATGGATTCCCCATCCAGTATTGGGCTGGATTGTTTGGGCCATGCTCCTACTAAAAATAGTGGGCTCAGTTTTGTCACCCTTAGAAACAAAGATAAAAAGAATTTACGTTTTAGTATGGCCTATTTGTTTAAAACACCAGACTTAAATGACCCAGTTGTATCGGATCCATTCAGCTGGAGGAAATTATTAAAAATGATGTTGAAGAAAATCTAAGGGTAAAAAAGATGGGGAAAAACCTGGAACAACCACAGGTGAATGTTTCGCAGGTGGTTGACAAGGGTGATGGCAGCTGTTGCGAGGATAAGAATAAAGAGTATGGGTGGAATTGAATGATGAAATTGAAGGCACTTTAAAGTTTGGTGAAAGACTAGGTGTGGAAGTTAATGGTTTATCTTCTGCTGTGAAGAAGATGATTGGGGGGGGGGGGAATTGGAGCAAGATGTGTCCTCATGATTTTTTTGTCAATTAACTCGAGGGGGGTTTCTGGTCCTGACAAACCGGGTTGGATCAGAAGGTTGAAAAGGGAAGTTAAGGCTTCTTTCCTGTGCATTCAGGAAACTCATGTAGGTGATGTCCCCGATTCGTTTTGGTCTCGCTTCTAGGATAACTCAAGGTTTCAATGTTCTGCCAGGAAGTCGATTGGGAGGTCGGGCGGCCTGGTTTCTATTTAGGATCCCTCTATTTTCAACATAGTGGAGTCCAGGTCTGAACATTATTTTGTCATGGTTTCCGGCTACTTTAAAGGTATGAACGATAAAGTTAATATTCTCAATAATCACGCTCCCAACGACGCTGCTTTAGGGCGACGCCATTGGGATAAAATTATTGAGGTTAAGAACCAACATGATGGTTTATGGGTGGCAATGGGGGATTTTAATGAAGTCCGTGCTTAGGAGGAGAGGTTATTTTCTGTTTTTGATGCTAATGCCACTGCTAGATTCAATGATTTTATCTCCCGGGCTGGTTGGTTGGAGTATAGAATGTGCGGGGGTCGATTTACTTATATTTCAGACAACGGGGAGGTTAAATATAGTAAACTCGACAGATTTTTGGTGTGTGATGATTTCATGAAATTATGGCTGAAGGCTAAGTTGGAGGTTCATGATAAGGGTCTTTCCGATCACTGTCCTATCTCGCTTTCCTGTTCAAACTTGGATTTTGGCCCCACTCCCTTTAAGTGATTGAAGATAAGGAGAAAGTGGCGCTTAAAAAAGCAGTTGATTACTTTGATGAGTTGGCTGAGAATGCTACCTTGAATGCGGATGAGAAATGTAAAAGGGCTAATTATAGACTAAAGCTTCGCAGATTTAGTTTAACAAGTTAAGGATCTACAACAAAAAGCTAGAATAAATTGGATCAAGTTCGGTGACGAGAACTCCTCCTTCTTCCATAACATTATTAATGCTAACATTGCTTCCCGAAGAATTCACGGGCTGATTATAAATTGGTGTGGACGAGTGATCCAAATGCTATAATGAAAAAGGTTAGACAGTGGTTTCAATCGCAATTTACCGAGCCAATTAGAAGGAGGCCTATGTTTACCAACTATAGTTTACCTTTGCTGTCGAGTGATGCGGCCCAAATGCTTATCCGGCCATTTGATTCGGAGGAGATATGGGGTGCAATCCGAAGTTGTGATGGAAACAAAGCTCGGGGCCCGATGGTTTTCCATTAAAATTTGTGAAAAAATTCTGGACCAAGCTTAAGCCGATCATCATGGAGTCATGGAGGATTTTTTTATGAATGGTTCTATATCGGCGGCTGCAACCCGTCTTTTATCGCTTTGATCCCAAAGAATTCAGACCCACAATCCTTGGGGGATTTTAGACTCATCTCTTTGGTTTGCTCGATATACAAAATTTTGGCGAAGGTGCTAATGCATAGGCTTAAGTGTGTGATGCCCTCTATCATTTACTCGGCTCAAACGGCATTCATAGAAGGGAGGAACATTCTCGATTGTCCTATGATTGTTAGTGAATAGTTTCCTGGGCTAAAAAGACCAAAAGAAAGATCCTGATTTTCAAAGTGGACTTTCGTAAGGCTTATGATACCCTTAATTGGAAGTTTCTTCTCCGCACTATGGATCTATTGGGTTTTCCTCAAAAGTGGATTGATTGGATAAAAGGGTGTCTCCAATCTGGTAAAGGCTCGGTGCTTGTGAACGGAGCACCAACCAAGGAGTTTTCCATTAAAAGGGGTCTTCGCCAAGGGGAATCCCTTTCCCCTTTCCTGTTTATTATAGCAATGGAAGTCATTTCCATGTTGATGAAGAAAGTTGTTGACGAAGGGTTGTTTCATGGTGCTAAGCTTCCCAATAATGGTCCTGTCCTATCTCATCTTGCCTATGTTGATGACGTTTTGTTCTTCTGGGAGTGGTCGGGGTACAATGTGCTCAGCCTTAATCGTGTTCTGCGGTGGATAAGTCTGATTTCGGGCCTAAGTATCAATCGCTTCAAGTGTCAACTCTATGGTGTGGGAGTCAAGGCGGATGAAGTGTCTAAGTTGGCGAAGGTGTTGAGATGTAAACCGGGTGTTTTCCCGTTTATTTACCTTGGCATCCCGGTTGGAGCTAACATGAAAAGAGCCGAGAACTGGAATCCAATTGTGGAGAAATTCTCAAAACGACTTTCATCTTGGAAAGCTCGACACTTGTCTTTTGCCAGAAGGGTTACGCTCGCTAAATCGGTATTGGGTAGCCTACCCTCTTACTACCTCTCTTTATTTCCAGCCCCTAAATGTATCATTAAAAAACTGGAGGGTATTAGAAGGGACTTCGTTTAGGGTGGTTCGGATCAATGTCATAAAGTGAGATGGATTGGATGGGATAGACTGTCTAGACCTAAGGGTCGGGGGGTCTCGGGATGGAAGTATACATGATTTTAATATAGCAATGCTAGCCAAATGGTGGTGGAGGTTTAAAAACGAGCCCGATCAACTTTGGTCGAAAGTGGTAGCTTTTATACATGGCGTAAACTTCAAAGATAACATCATTCCGGTCAAAGAATCCTGCCCTGGTTTGTGGAAAGACATAAGTAAGGTGGATAACATTTTGGCTGATGTTGGTATCCAAATTCAGGAGCATTTGACAGTAATAGTGGGCAATGGGTCTTCGACAAGGTTCTGGAAAGACCGTTGGTTAGGCGAGGAGCCGCTTTCAATTATTTTCCCTGTTCTGTTCTCGTTGTCTGACAGCAAGGATGCCACCATATCTCAGGTCCTGAATACTGATGGAGGTAATATTGAATGGTTGGGAGGCTGGAAAAGAAAGTTTAGCTGCAATATGGAATGGTTTGACTTTGCTAAGTTGTTGTCCAAAGTGTGCAGGTTAAAGTTGAATGGTAACAGGGACGTTTGGACCTGGAGTAAAGCTGTTGGTGATGGGTTCTCGGTTAAACACGTCAGATGGCTGTTGGACATAGCCAAAAATGGAGAAGCATCGGGTGTTATCAGAAGATGGGAAGCGTGGGTTCCTCCGAAATGCAATGTATTCCTGTGGAGAGCCCTCCTCGGCCGTATTGCTGTGAAGTTTGAGCTGTCAAAAAGAGGATTCCCATAGACGATTTGAGTTGTGCTCGATGCGGGTATGGAGCTGAAGATGTTAATCACGCGCTCTGGAATTGCATCTTGGCCAAAGCGGTTTGGTGGCATGTCTTGGTTTGGACTCGCATCCCGTTCCCTCTCAACATCGAGTCCGTCGCTGATTTGGTAGCTTACATTGATGATAACCCAGGTTCAAAGATTTGGAAGCGCATCATCCACTCCATTGTGTGTGCCACGGTTTGGCGTTTATGGTTGGTGAGGAATACGAAGATTTTTGAAGGTAAGTTCGTTCCGGTTAGCAAAGTGGTGGACCTTATCAAGGAAGACTCTTTCGTTTGGATCGGCAATCGCTCGAACACTGTGAAGCCCACTTGGGTTGATTGGTTAAATTTTGACATAAGTGCGAGTCTGTAATTGGGGATGCCCGGTTGGGCTGGTGAGTCTGTAATTGGGGTGCCCGGTTGGGCTGGTTTGTTTTTGTTGCTTCCGTGTTTGTTTTGTTTTGTTCCCAGCCGCCTGCTGGCTCTTTATTTTATAATAAAGTGATTTGCCGATAAAAAAAATAATCCGTATATTTAAACCCCACGTTTTCCACTCATATTTTCTAACTACAAATCTTTTACTTAGTTTGACAAACTAATCATGGCTAGCATTGAAATACGAAGAACCAATGTAGGCCCACTAGAAAACCAAGTTGGTTAGTGCAACCACCTACTCATATTTATCTCGCCTTCAAGCAAGATCAATACCCTGACAAGAACATACCATCATGTGTATATATCAAGATTTTTTTTCTATTAACTTCCAATAACAAAGCACTGACTGCCTTTTATTCAAAACAAATATTGTATCTATTTGCAAAAAGTTATATATATATATATATATATATATATATGTTGCATCATATAAATAATGATACGGTTTTACACCCGTGAGCATAAGATGTACATCCCATTATTATTATTATTAGATTTAAAGCCAAACTTGGTGGGTCAGATATTGGACTGAGGTTACATAGGAAATCAGCAGTTTGATTCGTGTTGGGTAACAAGTTGACATCTAGAAATACAAAGCCCAACCCATAACCACAAAAACAGTGACCAAAAAAAGAATAAGACAAACGTCAAAACAAATAAAGTAACCATTTGTGATTTGACCCAGTCAGCCTCCTAACCAGGATCCATAATTTGAGTAAGAGAGAGAGTATATGACCCAGACCCACAAGCCATTAGCATTTAGCCATCGATGTCAAATGATCAAAAGTGTGGTACATGACCACGTGAAATCAGTCAGGCTTAGTTTTATGGTCTCATGTTGGCTTCTTGTTATTAAATTATATATTATGGTGTGGCTCATGGCTTGTGCACTAACCCTCCCATCACTTTCTTTTTAAATATCACTCTTTACTTTACAAACCATTCATCACCATTTCATTTCAATGGGAAGGAAATGGTTCAATGTAGTCATGAGAGTCTTTAGTCCTCACAAATCTAAATCTAAAACCAAAACGCAAGATGATGAAGATGATGACAACAAAAGGGAGAAAAGAAGATGGTTGTTTAGAAAATCATCAACAACATTAGTGAATATTAATATATCAACTAATGATACTCCTCAAGAGGAAAATCATGCCATCTTTACCACCGAAGCCGCCAATGCAGCCGTGGAGATTATTCGCCTCACCGCTAGACCTTCTGTTTCTGTCAAGCATCATTTTGCTGCCACTATCATTCAGACGTCTTTTCGCGGCTACCTGGTAATTTTAAAACCTTTATTGTTTAACTAACTGTTTTATGTAATTTCGTAGTCATCCGTACTTTTTTAAAAAATTAAGGCGGATGCTTCCGTACACAATGTGACATCTATCTCCTGAACACAGCCTTAATCTACGTTTGGTCACTAATTTAGGTACATTCAGTAAAAATAATAAGGTGATGTTACTAGGTATGTTTACCATAGATTTAAAAGGTAGATGCTTAACAATGAATCAATGATATGAACAATTATTTACTGGATGATAAAGATTTGTGGGACTGATAGTTGATGGTGCAGAAACTCACGTGACATTGCACAAGTAATCAATCATAGCAAAAAGATTCCATATCGAAAAGACAAACAAACAAGAGTTGATTGGGTGTAGATAATACCGTTCTTATCAAAATAGTATCTGTTAATTAATAAAGTAACATGGAATTTAAGCTATATTACACCCATGTGGGCGGTCTGTGGAACAATATTTTAACGTTAATTACTTTAATAGGCGGAGGGGTACGGGGACGGGAGCTGAGGTGGAGCTCTTCCCCGTCGGGGAACACCGTCCCCTAACCAAACTTCGGTGCTATCGGTGAGAGCTTTCCGTCTACCCTGATGTCTTTCTCTCTCTCTTCTTATTCAGTGATGAGGTGGCACCTTTCCTCGTCGGTACCACACCCCACCATATTATGTATTAAATGATTAATATTAATATATTTTTAATAGTGTTATGGCACTGACATCTATCTGGTTGGTAGGACATGTTTCATAAATTCATATGATGTTTTCTTCTGTGTTGATATAGTTATTAAACGGTTTAAATAAGTGGTGTCATAAACATGAAGTTATTAATAAATGTTCTGAATGTGGTATTATAGGCAAGAAGAGCATCAAAAGCATTGAAGGGGATAGTGATGCTTCAGGCGGTGATTCGAGGGCAAAATGTGAGGAAGCAAGCCGTCGTCACTTTAAGATGTATGCAAGCACTTCTTCGTGTTCAGTCTCGGGTGCATGATCAACGATCCAGGCTCTCGCAAGATGGGCGAAGAAGGTCTATGATGTCTGAAAACGCTTCTTTTTGCGAGTCAAGATACCTTCAGGACATAAGACAGAGGAAGTCTATGGTAATGGTAAATAACTCATCCCACATTGCGCAATAGTAGATATATTTAGAATAATCTTGTATGTAATCTTGTATCGCAGTCGAGAGATGGAACTTGTATCCTGGATGACTGGAGTGACAGACCACATAATCTTGAGGAGCTTGATGCGAAAATGCATAACCGCAAGGTACTCACACTCGTCAAGTGATCAAATCTTTAGAATCGCACTTTAATTTACAAAACTAATCAAAAGCCGTATTGAGTTACAGATATCTAAACGAAACCTGTCTGCTATGGATGAAAAAGAGCTAGAAGAGACCGCTAGTTGGTTAGATGAATGGATAAGAGCAAAGCAATGGGAAAACCAGAGAACTAGCAGCAGAGAATCATTTGAGAGGAGGGATTCTATAAAAACCATTGAAATTGATAGCTCAAGGCCCGGTTCCCGCTCCGGTGTTCACAAACCGGCAATCCCCAACTCACCGAGTCGAAGGTCAAGCTACAGTCCTTCACCTGGTCAACAACCTACCACACCATCTTTGGTTAAGACAGTACCATTACAGATACGGTCTGCAAGCCCAAGGTGTTTAAAAGAGGAAAGAAGCTACTTGAATGCAAACATACAAAGCCTAAGGTTAAGTACCCCACGCGTCATGGGGTCCATGTGTCGTTACAGTACTTGTGCCAATGACTTTGTACCTAACTACATGGCTGCAACCGAGTCAGCTAAAGCAAGAATACGATCACAAAGCACACCTAGACATAGACCCTCAACACCTGAAAGAGAACGAGGGTCTGTGAAGAAAAGACTCGCTTACCCAGTCCCAGATCTATGTGACAACAGGTGTGACGATAACTACAATTATTGTGACTATGGTTATAACCTAAGGAGCCCGAGCTTCAAAAGTGTTCAAGTAGGTCATGTTGGTATGGGACAACAATGGTATTCGGCAGACAGCACCAACGGCGGTGAAATATCACCGAGTTCTACTACTGATTTAAGAAAACGGCTAAGGTGAGCTAACCTAACCCATCCCAACCCAACCCAACCCAAACCAACCCATCAGAATAACATAAAGAGCTATCACATCTAAGTTGTTGGGTGATCAGAAGTAGCAGCAATTAATATATGAAGTATTAAATGTATTCTGTTCATTTTCAGACTATTAATTGACTCTGGAATCAAACAAATAATGCATAAAAATTAACAATTCATTCTGCATAATTCATTATCATTATCTTCCATTAACAAATAAATTGTCAAGTCAGATATTACCTAATTCAACTAGTAAAAACACAACCTAATGATCTGATTAAATTACCTAATGAAGCTAAACTCATGATCATGGCTTCCACCATGATCACAAGAGCTGCTTGTAGTTGTAGTTGTAGTTGTTGCTGTACTAGTGCTATGCCCATGAGTAGATGGCCCATTCAGAGGCCCATTAACAGTACCAGCTACACCTAGGCCCAATGCTTCACCCAATGGCCCACCAGGTTGTGAACCCATCCAAGAGCCCTGGCTCAACCACTGGTTGTGGTTATCTGCTTTCAAAACATCTTCACTTCCTATATCAAACCTATGATCATCACTCCCATCGATCCCACCGCTACATTGCATCGACAAAGTAAGCGAGCAATTGTCTCCACCTCCGGTTTTCGACCAAGCATCGATGAAATGCTGACGCCTAGCGCCTGCCGAATCTAACTGAAGATTACAGTAGTTGAAGTGAGAATCATGCTGATTATTTTCCTCAAAATTTTGTGGGAAAATGTGGGTCCTTTTAGATCCTACTCTAGGTGAAGATTCTAAACTCATTGATTGCTTAAATTGTTGACTGGATGAAGACTCATTAACACTACCACCACTCTTCATAAACCATTCACTACACCTACAATCACAAATTCATAACACACAAATAAACACTATCAGCACAACCTACAACATTAAATTACACAAAACAAACATTGAATATATTAATAGTCAAAACTTTGATTAATGTATTACCTGGGATGTTGAAATGAA
This sequence comes from Ambrosia x helenae, assembly GCA_030844895.1. Classification (NCBI taxonomy): domain Eukaryota; kingdom Viridiplantae; phylum Streptophyta; class Magnoliopsida; order Asterales; family Asteraceae; genus Ambrosia; species Ambrosia x helenae. The sequence goes on from CM061230.1 coordinate 111,319,314, forward strand.
GAAGTGGCAGTAACATTAAGGCCACTAGTGGTGATAATATTGGTGTTTTGTGATTGGATTTCCACATGCTTCTTGAACGAGGTCTGTTCTTGTGTGCATGACGCTCACAGTACTTTTGGTCAGGTGCCACATCTCTTGCACATCTCCATTTCTTACCATCTGTCCTCCTGCACCGCCACGGCTCCGGATCCGACCCGCTTGAGAACCTCAACTCCATACCCCCCTCTACAATAATAATAATAATAATAATAATAATAATAATAATAATAATAATAATAATAATAATAATAATAATAATAATAATAATAATAATAATAATATTTTTTCAGACAATTTTATTAACACGTAATCGCGAAAATTACAACAAGACAAGGGGCAACAAGCTGTCAAAGTTTTAATAATAATAATAATAAAATTAAAATTTGCGACATCCCAAGTCAAAGTTTCTATACTTTCTTGAAGAATGTTACAAATAAAGAAATAGTTTTGAGGACAGAAGGAATAAAGAATATTGAAAAAAGAATAGAAATAATAATAATAAAAAAAATAAAGAAGTAGAAAGTAGTACTGTTGGATTGAGTGGATAAAGGTAAGAGGAGATGAGGAGGAACAGGGATAGAAGCCATAATGTACTTGTAGATCATCATCTGCCTCTCAAGTTCTTGCCACTGAGTCGCTGTGAAAAGCACTTTCCCAGTATTATTATTTGACCCTGTAAAATTCCACAACCCATTTTTATTAAAAAAAAATAATAATAATCTGACACAAAACAACTATCAACATTTTATAAAATAATAATAATAATAACCTGTACTGGATTCCAAACAAATCCCAGATGCAACATGGTTGATGACACCACTATCATTAACATTAACAAAGACTCCACTACCACCACCACTACCAACACGATGATCATGGTAATAATAGAAAGAATCATCAAAGGGTTCAGTGGTTGTGTTAGTGTCCCCATTGCCCATTGTGTGTTTTTTGCTTTTTTAAGGAAATACAAAATGTAGATATGTTTGTTCTAAGTTGAGACTAGGATTAAAAGGGTTCCCATGGTTCCTACATTCATCCTCATTAAAGAACAAACAATTGAAACAAAAAAGTTTAAATGTTGGTCCCTACTAGACTATTACTACTACTAGTACCCATGTGTGTTTCTCTCTCTTAACTTTTTGAGGTGAAAGGTGAGGTAATTTGGAAGGGTTCGTTTGAAAGGGTTACTTTAATCAGGAGAGGAGTGTGCTCAATTATGTGATAAGGAAAAAATAAGAAAAGAAAAAGGACTTGACGGTAGCCCCGTAACTCCAATTGTGTTATACAGTCAACGCAAGAAATCTAGATCTGACCACGTCTATGCTACCGTGAGCCTACCCATGTGTTTTGCAGTTGTATTTTGACTTTTTTTAGTTTAAGTTGCGTGTGTAGCTAGATTTTTTTTTTTTTTTTTTTTTTTTGAAGTCTTAAATTATTTTGGTAGTCGAATTTATCTAAATTTTAGGTCGTGTCAAGTCAAGTATGTTTTGTCAAGGCTCAAGTTTAACTGAATTGGTCTCAGGAGTAAGGACAAAATTGACTTATGGACTCATCTATTGATTTATTTAGTTAGTTAGGCTCGGTCTATTCACACCCCCTGGGTTCTATTTTAAACCTCATTAAAGCGTCTCGCTTTGACTAAAGCGATGCGCTTTGGGTCGCATCATGGTACCAGGTTGACTGCTTTATTGGGAAAAGCAAAAACAACTTCAAAGCACATCGCTAAGACCACAAGGTGTGGTTGCCGCCCCCCACCCCTATGCCGCCCCACCACCTGGGCATTTTGGCCCCACCACCACAATTGGCCCGGCAACAACGGCAAATGGGTGCCGGCTATGCCGTTGCCGCGCCAGGGGGGCGGTGTACGCCGGCCCGGCTTGGCAACGCCGGCCCCTTGCCGGTCCCCATACCGTATGGTCTAAGGCCAAAGCGGGGCGCTTTGGCCCTTTTTTTAAGGAGATGAATCTAGACATGTTTTCTAGATTTACCCCCTAAAGCACATCGCTATGGCTAAAGTCAGGTGCTTTACCCCTAAAGCACCCTTATATGGCCAAAGCATGTGCTTTGGCCCTTTTTAAATATATATATATATATATATATATTGTTTTAATTATATTTAAATGGTTTTATTTAATTAAAAAAATATTTTAATCCATTTTTAATTGTTTTAATTTGTTTCCAATCAAAGAAAAATTAGTTTGACATGTTTCGGTTCGTTTATTGCTCATTTGTGGTATTCAGAACAAACAATCGAGAATGAACAACTTTCATAAATATATGTACGTAACACATGAAGTGTGCAATCAATACCATGTTTTACCAAATTTCAAATTTTACATCTCTAATCGATATACTTGACTTCCGAACATTGTTTAACGCGTTTTGGTTCGTTTAATTACTCGTTTCAGAGCAAACAACCGAGTATGAACAACTTTAATAAATCAATGTACGACCCGAAAAGCCTCAAACGAATTTTTAATTAATATAATGTTCACAGTTTATAACCTTTTAAAAACATCTAAAGATGTTGAATTTTACTTGCTTGCATGAACAGTTGTTTTACTAATTTTCGATTCTTGATAGTTTGACTATACTCGTGTTCAGCCTTTAAATCAACAGTCGGATCGGCGCTAACAAGCAACCCATACAGAGTTCGTTGTACTGGTTGCGAAAAGAATTCAACAGTCGGATCGTGGTTTTTTTTTTTTTTGTAGTGATTTTTTTAATATAATTATTGTAAAAATGGAAAGAAATCAACAGTCGGACATGCTTGGTAACAGAGATGAACACTTTCTTTTTGTGTTCTACAATATTTGTTAGTTGTGAATGTTCTTCTAGTTTTTTCAACTTTTAGAAAAAAAAAAAAAAACAATTCAAATGCGGTATGCGCGTTAAAATTCATTAAATAAGTGAAACGTGCGAATTGATCAAACTTTGTAGAGGCCTATGTTCTACGGAAGGTGAGTTGGCAATCAAGGGATCCACTTGGAATCTAAAGCTTCGCGTGTCATCTTGGTCGAACTCATGTTGCAAACATTCGTCTCGTGCGTGTTAGGGTCCGAAATTTTAGGGCTTCTTAGTGAGTTTTTCCAAGACTTCATCCTTGTGCTTTGTAGGGGATTTACGAGGAATGGGTTGAAGGTGTGTGTTGCAAATATAATAATAATGTAAATAATAATAATAATAATGTAATAAGTTATGGTTTCGAAAGGTGGTTTGGTTGTTTTATGAAGGTTTGATCAATATCATCCATACAGAGTTCGTTGTACTGGTTGCGGAAAGAAATCAACAGTCGGACCGGCACAAATTTTCATAAATCATTGTACGTGGTGCTCGGACTATACAGTCGATACCCATATTTTTTTCAAAATACAATTTTTGCATGTCTAATCGACATGCTGGACTTTCGGGCTCTGTTTGACGCGTTTCGAGATGTTTAATTGATCGGTGGTGGTTTTCAAAAGTCACATCCGATCAATTAAATGTACCGAAACACAGTTTCAGAGTCCGAAAGTTCATGATATCAATGCCAAAAACGACTATCATCAAGCAAGTTTGAAGTCAAGCTTCCTCCAATTCCAGTTAATAGATAAACAAGTTTTGTATCCCTTAATATTAAAGGTTAACTTTAATTTTTTGTTTTTTTAGATGCTCATTATTTAAAACTTTGTCGATGCCATGAAATAGAACAAGACAGAAAATACATTGTCGAGCAGTTGATCTATATGTATATTTCTAAAACCTTTCAGGAAAAGGTTCGCCCAGGCTCGGTCAAAGTTCCCCATGTTCCAGCTGACTACCAGTATGCAGACATCTTAACCAAAGGACTTCTGAAACATCTATTCCAACGCTTTCGGTACAGTTTATGCCTTCGATCACCTACGTACATTGGTTAATGAAAGTTGTTCATACTCAACGGTTTGTTCTTAAAGGAGCAATTAAACGAACCAAACCGCGTCAAACAAGGTCCGAAAGTCCAGTATATCGATTAGAGATGTAAAATTTGAAATTTGATAAAACAATGTATTGATTGCACTCTTCATGTGCTACGTACATTAATTTATGAGAGTTGTTCATACTCGGTTGTTTGCTCTGAAACGAACCATTAAACGAACCAAACGCGTTAAACAATGTCCGGAAGCCCAGTATATCGATTAGAGATGTAAAATTTGAAATTTGGTAAAACATGGTATTGATTGCACACTTCATGTGTTACGTACATATATTTATGAAAGTTGTTGATTCTCGGTTATTTGTTCTGAAAACCACAAACGAGCGATAAACGAACTGAAACACGTCAAATTAATTTTTCTTTGATTGGAAACAAGTTAAAACAATTAAAAATGAGTTAAAATATTTTTTTTTAATTAAGTAAAACCATTTAAATCCAATTAAAACAATAATTTTTTTTAAAAGGGCCAAAGCACATGGCTTTGGCCATAGCGAGGTGCTTTGGGCGTAAATCTAGTAAACATGTCTAGATTTATCCCCCCTAGAAAAAAAGGGGCAAAGCTCCTCGCTTTGACCTTAGCGAGGCGCTTTGAAGTTGTTTTTTTTTTGCTTTTCCCGATAAAGCAGTCAACCTGGTACCACGATGTGACCCAAAGCGCCTCGCTTTAGCCAAAGCGAGGCGCTTTGATGGGGGGTTAAAATAGAACCCAGGGGGTGTGAATAGGATGGTCCTTTAGTTAAGCTATACGGTGTGGGCTTCGTTGGAGATGATGTGTTAACGTGGCCATGAGGGGAACACCGCCGGCCATGGTCGTGGAAGGCATGGAAACCTCCATGAGCTCCATGAATTGAATCTAACCGTTGGAGAGGGGAGAGAACGGTGGGACAATGGTAACATTAAAAAAATCTTTTTTTACGTTTATAAAATTTTCACCTATATAGCTCTTCTAAAATACACTTTCTAAATAATAATTTCTCTCATAGATTTTATCATTCTACTACCCTTTCTAAATAATCCCATTTTTTTCTTGTAAATGCACTCACTGTATGTCCCTAGCTAGGTTCCAAGCTTAGATTAGTTGTATGTTAGTTGATGATATGTTTAACCAACGTTTCGTGAGTGTTTATTATGTATTTTGCACATTTGAATGTTGGTTCATGTAAACCAGACGTATGAGTCATGCGCCTGGATTAAACCAGGCGTATGAGGCTCATATGCCTAGATGGTTGTAGGCGTAGGAAGGACAGCCTATAAATAAGTGCCTTAAAGATTTCATTTGTTGCTTTGAATAAGTGAAACCTTATATAATTGTTGCTGAATTTTCGTTTGAATCGTTATTTTGCTTTGTTCGTCATCTCCTATTGGTATCACACCTAACAAACGGTCGGTTTATTGTTTATTGTTTCCGCCTTTAAACCGGGTTTAACGCTAGTTAATCAATTCTTGGTTCGGATTCAAACGAGAAATCGGTTCTACAAATGGTATCAAAGCTTTGGCTAGATTACTAGTGTTTTTAGCATTTGGTAGCCATCAGATTTGTTTTTAATAACAAAGGATTCAATTTTTTATTTTTTTTTGAAGAAAACCCACTTTGAATTTGTTCATATCTTCAATTTTGGATTAGATCATGTTTTTTGGATGATTGACACATGATTAGATGATATCCCCGCATAAAACTTGATCATTGGATCATCAAAAACATGTTCAGATCTCAAAAATTGTTTTGAAGCTAAGTTTAGATAAGAACAAAAATACCAGCTCACGTACGCTTACATTGGAGAGGATGAGTCTCATACGCGTGCTTTGAATCAGGCGTAGGAGACATATGTGTACTTATCCAGGCATAGGTAGCCCTCATGCGCCTAGTTTGTCTCATACGTCTAGTTTCTCTAATACGTGTACTCTAATATGTGTGGTTTAGTCTTCATACGCCTATATCGAGTAAGAAAATATCTCATACGCGTGGATCTTGTCTCATACGCATGTTTAACCCTTCATGCGCCTAGAAAAGCACTCCTAGGCCTAAAAGTTGGTTTTAGGTAAATTTTCAAGGTGTGGAACATCGGGTTGACCAGATTTGACTACCGTTGGCGAACTTTGACTTGTGGTTTATATCTTAGCTATTGATGATAACTACAATATTTAGGATTATTTGGATCAGTTACCTCCTAAACCACAACCTAATGTTAAGCCACCGTGTAAGGGTGTTCATCGAATCGAATAACAAATTTTTGAATTATTTGAATCGAATTTTTTGAATAATTTATATTTCTTACTGAATTCTTATTCAATTCAAATTCGATTAAAAGTTGTCCACTTCGATTCGAATAAAAAAAAAACTCAATTCGAATTCGATTTGAATTCGTATTAGAAACTCGAATTCGAAGCGAATTCGAATAAATTCGTTTAAGGTTAAGATTTAAGTTATGGTCTTTAGTTAGGCTTGGGCTTGGTATTGGGCAAATTTATGAGTTAGGTCAGATTCATAGACTAGCCCATATTCTAAAGTTATAGGTGTGTGTGTGTGTATGTATGTATATATATATATATATATAATAAATATGTGTTATTTTTATTCAAATTTTGAATCGAATCGATTTTAAAATCATAAATTCGTATTCGATATTTTCAACTCGAATTGAACTGAATTTGAATTCTTGATTATTGAATCGAATTATGAACACCCCGACCACCTTGTAATCCGTGGGCTTACACATCATAAACGAATAATTAACAGGCTCAGCAATAGCAACAAGTAGTTGTGGCAGGATGTAATCCATTGTGACACCCCAGGAAAATCCCACATCGGTCGTGGCCAGGAGAGATCCTTGGTTCATATGTGATCAAATGCCTCTTAAATCACTAACGCATTTTTGGGCTTTAATGTTAGTGGATGAGAGAAAAACTCCAACTTTATATTTAATTGATCAATAAATAATAAAGTGTCACTTAAAAGATAAATAAAATAAAGATTCTTTATCTTGTTCTCGTTAGTACAATGCCGTTAGCCAATGGGGGCCCGAGTTGCCTCAGATAGCCGTAAGAGAGATCCTTCGGTCTTCATGACCGTTAGCCTATTAGGGGATACGAGGTTGCCAGGATTGACTCCTTAGAGAGACCCTTTGGCACGGAATGCGAGAACTAAGGGAGGTGTACGGTGTTTCGGTTCGGAAGGAAAGCCTCCAACTTAAGAAGATGATAAGTCCGAGGACCAGAGACTTGACTGCGGTTTGAGGAACCCGCTATACGTGAGGCCCTGGCGGAGTACCCCAGGTGGACGCACGCTGGAAAGGTTCTGCATTCTACTCAGTAGTAGCCTCCGCTTCTCTATCAAGGAGTCAACACTTCAATACCACTCTCGTCTTCCGCACAATTAATTATTTTTAATTACTAATTTTAATAATAAACTTAACTACGGAGGGCTGTGAGATGGGCATATCTATCTACTATTATATTTTATCTTTTCTTTTATCAAACCAAACCTTTTTCAAAAACTATTTTTATTAAAGAACCCCTTCGTTTTATTTTTCTTTTTAAAACCCGATCGATTAAATGATGAAAGGTTGAGTAGGAGAAAGTGTGAACTCTGGAATACGATACTCAATACTTACCCTAGAGGCTATACTATGCACGTCAGGTTCTCTGCCTATGTGTTGGTTTTAGAGTCTAAAGTAAATATTGTTTACTTTATAAATTTAAAACTTTGTTAATAAGGCTTTAGTAAAATCAATCGTTTCCCTCAAACCACTGTTTTGGAGTTGACAAGTCAAAGTTTTTAACACCAGGAAAATTGACATCTTTTTAACACTTAAACCCAACGCATCAGTTTTCACTCTTACACAAGACAATCTCATTTTCTCGTCTTATGCCTAATGATGCCATGTGTTTATTCTACATATAAGTGTTTATTCTACATATAATATACATCTTTACCTGATTTAAATTTTTACTTAATTTGATTTTTTTTCTAATAACTTTATTTTGTTAATATTTAGAAAAATGACTATGCAGGTGTAGGGTTGCAAACGAACTGAACGAGCATGAACAAAGTTTTGTCCGTGTTCGTTTGTTATGGAAATACATGTGTTTACAAACAGTTCATGAACACTCACTGATGATAGGGTTAATGAATGGTTAATAATATGCCCATTTTGTGTGTTTTTGTTGTGTTTATATTAATTATATGTGATGAATGGGATGACTACGTGAGTTGTGATCGTTTCAAGATAAATGGCTAAGTGGATGGAATTAGAGCAAAAAAAAACGTGAAGCGTAGTGATCAAGTTGAAGATTAGGAGTTATAGTGACGTTCGGGAGCTCAAGGAAGAGAATCGGATGTTTGTAGGGTGTTTAAATGATGTTTATGAAGAAGAATTGAAAATTGGAAGGTGTTTGGATGAAGAAAAATGAGAATATATGGTGTTTGGATAGGGAGAGATAGGATTAGAGGATGTTTGGATACAATATTTTGAAGGGAAAATGCTTGGGAAGAAAAGGAAGAACATCGACGTAAGCTACGGCTCGGAGGCGTAGCTTACAGTTGAGCTAAAGGAAAAGGAAGAGGAATCTGAGCTTGTTGGAACCGTAAGCTACACTTCAGAACAGTAGCTTATGGGCTACGGCTGGCCTGAAGAGATGCTGGGAGATTCACTGAGACGTAAGCTACGGTTCATACCAGTAGTTTACGGCGGGCCTAAGAGAAATTTTAGGAAAGTTGTTTTCTTAATTATAAAAAGATTTTTCTTAAACCCTAATCGATTCCAGCCTCTATTGACGAAAATTAACAATCTTTGAAGTATTTTGGAGCTACAAACATCAACAATCATCATCATCCATCCATATCTTCGATTCTCATCAACATGTTTGGGTTTGTTATTGAACTTTTTGCTATGTTTCTTGTAACCATGAGTGGCTAAACATCTTTGTAATCACCTCCGGGTGTACAGTTTATTTTTGAAACTTTAACTCTTGTTTGATTTGGTTTATGGATTGTCTTTTAATTACTTGAAAGATATTTGTGGTTTGAGTTATTTAAACAAGTCACGTTTGTGCAATTGCTTATCTTTTAGTCATTCGCATTCGGTTTCTTGCATCGTGAGCAGTTTGATTAACGGGAGGGTAGTTTTTATTCGTGGGTTGGTACTTGGTAATTAAATTGAACGAGTTATTATTAAAAACTTGTGTTTGATTATCACTTAACTTAAACCGTTCAACAAAACTATGTCTATGTAGTATCTAATCATCTAAACAAGGGTATGGTGAATCATTGAACCAGAAACCTGGAGGGGATTACTTCTTTAATATTATTGTTATAATTTCCTAAGTTCATTTTCTTAAATTGCAAAACAAATAACAAAACAATTTGACTTTAATTTTATTAGTTAATTTACAAAACTACGATTGTCCACCAATTTCCTGTGGTGACGACTCACTTTCACTTTACTACTTATTTTCATTATTATTTATTGACCCAACGACATCGATCACTTACCGAACGAGATTTTCTGTTCATGTTCATTTATTAAGGAAATGAACTTGTTCGTGTTTGTTTGTTAATTTTAGTTAACGAACGTTCATGAGTACAAATGAACACAAACAAACACAAACAAATGTTCATGAATGGAAACAAACATACACAAATGTTCATGAACATAAACGAACATATATTAAATTTCGAATAAAGTCACGTCGTACTTGAGTACTTAAAATAATTCTTGATAATACAAAGGATAATATGGTAACCCTAACAATTCATTCACATACTCTATCTCCCTCTACCACTTTCTCTCCTTAAAACATAAATACTTATTCTCACGTTGGAGGGTAGTCACAGGGATAACCCCATTCCTGTGACGAGTCCTAACGAAACAGGGTTTCTGTTTTGCAGTGGTTCGAATCAAGCCTTTTTGGAATAGTCTAGATCAAAGTTTCTGCCCAGAAGACTAGACCCTATTTCTTCATAAATGTATATAAATTAATTAATAATTAAACAAACGAGCCAAGTGCAAGCTTGAAAACTATAATTTACAGGCCGAACTCGAGTTTTAAAAATGACAAAATTACACAGATGGTCCTTGTGTTTTTCATGAAATAACATGTTTGGGTACTAAGAATTTTTTTTAACTTGTTCAGGTCTTGTGGTTTGGATTTTGTAACAAGAATGGGTATTAAGCCTAACGGCTGTTAAAATCTAACGGAAAACACCCTCACATGCTCCTCACGTGAGGGTATTTTTGTCTTTTCCATCCTTGTGCTTTGAATTTATAGTATTCAGGCCCAAACTAAGCAACGACTTATCTAAGCATGAACCCATAAGATTCGAAACCAAGCCCAACAGGTCAGGGTCTCGGCCATCAGTTACTGTCAATGCAAGCAAGTCAACCAACGTCTAAGCCAGAACATAGTTCTGAATAACCCTGGTACTTGAGGAACATAGCACACGAATAGTTATGGCAACTGGGAACCGATTACCATGGGCAATTAGAGCAAGCGAGTGACTCTAGTGAAATACATAAATTTGTTCAACACGGGATGCACTCTTGAGTTGTGAAGGTATAGGATTGAGGAGTGCAATCAATCCAGCTCAACTTGGTGCCCAGATCAAGCACAAGGTTGGTAGGTTGAAGATGGGTTTTGAAGGAGATAGAGATGGCGTAGTGTTTGGTTGATGAGTATATGATTATTAGAGCTCCAAAAGCTATGGATGAATTGAGTGTGTTGGAGTTGGAGTTGTAGATGGAGAAAAAAGGGTGAAACAGATAAGACAGATATACCCTCACGTGAGGAGCATGTGAGGGTGTTTTCCGTTAAATTTTAACAGTCGTTAGGCTTAATACCCATTTTTGTTACAAAATCAAAACCACAAGACCTAAACGAGTTAAAAGAATTGCTTAGTACCCAAAGACGTTATTTCATAAAACCACAAGAACCAACCGTGTAATTTTGTCTTTAAAAATAGAGCTCGAAACAAGTCAAACTCAAGGTCAAGCCTCCCGAACGATAAACAACCGAGTTGGCTCGATTCGTATACACCTCTATAATAAATAGGGAAATGCTATGGCTGTGAGATTTTGTGGGTGACAAAGGCTGTGTATTTAGAGACACTTTAGAGGAAGGTGTTTGTTTCTGACAGGAGCGTGGCTGTTTCCGTGAAGATAAGTCGCCATCATAGTGCTGACCCAAAATTTGTCAGCCATTTACTATTTAGGCCCTCCCTCCTATCTACCATTTTCGCGATTAACATACATACCGTTTGCCACCATTTTATGCATCACCTTTTTTTTTAAAAAAAAACCACACATCATGTTTTTTTAGTTTATAGCCAATGTTCAAAATATAAACATGTGTATATCAACTGCAATTTATGATCTTGCATGTTTTCAGAGGGTTAGATTTAATTACAGATATGACGTCATCATGTAATCAAAAGATAAAAATCCAAAAAATAAAGTCGTGGTGGTATGTTAAAAATAATATCCATCCATGTTAATGTCTATCGAATATCATAAAAAAATAATATTACCATCGCTACCGCTATTTGGTTGGTATTGGTTTGTTTTATCGTGATACCGTGCACAATAATTGTACTAGCTATAGTTTATAATAGGGGAATTGGATTTTAATAATCCGAACTTTGACTCGTTGGCCGATAATAATCTGTACTTAAGAAATTCCCCACAACAGTCCAAACTTTCAAAATATTGGCCGACAATAAACTTTTGAACTTTCAGACTCTTTAAATTTTGAAAATGGGTTAGTTTTCTGTTAACAAAAGTTTATTGTCGGCCAATACTTTGAAAGTTGGGACTGTTGTGAGGAATTTCTTAAGTACAGATTATTATCGGCCAACGAGTCAAAGTTCTTCATCAATTATGAGATCATCATCTACCATCAACTTCATCATCACATAATTCAAGAAAAAAATGGTCCAATCTGTTGCCTCTATTCCTAGTTCTAGTCTTTATAGCAGAGATCAGTTTCTTAGGTCGGTTAGATTTGAGTAAGAATGTTGATCTCCTCAATTCATGGACTGAATCGTTCTATCAGTTTACGACGACCTCGTTTTCGGCTTCTTCGGTTAAATCAGTTGATGAGGATCCAATTTTGGGATCCATTTGAACCATTCCATAACTATACCATTTTGGATATCACTGAAATACTAAAACAAATCAGCAAACAAACCTACACCAACCACCCATCTCGATCTGAAGGTTCGATTTGTTAGGGCTCCATCCCTCAAACCTGTAACTCGATCTGTACATCGAAGCACCATCTCAATTCGATTTGTTAGGACTCTGTACCATTATTGTCGGTTGAAGCTCTATACCGATTCGGGGTTTTGATTCATGAGCACAAACAAGAAAAATAATAAAAACCTTTCTTATATTGTTCTTTTGGTGGAGGGGAATTGAGGGATGACCCGGCCATTGGTTTGGGTTCGAGTCCTAATCCCGACCGGTTTTACCGATTATTTCACTATCGTGCCTTTGGGCGGGTGAGTGGTCGGGTTTTCCTGGGAATTGGTGGCCCGGGTACTCTCGAGTACCTGATTCGCCAAAAGGACGCCCGAGAGTGCTCGGAAATTGATTCGTTAGCCGTTCAAAAAAAATATCAATCAAACAAATAAGAGGTTGTATTTATAGGTGATACACACGCCTTCGAATCAACGCAACAGTTGGCTAACACACACCTCTTCAAACTAATGCAACGGTTAGCTAAAATATATGAGATGTTTCAATTAAATGAAGGCATGAAGAGACATGTTGGTTAGAAATGTATTTTTTTTTTTTTACAAACGGTTGCCAAGTAACATCGTATCAGTTTAAAGTGTCATCGTAACAAATGTCTCTCCTTTCACACCCCAAATTGATTATATGTGTGTGTTCGTAATAAGGACAAATTGCTTATAGAAAAAACATAAAATTCTATAGTATGGAAGTGTTTTATATATATTTACATTATTTTAAGGAAGAAAATACGGATGATGTTAATTTTTAATACTGAAAATGAAGATGCTCTTGTTTGATACAAGAAAGTCAAAAAGGTTGTGCAAAGTTACTGGTTTATATATACATTACATGTTATTTTAATTCTTAGGACATGTTATAAATTTAATCTTCAAAACCTAGTTCATATGTAGTGGGGGACTTTATTTATAAAGTCTCTTTCTTTGATTGGTTCACGTGGCAGCTGAGTCAGCATGAAGAGAGAAAGTAAAAAATGGGTGTAGTGGTAGGGGCTTTATTTATAAAGCCTCTGTTTCTGATTGGTTGTTTATTTTATTATTTTTTAATCTTTTAACTTAAAATAATTAAAATAAAAGACAAATAAATATAAAAAAATTACAAATAATATTAAAACACACAACTAGTATTAATTAAATTAAAAAAAACAAACAACTTAAAAAAATTACAATACCAAATTAAAAAAAAAACAAACAACTTAAAAAAATTACAATACCAAATTAAAAAAAAAAAAAAAAAACAAACAAGTGAACCATACGGAAACATGTTTGTGTTGTGGTGTGTGTGTGTTTTTAGTTTAAGTTGGATGTGTATATTGAGTTATTGTGTGTGTATATATATAAAATCTAAAAAAAAATGTTACAGTTCAAAAAATTAAATGTGCAACGGTCAAAAAAAATTTGACCGTTTTTTTTCAACTCTCCGCCACGTGTCATGATTTGATTGGCTACTTCATTTGTTATCAAGCGTTATATTAATAACGCTCCCGAGTGTTTAACGAAAATAACGCCGGGCCGTTATGGTGTTTCGGGCGCTATTTTTGCATTTTTGGCCCAAGTAACGCCCCAATACGGTAGGTCTTATTAAGGTATTAAGAAGCAAAAAGCCAGCTAATAGCTTGGATGTACAATAATAGTAAATAGGAAACAACATACTTTGATATATTTTATTAAATGATCACAAACTATTGTAAGCATTGAGAAACCAAAATTAATGATTTAGTCAAGTCAACTATTGATAATAAGAAATTAATGGTTGAAATGGCCAAAGAAGCAAGACAAATACAATAATGAACATCACTCAAACTTGAATGTTGAAACTTTTTTGAAGTAATTTAAATAGAAAATTAAATAGAAAAAAAGCTAGAGATTTGAGGACTTTAAAACTTCCATATAATAACAAGATTTAAACATGAGTCACAGCTATATATTCAAAGACACGAATTGGGCATACAGGTAAAAATAAGATAAAACTGACAAAAATATGATAATCAATTAAAAATATAAAAGTTTTTTTTATGAATAAAGTTCAAACCTATTCTCATGTTAGACCCCGTAGTGGGGCGTTATTTGTCTGAAAATTCCAAAAATAGCGCCCGAAACACCGTTACTCCGGGGCGCTATTTTGATTAAACCGGGGCAAGCGTTATTTAAATAACGCCAAAGCAAAATCGATCAGCCCAATTGGAAGTTGACACGTGGCTCGGCATTGAAAACAAACGGTCAAAAAAGTTGACCGTTGGGGCACTTTAATTTTTTGAAGGGTAATTTTTTTGAAGGTTTATATATATATACACACACTTTTTATATAAAACACAAACACAACTTACACAACCAAAACTAAAAACCACACACCACAACACAATCTAAACACAAAACATGTTTCCATATGGTTCACCATTCGGGGTCTCGGGTCGTCCGGGTGCGAGGCCAAACACTACGAGGCCAAACACTACTACTCCGCTGCCACCCAATTGGGGCGAGTTTGACGCGAATACAATCCAATACGCGCAACTTCTTGGCATGCCCGGTCAATTTTATCCGGGCCCAAACATGGCGGGTCAATTTTTTCCTCCACCAAACTATGTCCAAGCTTCTCAAGAGGAGCCTGAGTCCGTGCCAGAAACTCAAGTCGAGACCAACGAACCACGTCAACCTGAGGGTTCTCAACGGGGGCGCGGGAGACGCTCGCATAAAAGGAAAGATGCTACCGCTCCTCGTCAAAAAAAGCAACAAGAACGTTGGGAAAGAGAAGAGGAGTTTGCTTTAGCGCGAGCCTGGCTCGACATATCGGAGGATCCCGAAGTTGGTTAGTATTTTTTTTTTGTGTTTATATATGTTGGTTAGTATTTTTTTGTGTTTATATATATATATATATATATATATATATTTATAATGTTGGTTAGTATTTTTTTTTGTGTTTATATATATATATATATATATATAATGTTGGTTAGTATTTTTTTTGTGTTTATATATATATATATATTTTTTGTAGCAAACTATCAACATAGCCCGTTGTTTTGGCAACGGATTGAGAGCTGTTTTTTGCCGCCATGGGTAGAGGGGAGTATCGAGAGCACGACTCGATATCGGGAAAGTGGTCGGACATAAATAATAAATGTCACTCGTTTGCGGAGGTTTACCAACGTTGTAATTTATTTAAGTTGTTTTTTTTAATTTGGTATTGTAATTTTTTTAAGTTATTTGTTTTTTTTAATTTAATTAATATTAGTTGTGTGTTTTTAATATTATTTGTAATTTTTTATATTTATTTGTCTTTTATTTTAATTATTTTGAGTTAAAAGATTAAAAAAATAATAAAAAAATCAACCAATCAGAAACAGGGGCTTTATAAATAAAGCCCCTACCACTACACCCCTTTTTCAGTTTCTCTCTCCATGCTGACTCAGCAGCCACGTGGACCAATCAGGAAGAGGGGCTTTATAAATAAAGCCCCTTACTACACATGGTCTTACCTGATTGCCTATTGATGAACTTAAATCGAACAGGTGAAAAGCAAAATAGAAACCGATTAATGAACCTGAGAAGAACATGTAGAGGGGTTAATTGACGAACTTAATTACTGATGTTCGATTTGATATGCAACGGCTTACCTTGAAGTTTGATTTGCAATATATAAAACTAGGTTATGTACCCATGTGATACACGGGTTAAAAAAATTAAATTATATATATTATATATAAATTTATAAATATAATTAAAAAGATCAGATTACATATTATATTAAAAATAAAAATAGTTACTGAAGGGATAGGGAGCCTAATCCGAGAGGAGGCGTCCCTATCCCCATAAACAGGATCCTCGCACCAAGCTATGGCGCAAGGATCCACTTGCACGCGAGCAACACAACAAGCAGCATAGCGCGCTAAGACAGCTGATAAGCAACAAGCTACGTCTGATAAGCGTGTACTGCCACGCGCGGAATCTTCCCTTAACACTTTTAGTACGAGGTACAAAAGATAACAAAAGGAAGATTCACAAGGATCTGTGTCAGAGTACGCGCGAATAAGAGAAGGACATGTGGCAGATAGTACAACTACTGAACGGCTCTACTGTACCCATGCTGCCCACCATGCTGCCATCCACAGTGACCAACAGACATACCTCGCCAACTGTCAGACGTCACATCAGACGCCAGAGGCAGGCCCAGCCACTGCAGCAAGGACAACGTCACTGTTCACCACCCAGAGCTTGCCACGTGTCCAGCTATTACAACGACCACACTGTAGCATGACGTCAACAGTAATTGGCCGTTTCCTGCCATTTTCAGGAAGGGCATGGACTTGGGCCTTGACTGGGCCCAAGCTAACGACATGTCCCATGGGCCTCTTCATTCGGCCCACAACTATGCCTATAAATATAGACATACTTCTTCTTGTAAGGGCATTCAGAAATTAACCATTGTAACACATACCATTCTTGTAATATTCCTCTCGTAATAATATTCCGGCAGTTACAGTGGATGTAGGTCGTTTCCGACCGAACCACTTACATCTCGTGTTTAAACTCATTCCACACACGCACTTCACACTCACTAAATCTCCTTACGGGTTAACCAACGAGGTTTGGGTAAAAGGATTAATCCTGACGCGACATAGGTATAAACCACTCGGGGATTAGTCATAATCACCGTGTTACTTATTGTTTCTTCAGTTACCTTTACATTCAAAAAAAATGTTAAATATTCTTCAGCCCCTAAATAATTTCTTGTAAAAAAATTTCATATTTACATAAAACGTTTTTTCAAACCTTCCATATTGTGGTTGTTACCTTGTAGATTACATCTACAATAACACAAAAAAAAATCAAAAGTAATAAGAGTAAATCTGTTTAGGCTAAGATATAAAAAAATGAAATTAATTTAAAAGTATGTCCTCATCCGTTAAACCATCTCAATCGAGTATCGTTCATTTAAGAATTTGACATCAAGTTTCTTCCAAAGCCAAAGTATATATAACCGTGAGTGTATAATCATTTTTTTTCTAACATCAAGATCTTTAAACATAATGACATTTATTGGTTCAATCTAATTGTAATTACAAAAAAGAAGATTGCGTGAATTAATAACATGAAAATGAAGATCGAAACGAATTAGTAATGAAAAGACTGTATTGCTTTGTTGAAGTAACTTAAAAAACAAAGTTATTGAATATTTCAAACAATGATTTTTCATATATAAAATGTATTTTATGTATCAAGCTAGTATGATACGAAAATACCCAAACATATTTAGTTTTGTATAAATTCAAATATGTAATTGATGTAGATTGATTTATTTTATTTTGTTTGTTAAGAACATTATAAGAAATATAGTTTTAAACTTAAAGTGTAAGACCACGTATTAAAAGATAAGTTAATTTAAGGTACACGATTTAAATTTAAATTTAATAATAAAAATATGCTATCTTAAAAAGGAATAGTTTTTTCATAAAGTTCACTTCTGTTAGTTAATAAACATTTTAAAATTATGTCTAATAATTTATTTCTAATTTTGTATTGAAATATAATTATATTAAATGATTTACAAAAACATATATCATATATTAAACTGAATTTCGGTAATTATATTAATAATTATAGTTATAACCAATAAAAACTAAATAAATAACTATCTCTCAGGTTTTGATATTGGCGGTTTTTCTAACAAGGACACACCCCCCCCCCCAAAGCCTTAGAAAACTTTGGCGAATGCCCTTTTTGGCAAAATCGCTCAGAGCCTGGGTGAAGTTTTTAGTCTATCCCCTCGTCAGAGGGCAGTTATTGAATGCTTGCAAAAGCCCCCACTGTCACACCCCAACCGATGGCGGAATACATCGGGGCGAGACTTGGGATAGATTGTTCAAAGACTTCATGACACTAGAATTCGTGACAATATGATTTAAAGATAAAATTTCATTCATAGCATAATTATCGTCTAAAAAGATAACAGAATACAAATTGTTTTCATGAAAGGAGAAATACGACATCAAAATATAGAACTTAAACTAGCGTGAGTTTCTAGTCCAATCCTAAGTAGATTTCTTGAATATCCTGCATCAAACATTTCCTGCAACATGTATAAAATATCCGTCAACACATAAAGCATTGGTGAGCATACTAGTTTTAGTTTACATACATAGTATTTTAGAATGGTTTACTCAAATCTCATACTATAGCATTGCACATACCTATCATACAAAAGACATAACTCAAACCCGCGAGTACCACAGCGTATACCTAACATATTCATGTTAGGCCGTTTAAATCTTAACAATGACCCATAAAGGGGGCGGTGTGCTAGTCCTATAGCGCTATACATGTTAAGTGGGCTAATAATAGTTAATGATTTATGTCTAAGTATCTAAGAATCATAAGCATGGCAAGTAGCATATAAGTATGTTTAATAGATTGAGCATGTGTGTTTATGAAAGCATTAGTGTGTTTTGCATATGATACATGTTTACACCCCAAAAGTGATAAAGAGTAAAAAGGGGACAAGTATGAACTCACCTTTGGGTGCGTTTAGTAAGGCTCCAAAGAATGAGTCTTGGGGGATTAGTTCCTTAGCCTTGGTTAACTAAAATAAAAAAAATAAGGGTCTTAGATTCGAGTTTAGGTTATAGATTCAAGAGAGTCAAGCAAGCCTTTTAGGTGAACCAAAACACAAACCACCATGAAGGTGATTCGGATGGTCATAAGAGTCAAGCAAGCCTTTTAGGCGAACCAAAACACAAACCACCATAGAGGTAATTCGGATGGTTAGGAGAGTCAAGCATTGGTAAGGTAGGGATGTATCCACAAACCTTTCCGAGTTATTAAATTAGTAGAGTTTATATAATTTAGTATTTATATAATATAACTTAGAAAGTAGGGTATGGTGACTTAGTTTGGATGAGCCTTGGCCTTCCTTTTGTCAACCATGAACCATAACACAAGTCCCTCCATCATTGAGTTGTTGGTGAACTTGGTTGGTATTATTAACAACTTAGTGCATAAAAGATAATAGAAGATGACCACATTTGAGGCCTCAAATTGGTGCCCTACTCATGTTTATTTGCCATGGCAAATAGGAGAGAGGTCCTAGAGGTTTCCTCAAAGGGTTTGAAGAAGAGGAGAGTGAAGAAAGTAGAAGAGAGGTTGAAGGTGAAGTGACAAACTCACTTATTCTTGAGAGAATTCTTGAGAGATTTGGAGATTTAGAGAGGATTTAGGATTGAGCAAGTGTTAGAATGGGTAGGGAGTGGTGTATTTATAGTTGGGGTGAAGGGGTTGGGTATTTAATGAATTAATTAGGGTGGTTAGAAGTTAATTAGTGGTAAATATATATTTAAAAGAAAAAAGAAAAATAAAATAAATAAATAAATGAAATGGACGGCACTTTTTTTTACATAACATTTCATGTTTTTTTTTGTATTATTATATATACATATATATATATATATATATATTTTATTAATAATAAATATATATTATGATCTTAACTAAATAAGTTTCTTGTTATAACGCCTAAACTGAATATGATAGATTATAATGACGACCCGTCAAGAATTGGTAGGAGTAACCTAAACGAAACGAATAAAGGCGAATTTAGAATTTGTTAAATATAGCATTTATAATACAAGAAAATTAAGAATCACGCGACGTTATATAAAGTTTGCGTCACGTAGAATTTATAGAATAAATGAAATAGATTAAGATTAAATGTAATTGATAAAATACTTTTCCATTGATCATAAGCTCGGGATTACAAGGGTACAAAATGGAAAGATACAAGAATACAAGGACTAGAATTGAAAATACAAAAAAAATACGAATGTTACACCCACGCCCAAGATTTCCTGACTGTTATCCCGATCGAAGGTCTAGGCCAAAGCATGTCCGCTATTGAATACAGGGCCATTCTTAAATATCGTCTCATGATCCCCATGTACCAGGAGGATGGAATATGTCCGATTTGCCGTAAGGTCTGCATGGATGAATACGGGGAACATGCAGTTCATTGTAAGGAGTTACCCGGTTTCAAATATCGGCATGATTGGGTTCGGGACATTGTGTGGGACATTTTAAGACGGGCTGGGATCTCAGCCAAGAAGGAGGCCCCTGTGAACTTCCTCTCAGATCCAGGAGAATGGAGATCCACTCTACGACCAGCAGATCTCCTTGTCTTTGGGTGGGTCGGGGGGAAGCATGCTTGTGTTGACCTGACGGGTGTATCTGTCCTAGTTGGGTTGAGGGATAGTGGCTTTGTAGCAGGGCAAGCGGTGCGGAAAGCAGAGGCAAAGAAGGTAGAAAAACATGCTAAAGCCTGTGAGGAGAACCAACACGTTTTTGTGCCCTTGGCCTTTGATACCTTTGGCTCATTGGCACCGGAGGCTATCCGTTTCCTGACCAGGGTCCAACGGGTTATTCATAGTAGTGTCTCGGCTCCGGGTGGGCAGGGTTACGTTTTTAGTAGATTAGGATTTGCTATTCAGAAAGGGGTGGCGGCGCAGCTTGTTGCTCGCCTGCCCGTTATCTTGATGTAATTTTCCTTGTTCTGGAATGAAAGTAATTTATTAATTAAAAAAAATAATAATTATTAAATAAATAAACAAAATGAAATAATTTTCCTTGTGTTGGATGTTGGGCCGAGGAAGCTGAGGGAGGCAGTGGGCCTGTAGGGTGGGTAGGCATATGGGAGTTTGGTTTGGGCCGGCGAGAATAAGTGTAGGTGTAAGGGGCCGCAACAGTGTGTGGTGCGGGTGGGATATTGGGCTGGTAAATGGGCTGCGAAGCAGGCCTGAAAAAGGCGAAGCCCGGTGGTAAGGTGTCGTCCAAAAAGTTATAGGACGTAGGCGGATGAGGAAGTGTATAAGGGAACACGTGCTCATCAAAGGTTACATGTCGGGAAATGTGAACCTTGCCTGTGGTAGGGTCCAAGCAACGGTATCCACGGAAATCAGGGGGATATCCGAGGAAGATACATCGCATGGACCTATGGTGAAGTTTATGGGGTAGAGTGGCGGATGTGTTGGGATAGCAAGCACAACCGAATACTCGTAAGTGGTCATAGGCCGGGTGACGGAGATAAAGGACAAAGGTAGGTGTGTAGAAATTAAGTCGTTTGGTAGGTAGGATATTGTGTAGGTAGGTGGCAGTGTGGAGGGCCTCAACCCAAAACGAAGGAGGTAGATTCGCATGAAATAAGAGGGCTCGAATGATGTCATTCAAGCGGCGAATCATACGCTCGGCCCGTCCGTTTTGCGAGGATGTTTGTGGGCAAGCAAAACGGAAAAGAAGACCGTGTTGTTGGGCAAAGGTTTTAAATGCTGAATTGTCAAATTCACCCCCTAAGTCACATTGGAATGTTTTTATGTTCCGGTTAAATTGTGTGAGTATTAGTTGATGGAATTTGGCAAAGGTAGGAAAGGTTTCGGACTTATATTTAAGGGGGTATACCCACACGAAGTGTGAGAAATTGTCAATTAGCACCATGTAATACATATATCCGGATTTACTCGTGATAGGCGAAGTCCATAAATCGCAATGAATGATATCAAAAGGAGCAAAAGTAAATGTATTAGAAGAATAAAACGGCAAACGTTTATTATTTGAAATTTGACAAGAATTGCAAATATTATTACTTTTGTCCTTATTACAATGAAAATTTAAATTGCGATTTAAAATATCTAAAACTTGCGCCCCGGGATGTCCCAAACTGTAACAACCGGAAATTTATGACGTCATAATTAACAAAAATTAGACTAATTAATAATAATTAATTAGTAGTTAATTAGAATTACGATTGGGCCACCTGCGGTGTAGCCCAATAACCATATCCGGATTACAACCCAAGGCCCAACAAGAAGTAGCACTCGGCCCGATAATGACTTTATGTGGGCCGAATAAGTTAATAACCCGATTAAACGATTGGGCCTACCCGAATAAGTGTTGGGCCTAATTCCAAGCCCGATAATGGCTAAAGAACCGTATCCTAGTGGGCCGAAGAGAGTGTAGATCTTGGGCCCAACCTCCTTCATAAAAATAAAGACTAGGCTTATGGTAGTGTGATCAAGCCCAAACCCAATAAATTGGACAAATATGCGGCCCTCTTCACATGGGGTAACCGCCATTTTGGAGGGAATAATACACCTCAATATTACTTCAACACTCCAAGGCTTGATAACCCTCCACCTCATGACCCTAGAAGCCTACTCCATCATATCAATGCATGCCTTGAACCTCTATAAGAAAAAACCATCGGCTCACTCCCAACCCTTTCAAAACATTGTGAAACCACTTCAACTCCATTCATTCAACATGCAAAACCATCCTCCTACCCATCACAAGTAATCGGCTCCCCTTACCTTATCATTAAACCACCTTTTCAATTCTATAACACCACTTTTACTAGCCTAATATACCACCCTTCATGAAAGAAATCCAACCCACTTAAAGCAAAACCCAATCGGCCCAAGTAGTTAGCCGAATATTAGCCGGATCAAGATCATCATTTGGTAGGTACGAGTCTAGAGTCCCTTAAGGTCGTGTGCCAAGCTGTAATGGCCAGCTTTTAGTTAGATCTTTATGACTAAGCTGTAATGGCCAGCTATACGTATGATTATTTATATATGTGTGCAATAACTTGATTTGTGTTGAAACAGGAAACCATGGAAAATAGAAATCTTGCTTTGAGCGAAACCGTAGACTCGGAAATAATTAATGTGAGTGCATGTACCCCTATGTTTAAATGATTTCGGGGTGAATGCATGTTAGTTTTTACGTGTGATTTGATAAAATATTGGTTCATGATCATGAAAGAGTTAATAGAATCGGTCGAATAGAATGGATCCATTCGGTATCAACGGGATGTATTTTTCTAAACCAAGTAGAGGTTTGGAACCACATTAAGCATTTGTATGGTGCTCCATCGTTAAATATGTTCCACCTTAGAATGACCGAACCATATGAGAATTATTGTTATTATTTATAAACGAGTCTAAATCTGGCATCACTCACTAGCTTTGTGGCTAACGTATTTTTAACATGCATTTCAGGTTGATTAGATATGGGGAACCCGAGCTCAATAATGTGCAAGTTCAAGTTTTAAAGTGTAGTTAAGGAAAACGGCTCTTGGGCCGGTTTATTAAATAAATGGGCTTCGGCCCAAGTGTCTAATAAATGAAGATGTTTAAAAGTTATGTTTTAAAGTCTTAATGGGCTTCGGCCCAAGTGGTTAAAACTCGGAACCATGAAGTGTAACGGGCTCAGCCCGGTTGGAAACTATGTAATGGGCTCGGCCCAGTCATCGTTGTTTTGGGGCTTGGCCCGGTTGTATGTTTATATGGGCTTGGCCCATGTGAAATAAATAAGAATGTGTTTTATTAAGTATAAAGAATTATTAGAATAAATAAATTGGTAATTAATAATACGTGTCACGATTACCAATCCGTAATGACTCATTAATTTTCGGGTCGTTACAGGTTGGTATCAGAGCTCGGGTTCGGGTATAGTGGGGAGTTTATAGAACTAACTTAATAATACTTGTTGTGATTATTTGTAATAGAATGACTCGAGGGGAAGAAAGAAATCAAGAGGGACAAGACGCCCGGGGAAAAGCCCCAATGGAGTACGAAGAAGGAGAAATTAGATATGAAGAAGTTGTGGAAGACAACGAAAATGTACGCTTCCCCGACATAGAAGCGCTTGTAAATGAGATCCCGGGTTTAACATGGGGAAACAATGGGGTGGAGTTAAATTTAGGAGGGGTTGGCGTGATCGGTCCTCTCCCCGAGCCTATCCTCACCAACTCCGAACCCAATCCATTTATACCCGAGATGCCATTTTACGGGCCCTCTCCTTACTACTACTCGAACTCGCCATTTCAAGACTTTACTAGTGCATCAAGTAATTTATCCATGGAAGGGTCGAGTAATTTGAGCCCATACCTCTCGCCATTTGTAGGCCTATATCCCACGGCCCAACAAGGCCCATATCCCACGGCCCCTTATCCAATGGCGCCACCTACGCCCGTGGTAGACCCTTATTATGAAACCGCCATGTTCAACCATAATAATATTCCATTTCCACCCAACGAATTTGTGCCAAGGAAAGACTATTTGGAGCTTGTGGAAAATTATTATCGAATGAAAACGCAAAGAGACCAAGCACTAAACACGGCGGAAGATTTAAGGAGGTTGATCAAATGATTCGGGTATCAATCTCGACAATTGATCGATGAGTCGAAGTATCCACTTCCTTAGAAGGGGTCGAAGGGTGGTATGGTAGGGGTGGGGTGAGAGAAGTGGCGGGAGTTAAATAAATGGGTTAGGCGTGTATGTGTGAATTTGTTAACTTAAGTCTTTGTGGTAGTAGTATGTGTGGTAATTTAAGTATGTGGTTATGATGGTAGTATGTTTGATGTGGTGATTGAAACGATAATATGTAACATCCAAAAAGTTTTGTTATAAAATAGTTATATTTGGATGTAGAAACTAGTATGCTTAATCAAAAATGAGATTTTGGTAAAAATCAAGAAGTAACATGAGATATGACTATACAAATTCCAACGATA
The DNA here is from genome assembly GCA_030844895.1 of Ambrosia x helenae. Lineage (NCBI taxonomy): Eukaryota > Viridiplantae > Streptophyta > Magnoliopsida > Asterales > Asteraceae > Ambrosia > Ambrosia x helenae. The sequence goes on from CM061230.1 coordinate 111,344,103, forward strand.
AAATGACAAGTTAAAGTATATGTATATGAAATAATAGGCGCAAATTATAAAGATTCGAGCTAATATAGTAGTAATTTATTATAACAATAATACTAACCTAAGTAAAATGTATTATTATAGAAAATGCCGCGAAGATCCGAGAGAGGCAAAGAACCAGAGACCCCAAAAAGAAATAACGCTTCTTCATCCAAACAAACCACGGCCGAGGAACCCTTGACCGAAGAGACCCCGGTAGCCCCGGAAACTAGCGAACTAGAAGAGAAAATGAGAAAGTTAGTTCTAGAAAGTTTGCAAGATTCAATTCCTACCCTCATAAGTATAATAGAAAAGTCACCCGGTTCAAGAACTTTAGAGAAAATCCGGAAAATATTGTAGTAAATGTAGAGGATGAACAGTCAAGGCCTCGACCTTGTGATTACAAAACCTTTATGGCTTGTAAGCCAGAACTCTTTGACGGTAGCACGGGAGCTGCCGGAGCCACCCATTGGTTAGAAGAGATGGAAGCTAGCCTAGAAATAAGCAACTGTGCCCCTAGAGACCAAGTGAAGTTTGCTACTCACTCTTTAAGAGCTGAGGCGCTAAACTGGTGGAATATGATTCGACAAGTTAGAGGTAGAGAAGTAGTAGCCACTATGACTTGGATAGAATTCCGAACCCTCATGACCGAGAAATACTGTCCTATGAACGAAATTGAAAAGATCGAAATGGAATTTCTAGGACTCGAAATGAAAAGTTTAGACTGTGTAGGCTACATAAACCGTTTCAACCAACTTGCTCGATTAGTACCTCACCAAGTTACCCTCGAACCAAAAAGAATTAGGAGGTTTATTTGGGGATTAATCCCTCAAATTCAAGGAATCGTTAGGGGAGCTAAACCGACCAGGTATGATACTGCTTGTGAATTAGCTTTAAGCTTGACCGATGACATAGTCAGACATAGGGAAAGGGATAAAGAGTCGGTAGGAAGTAAAAGGGGATGGAATGAAATTTTTAGGTCTACAAATTATAATACATCAGGAAAGAGCCAAGAAACCCCCAGAGAACAGGGAAATCCTGGAAAAAGACCCTACCGAGGAAATAATCCCTATTGTTCCACGTGTAAGTACTATCATGTTGGTGAGTGTAAGCAGAAATGTGATACTTGTGGTCGGTACCATTTTGGTGAGTGTAGAGGATCCCATTGTCAAAAATGCAAAAAGGTAGGACACCCCATGGCAGAATGTCGATATAATCCAGACCTTCCTCGAGTCTGTTATGAGTGCAAGGAACCGGGGCATTACAAGAACAAATGCCCAAAACTCAAGAATCAGCCTAAGAAAGACCAAGCAAGGGGAAGAGCGTTTGTAATCAAGGCCGCAGAAGCACGTGACGAACCGGATCTAGTCACGGGTATGTTCTATATCAATCAATTACCTGTTTATGTATTGTTCGATACAGGTGCGAACCTTAGTTTTATCTCTAAAAGGTTAGTCGAAAAGATAAACATCCTTCCCGAACCTATGACACAAACCTACGAAATAGAGATAGCTGATGGTAAGATTTTGCAAGCTAATGAAGTCTTTAAAAATCTGACTTTAACCATGGAAGAACAAGAGTTTAAAATAAATTTAATACCAATGAGTCTAGGAGAATTTGATGTAATTATAGGGATGGATTGGCTAGCTACAAACCAAGCAGAGATAGTCTGTAAGGAAAAACTTGTAAGAATTCCCTTAACCCATCAAGAAACTTTGGTAGTCCAAGGAGAAAAACCAAGAGGTATCTTAAGTTTAATCTCTAGCGCAAAAATGATGAAGTATTTAAGAAAGGGACATCAACTCTTTTTAATCCATGTAAATTTAGGAAATGAGGAAAAAGAAGCAGAGATTAATGAAATTAAGGTAGTATCGGAATACAAAGATGTATTTCCAAGCGAACTCCCAGGTTTACCACCATCCCGACAGGTGGAGTTTGAAATTAACCTAGTTCCTGGAGCCGCACCTGTTGCTAGAGCCCCATATAGGTTAGCCACCACAGAAATGAAAGAACTCACGAACCAGTTAGAAGAATTGATAGAAAGAGGTTTTATAAGACCAAGTACCTCCCCTTGGGGAGCACCCGTACTGTTTGTCAAAAAGAAAGATGGTTCTATGAGGATGTGTATAGACTACAGGGAATTAAATAAATTGACAATCAAAAATAGGTACCCATTACCTAGAATAGATGACCTGTTTGATCAATTAAACGGAGCGAAATATTTTTCAAAAATCGATCTTAGGTCTGGATATCACCAATTGAAGATAAGAGACGAAGATGTTTCAAAAACCGCTTTTAGAACTAGGTATGGACACTATGAATTCCTAGTTATGCCATTTGGTTTAACCAACGCTCCTACCGTTTTCATGGACCTAAAGAATAGGATTTGTCGACCTTATTTGGATAAGTGTGTGATTGTATTTTTTGATGATATTCTGATTTATTCAGAAACCGAAAGTGAGCATGAAAAGCACTTAAGAGAAATTCTAGAAACCCTAAGAAACGAAAAACTGTATGCCAAGTTTTCTAAATGTGAATTTTGGGTAAGAGAAATTAAATTCTTAGGACATGTGATCAACGATCATGGAATTCAAGTAGACCCAACCAAGATAGAAGCAATACAGATGTGGGAAGCTCCTAAAAACCCAAGTGAGATCCGACAATTTTTAGGGCTAGCTGGATACTATAGGCGATTTATAGAAAATTTTGCTAGACTAGCCTTACCACTCACCACTTTGACCAGGAAAAATTCTAAGTATGAGTGGAAAGAAAAACAAGAAAAAGCTTTTCAAGAACTTAAGGAAAGAGTATGTAAAGCCCCAGTGTTGACATTACCAGTAGAAGGAAAAGCTTTTACTGTGTATTGTGACGCATCTCAACAAGGGTTAGGATGTGTACTAATGCAGGAAGATCAGGTTATAGCATACGCTTCTCGACAGTTAAAAAGACATGAACAGAACTATGCTACGCATGATTTAGAGTTAGGAGCTATTATATTTGCTTAAAAAATTTGGAGACACTATTTATATGGAACCAAGTGTACCGTTTACACTGACCATAAGGGTCTTCAACATATTTTTGATCAAAAGCTTCTAAACATGCGTCAGAGGAGATGGATAGAGGTTTTAAGTGATTATGACTGTGATATTAAATACCACCCAGGAAAGGCCAATATTGTAGCAGATGCCTTGAGCCGAAAAGAAAGACCCTAAGAGATAGAGCATTTAAGGTCACTTTGATTAACGAATTTCTAAACCAACTCCGAGAATGTCAAAGGAAAGCATTAGAACCTACCCAGTTAAGTGGAGAACTTTTGAATGGAGAAGAAGCAAGATTAGAGGAAGGAACGGATGGAATCTTTAAGTACAACCGAAGAATCTGGATACCCAGATATGGTGAACAAAGAGGGATAGTTTTGAGTGAAACCCATAACTCTAAGTATTCCATTCACCCAGGAAACTATAAGATGTATAAAGATTTGAGGAAAAACTTCTGGTGGCCTGGTATGAAAAAGAGTGTGGGAGAATTTATAGCTCAATGTGTTACTTGTTCAAAGGTGAAAGCTGAACACCAAAAGCCCAGTGGGTTATTGATCCAACCAGAGATTCCAGTTTGGAAATGGGATCAAATCACTATGGACTTTGTAACCAAACTACCAAGAACCCAAAGTGGTAACGATACCATCTGGGTTATCGTTGATAGATTAACCAAGTCTGCCCATTTCCTACCCATACAAGAGACCTTTGGAACAGAAAAATTAGCAAGAATCTATATAAAAGAAATTGTGTCCCGGCACGGGATACCTCTTTCAATTATATCAGATAAGGACAGTCATTTTACTTCCTGATTTTGGAAAACGTTCCAAGAAGCGTTAGGTTCCCAAATTAAGCTCAGCACCGCCTATCACCCTCAGACAGACGGGCAAAGTGAAAGAACAATTCAAACACTAGAAGACATGCTGAGAGCATGTGTCCTGGAGTTTAGTGGGAGTTGGGATACACACCTGCCGTTAATAGAATTTTCTTATAACAATAGTTACCACGCTTCCATTCAAGCTGCACCCTTTGAGGCGTTATACGGTAGAAGGTGTAGATCTCCGATCTGCTGGAACGAAATCGGAGAAAACCAACTCACAGGGCCAGAAATTGTCCAAGAAACAACGGACAAGATCGTGCAAATCAAGAAAAGATTGGAAGAAGCAAGAAGCAGGCAGAAAAGCTATGCGGATAAACGAAGGCGACCTTTGGAATTTCAAATAGGAGATTATGTCCTATTGAAAGTATCACCCTGGAAAGGAGTGATAAGATTCCAAAGAAGAGGTAAATTGAATCCCCGTTTCATAGGACCTTATCAAATTAAAGATAAGGTGGGACCGGTAGCCTATCGTTTAGAACTACCGCCCGAGTTGAGTGAAATTCATGATGTGTTCCACGTCTCGAATCTAAGAAAATGTATAATAGAAACCCAAACTATCATTCCATTAGATAATGTGAGAGTTAGCCCTCAACTCCATTTTACTGAGGAACCCATAGAGATTATGGCACGACAAGAAAGAAAAATGAGAAGAGGAAAAATTCCAATTGTACAAGTGAAATGGAATGCTAGATTGGGACCTGAAATTACTTTCGAAAGAGAAGACGTGATGAAAGCCAAATACCCCCACCTATTTGAAAATCAGGTATTACAAATAAAAATTTCGGGGACGAAATTTCCTAAGGGGGGGGGGGGGGAGAGTGTAACAACCGGAAATTTATGACGTCATAATTAACAAAAATTAGACTAATTAATAATAATTAATTAGTAGTTAATTAGAATTACGATTGGGCCACCTGCGGTGTAGCCCAATAACCATATCCGGATTACAACCCAAGGCCCAACAAGAAGTAGCACTCGGCCCGATAATGACTTTATGTGGGCCGAATAAGTTAATAACCCGATTAAACGATTGGGCCTACCCGAATAAGTGTTGGGCCTAATTCCAAGCCCGATAATGGCTAAAGAACCGTATCCTAGTGGGCCGAAGAGAGTGTAGATCTTGGGCCCAACCTCCTTCATAAAAATAAAGACTAGGCTTATGGTAGTGTGATCAAGCCCAAACCCAATAAATTGGACAAATATGCGGCCCTCTTCACATGGGGTAACCGCCATTTTGGAGGGAATAATACACCTCAATATTACTTCAACACTCCAAGGCTTGATAACCCTCCACCTCATGACCCTAGAAGCCTACTCCATCATATCAATGCATGCCTTGAACCTCTATAAGAAAAAACCATCGGCTCACTCCCAACCCTTTCAAAACATTGTGAAACCACTTCAACTCCATTCATTCAACATGCAAAACCATCCTCCTACCCATCACAAGTAATCGGCTCCCCTTACCTTATCATTAAACCACCTTTTCAATTCTATAACACCACTTTTACTAGCCTAATATACCACCCTTCATGAAAGAAATCCAACCCACTTAAAGCAAAACCCAATCGGCCCAAGTAGTTAGCCGAATATTAGCCGGATCAAGATCATCATTTGGTAGGTACGAGTCTAGAGTCCCTTAAGGTCGTGTGCCAAGCTGTAATGGCCAGCTTTTAGTTAGATCTTTATGCCTAAGCTGTAATGGCCAGCTATACGTATGATTATTTATATATGTGTGCAATAACTTGATTTGTGTTGAAACAGGAAACCATGGAAAATAGAAATCTTGCTTTGAGCGAAACCGTAGACTCGGAAATAATTAATGTGAGTGCATGTACCCCTATGTTTAAATGATTTCGGGGTGAATGCATGTTAGTTTTTACGTGTGATTTGATAAAATATTGGTTCATGATCATGAAAGAGTTAATAGAATCGGTCGAATAGAATGGATCCATTCGGTATCAACGGGATGTATTTTTCTAAACCAAGTAGAGGTTTGGAACCACATTAAGCATTTGTATGGTGCTCCATCGTTAAATATGTTCCACCTTAGAATGACCGAACCATATGAGAATTATTGTTATTATTTATAAACGAGTCTAAATCTGGCATCACTCACTAGCTTTGTGGCTAACGTATTTTTAACATGCATTTCAGGTTGATTAGATATGGGGAACCCGAGCTCAATAATGTGCAAGTTCAAGTTTTAAAGTGTAGTTAAGGAAAACGGCTCTTGGGCCGGTTTATTAAATAAATGGGCTTCGGCCCAAGTGTCTAATAAATGAAGATGTTTAAAAGTTATGTTTTAAAGTCTTAATGGGCTTCGGCCCAAGTGGTTAAAACTCGGAACCATGAAGTGTAACGGGCTCAGCCCGGTTGGAAACTATGTAATGGGCTCGGCCCAGTCATCGTTGTTTTGGGGCTTGGCCCGGTTGTATGTTTATATGGGCTTGGCCCATGTGAAATAAATAAGAATGTGTTTTATTAAGTATAAAGAATTATTAGAATAAATAAATTGGTAATTAATAATACGTGTCACGATTACCAATCCGTAATGACTCATTAATTTTCGGGTCGTTACACAAACGATCATGCCATGGTAAATGATGGGAGGTGATGAAAGTGGCTTGAGGTGGCAGTTGAGGTGGCGTGAACGTATAAAGAGGCCCGGTACTGTCATGTCGAGATAGATGCTTCCTAGTTTTGAGGTCCTTCAAAGAAAAACCAAAAGGGTCAAATTCGACAGACACTTGATTATCACGAGTAAAACGTCTAACGGAAATAAGATTTTTAATTATTTGTGGGCTATAAAGGATATGGGGAAGGATATAGGTACGGTTTGGTAAAGGGTGAAAGCCCGTTCCTGATTGATTAATTGGTAAAAACATGCCATTACCTACCAAAATATTACGACAAATAGGACGTGAATCAGGGATAATAATTTTACCTTTTTCTTTTGTCACGTGAGATTCAGCACCAGTATCCATCACATCAGAGGTCCAACCCATATTAGGGGAATTAACCTGCAATTGGGCCATAGCAGCATTCAAATCAGTGGGACAAAGAGGGTTGTAACCTTGTGGAGAGAAGCCAGGGGGCAGGTAAGAAGCCGGCGAGAAGCCAGTGGGCGGAGCAGAGCCAGAATAATGGGCCTGAGGGGCGGCGGCGGCGGTCTGAGAATTGCCGGACCACTGTTGCTGAGAAGGCTGCGTCGGGTAGGGGCATGGCGGTGGTGCCCACCATGCCCAATTAGGGTAAGCCGGTTGTTGGGAAGCCGGAAACATTGACCATGGAGAAAATTGTTGGGGCCGTCCATGTCCTCTGCCCCGCCGGTTGGATGGGTTTCCGCGTCCACGTGATCCACGACGAGTAGTTGTAGAGTCCGGTTGAGGATTAACGGAGCCGGAGGAGGCGGATGGCTGCTGCGGCAGTGTGGCAGCCAGAACAGTGTTGGTGTTGCCCTTTTGAGCTTCAATCCTGATAACTTCATCATTAAGCATTGTAACAGCTTGGTCCCAATCAACGCCTTGCTGATTAATCAGCGAGGCAGTGGTATTAAATTCTGCTGGAAGTCCTCGAACAAGCTGAAGAACGAGGCGAGAGTCAGAAACAGGCTGGTCCACATCAGCCAACTGATTAGCGAGATCCGATAATTGCTGACAATAATCGTCAACCGAAGAGCAGGCTGACAGAGTGATATTGCAGAAACGCGTCTCGAGCGCCGCAGCGCGAGCCTTCTTGTCGCTCAAGTATTTCTTCTCGAGCTTTAACCACGCATCCCGAGCGACAGTCGTATCCATGAGGCGTTTCATATTATCATCCGAAACGGTGCTATAGATCCATTGAAGGACCAACGCGTCAAGCTCCTTCCATTGGGCGTATTCAGGGGATGTGACTGCGGGTGGTGGGGTATCATCGATGTGATTTTCCACTTTGTATGCGACCGCGTGAAGACGGAAGAGCTTAACCCATGCCGAATATGTCACCTTCGATCCGTCCAAAGTCCGGATCTTAGACTGAATGTTCGACACAGAGTAAGCCGGATGGAGTGGAATGGGTTTAATCGATGATTCAGATGTATCTTCTTTCGCCATGAGGCTGAACCGAACGAATCCGGGAGGAAAAAAAACGAACAGAAACGTAAAGGAAGAACAGGTAATCAGAACCGGTGAGGCTCTGATACCATGAAAGTAATTATGGTTGTAATTGTAGATCATTATTATTGATAATAAGGGGCCCTATATATAGGGATCATACAACCATGATATATGGTAAAGATATACATCAAATAAATACAAAGATTATCTACTATGAATACAATAGTAATCTATTCCTAAATTAGTGGAGTCGGTTATGCTAAGAGGTAGTTCTATGTGCTTCATGTGTTGTCTTTTATTAATATAAATAGAAATAGATTAATGTTGATTGATTTATTTTATTTATTTGTTTAAAACAATATGAAAGTTTCATAAAAAAATTAACTAATCACATTGTATTATTATTAATTTGTTTATTTGACTTTTGAACTATTTTAAATATCTAAAATTAATATGTATTTGGTGAGCATATTTAACATTTAAAACAATGACTAAAACCCGTAATAATAAAACTTAACAATCATTTGTCAAACATTGTAGCAAATATAGTTTTAAACTTAGAAAAAAAGATCAATTTTTTTTTAAAAATGGGTTAATTTAAGGTACATGATTTAAAATCAATGTTAATAACATATAAATATGTTATATAAAAAAGAATCACAAATGTTTTAATAATGTTTAATTCGGTTAGTTAATAAACCTTTTCAAAGTATGTCTAATAATTTATTTCTAATTTGGTATTAAAATATAATTATATTAACCGCAAAAACATAATATAAATATATTAAATTAAAATTTAATAATTATATTAACAATTATAGTTGTAACATGAATCATTAGAAACCGAATGAATGAGAATCTATTTATATTAATAACAGAAATCATTCAATTCGTTTTGAACAACATGAAAGTCTCACAAAAAAGCTTGACTAATTGCATTGTTTTATTCTTAATTTGTTTATTTGACTTTTGAATTTTAAGTATTAAAATTAATACGTATTTGTTGAGCATAGTTTAACATCTAAAACAATGACCAAAATAAAAAAAAAAACTTAATAATCATTTGTCAAATATTGTAACAAACTTAATTTTAAACTTAGAATAACAGATCAAATATTGTAATAAGAATCATGTGTTTTCTTTTATTATATAGTGTATATGTAGATGTAGATGTATAAGTGTAGATGTAGATATATAAGATTAAATATTGTAAAAAGAATCATGTGTTTTCTTTTATTAATGATTTCGGTTACAACTACAATTATTAATATAATTAATAAAATTCAATTTAATAAATTTATAATATGCTTTTGCAAATCAATTATTATAATTAAATTTGAATTTATTGTATTAATTAAATAATAAAATAAGAGAATTCATGAGGGAGTGTCATGTGTCCCTCATGTGTTTTCTTTTATTATATAGTGTAGATGTAGATGTAGATGTAAATGGGTTGACCCGTTAACCTGTTTAAGTATTTAGAAAAAAAATCTATTAAATTTTTGTTTTTCTTTTTTCATTTCTATTTACATGGTTAGTTATAATTGTGTTATTTTGGCACACTATATTATTTATTATTTGCCACACTTATATACTCACCATTAAACATTTTATTGATAACCCGCTTACAACCCAACAACCTGTTTATAACTCATGAACATGTATGACTCATTTAATAATATGGGTTAAACGGGTCGTCTTCGGGTTGACCCGGATTTTATGTGGGTCGGGTTAGGGTTGAAATATTTGACACGAATAATAAAATGGGTCGGGTTTCGGTTGCACATTTCAACCCGCCAACCCACAACCCTGTAAACCCGCCAACCCATCAACCCGACAAGATTGACACCCCTACTCATGAGTCATGACTCATCCCTAATCCAGGCCCGAATTGTTATTTTGGGAAGGAAATTATCAATTTGGGCTTGGAAAATTGGATTAAATGATAACTTGGGTCTTGAGGCACTATGGGTTAAGACGAATAGACGATAACTTGGGCCTAGGCCTTGGGACACTTTCGTATTTGAGCCTAATCTCTAAACATTTTTTTACAATGATGGGCAAGAGAAAAGTGGAAGGGAATATTTTGTTTTTATTTCAACTTTTTTTAGTTTGTATATGTTTTCTTCTCATAAGTAAGTCGTGTTAAAAAAAAAAAAATTAGAAGTGTACATTTTTTAAAAGTTCTAGGAAAAATTTAAAATATTTTGTGGACTTTTATAAAAATGTCTATAATATAAATTCATGTAATTAATACGAAACTAATAAAGGTAGTAGTATAATATGAAAAATAATTTGTTGATAGATAGTTGGATACATCATACATGTAAAAAAATGCTATTCACTTAAAAATGTAGGGATGTTTGTTTGCAACAAGAAGATAAATAAGTATTTTTTGAAGGATGCATAACAATATGATATTATATCATTGATATAACATACAGCTAGACATGTTTGTTGATGTAAACATTGCCATTCATATAATTGTTGCTAGACATGCCTTTTTAGATTACATGATAACGATACAACCGTTTTTTTAATCTACCAACCAACAACTTAATTGTTGCTACAAAAGCTTAACTACCCAAGGATTTGGGATCATACATGTCATAACTAACATCTCTCAATCCTCAAACATCCCATGGTTACCATCAAACCTTTATTCAATGTCCTGAGAAGAAAGCTACAGCCCCAACAAAGGGGGCATTAATATAAGTAGCTGGTTCCGATTGGCTATAATTGCTCCGGTCGTCGTCATACTTATCATTACTATCCGGGCCTCCCACGATCGCGCCCACAAGTAAGTTTGGATTTGGTGACCCGGAATTAAAGTACTGATGTCCAGCGTCACAGGATATGCGGTCAGGGTGATCATGAACAGATGGCACAGATGATCCCCTATGGTGGATTCGTGTCGGGTACTTGTTACCAAATCCAACCATGTATGACATTTTCATCGGGTTATCACCTAAAATATAGTCAATCTGCTTCTTAGCTTGTACTATAAGTGTCTCTGATGTAACCATAGACGACCCACAAGATGCATGCCCCCCATTTGAGTCAAGATATTTGGCGTATGTTAGCAATAGGAACGACGAGGTTGTTACATATTGGAGATTGCTTTCGCCTTGTTTGTAGAACAGCCCGCCTGGTGTATACCGCGCCTGGGAACCAGGTGATCCTGGAATCAGTGAACAAATGTAGTTATCCGAGTGTTGTTTATACAACTGAAGTTGGCTAATTTTGTTTACAATAAAGTCTTTTGAGAGAAGAACTTTGGTTGCAGCACGCTTATCGTCCCAACTGAAGGAAAAATCATCATCGTCTGAACCCATAAGGTGACCGTTTGATTGAATGTAAGACAAATAAGAAGCGTCCTGAGACGCTCTATGGATCCACGCTGCTCCCCACAACAATTCGTCCTAATTTCATTAAGTTCAAACGTTAGTCAGTTATAGAAACAAGTTGTGTGGCCATGTGATATCATGGATCTTACATTGTATCCGGAGTACGAGCAGTAAAAGGGGCAGACAACAGAACCAAGTGAATCGCTGTACGAGCCTCTATACTTGTCTGCCAAATCAAACACCTAACACATTTGATTACATAATTAGTTTGCATTAGTATATTAGGAAATAATTGTATTACTAAAATTATTTATATATATGTTTCTGCAATATTATGGTTGCAGTCTCTCTGTATAAAAAAAATCATCAGAGAAGAGTTATTAATAAATAATGTGATGATGGTGACAGGGTTTATACATTCTTGGCTGCTTGTAGTAATTTGTGTGAATATGATGGATCAGAGTCTTGAAACACAATTGAAGCTGCAGCAAGTGCAGCTGCAGTCTCTGCAGCCACGTCAGATCCCGGATTTTGAGCCGACACCTTGTATACGTTACGAGGTGTATCCATATCCTCAGGCCTCTCCCAACAATGATGATCCGAATTAGGTTCGCCGACCTGTTCAAAACATGTTTAAATAACGAATGAACATATGCATGCATGCAACAAAAAGGCGGTCACACGCTAGTATTCACCTGGACATATAAGGTGCCAGGGTGGCTGTGGCCGCTTTCACAAGATAATCGGAGCTCCAACGAAGGGCTTCTTTCGCATTTCCCACTTCGGATTTCATATTTTCGCCGAATTCAATGATACTCCATGCAAGCATTGTGGTAGTGAACGCCATAGGCAGCCCAAACTTCACATTGTCCCCTGCATCATAATAGCCTCCAACTAGGTCCACCTGAAAACCAAAAGTCATGTTTATAAATGATATAGGTACATGATATTTTTTGTGTGTAACGATATTAATAACTATCCTAATATTCAAACTAGATATTATTAAATAATAACTAAAAAACAATAAACAAAGTTAATGATAAATGATATAGTTGTTTGTGGGCCGAGATTCTTTCTAGAAGCAGAGTCTCTATTCCTAGGGACAGACCGTATCAATAGTTGAATGATATTTGTTTGATTTACTGGGTATGGTTATTGTTGTTGTGGTGACAAATCATATTGTTAATAATAAATTAACTCGTCTAACAAAAGGCGAAGTGTGTGTAAAGGTACATTGGCAGAAGAACCGTCATGTAAGGCGGAATCAGCCCTCCATTTGAGCCGTTGGTTAGCAGGCAACTTGCCGGACCGTTGACCCTCGAAGAAGAGAATTGATTTGGTGAGTGCATCAGAGTATTGTTGTGAAGTGAAGGCATAGGTGAAAGAAGAAGATGTTAAGGTGAAAAGAATGAGCAATGTAGCACAAAAGAATGACTGAACCATGTTGATTGGGTGTGAAGAAGAAGGTGGCAGGGTGTGTTGTGATTTATAGGCAGGTGTTGGGTGATGGTTAAGTGCAATCACGGGATTAATTACTATGCTAAAAAAACATAGCATGAGTGTAATGAAGACAACAAACAAAAAGAAACATAGCGTGACGTATTTTGAATTTTGGATGCTACTCCCAATCAGCATCATTATCATCCTTGATTTCTTCTTAATCAACGGCTAATTAAGAGAACATGGATTGTTTTTCACATGCTCTGTTTTTTTTTTACAAATAATGGTCAAATAAAATTCTTTGGTCATGAAATAAACTTAATGCCATTATTTTGTCCATTCTATTTTTAGAATTACTTGTATAGTTTTGTGAAAGGTGTGGGGGGAAAAAGATATGATCCTGAATATGGAGAAACTTTAGCATTGGTTCCATGTTGCATGTGATCTGCCCCCTATGCTCTATGAACGGACAAAACCCAATTTGAGTCCGAAATAAACCCGTCAAAATTTATATAAGTGATTCTATACCTAACTGTAACTGGTTGGCGTTGAACACGTATAGATCACCTAAATGTTACAGGGGAAATCACATGAATAAACATTTGACACATATAAATCACCAAAATGAACATTTTATGTTAGCTAAACTAGGTTATTGCCCGCATGTACACGCGGTTCAACAATTAATAATTATTTAGAGCATAAAACTTATAAAGAAAATATAGTAGAAATACACATACAATTCAAATATCATTAAATATTTCCTTATACACAACATTTTTTGTTTTATTTATGACCTTTCAATCGGGATCAACTAACTTAACCCCTGCTCTTAACTTTTGACAATACCACATAAAGATGGCCATGTGTGAATCCTGGATTTGTTTCTGTGTTTGCATCTTAGTCCGAAAATATATAAATACATGTCATCCATAATTAGAAAATATATAAATATTTTAGGATATCTCTAATTTAAAGGTAATAAGTAGGTTTAATTGTTATAATTATTAACTTAAATTCACAAGTTTGAAAAATTTTAAAATATTCCATTCATTCAAAATTTCAAATTGAATGCATTAATTAAGTTTAAATGTTAACATTATTATCTTAAATTCAAAATTTAGAAATTTTACAATATTAACCAAAAGTTAAAAATTAATTATAAATATTAAAGTTCGAAATTATATACTTAAATAGAATATTTTAGTATTCAAATATTTTCAAAGTTTAACAGAAAGCTATTTTTGAAATTATTGTATTCAAAATTTGAATTTAAACTTGTAACTAATTTGAGAAATTTATAACCAATATGGATCAATATTACCTTGGAGAAATTGAATGGTTATGGATTATGGAACCCGAGTCGTGGATGTATACAAGATGCAGAACTATGTTGGCTTTTAAAAATATTGATGTATTAGGGTTTATAAGAATAGGGTGAAGATGAAGAGGTTATTGGTTTTGGAATAAGGATATTTGATATAATAATTTCTATACATAATACCTCAGAGTACATGTTCAAAAAAAAAAGTGTTGACAATGTATATTTTATTTTTATAATTGATTTTATTTTTTTATTGGCTATAATTAATTAATTATTTTCTTTGACCAAAAAGTCAATATTGTCACTAATCATATATGAAAAAATTAAGTGGCATGTTATTACACAATTGATAAATGTTTGCTTTGACCAAAAAAATTCAAATTAAAATAATCATAATGAATTACCCTTTAATTTAATCAACGAATTTCCTAATTTAATTTAATTAATGATTTTTTATTTTTAAAAAAACTAAAAATTTTATAAATTACATGGAAAGTGTTTAATATTTGACCGATGTTGACCATTGCCTTTAATAGCTAGATTTTAGATTAAAAAAATTAATAAAGACATTGTATTAATAGACGAAATCATACCTTGAAGACGAAGATGATAATCAGATTCACAGATAACTAAGGACATCGTATTCGAAGATGATAATCCAATTAAAAACAATAACCAAAAGCAAAAAAAAAAGTATTAGTTACCAAATGATATTTGTGATTAAAATTAGAATAAACCTTTAACAAATAAATATTCTATGTTTTTAGGTAAGTAATGAAAGCTTATGAAACCAGTTTAATTTATATTATTATAATAAATTACAAATCAATTCCATATTTAACTATGCGAACTTTTAGAAATAGAAAAATTAATAATTAAAAGGTATGTATTAAGTTTTTAAATTACCAAAATTAGTGTGACAAATTGAATTTGAATTTAAAATTCAATTAAGCATTTAAATTTGAAAATTCAAAATTACATATACAATCTTGGAAAACGTTTACGCATTTGATCATAAGGAAACTTCTTAATATTGATTAAGTTTTCGTAAAAAAATATATAAAGTCAAAACAAAATTTTAAACTTTCAAACAAATAAATCAATTTTAAATTCAGATTTTCTATAGAAAAAATTGGTCAAACCAAATCAATCATAATTAATGCCACAATCTTGGAAACCAATTAAAATATTTCTACAAACATGCAATCCATTGTTGACCAAAAAAGTAATATCAAACATAAAATTCAAAAGGGCATTCAAAAAACAATATCATAATCCGTATGAACATGATGGACACCAGCATACATTACTGTTTGCAGCTGCCAATACGAACAATTTATAAAATACATATTTCCCAACCGATCTGATCGTTTAGAAAAACTACTTGACATTTGGCCTGCCAAACCAAAAACATTAGAAAATACTAAAACATACTGATACATAAATCAATGAATCAAGAAATACACAAAACTGAAAACTTAATCAATCATACACACTCATACCTAAATCAATTATATACATGCATACCTAAATCAATGATACAGATTCATACAGATAAATACATATTCAAACCTAAAGTATTAAAATCAGTATGAAAAAAAAAAAAACATGAACCCTAAAAATGAACTCAATAGGAAGAGTCAAATAAGCAAATACCTTCATATGAAAAGCAGCAATTTGTTCCACAAGCTCTATTAGATCATCTACGGATGCTTCCTCATTTTGAATTGGCACAAAGTTAGAAATGAATATATCTGATTATTATGCGACACACACAACAAAAACAACGACATCTAAAAATAATACAATAAAGATAAGGTTGTTTGAGATAGAAAGCAGTACCACTCTTTTTTAATACTCTTGTGCAATTTCACCAGGCAGATTTATACAATAACACAATAAGTAATTAGACCTACTAATCAGGTAAGACAATTATTCTAAAAAAATCTATGATTCACGGCTTCTAAATTAATAAAGCATTTCCAAGATCTAAACCTTGACTGGCCATTGAATACACATAAATATGCAGCAAAACGAATCTTTATTGGCAGCAAAACATACAACCATAGATCTAAACATACAACAAAGTATAAAAAAGATTAAACAAACAGATTACTCAAAATCAAGCAAATAACCTTGAAATATAACAGACATATAACATTCAAAGATTAATAACAAATATTGTTCTAGTAACAATAAACACAAAAACATACCAACACATACAATACACAGAGGAAATACGATGAACAAAATTGATAACATCTAGATTATAATCTGATTTCGAAGGAGAATGATGAATAGAGAGAGAAATTGATCGAACTTGAATGTTGAATATTGTTTTGAATATTGTTTGACTTGCAAGATTAGGAATTAGGAAATGTAGTAATTGACCGGATTTTGACCATAATTAAGTTTTAATTCAATTTTTGATTTAAAAAAAGAAAATTTTATAAATTCTAACCTTTTGCCATGTGGCACAATGTAGGAGGAGAAATAATTGAAGGTGAATTGTGGGAGTGCCATGTGTCCACAATTGCTTTTGTTTATTATAGATGTATGTATAGATGTATAGATTATAGGGGGTTTCAGGGATAACAAGAAGAGCAAATAGATTTTAATATGTGTCTTAAACGGCAAAGTTGTAGACATCAAAACTATGAGGACCCACATTTTCTACGAGTTAAAAGTATGCATTTGTCTTAACACCCTAATTACAAGCTGAACCCGGCTAACGTCTAGCCGTCTAAAAAAGTCTTCCTGAAACGGCTCGGTTAGCATGAAACAACCAACACCTAGCCGTTTCCTTTTGGTACCCGTCTCCACTTCTCATAGCTAGTTGTTTTAAAGTGTAGCCGTTTTGTTTCTTGTAGCCGGTTGTTTCAAAGTGTAGCCGTGAAGTTTGTTTAGGTTCTATATTGGAGCCGTTAAGTTGATTTTAGCCGTTAAATTTGTTTAGGTTCTATGGTGGAGCCAGTTAACATTGTTTAGGTTCTAAACTGTAGACGACAAAAATGAAAAAGGCTAATAAAAAGGAATGGCTAGAATTTAGACACATAAGAAGTCCACCCCTACACTTTAGCCTATGAGGAGTGCTCCCCCCTTTTTCCCTTTCTCCACATCACCGTCACGTCACGTCACCTTCCCTGTTTTCTTCTCCCCCCTTCCATTTTTTAACTCTTTTTATTTAATTAAATAAAAATACTTAAACATAAACTTAACTAAAAATTACTTAAACATAACCCTAAAGTTAACGTATTACTTAAACATACATTAACATATTAAATACACCAACTAATACATGTGGTCCCAATCATCTAGGGTAGTCTCTGGAGACGACACGTCACGATCGCTATCAAGACCGTCCGACCTAGCGTTTTTACGGATGCATCCGAAGTCAGGACTTGGAAGACGATATGGTTTATCGTCTATAGTGATGTACTCCTCACTCGTGTCAGTTTCGTACCCTTCAGCCCAGCTAGGTACGACTTGTGTTGGACGGATGTTTGAAACGGGAGGGTTTGAGGTGAAGTTTGTTTGCGTCTCCCCAACTTGTAGTTGATTAAATTGGAGTACAGCCATAGTGTAGTGAAATTCCTCGTCTGTAAGAGGAGGATTTGGATCGACACTTGATTGAGTAGGTGTGTAGGTTGGTAAAGGATGAGTGATTATTAGTTGCGAATGAGTGTAGAGTAGACGATGAGGAGTGTACACTGGTTGAGAAGAAGTGTATAATTGTTGAGGAGGAGACGACACTGGTTGAGGAAGAGGAGGAGACGACTGTGAACGTCGGCTAGCAGGTCAGCGAGAATATCGTCTGAGGTTGGAAGGTCCAGCTGCTTTCGTAGGATAACCACCACCCATAATTTTATTTATTTAATAAGTGTGTGATTTTTTTATAAACGATGGTGTGTATGTGTGTAGAGTAGATGGTGGGTAAATAATGAGGTAAAGTTAATATATATAAAAAAGTTATTTTTTTTTTAAAATTAGACCATTTCAAACGGTCATGAAGCCATATTTAAAAAAAAGTGATCGGGTAGGAGGGGGAGTAAACCTCGTTTGCACCAAAACAAGGAGGGGGGGTGTTCACCGTCGGTGGAAGCATCCACCTCAGCTCCTCGTCCCCTTCCCCGTCTTCACTCCATTTAACCTTATTTCTTATTCTATTTTCTTATTTTAAAAAGTTCCTTAAATACCTACTTATACATAATTTCAATCATATCTAACTAGAAATTAAATCCCGCGCGTTGTAGCAGAAATTAAGACGTTTGATTCATTATGGTACATGTACTCGCAATAGTAACTGAAAGAGAAAACCTAAAAACTAAAGTCATGATCTGTCTAGAAAAATTTATTGATGCTTGTTTTACATCAATTGAAAGCTATAATATCTGTACCGGTACGGTACCAACACTCGTATATATTAAACTCATGATACACGGTTGCGTTTATTTTCTTTACTCGAGCTTGCGATATAAATTTTATTTGAAAGAAGAGTTGTATTCAAAATAACGGTACAATGGTAAAACGAGTCGGTATAGTAGTGGTCTTATTATGTAAGACCCTAACCCGTAAATACATGATTAACGCTAAATCTTGCGGGTTTTGGCCTTAATCTAACTCATTCCCGATTAAAGCTTTAGTAATTAAGAAAACCAAACTAAATGGAATCTCATGTATAAATGATCCCAACAAACTTTACATTGTAGTTACTAAAACATGTATAAAAGATTTTTTTTAATCGGTGAATGCTATTGCGGAAGCTTTTGGAGTGTTCAGGTGTGTTCGGCTCTTTTCTCGCGACTTGATCCTTCCTCCGGGACTTCCAATGAAGGTGTACCTAGCACCATTACATAAATAATGGTTAGTGGGATTGATAATAATGTCTTTAGAATAGTGGAAGTTTCAAAACACGTACAAAACGAAACGAACTAGAACAAACGAACAAAACAACACTTTTGGGATGGAACCCGCTGTAACCTACTGCCAGCAGGTTCTGTCCATGCAGCTTTTCTCAGCTTTAGTCATTTTTCCCTTATCCGTTTTCCCCGTTCTTGGATACTTTTGAAACCCAATTCAAGGCCCTTCCTAAGGACATTTGGGGACATGTTTAATACCATTTCATGAAACACTTTGAATACAACACTAGACCTTGGTGCTTTACATAAAATTTATGTTTCGATCCATTGTATAAGTTTTAATTCATTTAATGCATCTCTCCTTTTGTTTACACAAATCACCTCTTTAATAGTTATAAAACGAGTTATTACATAACCCTTCGTGATTTGACCCGTTTGGTGAATTCCGCCACTTGGGTGCAACACATCACTTAATTGGTTGTTATTAAACAAGTTCCTACCTGATTTCACTCGTCTAGACCCGCTTAGTGGATTTCACGACTTGAGTCCTACCCTTATCCTATACTTGATACTTATTTAACAATATGCAACACATATAACATGTTTAGGTCTATTGGTGTAAGTAACACTTACCTTGTATTCACCCTTACTTCCTTGCACTTTAGGCTTGTATTCGTTTTGCTTGTTGATCCATTCCTTCTAAGCTTGCACCTAGCTTGACAAGACCAACCTTCACTATACTCATAAGATTGATCAAGTTAGTCATCATGTCTAATAACTAACACATCTCATGAGTTTATTCACACCATTATATCACATTCTAATCTCGGGTCAATTTGACTTCTAAAAGTCAACTACCCTTAGCATGATCATGTGCACTAGAATAGGACAAAGTCTCTAACTATCCCTTCATTTATGTGACATCCGTCACTTTTCTTTTTATCCTATTTTTGTGTATAATAATAATAATATTGATAATAAATAATAATAATAATAATGAGAAAAAAAATAGATATATGTTAAGTCTTTTTCTCAAACAACTAAACCATAACCAAACTCACCACTCTAACCTATTAACACAACCCAACCCAACCCAACCATTCCTTTTAAAACATTTTCAGAGCCCAACATCACGAGCCCAGCTGACTCGGCCCAACACCCCTAGTCTGGTCCAACACACAAACACCCTTCCTTCTCCTCTCAATTAAAAAAAAAAAAACATTTTTGCCTCTGCCCGGACTCGAACCGGAGCCGGCCGCACAACACACAAACGCAAGACCAGTTGAGCTATGGCTCGTTTTTGAATGTATCCCAACCCGAAAAATATAAAACTCCAACCTGCTATCCCTTTTCCCCTCCCTTGTGGCTCGCTGCAGACTCGAGAACAGCCCTCAACCTTTTTTTTTTTGGAAACATTGACCAGACTTAAGGATGCCTATGGACCAGCCATTAATCTCGCTCATCTTGGACGCGTTTACAGCCCCTTAATCACCGGAATTAGAGCGTTAAATGCTCGTTTTTGACCAACCATTGGGCAAGAATCGAAACCTTATAAATACTCGTCGTTAACTCAATTAAACTTGCACACAATCTCAAAAAGGGCCGATTATAATAAACCTTTCATCAAAATCACGTTACAATCTCTAAAACTTACGGATTTGAAGCACTTTGTTTCGCGACTGGGTTCTTGATCTTCACAGTCAATCGGTACACTTTGACTTTGAATTATATATGCTTTTGAGTCGATTTTGATTTAGGATTAAAAGCCCCAACATTAATTATGTTAACGAAAGCAGTTGGTTGGTCTATTGGTCGATCTAGGATCTTAGTGTTTATAGAGAAATTGGGGATAAAACGTATAATATGCTTTTAATATTTTGTTCGCGTTCTTAAACCAAAACTGGGGTCTGGATCAGTGGTTAAGCCTTAGTGGTTGTAAGATTCAGATACCGGGTTCGACCCCCACCATCAACAATCATTTTCTTCTTTTTTTCAATTTCCTTATAATTATGTAATTAACTCTTAAATTAGTTTTAAAATACCAAAGTTGATTTTTAAGTTCTATAAAAATTATATTATGATATACAAACTATAAACTTATTCTTACAATTTTTATTTTCAGGAAATAATTTATTTAATATATATTATAAATATTACAAGTTTATTCATTTATAATTGTAAAATTCAATAAAAATATCTAAATGATTTTATAAAATTCCACAAAAATTATCCTAAACTTGTACAACAATAAAAATTTCAGAATTTATTTTTATTTCAGAAAAACCGTTCATTTTATATTTTTAATCAATTTTTGTTAGTTTTAATCATAAATAAATCATAATAAATCCATTTTTCAATATTTTTGCACCAAAATTTTATATAAATTATTTCTATCCATTTAGAACAGAAATACAATTTTTAATTTGAAAATTCTTTAAATTTAATATTTTTAAATATTAAAGTTATATTTTGACAATTTGAAATAAATAGATTTAATATTCTATTTGTAAGAAAATAATTTCATAAAAATTATTTTCACACTTAAAACTTTATCTTGTGACCATCTTTGATTTAAAATTTACAAAAAGACTTTTGTTTATTTATTTACCAAATTTCTCTCATTTATTAAACGTTTAATTTATTAAGCAAACGAATACTTATCCCCAATTCGAAACCCTAGAAAATACTTATAGACTAGATAGACTTAGACTTATTTGTTACCTTATACATAGGGTGATACTTGGCAACGTTGGATTACACTTATTCAATTCCACAAGACTTACCACCTTGCTAAGGTGAGTATTACTTATCCCCTTTTCGTTTTCACATTTTTGGGGTGATTCATGCACAAGTATACAAAACTTGCACATTCATTTACACATACATTTTTATTCATTTACAATTCACATACGTGTCTTGTTTATCTTTGTGCTTATGTTTGAACATGAACGTAGCTTACATACAAAAACGTACATCTTGACATAACTTATGTTATGGTGCTCTTTACATATAGACGTAACTTATGTTACGGTGCTCATTTAGACATAACTTATGTTATGGTGCTCTTTTAGACTTGACACGTGTTGAGGTGCTCATTATCAATTTCATCTTACAAACTTTACATTTGATCTTTGTCTTGTTTGGTTACTTGCGTGTTTACATAATGCCTTGGTGATACTAGACATATGAATTGTACTACTTTTCAAACTTATACTATATGTACAAAGCTAAGTAGTACTCACCAACATCATATGTTGACAAAATTATTTTCGTGCATGTTTCAGGATAAGCTGCTTGACGCTTCACATAGGACTTTGGACTTAGATTAAATCAATCAATTATCTTTATTTATGTTGTCTTGTATTCAATTTCACATGTTGTAAAACAATATTCAATAATCAAATATTTACATTTTAGTACCATGAGCTTTTGAACAATCGTCACTACGTGGCACCTCGATGATTCCGCCATCGGTTGGGGTGTTACAATTTATCATATCAAAGTCATCAAATATATATTGCACATACAACTTCCTAATCATCATTAGGCTACTACATATCATATGGTGTGATCTATCTTCTAAGCATGTACTTCATATTTCATATACACAAGTATTTCCATGATTACCCAATCAAGTTATCACCTTAGTTTACAAACAAGGTCATTGAGGCTTTTCATCAAACACCTTGTGGGCATCATTTACAACTTAGTTTCTAAACTCCATAGGTCTTATGGATGCTACCTCCACTACTAGAAAATTAGGCTTTTGTCACCACATTTTCGGTTACATAACGGTAGCAATTGCTCTGTAGCCACCATTTTGCAACCGAGAATGCGGTAGCAAAAACACACGTCTCTGTTGCCCTAATGTCACCAAATAGCTACCACTTTTGTATTTTGCTACCATATTTTTGTCACCACAAAAACGGTTAAAATATTTGCCACCGCTCCTACAATATTTTAGTAAGGTCATTTACTACCGTTTTGATACCATTTAGCCACCGATATTGCCACCATTTAGACACCATTTTTATTGAAAATTTACACTTTTTTTTTTGTAACCATTTTGGTACCATTTAGTCTGCAACCATTTAGTCACCTCTTTCATTGAGAATTTACTACTATTTAGCCACCATTTTCATTGAAAATTTGCTACCATTTAACCACTACTTTCAATGAAAAATTGCTACCATTTAGCCACCACTTTCATTGAAAATTTGCAACCATTTAGCCACCATTTTCATTGAAAATTTGCTACCATTTAACCATCACTTTCATTAAAAATTTGCTACCATTTAGCTTTTCTACAGGGTTTTTTTTCCTTCTTTATTAATTCAATTACATTTCAAGAAAATTATATTATATAAAACAGTCAAATAATACAAAATCTCAAATTATATAAAACAAATTTGATACAGTTTTTCCAACTTTAAAATCATATAATAGACTCCAATAGAAACACAAAAAAACATCAAATAACCGAAATTATCCATTAAAAACTTCAAAATATTCATGTCTAAGTGTTTATAGCCTATTTTCCACCCATACCTGTTAACCTAGCTTCAAATTCTCCCATTCTATTGTTCATAGCCTTTTTTTTTTGCATTATATTTTTCTTTTTCAGCCACCAAGCTCGCAATTATTCCTTCGAACCTTTCTTTATCTTCATCTTTTTCCTTAACAAGCTCTTTAATAACCAAATTCAACTTTTCAATCTACAAAACAAGCAATGAATAGAATTAAGAAGTCAGAATTAATAAAAATTAATAACGAGTCAAGTAAGTTACACAATAACATAATTCAATTGTGAGTTACAATTCTAGTGCTAGAAGTCAAATTTGAATTAAGGAGTTTCCATATATGTAGGCCTAGGATTTGGAAAGTAATCAATTCTGCAACAAACACAATCGAATTAACCCGACCCATAAACAATATCCGCAAATCAATCCCTCCACCAAAATGATCAAACTTTTTCAATCCAAGAACATTCATAGAACTTGATGCAAATTATGAACAACAAGCAAGTTCTCAAAAATTATTGCAGTCAAACAAATCTTGGATTATCATAACCATATTCGGCCAAACCATATTTTGTTGAAGAAATGTATTGGGCTGATTGGTGTAATACAAATAGTGACATATGTAAAGAAGAAAAAGACAATGAACATACAATCCTATGATAGTGTTAATGCAAAGAATCATGCTTATCTCACTAGAAATTGGCACAAGATCAATTAACTGAAAATGAGTCTAGCATAAGATTAATCACCAATCAACACAATTAATTCAAGTACACAAAGACATCAACAAAAGTTTAGAAACAATACCCAAATGTGTTCAAACCCTAAATATCAAGAGCCTACATCCCAGTGTAATACAAATAAATTAGCCAAGCATGGCCATGATGTTCATCTTCAAGTTTGTGTCTTCAATCTTCAAAAATGCTTCAAGAGGCTTGGGAGAATTGTGTGTGTGATTGTTTTGTTAATGATGATGAATGATATATAGAGAATGAGTCAAAAGTCCATCTAAAAACGTCCCTTCCTTCATAAATTCGTCATTAAAATGTTTTCCACCATCATTGACTTGAAAAAAGGAAATGTTTGACCAATTTTTGACTTTAGCGTATCCAACGCCACTTTTGGCGTAAGCTACGCTAGGCTGAATTTGTCTGAGCTGTTGTCTGCTGCCCTACGCAGGCAAATGTGTCCTTCCCTACGCCACTGGCGTAGGATACGCCAGTTTTGGCGTATCCTACGCCAAACCCCCCCCCCCCACCTTCTTCAGTTTTTGATTTTCCAGCTCACGTAAGCTTCCGTTTCTTGCCCGAGCAACTCCAAAACGTCATATTTGCCTCCTTTAGTCATCAAATCCTGAAATAACATAATAATATCAAAGCAACACCATTTGACGACTTAACACTCCTTAAAACTCATTTATAGATGCTTTTATACACATCTTTTAACTAACCCATCAGTCTACCTAATCATCATTGGGCCTAACTGACCATCGTTGGAAGTAACTAACCATCATTGAGCTTACTGACCATCATTGGATCTAACGGACCATTATTAGTTTAATTAAACATCATTGGATCTAATTGACCATCATTGGATCTAATTGATGATCATTGGTTCTAATTAACCATCGTTGTGCCTATTGACCATCATCGGGTCTAATTCACCATCATTGGGTCTAAGTGACAATGATTGGATCTAACTGACCATCATTGGATCCAATTGACGGTCATTGGTTTAATTAACCATCATTGGATCTAATTAACTATCATTGGATCTAATTAACCATTATTAAATCTAATTGACCACCATTGGATCTAATTGACGATCATTGGTTCTAATTGACAATCATTGGGCCTAATTGACCATCATCGGGTCTAAATGACCATCATTGGGTCTAAGTGACAATGATTGGATCTACCTGACCATCATTGGGCCTAACCGACCATCATTGGATCTAATTAGTCGTCATTGGGTGTAACTGGCCATCATTGGATCTAACTGACCATCATTGGGCCTAACTAACCATTACTGGATCCAACTGACCATCAGTGGTGTAATTAACCATCATTGGATCCAATTGACCATCATTGGTGTAATGAACCGTCATTGGATATAATTTACCATCATTGGATCAAATTGACGATCGTTGGTTCTAATTGACCATCAACGGGCCTAATTGACCAACATCGGATCTAATTGACCATTATTGGGTCTAAATGATCTTCATTGGGTCTAAGTGACACTGATCGAATCTAACTGACCGTCTTTGGGCCTAACTGACCATCATTAGATCTAATTGACGATAAAATATTTATAGTTATTAGATTTTTTTCTTTCATTAAGTGTGGCTTCTAAATGACACATTTTTTTTCGTAAAGTGTGGCTAAAGGTTTCCAAAAGATGTGTTTTTGGTCACATGAATAAAAAAATTCACAAGATGTGTTATTGTTTCTTTCATTTGTTTTTTTTTTATAAATTATTATTTTTTAAGTCTTTCTTATTATTTTTCTCACGAATTTACCAACAAAAATAAATGGTGTCAAAATTTGCAACCGATTAGTTACCTTATCTTATAATACATATTTTGGTATAGAATCGGTTGCTAAATTTGCTATCATTTTGCTAGGTAGCATATTTTGGTGACAGTAGCCATGATTTATCGTGGCTAATATGGTAGCAATTTATTCTCAAAATGGGTCCCTAAATTTGCTACCGCTAAGGTGGTCACAATTCAATAAGTTTGTTCTTTTTTTTTAAATTATTATTTTTTACGTCTTTCTTATTATTTTTCTCACGAATTTACCACCAAAAATAAACATTGTCAAAATTTGCAACCGATTAGCTACCTTATCTTATAATACATATTTTGGTGTAAAATCGGTTGCTAAATTTGCTACCATTTTTCTAGGTAGCAACTTTTGGTGACAATAGCCCAATTTTCTAGTAGTGCTCTTTTCACCCTATTCATGATGGTTGGGCACTTTCATCACCTAAAGCATGATTATACAATGTTACACATTATAATAACTCCAAGGAATCACCAAGATTACTAGATGTATGTGGGTTAAACCTAGAGGTTGAACCCCAAATTTTCACATATTAACATATTCATGTGAACATAATCAAATACATATATAAATTGTGATTCATAACTAAATTATATATATTTAAGGCTCCCCAAGGCTAGGGCAACCTCCTTTAACCATCAATTTCACGTTTTTATCAAAACCCTAGATTTCATAAAAAACGAATATAACATTAATTCCTACCAATTAAAAGGTACCTTGGTGTTCATTAGACCTTAGATGACCCGTTTCTTGCTAATGCATCGATTTCCCTTTTGAATTTTGCTTGGATTTGAGCTTGAGTTTAGGGTTTGAGTCGTTGAAGGAGATGAATCTCCTGATGTTGCTCTCGTTCAACACACACAAGCGTGTGTTTTTGTTTTGTTTTATTTTTATTAATAAAATCCACTTTTCATATTGGCAACTATGACCCCTCAAGTCTAGTCTCAAGTTTGTTTTTGATTATAACATTAACTAGACTAGATTAGTCTCTTGTGATGGGTTTAGCCCCGTTTTTATCCGTTGATCAAGAACATTCACTAAATTATTAAATCCGTTTTGTTATTTCCTAATCACGCCTAATGGTATAATTAGGCGGAACGAAATTTCGGGGTGTTACATATTACACAAAAGTTGTACGATGTAACTCAAAAATAAAATCTTGTTTTACATCGCTCAAGAATCATAAAGACGATACCAATACTGATTCAATTTACACTAATATTGGTATCGATGTTGTTGTCAATACCGATTCAGATTTTCACCGTATAATCAATTCGAATACAACTATGTTTTAAATAAAACTTATACTGAAATGTACAAAAAAAAATCGACGCAACCATGTATTTAGTTTTTATACGAACAAAAGTCGCAAAGAAAAAAAAATCAAACAACAGGGTTAAAAATGTATATTATTTTGAGTATAAGATATGTAACTGAAGCTTCAACCTTTTAAAAGAAAGTCATAGTTATTGAGAAGTTAGTAATTGTTAACAAATATGATTAAAAATGTATATTATTGATAGTATAAGATGTATAGTTAAAATTTAAAAAAAAAGTCAATGTTATTATTCACCAAAGTTGGTAATTGTTAGGTTGGATTGTGTAAAATGGAACCCCTAGGGGCTCTATTGCATTGCCTTGGCTCCATGTCATTAGGGGCTTCATTGTATGCTTCCAATGGCACCTAGTGGGGGTGAGCATACAAAAACCGATAACTGAAAAAAACTGAAACCGAACCGATAACCGAACCGAAAACAACTGAAACCGAATTAACCGATCGGTTACGGTTAACATATGGCCAAAACCGAACCATTCGGTTACGGTTTTGGTTTTCCTTTCTTTCGTAACTGAAATAATCGAAACCGAACCGATAGTTATATACTTACGTATTTTTTATACATATATTCATGTATTTGGAACATATTTTCATATATTTCTGGTATATTTCATGTATCTTTCATATACATCTATGTACTTAAAATATATCTTTCATATAACTCATGTATTTTTCATGTATATCCATATAGTTGAAGCATTTTTTTTATTTGTTTCCTAGGTATTTCATGTATTTTACTTGCGTTTTCATATATATTTGTATTCTTGAAAAAGATCCAAACACTTTACTAACTATTTTAAGTTTAAAAGTTTGCACAAGTTTTATGTTTGAATATTAACTGAACATAACCGAAACCGAACCGATACCCGAATTAACCGAACCGGCGTAACCGATCGGTTACGGTTATGGCTTTTCCTAAAACCGAACTCAGTTATCGCTTTCGGTTATATGTAAAAACCGAACCGAACCGATATTTGCTCACCCCTAGCACCCAGTAAATGGAATGACACCCCTATTTTCTATTTTTTTTATTAGTATAACTGCAGTGGGGCCCACTAGAAGCATCTGTCAGCGTCCGTTAATGCAATGGCGAGGGGCGAATAGCGTCCCTTAATGGCGCCGAGAGAACAGGAGATGTATTCTTTCAAAAATAGTTGAGGTGGCAGGGGCACCACCATTATATATAATTTCAAAATATTGTTTTATGCATTACTTTAATAAAAATGCATATTAATATTGTAATTTTCAACGGGCATGATTAACGTTTGAACTTCGAAGATGGAATTGTTTTGGCGTAATTATAGGAATTAATTTGAAAATGTCGTTAACTTCCGTTATAAAGTATAAACTGTGGAATTCATCAGAAATCACGAGTCAACAATCTCACAACCACCAATCACCATCCACAATATCACATGGAGAAAGTTTAGAGACTTGGACACTAAGCTATTACTAAAATATGTATAAAATCCAAAATAACGGATTATAATACAACTACCGTATCAAGTAATGTCAATGTAACACTATTGTCAGCGACCTACAACACCGAAAAAATGGTGAACCATGCACACCCGTTGTGGCGCGATAATTCACAAAAATTAGTAAAACTACAACGTTACCGTTTGACGGAAAAAATAGAGGTAAAAACGTTGAACTACATACGCACGTTGCGGCGTGTCAACTCGAAAAGTAATATGGTTAAAAGTAAAAAAGAAAAGGAAAAATAGATGTACAACTCTTTAATGTACAAAACACTTGTTAAGCATGATGTACAAGACCATGAAGCACAAACCATTTGTAAATTAATATCATATATAATAATGTCATACACCATTAAACATAGAAACAGAGAAAAAAAAAAGAAGCAAAAACCTAAACGGGTTAGTTGACACGATGTCTAGCCAACAACAGAACCGGTGGCTCTGTATTCCTAGTTCAAGTACTATGTCCGGTCTGATTACGAGAACAATGTATGCATATCAAGAAAAAATGGTATTATGGGTATGGTTCCACAAACATGAAGTGGCTTCCTTATTTCAACTCTTCTGTTTCTTTGACTTCTAATTTGTCTAGTGAAGTGATGCATGTATCTAGAGTTTTATACCGTCATTTTCTACACCAGTCCACAACATAACCAACATGCTACAATTTCTAAACGAACAGTAACATTCACTAATCAAATGGGAGTCAAATAAGAAAATTTAGAAAAAACTATGTGTGCGATTTGTTTCAAAAGTAGAGTAGTATTTGTTTAGTTCAAGAAAAGGAGAGCTAAAAAATGAGTGATCAAAGTTTTGTTTGTTTTTTTTTTTTTTCAAAGGTTAACTTTATATAAACAGCAGAGCCTCAAACAGAAGCAAAAGGCACACCACAAACCAAAAGTGAAATCAAGACATAATTACAAGGAATTACATGAAATCAAAATTAACCCAATTCTTCCACTTAATCAAGACCTGGGTTTTAGCTAAAGAAAACCCAAAGATTTAACATTTTTAAAAATATTTTCTACCTTTGCTGGTTTACTGTTAAATATAGCCTGTTACGAGCCTAGCTTTGTTGTGAATAATCAAGTAATAACTATTTTGAAATTTGGCTGAAGCAGTGCCGACCCATAATTTTTTTTTTGTTGGTAGCGGAAACATGTAGAGGTCGTTTATCTATTGCAAAACAATATTTTTTTTTAGGTTCGGTGAGGGTTGGATCGGGTCGGGTCGGGTCGGGTCGAGTCGAGTCATATACAAATATATAGTTATACTAAAATTATATAATCAACAAAAGTAAACAAAAAGCCCAAAAGTAAGTTAAACACCATTACAAATGCATAAGAGCATTCACAGCCCATCCACCAAATTTTCTTCATCAAATTACACTAAAAATCACTACTCCGCCCTTAAATCTTCTCTCTTCTAATTAAAATAATAATACTTTTTTCATACTTTTATCATTATATTTTTTCTCTCTCCTCACTCATAACCACTTACAAAAAATATTAAAATATATATATGGTGAACAGTAGTTTTTCATTAATATATGGGTAAACAGTGCTTTCATCAAATATTTTCTAACTCCTCCACTCACAATCACTCACACCCACCCATATAATTTGAGGGAACCCCTCACATAATTTGATGGACGGACTGTGAATGGTCTAATAAAATTTTTACCAAAGTCATTCTCTTCAAGTTTTCATTTCTTAAAATCTAGCCATAGCATCTTCTATCTTCACGTTTCAAATCAAGTCTAGTTCAATATAAGAAAGACAACTATCTCTTAAATTCCCATCACCAATCTTATTGCGCAAATCGTTTTTCACAAACTTCATTGCCGAAAAGCATCTTTCAACGGTTGCGGTTGTGATGGGTAATACGAGAGCTGGCTTCAATAACCATACACCAATATAAAGTTAAGAAGTTTCTTTGTTTCAACCATTAATTGTACAAGACTTGATAAACAATTTAAGTTGGCAAATCGTGTATCCTATTTTAGTTATCAATGTAGCTCTGGAGCTCAACCAGAAGTCTCCTTCGATATTCATCATCAAAATCATATGGATACATCTCAACTAATCATAGTAGTTTTGGAATATCAAACGCACCAAAAGTATCACAAGGAGTCTAACTACTAATACAAACAAGTAACTCGATGTTACCTCATTAAAATGGTTTCAAAGCTCTTGAATTTTCACATCTAGAACTACATTGAAGCATTCAAATGCATAATAGTGGTGATATGTGATGTTTTTTTTTTCTTGGCATCCTTGGGATAATGTATTCATCATCCATGTTTACGACTTCAAGTTCATGGTTATCACAAAAAGAGTTAACCAACTCTAAGAACTTGTTAAAACCCTCTGATCTAAACCTTGTAAGTAGGTTATTGGTAGTAGAAACTAATGACTTTGCATTCAACAAATCTTGGTCTTTTCTTTTAAGACATAGGGACAATGTGTTTATGATGCGTAGAATATGCGACATCATGTGTAGGCCCTTCCGCTTGTCTACTATTAGCAGTATTATGATAGGAATCTCTAATATATACAAGCACTTCCATAACCGATGAAATATAAAGTAATCAAACGAGAAAGTATTTTACAAGGTTTTTTTTAAGTAATCCTTTTGACTTTCGCAAAGCATATCTTGTCCTTTGAAAGATGTAAACATGACATTTGTTAAAGACCTTACCATATCAAAATCTTTCCGAATACTTGTATGGTTGGTTGCAACCGCCACAACAAGAAGTTGAAGTTGGTGCGCGAAACAATGAACATGCAAAGCCGGAACATTATCCTTTAAATATAGAGCTCTTAATCAATTAAACTCAGCCGACATGGTTACATGCGCCAACATAACATTTGAGAGTTAATGTGGATGTCACTATAACATGAACAAGCCCAATAAACAGTTCCTTAATTAGCCCACATCTATTTACATAAAGAATAACCATGGCCATTTGTTCCTTCTTAGACACATCATTTGATTCATCTACTTGTAAAAAGAACACAACATTACCAAGGTCTTCATTTATTTCACCCATTAATTCTAAAAAATTCCAAGAAATTTCCTTTATTTTATGAATCTTTTGATTCATCATGACCATAAAACGTTGCTCCTTGATTCAATAATTTTTTTGCAAGTCTAGTAGAAGCACCTAGTATAAGTCTGTATTCATGCTTTTCCTTTTCATTACATTTATCATAAATAACATGTATCGATTGCTTTCGTTAACCAAATCATCACACTTTTTCATATATTGTTGTGCAAGCTATTAACATTACCCGTATATTTCTTAAGCGTGTCATGTATTCTTTTTTTCCAACCGGTATGCCCCTCAAAACAAACGTGTCTCTATGATCTCTAAACCATCCCCTAAACAAGAAGCAACATAAGCAAAACACACGATCTTTTTTATATTCTACTCTAACCATCCTTTATAATCATCATACCAAGTTTCTTTAAATCGTCTTAACTCATTACCATCACTGATTGATTGGGGGAATTCTATACCTTTTTGTTTAAAGAGTCCTCTGAGTATGTATGTCCTTCTAATTTCTTGTTGCTTAACGCTATATGATGAAATCTGTTTCCTATCAGCAGAATTCGAAGGAAGAGTATCAAAGTAAACATATTTGAAAGTTTTAGATGATGATGGTCTCCCTTTCTTTCTAAGAAACAGTTCCATTAAATAACTCATATTTCCGGTTAAAAAAAAAGTCATTATAATCTATCTAAATTACTTTTCATACAATCATATAAACAAATAAATATTGTTTTAAACATTGTAAATAGGCACGTTTTTTTTTTTTTTTTTTTTTTTTTTTTTTTTTGGGAGCGGGTAGTGGGTAATTTATTTTTTTTGTTAGTCTTAAATGTTTACAAATGGGCAATGAGCCTGTGCTCTTGGACTCTTGGACAAACATTCAAACAATTTGGGTTGGGCTAATGATCTTTGAGACACTCAAATGACAAATCAACTCTTTTAAAACTCTCTTTAATATGCATGTAAAATGTGTGGAAAATTCGGTTATCCTTAGTTAATGCTTAACTAGTGGGTTACACACTTTTTTTTTTTTTTTTTAATGGTGATTTTTATATGAGTATATGAAAGTGACCCAATATCACACTGTTTAATCGGCAGCCTTAGCTAAGGTTTGCTTCAGACTACGTTGTCTTAACTGGGCCCACGCTGATCTATCAGACTTGGCTACGGAGTTCCCTCGAAAAATCGTATTGCATCCACGAATTTCCTCGCTGGAGTAATAGCCGGGTGAAAGCTGGGGTGTGGCTCAAGATCGAACGCTCCTCGGTGCGTTTGTCACCATCATTGACCGGATGCCGTAGAAAATAATGAAGAAAGTGAGAATCAAACCTGAGTCACAAAAAACACCAAACCTTTCCCAACCACTACCTCATTGGCTAGTGGGTTACACACTTGCACACCTACGTCCGAGATAGGGACCGACTGACTTATAAGAAAATTTAATAATAAACAGACACAGAGTACCTAATATTAACATATTGAATAAGCACCAAAAACAAAAATATTAAAACAAAACAAAAGGAAAAAAGTGAAACAACATAGTAACAAAAAAATATAGAAACAAAACTGAAACCAAAAAACATGGGTTGAACGACCGGTGCGGTCGGATTCGAACCTAGGTGTCCTTGCAAGAAAACCTGAGACTGTTCAAAAAGCTCACGACTTGATCAAAATAAGTTTGACTCGAAACCTGCTCGGCTTGATTTGTAAACAAGCAGGGGCGAAGCTCGGTTCTCGAATCGGGGAGGCCGAACTCAATTTTTTTCGATCGGTAGTGACAAATCGGCGGGGCCGGACTCAACCCGGACACAATTTACCTACAAAAATCGCAAATTTCCAATACTGCGTCAAAAAACAGGGGGCCAGGGGCTAAGAAACCTTCGTCCCTGTAAACAAGACGAGCCCAAGCTAGGCTTAGCTTGTTCATTAGCAGGCACAACTTATTTTATCTTATAAATGTATTAATTTTTATTTTAAATGTACTAGTGGGGAAGCCCGCGCGTTGCCGCGGGTTTTTTTATTTTTTAATGCACGTTTCGTGATGGGTTTCATGTAACTTATTTTTAATATCATTTTACTAAGAAAACTGATACACTTAAAGTAAAACTCTACACTTAACGAAATAAAATTTATAACGCGATTGTCGTTCAATCAATGAATTGTGGTTCAATCAACTATTGATCATTAAATCTATAAAAAAAAAATCCACTTCTAGTTATCTTCAATGTTGTAGATACATGAAAAAAGGATGGCTACAGAACTATTGTCAGTTCGCATTCCTGAAATCAAACTTGAAGCTTTTTTCCAACATGTGAAGAGTTATGATATTAATAAGCTAATTA
The DNA here is from genome assembly GCA_030844895.1 of Ambrosia x helenae. Lineage (NCBI taxonomy): Eukaryota > Viridiplantae > Streptophyta > Magnoliopsida > Asterales > Asteraceae > Ambrosia > Ambrosia x helenae. The sequence continues at coordinate 111,378,401 of CM061230.1, forward strand.
ATTCTCTAAATTGACTGTTATTATGTGTTAGATGCTTTATATATTTCCTATTCATGATGTCTTTTTTTTTTTTCCTTTGCTTCTTTGTACGCGGCTGACTCAGCAAAGCCTGAAGTGCCAAAAAGTGTCCCAAGTTCTGCTACATTCTTGCAGCCACCTGTTCCTGGACACCTGACACACTCCGGTTCATTTTTTTTAAAGAAATGAATACACAGATCAGGCCACCACCTTTATCTGTTCCTGTTCCAAGAGAAGTGTCATCAGATGCTGCTAAGTTTTCTCATGCTGGGAATCATCAGTTGCCCCGGAAGGATCAGTCTGTATGTACATCTTTTTTAGTCTTGTGATTGAAACCGTCTGCAGGCATGATTGGTTAAACTTTTTTGCACCTGATGTTGACATAATCATAGATTATATGGATTTCTTCTGTTGATCTCGTAATTAGTATGGAAGTTAAGATCATACTCAGCTTACAGGACCTAGTGTGTCATATGCTACATCCGTTCCCCATCCTGTTTCACAACATGCTTATTCCACTTTGTCACATCATCAAATTCAAACGTTGCTTCACCACCATTTAGGATGCCATCTGGACCACCTTTTCAACCGCCTCCGGCTGCACCAAGGACTCATGTAACACCTGGTCTACTTGGACCAAAATTTATGTGTTAGCTCGTATTTAAATCATCATGTTTATGTTTAATGTAAACAATGCTGCATACCTTATCGCGTAACAGTTTCCTCATGCTGTCTAATACACATTACAGGAGATTGAGTCACCCTCTGAAAGTATTCATCTGTTATAACAAGTTCCTTCCCTCCATGCCCTTCTACGTTTTCTAAAGAAGACAGGCGAGTGTCCACTTTATAAATAAAAACATCCCCCAGATATACATGTCTAGAAGCAGCAAGATGGGAGGTTAGGTTAACACGCAAACATTTTTTGTCCTTGCGAAAAGACATTTAAGTCGCTACTAAAAATTAATGAATATTATTTTCATAACAATATCTAAAGATTTTGACGACATTCAACTGGTTTGACTCATCACTTTGACCAGTTTGAGATAAAACACATCCTGAATCGATCGTTCATAGGTAAACTGGTTAAAAATTGTAAAAAGATTAATACTAATGTGGCAAAACAAAAAAAAATACCAACCTTGATGCTCTTCGTTTGAGTTTCACCATTTTCTCCCATTTCAACATGTTCTCCCATATCAACATATTCTCTGTTCTCTTCTTGAAAACTCTGTCAAATCAATTTCACCTGACTCCACGCTGCAGATTCCTTAACATCGTTCAATGTTTTTCATAACTTTTTTTCTAATATCAAAAAACCATTTCCAATTATTATATACGATTGTAATAAAAGCTTACCACATTATTTTCCTTAACAAAAAACCATAGAGCTCAATATTAATACCTAAAGTGAAAAACAAATTAACCATAACTACCCCTGTACAGCTTAGCCATGCGTACAGCCATAACCATGCCAAATGCAGCTGGCAATGCTATAGCTTCGATCAGGATCGTTTGGAGGGCACTCCAAATTGGTTTGTTCCCGGCTTTTGGGCCACTGGAATGAAAATGTAAGGCAGAAACAGGACCAATCCACCCAATATGTTAGTAATCACGATTGTTGTGCGCTTTGAAGTACTCTTTTTGGATCGCGCTTTTCAAGTCCAAGTTCAAATCTGGATAACAAATAAAAAAGGAGTGTTGTCAATTTTAAACGACCGGAGGTCACATATTAGAGGTGACAAAATGAGTAGATTAGGTTGCGGGTCAAAATGGGTTCAAGTAAAAAAAAAGTGAGTTTTGTACGGGTCAAGTCAGGTAAACACTTCAGTTGGCCGAAAACATAAGTATGATGTTAGCGTAAAAATGGCATTCTATAAAGAAATGAGACAACCAGATCTGCTTTGCAATATTCCTCATAACTTTTGTTTGGATAAAAGCATATCATGATGACGACTCAAGATTAATTTTATATACGTCTAAAACATTAAACAAAAAAGTTATTCCATAATTGTTTATAGTTGTTCTAATTGAATAGCAAATTGTTTCTGGTTTGCCACACACCACTTGCTGACATGCAGAAACTCTCTTATATAGTACAACTCTAAAAGACAAAACACTCTTCACAAAGATGTATGAAAAGACGATTAGCTTATCAATGCCTAGCTTACTCCAAGACACCGTTAAAATTTTCCTAACCATGTACCATTAAGATTTCAATCGTCTAAAATCTAGTAAAAAGTGTGAATACTAATCTAGCACTCAAGAATGCATTTCTTTCTTCAAACATCTCGTTCAAAATAGTTAATTTAATGACATGTAGTAACACTTCATTATGAAATCAAGCCACGCTTACGGGTTCTTCCTCAAAGCATTCACCACAGGCCCATACTCACATGGCCCCACCCTATACTTAGCCAATATGAATAAATTGAAAGAAAATATGAACCGAATAGGCAAATGTGCAGAAAATCAAGACACCATATTTACATATCAAATGTGACTATTATTTCAATTTTCTTAATATAAAATGTTCATAAAATAAGAAAAAATAAATAAACAACTGTGATATATAAATACATAAAACCACCTTGCTATAGGCTACATGTAGTTTACCTTTTGGGTAGATTTTGCAACAATATTGCTATCTGGTGGTAGGTAATGGAAGGTAACATTCGTTTTTGGGTATCTTTTTTTCTGTTGTTGTCTCTCTTTTTTCATCAGCGCTCTCTACCTTGCTGCAAATCTTCCGTTCTTTCTTCAAGCCAACATTGATTGCAACTCAATGTCACAAATTCAGGGTTAACGATTGTGACAAAAAAAAAAGTTGAGTGGTCGGCGCACCTACCAATAAACCACTACTGACCTATAAATTTCTACTTAATAATAGCAAGATAAGTAATATGGAGTTATGGACTATTTGATATCATATCAATTCTGCAACCAGGTTGATGCGATCATAACAACCCATAATTTTGTTTACATGCCAAATAGCCTACTATTCAACTTAAAAGATATTTAGAAAAATCTAATAACTGAAGTTTACATCAAAATTAAAACATATTCCAAAATTCAAATCAATTTCATATTCCAAATGTACTTAAATCGAACTCTTAGTTATCACACACAAAACAAGTACTTATATTACAATTAAGCCAAACATATGAATCGAGTTAATTAAAATTAAAGTCAAACCATTAACTCTGCAATAACCTCCTTAGCTTCGTACAAAAATTAAGATACTCCATGAGGATATTCCTTGAAACAGGTTGCGGTGAATTCCAGAGATCAAATAGAAAAAAAGTGAACTTAGGTACATAAGAGAAATTAAAACTTCCTATATAAAACAAAAGAATTACATGTATGTAACTTGTTTTTGGCCGTCAATCAAACGCTCAATCAATATACTAAAAGTCTTTGTTTAATTTCTTCAACAATACACGTAAACGATACACGACTAATGGGCTGAAACGAAAAAAATAAAATAAAGAGAAGATAATGCTACATGCAGATTTGAATATGTGTGTAGCTTAGTCAAATCACACACAACATCTTGAAGTAATCAACAGTGAGATCGCTGTAAACCTACAACCAAATACGTTTATCAGTAGCGGATTATGTAAGAATACTGCAAACAACAAGCTTTCCTTGAAAGATTTTTTATTTCGAAATATTAAAGTCGATTCTGGTACTCAAATGGAGTTTATTATGATACTAAGATAAAAGAAGCAATACAATCAAAATTACAAACAAAAATCAAGAGGGCGTTTGTGGTTACCGTAATTATGAAGAAGAACAATGGGGAGAGCGATTCATTTTGACAGAGCAAAGGGAAAGCTTATTTAGGTTACAAAGAGAGTGAAGGTGGGGAGAACCAATAAATTTTGACGGTTGAATTTCTATAGATTAATTGACATTCAATAAGTAGGGGTAGGAAAGGAAGAAGGAGGGTAATATTGTAAAATTGTTTTGATAGTGTAAAGGATGAGGTGGGTAAAATGTCTATATTACCCTTCTAAGTGTCTTAATTGTCACAACTCTTCCTATAATGCCCTTAAATTTCTTGCTTAAATATGTTGTGCATGTTGCATCTTAAGTTGTACGGAAATACAAATTACTAAATGGTACATCACTCCTCCTTTATAAAGTAGTATAGATTAATATTAAAAATATGTGGGAGGAACTTGAAGGGTTAACATTTAAGTTTAATTAATAATTTTTTTTAAACGGTCGACAGTACACACCCATAACGAAGCCCCACACCCTTCAGGTCCGGTCCCCGGGCCCTCCCTAAGGTCCAGCCCCTCATTTCAGAATAACCCTACTCTGAGTGGGATTCGAACCTGTGACCTCCCAGGGCAGGAACCTCACAAAGTGGGTAAACCTTCCCATCTCCATTGCAACCACTAGGCTACAACATCATTGACGTCTAATTAATAAATAACATATAAAAATAATCTACAATCTATAACTTATAATAAAAGAATTGAATATTGATGAGGTGACATTCAATGGAGGCCTAAGAAAGCCATTTTAATGACATGGCATTCAAGGAGGCATTATCCTCCTTGAGTGTGTCATGTGTCATGACATGTGACAAATTAAAATTAAATAAATAATAATATAAAACCTAATATACTAAATTTAAATTGAGTTATTTTAGGAAAAAAGAATTTAAAAAATTTTTAATTTTTTCTCTTTTATTTTCCTCCCATAATTTTTAAACGTTAATATCTTTAATATTCGATATTTTTAAAGAAAAAAGTTACACCAAATTAACGAGCGTTTTATTATCTTTCCAACGAGTACCATAGTTCTATATAAAAACGGAGAAAAAAACAACTATTTTTGTGGGGTTCCGTTCATACAGGGAAAAAAAACACAAATTGTTCAGGTTATTCATTAATAATGTTTTTTCTTTTAAACCAGGTTGTTATATACGATGTTGAAATTCAGCTCAATCGTCATGCTTTCATTGGAATTTTACTCTTTTAAAGATGCATAGGTATACTTCATCAAGAGAAGCTAGGAAAAAGAATCGCACAACACTGCAACACATGGTGTCACCTTATAACAAGGTTATTTTTTATTTATTTAATTACAAGGGTAATAATTATTACTATTAGTATTAGTATTATTAGAATTGTTATATTTTTCAACCCCAGGACGCTCTCGGGATAAAAGCTAGTACATAAAATATTTTAAATATGTCATTTGGGGTTTTTCCCGAAAAAAATTGAAATAGTACATATGTCCTATGTCCATGCTCATATTTGTGTTACGTTACCAATATCTCTACTACATTATAAAGAGTGAGCAATGGGCAAACATGTCCAACTTGGTAAAGTTAAGATGGGATGTGAAAAGTCATGTGCTTCAACCCTCAAATGTCATATAAATCTTCTCCAAATTACCCTTCAATGCATTAAGATACTTGTACTATGTAGTAAAGATAAATAAATGTTTATTTTTCTAGATAATTAAGTTTCTATATTTGCTAGCAAAAATCCGTTCAAATTGTTATATATAATATCATGTGATGTGACCACAAGCTTTAAATAATTATATTCAACAAATATTAATTTTAAATTTTCTTTCTTTCTTTAAAATTGCATATGTTTATATAAATATACAGTGTCGTTTATCATGATAATTGTTGAAACAAATTACTTTATCTTTATCTTTGCAGAGAGTTAATGGTGGTACGAAGTGACGCATACACAACACCAAGTAGTACGGTACGTTTTAATTTTCTGTTGATAAGGTTTTTTATTTTATTTTAATTATTTAATAAGAACGACAAGGTGCGACCGAGGACGCTGAAAAGAGTAATCATGTTGTAACAAATCTGGCAAAACGTCGACACTATGCGAAAGTGGATTGTATCTGCAAGTTCATCTTTCAGGTTAAACTTGATTTGTTTATTAAAATAAATGTCTTACTTCTCTTTTTTCTTGTTTATACTGATATCGAATGGTTGTGTTTTGGTTTATCTACTCTGTTTTGGTTTCTATGCTCATATTTGGTTTTGAGTTCATGCTTGACAATACGTATCCATATGATGGTTTGGTCTAAATTTGTGAAAAATTATATAGAAAGATTTGGGAATAAAAATTATCTATGCTCATATTTGGTTTTGAGAACAGTGCTAATGACTGAATTTTGATAGTTAAAGAAGTTCATTTTCATATATAGTGAAATCTTTTTTTATACTTGGGTGTCCTGTGTACACATCATCTCTTAGATGTTGGAAGTTAAGGACATATGGTTGGACAATTTACATAGTGTGGCATGAAAAGCTATAAGAACGTATATGTTGGATATAAAAAAATATAGTTTCTTTTTCAAAGTTTAAACAATGAAGAGAAATGGATTAATTTCATATACATCATTTCGCATTCAAAGACAATTACGTTTTTACACTTTTCCTACAGCTTGGTGGGCTAACACGGCTACGCTTGTGCATTGTTAAAAAAATATATTTATCTTAACCGTCCCGCAGCAACGCGCCGGTTTCCTACTAGTTTGTAAAATATATATATAAAAAAAGTTAACGGGCCGACTCAAGATATTTAAGATTTGTGCTCAAGCTTTGACTATTCAGCCTGATAAAATAAATGAGCCGAGCTAAGTTGTCTGGTTTAAATTCGAGCTCCAGCCGAACCTAGCTCTGCTCAACTCGATAACAGCCCTAACAGACACCCACATCTGCACACACCAGGAGTGTACAAAATGTTCGCGGCTCGCAACTCGCTCGAAAAAAGCTCGACTCGAAAAAGCTCGTTTTGTTATCGAGCCGAGCCGAGCTCGAGCTAGGGGTCTTGGCTCCTGGCTCGGATCGGTGGCTCGGCTCGATGGCTCGGCTCGGTGGCTCGGCTTGGTGGCTCGGTTCGTGGCTCGATAAACATCTTTTTTATATACTTAATAATACTTTGAATTTATCAATAAAATATAAAAACAATAGAAAAAACACAAATTATACAAATAATACTTTTAGTATGCCTTTCATTTATTAAAACATTAAAAAATAACAAAATATACATTTATATGTGTAATTTTATTTTTATTTTTATTTTTTTTATTTTATAAATATTTTTAAAAAAATAACGAGCTGGCTCGAACCAGCTCGAGCTCGGCTTTTCAGCTCGAACAAAAAAACGAGCCGAGCCGAGCTGGCTCGTTTAAGTTCGAGCTCGAGCTTAGCCTGGCTCGGCTCGACTCGGCTCGATTACACCCCTAGCACACACTAGTTACTAGGTTGCACGCCATTTTTTATATGTTCCGCGTGTGTTTGTTATTACTATATACTTGCGATGGTGTAATTAAAAGAAATAAAGAAAGTCAAATCCTAGGCTTGTAAACGTACAAAACGTTCAGTGAATAGTTAGTCAACCGTTCGGTAGCGCGTTTATTTTTGTTCGTTTATTTATGAAATGAACAAAACTTTTTGTTTATTTAGTTAAACGAACGAACATGAGCACATGTCTCGTTCGTTCATTTATGTTCGTAAACGTTCACTTAAGTTTGTTCATTATGTTTGTGACCGTTCATTTATTGTTTGTTTATGTTCATTCATATAGGTTATTTATTTATTTTCGTTCATTAGTATTATTATTTAAGATTGTTAGAGACGTTACAATTTAGTATAGTTTATAAAATAAAAGTAGCACCCATTACAAATTACTCAAGTTTTATTATTTTTTGGGCCCATGACACTTTATTTTTATTTACCTTTAAGTAGTGTTAGCTTCGTTTTGTTAGTTCATCTATGCTCAGTTACATTCGTTCGTTTATATTCATGAACCGATCGTTTATACTAATAGTGAACAAACATGAACATGTACATTTTCTTAACAAACGGACATGAACAAGAAAACGCAGTTCGTTTAATTGTTCGTGTTCGATCGTTTGTTCGGTAAACTTAAACGAACAAACATGAATATGACTTGTTCGTGTTCGTTTGGTTCATTTACGACCCTATCAAATTCACGTGGAATCTTCCATATGGCTTTTACTTTATTGTTCGTGATCATCCCGTTCCTATGCATATCTTCGTCGATCATCACGTCACTGTGCAAACTTTTTTTTGAACGACCAACTAAAGTATTGCCGGGTACTCCGTACGCGGCCCCCATTGGCTAAAGGTAGCCCACAAGACGTATCTTGTAGCGGCCCAATCCGCACGCACGAAGCCCTCTAGCCCACCCGTCTCCTGTTCCAGGGAAAACCTGGCCCGCATACCCGCCCGAAGGCACGACGGCAGCGGACCGATAAAACCTGAAGGGATCATGAGTCGAACCCATGACCACAAGGATCAAGTGTCTCTCCCTCACTTTTCGGTACCACTCCACCACAAGGGTGGTGGTCGTCACTGTGCAAACTATCCACCTACAGATAACCCACCGACTTCAAACCCTCCAACATTTGAAATTTATAAGCTATAAATTCCTAGAGATTCAACGAGAGAAGAGTTACATTATGTATATGATTACAGAATGGCTCTATTACCACTAGGTGCAATACGGATTGGAAACGTTGTTACAATGCCAATGCGTAACACTCGTACAGTGCAAAACACTCATACAGTCACAAAAATTACAAGTTGGGCTGAAGGTTACGAAACTGGTCCCAAGGCTGAATACGTAATGGCTTCGGATGAGGAATTTTTTTGTCAGACAAATGAAAGTGAAAGATATCGATACTAGAGGTTGGACGAGCGTGATAGTGATCGTGACTGCTCGTTGCCTAATAACGCCGAACTACCGCCACCTCACCGGAGTCCTGACAAGGTTGCGAAACTGATCCCAGGGCCGAATACGTAATGGCTTCGGATTTAGATGAGGAATTTTTTTTGTCCGACACCTGAAAGTGAAGGATATCAATAGTAGAGGTTGGATGAGCGTGATAATGTCAAAATATGGTAAACTCATAGACAAGAACAAGAACTGAATGCTTTATTTCTGAAAGACTCAAATACAAACAAGAACAACAGATTTGACTAGATACGAATCACACCCTAAAAACAACTTAGATCATTAACAGATGATCTATGACAATAATACACTAAGCTGAGATCATTGACTGATGATCTTAGATGACAAAACAACGAAGATCAGAAGATCATTGACCGATGATCTTTGATAAAAACCCTAATAATAAAGGGAATCCACAGAGAGAATACACGAACAAGAAATAGACTCGTCTAAACTGGTAACCAATCTCGAGGAAGCCTTTATATAGTCCAACAAGAGGCTCGGACAACTAACACATCCGAACCACTGCCAACTGTTGATCAACTCAGAAGAAACACAATAAGATTTAATCTTGGCCTCACATTTGTCCACGCTGGCGATCCTTGTTATAACCAGCCACACTCCTGACAGCTTCGTAACCAGCTGGGCTAATGGGCTTGGGCCATAACCAGCTAGGCTAATGGGCTTGGGCCATAATCATACTATCAAACTTGTGACATCCGTCACTTTTATTTTATTTTAATTTATTGTTGTAATAATAATAATAATAATAAGATTAAGATTTTTTTTATAACTAAACTAAACCTATAACCCATTTACTCTTTTGGATTTCCAGCCCAAGCCTGAAAGCACGCCCAATAGCAGGTCCAAGCCCACTCCCATCTGTTAGAAAAAAAAATGAACGCCCCTGCCAGGACTCGAACCTGGGCAGGAGCCGGGCCAACACATCACACGAGCTCCCACAACCAACTGAGCTAAGGCTCATGTTTGATACATCTCCAATGCAGTTTATATATAAGGCTTTCCAGAATAAGATTAGATTTTCATGTCTGCTGCTGATCGAACACACTCAACCACAACCTTTGGTCAAACCTTTCCTAATACCCCTTAATTGACGCGTTATCAAGTTGTTTTTGGAATGTGTTTGACTAATTCGTGACCAACACATGATTATCGGCCATAAACACATCACAATTAAGATCACGACGTAATTATGGATCGTGATTAACGCGTCATCTTCAAACCGAGTCAACAACTTACCAAATCAACATCCGGACTTGTACCCTATAAATTGAACATCACTACACCATCCCTAATGGCCGATAACCACTTCCCTACATTCAATTTCTGTTTTAAAACTATTATTGAAGCTGTTTTAATCGTTTTTGGGGGCGCCTTCTTGTTCGAACTCGCAGACCCGACCACGCGTTAATTGTAAGATTTTTTTTTGTGGGTTATAACCTTCGGCACCTTGTGATCATTAGCCCCAAAGATTCAGGGGCTAATGATCACCAATTGTGGTGATTTGAATATTAGGGCACGAATTGGAGATATTTGGGGAAGAACACTGAGCGCTATTAGTGTATATGTATTTTTTTACAGAAATCAAACAACCAACTGATCTAGATCAGTTGGTTTACCTCCCTTGTTTCAAAACAGAACCGGCCAGTGGCCAGGTTCGATTCCCACGTGGATCAAATATTTTTTTTTTCTTTCTTTCATTTAAAACATTAAACTAATAAATCTATTTAATCAATTTAAATCCAATATAACTCGTTCTCAGGGTGTGGCTCAGTTGGTGGCCACACTTGTGATAAAACCCGAACCGGCCAGAGGCCCGGGTTCGATTCCCATAACCAATAAGTATTTTTGTCATTTTTTTTATATATATACTAATACATTAAATCTTTTAAAATCAGTTTTAAATACCAAAAGTGGTTTATAAATACCACAAAAATTATTATATGATCTCCAAATGATAAAGTTCATTACCCAAATTTTAGTTTTTTCAAAAATAATTTATTTAATATATATTATTAATAACACAAGTTTATTCATTTATATTTATTAAATTCTATAAAAATATCTAAACGATTTTATTAAATCTCACAAAAATTATCCTAAACTTGTTTATTCTTAAACATTCCAGAAAATATTTTTATTTCAGAAAAACCGTTTATTTTGTATTTTTAATTAATTTTTGTTAGTTTTAATCATAAATAAATCATAATAAATTCATTTTTCAATATTTTTGCACCAAAATTTTATATAAATTATTTCTAACTATCTAGAACTGAAATACAATTTTTAATTCAGAAATTCTTTGATTTTAATATTTTTAGATATTAAAGTCGTATTTTGACAATTTGAAATAATTAGATTAAATATTCTATTTTCAAGAAAATAATTTTATAAAAAATTATTTTCATACTTAAAACCTTATGTTGTGACTATATTCAACTTAAAATTTTACAAAGAGACTTTTATTTATTTATTTATTAAATTTCTCATAATTAATAAACAATTTGTTTAATAAACAAATGAACGTTTATCCCCAATTCGAAACCCTAGAATTCCATGTATCCTAGAGTTATTCCCTTACACATTATCAAATTCTTTAGGTTGATTCTTTGGGATAATTCCAACTCATATTTCGTTGTCCAAGTTCAATTACAAGCTATTACGTAAACAGTGAGTATTCCTATCCCCTTTTTGCTTTTATACATTTTTGGGGTGTTACATGTACACTATTACAATTTCAAATACAAGTTTACATTTTTTTTACAATACAATTCTAGTACTATGTGCATTGCTTACAACGTGCTTTATGCTTAGACAATACATGTGGATTACATTTGTACTTAGTGAAATCATTAATATGGTACAAGCCGACCTTAACATTGGATAGCGCTATTTGGATTGACAACCCGCCTAGATTGATTCTCCCCCTTTTTCATCGGAGAATCCGTGGCCAGTGTTAAGCTTTTATCCATTTATTGGATAAGTACACTACAGTTCATACAGTACACTATACAGTCACAGGGTTGATTTCGCTCATTTGTATGATACATAGTTTACATAATTGCACTGTAGCTTTGCACTTGAATTGTATAACTTTTAACCTACTATATATATCAAAACTAGGAATGCTCACCAACATTTCATATGTTGACCAAATCTATTTTGTACATGTTTCAGGTACAGTTTGATCTAGTGCTTTAACAAGAGACATTTAGTGCTTTACTTTAATTCAGATGTTTCAATATTTACATTTCATTTAGACAATGTATTTCCATTTCCATGTAAGACAACTTTGGTTTATTCAATAATATTTACATTTTAGTACCATGAGCTTTTGAACAATCGTCACTACGTGGCACCTCGATGATTCCGCCATCGGTTGGGGTGTTACAAAACTCTCAGCAGCACTGGGCTCGTCTTGGACTCTAGCATCAATTATCTGGGCCACGTACAAGCAATCCAGTCCAAGTCCAAACTACATCCAATCCAGTAGCAGCTTCCATTTAATCCAGCCAGCAACAATTATAAACATAAAACATAAACACATTTTAGACTTAGACCAAATAATAATATAATGTGTTATATAAAAGTGATGTTATGTTGTATAACTTTTAACACCCACCCCCCCACTTTTATTACTAAACACATCTAACATGTTTAACCATGAGCAAATCTGTTCATGTTGAGAAATACCCAAACCTTTTTGTGAAAATATCAGAAATTTGTTTTTCAGTTTGAATTTTCTCAGTTTGAACACAACCTTTGTTTATTTGATCACATAAAAAATATAGGTCTATCTCAAAGTGTTTCGTTTTGTCATAAAAGACCGGATTGGCTGCAATTGCAAGTGCAGCCGAATTATCCCCATATAGTTTAACAGGAAGACTAACCTTGATGTTTAGCTCAGCTAACAAATTGATCAACCACATTATTTCACATGTCGCAGTGCACATAGACCGGTACTCAGCTTCTGCTGTAGACCGAGCTATAGTGGTTTGCTTTTTTACTTTTCCAAGCAATTAGTGAGTTCCCTAAAAAAATATAGTATCCTGTAACCGACTTCCTGGTTTCAACACACTTGGCCCAATCCGAGTCAGCATAAGCACACAAACTCAGATCAGAACTTTTGGAAATATGTATGCCTTTACCAGGAGCAAGTTTAAGATACCTAAGCACTCTCATAGCAATTATTAGGTGTGCTTTAGTTGGTTTGTGCATGAACTGACTTAATACATGTACTGAATAAGTGATATCCGGCCGAGTATGAGATAGGTAAATTAGTTTACCTACAAGCCTTTGATAACCTGTAATGTCCTCCAATGGTTCACTTTCTTGCTTACACAAGTTAGTGATCACATGATTGGGTTCAATAGGACATCTCACAGGTTTGCAGCCTGTTAGACCATACTCAGCTAGTAGTTCAATGCAGTATTTTCTTTGACTCAGACACAAACCACTATCAGTTTTAAACACCTCAATTCCTAGAAAGTACTTTAGGGAACCTAAATCCTTAATCAAGAACTTGGTTTTAAAAAATGTTTTGACATGATCTATAAACTCAACATTATTACCAGTTAAGATTATGTCATCAACATATACAAGTAAAACACAAAAAATGTCTTTAGAAGACATCACAAACATCGAGTGATCACATTTGCTTTGTACAAAGCCAAGTTCAAACAAAACACTAACTAATTTGGCATTCCACATACGAGGGGCCTGCTTAAGTCCATAGAGGGACTTTTTAAGCTTGCACACTCGACTATCATTTTTAGAGAAGTACCCTTCAGGTAACTTCATATATACATCCTCAAATAAGTCACCGTATAAGAAAGCATTGTTGATGTCTAACTGATACAAAGACCAACTATTCTGGACTGCAATGGTTAAAACACTTCTTATATTGATCATTTTAACCACAGGGGAGAAGGTTTCATCAAAATCTAAACCTTCTTTTTGACTATACCCCTTTGCAACCAACCTAGCTTTATATCTATCAATTTCACCACTAGATTTATACTTTATCTTATAAATCCATTTACAACCTATAGCTTTCCTATCCTTAGGTAACTCAACAATTTCCCAAGTATCATTTCTGTTTAATGCTTCTATTTCTTCATTCATAGCTAAAACCCAATTTTAATCCTTACAAGCTTCATAATAGAAGCTGGGTTCACTAGTTTTATTTAACACATAAGTGAAACACAGATTGTCAACAGACAGATGGGAATAATTTACAACTTTTTCAAGTCCAAACTTAACTTTTCCTTCAACAATATAATCACTAAAATTTTTAGGAAAGTTAACATTTCTAGTAGATCTCCTAACCACAGTGGGATGATCAGCTGATGATATGTGTCCCTCAGAGTTAGTAGTGTCATCATTATCTGATCTATCACCCTCAGCCCCACCTCTGCCAACATCAGCACCACTTGGTTGCTGACTACCAGCCTTACCAGGAGTGGAATCACTGTTGTCAGCCGGTTGCCGAGTCCAATGATGATCAGAGTCTAGATTTGCCCTCTGTTCATCATCGGGATCATCAGGATCATTAGCACTTGTGTTATTAGTTGATTCAAACATGTCAAAAAAATTTAATTAGTTTATAGTTTCATAATTGTTAGAATCACATTCTTTTAAAACCTTTGGTTCCTTAAATGGAAAAATTGTTTCATAAAATCTTACATCTCTTGATAATACAATTTGTTTTAAATCAAGATTCCACAATTTATAACCTTTCTTTTCATTTGAGTAACCAATTAAAACACATTTGTTAGCATGTATATTAAACTTATCAGAATTGTTCAAAACAGTACAGTAACACAAGCAGCCAAAATCCCTAAGGTGTTCATAAGAGGGCTTAAATCCATACATCAATTCATAAGGTGACCTACCATTTAACACTGAAGAGGGAGTCCTGTTTATCAAATACACAGCAGTAAGAATGCATTCAGACCAAAAAGACAAAGGTAAGTTGCTTTGAAACAATAATGCCCTAGCAACATTCAATAAATGTCTATGTTTACGTTCAACTATACCATTTTGTTGGGGTGTATGAACACATGAAGTTTGATGTAAAATCCCATTTTTGTTTAACAAATCTTTTACCCGAGAGTTAACAAATTCACTTCCATTATCACTTCGGAAAATTTTAACATTTTTCTTAAATTGATTGTTAATGACAGCCAGGAAATGAACCATATTATCAAACACTTCATTTTTAAATCTCATAAGATACACCCAAACAGACCTAGTATAGTCATCGACAATAGTCAAAAAATACCTAAATCCTTCTTTACTCTTAACTATATAGGGACCCCATACATCCAAGTGAACTAACTCCCCAAGACAGGTGGTTTTATGATCACTGATGGGAAATGGCTCCCTATGTTGCTTAGATTTATGACAAACATCACAAGGTTCATGACTATCATTGGTCAACACATTTAGTTTTATGTCGTTTTTTAAGACCTTTAAAACAATGTTTGAAGGATGACCTAACCTAGCATGCCACAAATTTTTCATTTCAAAACTGTTACAACACATTCCAGCAAACATAGAGGACTCACCACAAAAATATACCCATCAACTTAACTACCAGTCACCGGGACTCTCTTGGTTAAAGAGTCCTGTATATAACAGTTTGACTCATTAAACAAAACATCAAGTTTGCTATCTTTAGCAAGTTTATGAACTGACATTAAGTTTACACAGTAGTTTGGAACCATAAAAACATCATATAAGGTAACTTCATCAGTAAGTTTAACATCTCCTATAACAGTGACCTTAGCACTAGTCCCATTAGGATGGTTAACACTTATATTTAAATCACTTACATCAATTTTATTTATAACATATTCATCATTCATGACCATGTGCTGGTTAGCACCTGAGTCAGTTATCACCCTAAGTTTCTAAACAGAGAATGAACATTTGAAAAAGAGAACACAGTTTAGAGTTGCTTGCTGAGCAAAAGAAGTTACATGACCTACCTGTAGAATTGCAGCTAGTTGTACCTTCTTCACTCTTCTTATTCAGCAAACTTAATAACTGTGAAACCTGATCAGGGGTGAGAGCATTAACAGAACTTTTATTTCCATTTTCAAGAGATGAACCACCAGAAACATTGTTACTTGCTATGTTTCTTTTATTAAGACCTACTTTATATTTTCATCCATGGAGGATACCCTATAATCTCAAAACATTTATCAACAGTGTGTCCTATTTTATCACAGTGAGAACACTTAAGGTTAGGATTCTGATTGTTAATCCTAGCATTTCTTTTCTTAGACTCAATGTTTTGATTTGTTTTCGCAAAAAAACCAACAGTAGGACCCTGTTCTTTAGACACAGTGACATTAGAGTTTCTGTGTGATTCTTCTCTTGAAACTATAGCAAAGGCCTCCTTTACTGTGGGTAAAGGATCCCTTATTAATAGGTTAGTCCTAACAGAACTGTACACATTATCCAACCCCATAAGAAATTGCATCAACTTAATCAAATGACTAAAATCATTAAACTGTTTAGATGCATCACAAGTACAGGCAGGTATATGCAAGATTTGATCCAAATACTGCCACATAATATGCAACTTATGGTAATACTCAGCAACAGTCATACCATTCTGACTAAAATGATTAATTTTTTGATATGTATCAAATATGACAGACCCATCAATTTTATTGTAAGTATCTCTTAAGTCTTTCCATACATCAGATGCAAGTTTAGAGTAGACTTGTCCCATATATAACTCTTCAGATATAGAATTTAAAATCCAAGTAAGGACAACAGAATTACAACGATCCTATTGTTTTCCTAAAACAGGATCATCTACAGACCTTATGCATTCACCATTAACAAACCCTAACTTATTCTTAACTTGTCAAGCTAGAATCATAGCATTAGACCAGATAGTATAGTTTTCTGTCCCTTTAAGTTTTACACTAATGATAGTAAGGTTAGCCGAGTCACTAGCATGAAGATAGAGAGGGTCACTTGAATCAAGCTTGCTGATGAGGGTGACCCCACCAAGTCTCTCTCTACCTTCACTAGAACTGGAACTATTATTATCATTGTCATTATCATCAGACATGATTGACAGTAGATGCAACACACAGAATACACAACAATTCAATCAAATAATAAACCACTAATAGATCTGTCAAACTCAAACTTAGTAATAGATGAAGCCCTGTCAGTGATCAAGATTCCAGGGTCATCACTCAAGGGTGCCTGGACATGTCTTAACAGGGGAGTCTATAACAAGTTATATCAGAGACTGACAGTCCTATAGTACTTTATTATACAAACAATACTCACAGAGACAGACAATCAAACAATGAGCCAATACCGGTCCACCTAACCCGGTCAGTGCTCCTAGACTCAACTTATTAAAAAACAAAGGGTAAAGGAACAATCTCACCGAAGAGACCCAAGTTAGGGTTTCGCCAAAAAACTCGTAACTCGTAACCTTCACTTAGGGTTACGAGTCAGAGAGCAAGAAGAATAAGCTTCCAAGATGATTCAAAGTCCAAGCTCGGCAGCAAACCAGTTTCCTAGATTCTAGATCTGATGATCAACTTCAGATCTAGAATACTTCGTGTAGATCAACGATCTCCGGTCAATAATCAACACAATACTTTTCCAGAAAACCCTAATCCTCTTGAAACCCTCAAGAACTCAGATGAAACCTCAGAAACGCGGAAGACGACAAGACAAGAGCCTATAGCTCTGATACCATGTCAAAATATGGTAAACTCATAGACAAGAACAAGAACTGAATGCTTTATTTCTGAAAGACTCAAATACAAACAAGAACAACAGATTTGACTAGATACGAATCAAACCCTAAAAACAACTTAGATCATTAACATATGATCTATGACAATAATACACTAAGCTGAGATCATTGACTGATGATCTCAAATGACAAAACAACGAAGATCAGAAGATCATTGACTGATGATCTTTGATAAAAACCCTAATAATAAAGGGAATCCACAGAGAGAATACACGAACAAGAAATAGACTCGTCTAAACTGGTAACCAATCTCGAGGAAGCCTTTATATAGTCCAGCAAGAGGCTCGGACAACTAACACATCCGAACCACTGCCAACCGTTGATCAACTCAGAAGAAACACAATAAGATTTAATCTTGGCCTCACATTTGTCCACGCTGGTGATCCTTGTTATAACCAGCCACACTCCTGACAGCTTCGTAACCAGCTGGGCTAATGGGCTTGGGCCATAACCAGCTGGGCTAATGGGCTTGGGCCATAATCATACTATCAAACTCTCAGCAGCACTGGGCTCGTCTTGGACTCTAGCATCAATTATCTGGGCCACGTACAAGCAATCCAGTCCAAGTCCAAACTACATCCAATCCAGTAGCAGCTTCCATTTAATCCAGCCAGCAACAATTATAAACATAAAACATAAACACATTTTAGACTTAGACCAAATAATAATATAATGTGTTATATAAAAGTGATGTTATGTTGTATAACTTTTAACAGATAACAAACGTGACTGCTCGTCGCCCGATAATTCTGGACTAGCGCCACCTCACCGGAGTCTTTACCAGTTACACTTTACGAACCGTTAGTTGTAAAAAGGGGCGGAACAATCATAGAAATATTATTTCCCTTACATATCTTTGCTTTATCTTTCTTTCTTTTCACCTGAGAACACGAATCGAATAAACTATTAAACTTTCATGGGGCTCCTCATGTTTTTATATGTATTTTTCTTTTCGTTTTATATAGAGTAAAGATCCGGTACAAATAACTTTTTTGGTAAGAACTGTGAGAATCAAAGGAGGGTATTTTTTTTTATTTTTTTTTTCAAAATTTTTTTTCCCCATATTGTTAAACATGTATTATAGTATTGAAAACTAAAAAAAAAAATAAAAATAAAAAATTTGGTGTAGAGTAATTACGTGTAGAGTAATTACATAATTACTCTAGTGTAAACTAATGTATTTACCTTAATGACGTAATTACACTAAAAAAAAATTTTTTTTTTAATTTTTTTTTGTATTATTCATCTAGAAATAATGTTTAAGCACATGGGAAAAAAAAATTCTAAAAAAAAAATAATTTTTTTTACCCCCTTTGATTCTCACAGTTCTTACAAAAAAACTATATGTATTTGATCTTTACTCTATTAAACTATTAAACTTTCATGGGGCTCCTCATGTTTTTATATGTATTTTTCTTTTCGTTTTATATATTTAAAACTCAAATAACACAATTCGTGGGCATATTTTGTATTTTGTCTATGTTCAGTTTAAAGTCTTTTCTTGTTTAAAACGAAATTAAAAGTTTGTTTTTTTTTTTTTGTTTTTTTTGTGTGTTATTTAATCACTGAAATGAGAATGAGTTATCTATATTATCTTATTAAGGAAGAGTGACGGCTAAAATAGTAATTTTTATTTACGTACAAGTTAAGAAGCAACATGTACAATACATTTAAGCAACATATTTAAGGGTATTATAGGGATGTAGGTGACAATTAAGACACTTAGAAGGGTATTATAGAAATTTCACCTGCTCTCTTCATTGAGATTTGAGAAAAGGATTTCATCGGTACCCTCGTGAAACTGCAGTTACCTCCTCTTGTAGTTACGAATCTGAACAGTTCTTGTGGATTTAAGGTTTGCAATTGAATAATTTGATTCCCTTCAAATCTCCACCTTTTCACAAAAGGTTTCTAGCTTTAGCTTTCAATGGCATGGTCTCTTCCACGTCCCTAATTAAATCCCCAGTTCGTTTCTATAACCCATGTTAAGAGCTCACATACTAGAAAAGTGTAGCCATTGCTCCAGATCTTTATCGATTCTTCTGTTCCTCACCAAATTCAGCAACTCAATTAATCATCAGCAGCAAGGAAGGCGATGAGGTAAGCTTAATGACTTTTGCCTTTGGCTGAATGTGTTATTGTTGCGTAGCTGTTGTTTGTGAAATACCATAGGATAGGGTTATAAGCTTTCAATTCCACTAACTGACGATTTTAATGAAATTACTTCGTTTTTTGTGATGCCTACTGATTTTTTTTGTTTATCTGCAGTTATCTCAGGTTCACAAGTGTTGGTTCCGTCTAGAGGTTATGAAGATTCATCTCAGTAACTCAAAAAAGTCATTGGTTTTGTTTTGTGAGGGCCAACAAGAGATTCTTTGCTATAAATAGTTATTAAAGGCACTAAGCGCAAGGCATGTTTTTGTATTAAGCCTGGGAAATGGATCTAGGCGAAAGAAGCAATGGCCGAATATGGGCCTAGACTTGAACAAGGTAGGCGACACTATGATTTTTAACCTTTGAAACCGTCGTTCTTCATCAATACAATACAATACGCTATGATTTTCTATTTAGTAGAATACACTATGATTTTCTATACAATACGCTATAATTTTCTATTTGTATGGTTCATAATGAAGCCTCCAAATCAATTGTCAAGAGCAGGGTAGACAACACCCCTTCTAATTTCAGCTTCTTATTTCCGATGACTTTTCTGTAATCAGGTATGTTGCCTCCACGAATGGATTGTGACGTTATCTTATTTACCTCTGCTTGCCACGAACATTTTACATGTAATGCAGAGTTGACCAATCTCTAATAAGAGCACAAGATTTGAGAGCATGCGGATCCTTCAGGTTGATAATAAGAGGGTAAGCAGATTCTTATTGTTATTATGTTACCATCAATGGAAATGCTGAACAGTCAAAGTGATTTTAAATATTATATATCTTTACTAGGAAACTGATGATCAGATTGGGATTAAGCATGCCAGCTAAAGCCGAGAGGCTGCACAGTCAAAGTGATTTTGACCAATATATCTATGGTGGACACACAATTTGCTGCATATATTGGTGGTCCTGCAGTGTGATTTCTTAAGCAGAATGAGCAGGCCACAAATCAAATTTCTACAAATATTCCTACTTTCAAGGTAAATAAAACTACATCAATCAAGTATATGTGGCAATCTCGGCAGTTTTTACCTATAAACCCGTTGCTTCGAGTTATGTTTATCTCTGACGGGTCAAACTGCTAAAATAAAACATTTTTTTAAAAGAAACGGGTCAAAGGGGGGTCACGGCTGGAATGCTACATGGCAGGCTGATAAAGGGTATATCTACTTCGCCTCTGTGGTGCTGTGTTGTGGAATGAAATTGCAAGTAATATGTATGTACATTCATTATTAAAACATCTACAAGTTTGTTAATGTTAAATTTCTTTACTAATCTAATCAGCAACTACGTTTAATCTGTTTAAATTCATATGGTGATTGGGTCTGCTCAAATTTCTTTACTTATTTTCACACCTACGGTATTGATTTGTGTCCAAAGAGTTCATAATATTTTCACTATGTGAAGGTAATATAGGCGAAACGGGTTTCGAACGTCTTTTTTGATGTATATGTAGTTTCTTGTTTAATGTGATTATAAATATTGTACGTGTACTCATCATGTTTTCATTCAATATGTAATGTGATTATAAATATTTTACGCGTGCTTATCTTGTTATTTTGAAATGGAAATTAAATTGTTGTAGTTATCTTTAGTGTTTGGACGCTTCATATCAGAAATTAGGTGTGGCTAATAATGGATTGATTGGTTGAATAATAAGCCATGTTTGTTCGTGCAAGCAAATCCATATCCGCGTTGTCTAAACTCAATTGTAAGCTACTCGCTTTTAGATTCATTATTAGATGCAACCCGATCAAATATCTAGATTTAGAATGAACTTTGAGGTTGTTTTGGGCTGCAAATAGCCTCACAAGAGCACAGGTGATAGCTGCAGTTAGGCCATTGTTTTAGCTACTTAATAATGACTAACAAATAACAATGGCTGCTGTTTTTTTTTTTCTAACAGTTAATTGTCATTTAGGGGTCATTAGACTCACAACAACAATATATCTTCTTAAAGCGTTGCTATATGTGATTAAATGACCTATCTACATAACTTTAAGTTAGCTTTTTTTTTTTTTTTTTTTATCTTTTAAATTGTTTGGTTTGAGAAAAGCAACTTATGGATTCTGCATATAATAAGTTAAAAATGCTAACTACTGTTGTTTATTGAGATCAAAATCATATACATAGCTTAAGTAAGATAAGGGTTATTATGAAATTATATAACCAATATTATGTAAACAATTTTTAGGAGGGTTGGAGTAGCAGTCACAAAGTTTGAGGAGCTTATGAATGCGTGAAAAACAGTACACCTGTACACGAGTAATGTTGTGGGTCCATATTTGCAGGAATCTACGTGATAAGTTGATTTACTTTACGTCACCGTAACGAGTCATCCACAAACGCCAAACACGCAAACACCATAAACCCAAAAAACAGTTACGAAGCAACAAAACATACACACCCGCAGCAACGCGCAGGCATCCCCACTAGTAAGTTATAATAGAACACACTAGCTATATGATTTAGATGAACTTTTCTCATTGTAGTTGTAATTATATAAAAAAATTTGTATTTTTTTCTTTCAAAAAATATATATATAATAAATTAACTACATATATTAATTGACAATTTTTGTTTGTGAAGTGTTTGTAAAGAGATGTTGCTATTGAAAGTTTTTGATTAATCGGTGGATGTTATATGGGATTTAGTGTCCATTCAATAGGTTAAGCGTTTAAAAGATAGCATGACCCTCGAAGAAGGAGAAATCCCTCCGAGGAATCAAGGCATCAACATTCAATCAACAACGTTCTTCATATCAAAACTACCAGAGGGGGTTACGGCTGAAGAACTAAGGGTGGAGTATGGGAGATGCGGCCAACTATGTGATGCATATGTGGCTAAGAAGAAAGATAAGTTTGGGAAAATATTTGCCTTCATAAGATTCACAAAAGTTAAGGATGAAAGTAAAATGGTGAAAGCAATCAACAGTCTCAATGTGTTCGATAGGAAGGTATTTGCAAGAGTTGCAAGATTCAGCAAAGAAGATAGTAAGTTCAAAAAACAAAATAAAGAGATACCAGAGTATAGAAGTGAAAACGTGAGTGGTAGACATGAACGGGAGAGGCAAAAACATGCAGCAACCGAGTACAATTGCAACAACTTCACGTTCCGGGAGACACTAACGGGCAGGAAGGAGGATGGTCAAAGAAAGGAGGCAAAGAGGATTAGGCTACAAGACAAAGCCGCTGAAACACCAGAACAATGGATAAGGAAGTCGGTGGTTGCGGTGGTAAGAAATTATTACAGACTTTGTAAACTGTTGGAGGGACTTGAAAACATTAAAGGTATGAAAATGGAAGTGAGGTATCTTGGAGGCCTGAAAATATTGATAACATTCTCATCTCCGGAAAAGACTAGAGAGTTTGCATCAATGTATAACATATGGGGGGAATGGCTATCATCTGTATGTGAATGGAAGGGGCAAATACTGGATAGTGAAAGATTAACATGGTTGAAGATAACCGGACTTCCGTTGATTCTTAGATCGGCTGAACATGTTGAAAAGATTGGTGCAATGTTTGGGGAGATAGTCAGGCACGTTGAGAACGGTATGGAGAACTCGGATCTTTCTGGTGCATACGTTGGGGT
This sequence comes from Ambrosia x helenae, assembly GCA_030844895.1. NCBI lineage: Eukaryota > Viridiplantae > Streptophyta > Magnoliopsida > Asterales > Asteraceae > Ambrosia > Ambrosia x helenae. The sequence continues at coordinate 111,401,752 of CM061230.1, forward strand.
GGTCGTAAAGTCGACGTCGAAGATTGATGTAGAAATTAAAATTGATTGGAGAAGTGAAACATTCTCCTGCTGGGTTTCTGAAGGATCTGGAAGATGGGTGCCAGAATATATTCGGGATAACGTTACGATTATTGGTTCTGATGAAGTGGTGGAGGAGGTAGTACAACCGTCTCATGAAAATGGCAGGTCCAATGTAGCGGATGATGAACTCAACACGTTGGCCGAAAATGAAGCGAATTCCGGTGACCAGAAACATTATGAGGAAGATGAAAGGGTGGAAACAGATGCAATGAATGTGGAAGCCGAAGAGGTGGCTGTGCATGGGGACACGGGGGATACTGAGACCAATCAGTTGCATGAGTTGCATGAGGAGACCTCGAAAACAGGAGCCAGCAGCCAAACGAAATCTGCTCCCATCATTATGGGTGATGTGGGGCCCAAGGTATCCAATGAAAACAGCCCAGTCACTAACGTTAAGTCCAATTTTGATATTGGGCTTTATAATATGTGGGCTTCTATGTTAAAAAAAAGGGCCTAAATCAAAAAGGAAGAGACAAGTGGGATTTAAGGCCCGTAAGAATAAGATGGTTATAAAAGATAGGGTTAAAATTTTTGATCGAAAAGTCAACTCTTCAGAAGGTGAAAATAGTTCTGGAAACTCTAGGGGAGACAAAAAGAAGAGGAGAAGAAGAACTTTTGTGAAAAAGGCAAACACTGAGCTAGAAAAAACAAGATCTATACAGTTATAATTTTGGGTGTGGCATCGAAGATGGGTACGAAATTGATTGGGTCGAAGGCATGAATGTGGAAAACAAGAACACCGAGTGTAATCAAGAAGCCGACTCAGGTGAAACATCAAAAGGGGATAGGCAGGCTGAGGTGCACGCTACAATTTTGGTGGGTACATCAGCTGGCTTGTTGATAAATGGGTTGGAGGAATCAATTGATAAGGCGGTGGAAGAAAAATGGGAGACGACAAATCCAAGATGAACTTCCTGTTGTTCAACTTAAAGGGGGTTGGGGGACCGGAAAAAGCAAAAAAGGTTAGATCTATTAAAAAAAATTTTAATCTTTCTTTTATCGGGTTACAAGAAACACAAATGGCAACAACATCGGAAAGGGTGGTGGAAAGGTTTTGGGATGGAACTGGGCATGGTAAAGAAATGGTTAATGCAGAGGGTAGATCGGGGGGGGGGGGGTTAATTTCCATTTGGAACTCGGCTGTTTTTAAAGTATCAGTAATTAGAAAAAGGTCAGAACTTTATAATGACGGGGGTGAACTGTGTGGTGTGGAGGAACCGGTGTATGTGATGAATGTTTACGCACCCACAGACCCGATTCTGAGAAGGTCTTTGTGGAACGAAATCAAGGAACTTAAAGAGGAATTATGTGGGTTATGGATTATATTCGGCGATTTCAATGATGTACGAAGTGAAGCGGAGCGTTTGAATTCTATTTTTGTCTCGGCTAATGCGATGGCATTTAACAACTTTATATTCAGCGCTAGTTTACTTGAGTATAACATGGGTGGAAGAAGATTCACGTTTATGTCTGCGGATGGACAAAAACTTAGTAAGCTTGATAAGGTGCCAGTTTGTGAAAACTTTATGGGGAAATGGCCCGAAGCGACGGTAGTGGCCTTAGATAGGGATGTTTCTGATCACTCCCCGGTCGTCCTTATGACATCCCTGTCTAATAACGGTCCTATCCCGTTTCGTTTATTTAATTCCTGGCTAGGTAAGGATGGGTTGGATACAAAAGTTATTGCAGGTCTTAATTTTGACATCGAAGCTAACAGGAAAGATGTCATATTGCTCCAAAAAATGAAGAAGATAAAAAACAACATTAAAGAATAGAGGAACGAAGCTTATGATAATGAGGTGGCTGGAGTTAAAAGGCCGAAAGAGCAGATTAAACAACTTGAAGATGTGGCGGACCAGCGGATTCTTAACGAGGAAGAAACAAGTAAGTGGAAGAACGCTAAACTTATGGTCAAAAAATGGGAATGGGACAGGTTGAAGGACCTTAAACAGAAATCCCGGGTAGATTGGATCCTTAACGGCGATGAGAATTCGGCATACTTCCACGGTATTATCAATAATAGAAAGGCGAAAAACAAAATAAGTGAGTTAATGATTGATGGTGACTGGATCTCGGATATGGAAGTTATCAGAGCTCATGCGGTTCAATGCTTCAAGAATAAGTTCGATGAGCCTTGTGAAACAAGACCTAAAATGACCGGAGAGGGCTTTAAGATATTATCGGTGGAGGAAGCTTCGGGTTTAGTGGAACCATTCACTACTGAGGAAATCAAAGCGGCGGTTTGGGAATGTGGTGGGGAAAAGGCGCCGGGTCCAGACGGTTTCTCGTTCGCTTTCATAAAACAATATTGGGGGAACTTTGAGAAGTATTTTGGGGATATTATGGCTGAGTTTTTCATTCACGGATTTGTTCATGCATCGTGTAATAACTCCTTTGTTGCACTAATTCCAAAAGTGGTGGACCCTCTAACGTTATCGGACTTTAGACCGATATCATTGATAGGGGTGATCGGAAAGATAATCTCGAAAGTGTTGGCATCAAGATTAAAAATGGTGCTTGGGAGTATCATTTCGGTGGAGCAATCGGCTTTTATTAAGGATAGAAATATCTTTGATGGGCCTCTAATAGCAAACGAAATCATCTCTTGGGCAAAAAAAGTGAAGGAGAAGCTACTACTGTTTAAAGTCGATTTCGCAAAGGCATATGATTGTATTTCTTGGAAGTTCCTCATTAATACTATGCACCATATGGGGTTCCCATCTAGATGGAAGAACTGGATTATGGGGCTACTATTTACGGGCAAAGCGTCTATTCTCATTAATGGGTCCCCCTCGGCTGAATTTCAATTAAAGCGGGGCTTACGCCAAGGGGATCCACTCTCCCCGTTTCTCTTCACTATTGTAATGGAGGCGCTTCACATTATGATCACGAAGGCGGTTGAAGCTGGCACTTTTATTGGGGTCAAGCTGCCAAATGATGGCCCGAACATATCTCACCTCTTTTATGCGGACGACGCTCTATTTTTGGGAAAATGATCTGATGAAAACGTGCTGAATTTGAATAGATTACTTCGATGCTTTTCGGCAGCCTCTGGCCTAAAGGTAAATCTGTCTAAAAGCAATCTATTCGGTATAAATGTGGAGGAAGAATCGATTATAAACGCGGCTGAGTTGATCAAATGTAAAAAAGGGAGTCTACCGTTCATCTATCTTGGGTTACCGGTGGGTGAAAACATGAAAAGGATTAAAAGTTGGAAAGTTGTGGTTGATAAGTTTCGGTCAAGATTAACACTTTGGAAGGCTCGTATGTTGTCTTTTGCCGGGAGATTGGTATTGATCAAGGCGGTCCTTGGTTCCCTCCCGAACTATTACCTCTCTCTATTTAAAGCACCGGTGGGTGTGGTAAAAGTTTTGTAAGGACTTAGACGCAAATTGGTGTGGGGCGCAAAGAAAATTAAATGGGTGGCTTAAGAAAAGGTTATCAAATCAAAGAAAGCCGGAGGTCTTGGGGTCACAAGTATTGAAGAAATGAATGTGGGGCTTCTCGCAAAATGGTGGGGGAGATTTAAATCCTACCCGGAACAATTGTGGTGCAAAATCATTTCGGCGATTCATGGGGGAGGTAGAAGCTCAAACTTTCTTCCACACAAAAAGTCGATTCCTGGAACATGGGGCAATATTGTCTCAATCCAAGAACCATTGGGTCAATATGGGATATCTTTGGAAGAAAGACTTAGATGCAAGATCGGCAATGGTGACTCGTAGCGATTTTGGAAAGATATGTGGTGCCAGAACTGTTGTTTTAAAGACCGATTCCCGAACCTGTTTGCTCTCAGTAAAAACAAGAATGATCGGGTGGCAGACTGTTTTAAAAGGGAAAACGGGCAGGTGGGTTGGACGCTTCAGTGGGTTCATACTCCGAGCTCTGCTGAGGCGTGTAATCAGCTTATGGAATTGACGGATACTATAAATAATATATCGCTTACTCAGGTCAAAGACAGGTGGATGTGAAGGAACGATGAAAAGGAGTTGTGCTTCTCAGTAAAACAGGTTAGAAAGACGATCTCAAGAACTTGGCAGAATGATAGTGCAGGCGGCTTATACATGTGGTGCAGACTCGCTACTCCAAAAGTGAATTGCTTCGTTTGGCGAGCGTTACAAAACAAGATCCCCACGGCTGAAACACTTGCTTTTAGAGGCATCAATGTTGGAAACGGTCTTTGCAAAAGGTGCGGAATGGAGCCGGAAACGGTAGATCATATCTTTGTGGATTGCTTATGGGCTAGATCGACTTGGTGGTGTATTGGCGAGTGGTTAAAGGTTAGTTTCCTGAATCCTGCGGTTCACTTGACCTGTTGATAAATCATGCTAGGAATGTTGAAGGGAACAAGAAGAAGAAGCAAGTGATCTATGCGATTGTACTCTTGACAATTTGGAAGCTTTGGTTGAGCCGCAATGACTGTATCTTCAAAGACGTCCAAGTGGCAACAACGAGACTAATGGAGGAGATCAAGACGGAAGCTTTTTGGTGGATGATAAAAAGAGGAAAATGGCCGGATCTTGATATTGAATGCTGGAACCAATTCTCTGTTTTTGACAATGGGTAAACAATATGGGCTGGGTATATAGAGTTTGTGTTGACAAGTTTAATGGTTAATTTTGGTGGGCCGGCCCAGTTAGCCACTGGCTAATTTGGGTATGGCAGTGTATGTATTCTGTGGTGTAATCGTCTTTATGGTGAATGGAATAAAGTTGCGTTTGGTTGTTATGTGATGCGTTAACCATACGAAAGCATGTGTTTTGACATATCTGATTTAAAGCATTGCAGTTACAGAAGAAATGGAATCGAACTTGGGTTGGTCCGTTTGGTGATGGGTCCACCTAACACTACACCACCCGTACCTTTGCATCAAAACTTAGCGGCATCAAAATGTACAATAACTCGAATTTATGCCATCGAATGAAAACGTATTATATTCGACCTAACTTGTTTCCAAACACTGTTTAAATTAAAACGTAGACAAACAAAACAATTTTATTTGACCAGACTCGTTTATGAAAAAGAATTTATATTGAAACGTGAATTTATACCGACACATAAATTAAAATGTTAAAATGTAGACCAACTAAAAACGTACATAACAATAAGCATTGAAACACATTATATTTGGCCCCATTCGCTTATGAAGAAATTTACGTTGAAACGTGAACTTATGTTAACACATAGATAAAAATAACTAAGTGAGAATTGTTTTTTTCTTTGAAGCTAAAGAATATAAGTACGGGGTGTAAGTTTAAAAAGTTGAAACTGAAAGGGTGAAAATAACATTTATTTGAAGTTTTTAAAAAAAAATGAAGAAATGTTAACGTAAACTTTAAAAGTATAAGGGCTATTGTTGTCATTTCTAGTAGTTTAATTATTATTTTTTTTGCCTTTTTGTGGGTGGCAAGTGCCACCGACCATGCATATTAAGTTATACTGTCGAATGAAAACGTTTATATTTGAGCCGTCACGTTTCCGAACACAGTTTAAGTCAAAGACGTATGTAACTCGAATCTGTACCGTCAAAAAAACCGTTTTATATTTTAGCCGACTCGTTTCCAAACACATTTTACGTCAGAAACATAGGTAACACGAATTTACACCGTCGAATTAAAACGTTTTATATTTGAGTTGACTCTACGTTTCACCTTATTTGTTTCCAAACAAAATTAACATCAAAACGTAACATTTTATAATTGACCTAGCTCGTTTAAAAAAAGTTAAAGCATAGACGAACTCGGATTTATACCGACACGTCCAAAAAAATAAAAACATAAGAAAATAGTTCTACGATAAGGCCGAAACCTTAGAAACTTAAAGGGGTCAAAATGACATTTACAAAGTTAGAGGGTTACTTTTGATATTATAGCAAAGTTTGGGATAAAATGTGTTACATGTCAAAAATTTGAAGTTATAAAGTGTGAGCTTTTTGTCAAATTAGAAAGTAGAGTGTAATTTTTATGAAAGTAAAAACTTAATTTTTATTAAGTTAGAAATTTAAAGGTGAAATTTGTCAATTTATAAAAATCATGGGGTATATATTAAAATGCATGGTCCACCGACCATGCATTTTAAGTATATATATAATTTTAATAAATCCAATACGTTATAAATTTATTTAACCACAAGCTATATGTATAAGCTTTTGCTACATGTGATATATTTTACTTTTCTTCCCTTAGAGAATTAGTAAAAGTAAAAAAACAATCCTTATATTATCGTTATTATCGGTCTAAATTTGGTGTGTTAACAGGCCGTAACGTGCGTGCATGGTTTAACATTTGCACATCTATTCTTTATTCGATTTAACGGTTCTACCATAACGTACAGGCACTAAAAATTAACTTACGTGGAACGTTTGGTGGGATACAAAGGGGGTGGATTGGTACAGGAGGCATGTTTAGTTAGTGTTAAAAGTATTGTTGTTAAATGGGTCATGTCGTGGGTTGGTGGATCTAACCCGAACTGAACCCGTAAATTTTACACAAAACTGAATATGACTTGAACCCAAAAATAGTGTTAGACATATGAACCCGAATATGATAGGGATATTCGTGGGTTGACGCAAACATAACTCATTTAACTAAATTTTTTTATTATTGTTTTTACATATTTATATTTTAAAACTAAAATTTAACAACAAAAGTTATAAATGTATATAAAACAATTACATATTGATTATACAATCTTATTTCAATTTCTTATTTAAGTTATACTTATGGCATAAATGCCCAACCTTTTAATTTATGACATAAAACACATTTTGAAAAACTAAAATAAAATATAAACGTGTTAAATGGGTCAACCAGCAAAGTTGACACCACCCAACGCCGCCCACCACCGTCGCCTACCCACTACCGCCCCACCACTTGCCACCGTCACTCACCTCAATTTTCTTTACCCACCACTACCGCCACCACCCACCACCGCTGCTGCCCCCTCATACCACTGCCACTAGTCACCATTGTCACCCACTCACCGTCACCGCGATCCACCTCCACGCATCGCCACCGTTGCCACCACCCACCACCGTCGTTGCCACCACCCACCACCGCCGTCACCACCTCCACATCCACCTTCCACAGTCGCCACCACCGCTGCCGCCACCCCACTGCCGCTATCGCCACATATCACCACCCACCACAACCACTCACCAACGATTTTATTCCTTCGTCTTTTCCTGCCTATCCAACAACAAAAAAGTATTGGTTTGTTTTGTTTCATTCACACATAGCAACCAAACAAGACATGGAATGGTAATGATCCATTCCATTACCTAGTCTATTTCATCACCTTGTCCATTTTATTCCTTCATCCATTTCATTACCCCATACCAAACAGACCCTTATATTGTTACACTAATAGTAATAAGTTGCATTCATGCTAAAGATTGAAACTTGGACCTCCTCTTTAAAAGACTTATGCCTTTACCAAACGGGTTAGCCCCACAAGGTTTGTCATAAGAGGAATATCAATAACCCGAGCCTAGGGCTGTGCAAAGGGTCTGGAACTGACCTGACCCGAACGGACCCACCAGAACCGTATACCATTTTATTGTTGAAATTAGGAATCACGAACCGAACCTTAAAAGACTATGTGGTTTCGGGTCCTAAAGGTTCTGATGGGTCGGGTAAAGGAGCTGACCCTCAAGAACCTTTTAATGTAATAGCCACTTTTAGAGGATTACATATTCCTATTCTTTTACCATGCTCGTAAAAGAATTCATCCACATGGTTCTAACAATAGCCCATGAGTTTGTTTTTTAAGTCACTTTTCGTTTCTCGACTTATGTTTTCGTCACTATTTTGTCATTATCATCGCTCGAAACATTATGTGAATCTGTTATGTATGCATCATAAACACACACACATCAGAGCGACGTACATAAATATTTACTTTAAATTTGGATATAATATATATTATATAATATATCACATATATGCATATACATTAAGCTAAAAAAATATTTCAAGAAAAATACATTGTTATTCTTATAAATAATACTTTTAACATTGTATTAACATTACACGAAATCGATTAAAATAACACGTAAAACCGAATAGTGAACAGGCTAAAAAAGATTATTTTTTTATTTTTTTTAATTAAAATACTAACGGTTCTTGTGGTTCTTATATTAGAACCGTGGGTTTGGAACCGACCCGACTCGATCCGGAACCGATAATTCATATAAATCTAGAACCGGAAACCGACCCATATATTTAAAAAGGTTCGGGTCCAAGGTTCTTGCAAGTCGAGTCCAAGGTTCCTATAGGTCCGAACCACAAAATGCTCACCCTACCCGAGCCTCATCTTTTGTCATAATGGTTGAAAAAAGTAATGGATACCATTTTTATAAATTGGGGACAACGTTTAATAATAATGATTAGGGATGCAAACAAACCAAACGTTAAATAAACAATTCGTAAATTGTTTAGCGGAAAGTTTGTTTGTGTTCGTTCTTTAATAAACAAACACACACAAGAAACTTCGTTCGTTTATTTAATTGAAAGAACATGAACAAAGGACATATTCGTTCATTTACGTTCGATAACGTGTTCGACTATTTTAGGTAAAAATGAAAAGTATATATGTAAATTACCTTTTTGAAGTAAAAGTACCTTTTAATTTAAAAAACAAAAACTAGTTTGTTTGCCAGACTTCTTAAAAAAACACAAATGCCTGTTAATTAGGTTTAATTTTTATACTTTAAAGGAAACGGAGTGGTTAATTTTATTGTGAATTAAATGCATTAATTTTTCAGTTTAAGAAGAAAGTTTGAATGCATGAGAGAAATCCATTTATGTGTTTGGGGGAGTAAACTTACACTAATTTTAACGTTATTTTATTAATTTCGTGAAATAACATTAAAATTACAGACGATTAATCATGCATCAGGTGGTGACGTTGATTACCAAAAGACAATGGGGTATGTCCCGATTGCTAAGTTTTATGTGCTTTATGTATAAGGCTTGATACAAAACCACTATTGAGTCGGGGGTCTCACTAAGTAGTTTCTCTATTCCCACGGGGTAGAGGTAAGACTGTCGATGATGAGTACGACGATGATGATGAACTATTTTGATTAAATTTAGATATTAGGGGGGAGGGGGCACCACCAGAATTGGTCACGTGTATCCCACTACCAGCACGGTAACACCGTCGTCGATGATGCTGGTAGTGGATTCGTGAACCATTGCCTAATTGTAGTTAACGGACCGTGAAGTAAAGTTGACTCTTTATTACTCTTTATATAGATATCTCTCTCTATTGTTTTAATCTCTCTCTCTCTCTCCTTTTAATTGTAGGTATTATTTTTTTTACATCTGTGAAATATAATATATGAAGATGTAGATAGATATAATAGTATATATAGGTGCATCGTGTGTGTGGAATATATAAATAGAGAGAAAGAATAAAGGCTATAGTAAATGTTTCGGTTTAAAATCTTTTCCTATATATTTCTCTCTTTTTTTTAATTAAATTAATTTTAGTTAAACTTAATATGAATATGTCAAATATTAATATCTATGTTTAGAAAAAAAAAAAAGACGAGACTAGATATGTTTGATAATGTTTATTTAAAAAAAAAATATAAAAAAAACTGTTTCAATGAAGTGCTGATTTTAAAAAACTGTTTCAATGAAGTAAATTAGTGAAACATAGGATTAGTTGAAACTCACCTCCATCTAGATATGGTAGATACTCATTTCCAACAAGCAGCCAATCTGCTGCAATAAACCAGAATTTTTGTTCCATCAGTCAACTGAAGGCTTCCTGTACATACACTGTTTTCTTCATTGATGAAAGGTCTTTTATCTACTAAGTTTTTGTTCAAATTTCCAACAATCAATTAAGATATTAAAAAAATAAAAAAATAAAAAATAACTGGGATACAAAATTAACATTCTATTGATTAAGTATTAACAATTTAACATATATATCATGCAAAATCAAAACCCTAGATTGGAAAAAAGATGAAAAATTATCATGAGGTAATGATGAGGAAGGTGTGATTTTCAAGTCAAGTATTGCATCAATACAAAAAGTAGATATAGATGAGCCTAAAACAGAAACAGAAACAGACATACCATATTCTCCAACACATCATGATGCCAAAACAAAGGGTTAAAAAAGACTGACAATCTAATCAATAATCACAAAACAAAGAAACCTTTTTGGATTAATTTCATGATGGTTTAGAATAGCAATGATTACAGAACCTTTCTAAGTAGCATTCTGTTTCTGGGATATTGTTAAATTCACAGAACTCATCATTACACCAATCTTCTTCTTCTTCTTCCATCTATCCAAATTATAAAATGTTAATCAAAACTTTAAGAAGATTGAAACTTGAAGACACCCACCTAACAGATTTTGAATCTTGTTATTGAAACAAAGTGGGCAAAAGGATCCAAACTTTCTTTAAATTAAAGGAAGAACATCTGAGGGGAATGAAGCCTGGTCCGACAACACCAAATTCTACAATCAAGATTAGCTTAATTAACACTAATCTTTAATCTTTAAATCATTGATCCTTTTTGTGAATATGAAACATAAAAGACTATAAAGATTGAAGCTCTTTTATGTCCTCGAGCCAGACAACATTCCCCACAAAAGAAACAACTTCCTGCAGCCTAACTAATTATCTTCTTCATGTATGTATGAATAATATTCAACAAAGTGTGTGTGTGTGTGAAAATGGTGAAGAATAAGATGTGGAGAGAGAGAGAGAGAGAGAGAGAGAGAGAGAGAGGTGTGAGGTATAAGGAAGTGGTGTGTTGATAAAAAGACAAGCAAAGTCATAAATGCAAACCAAACACTAGCCCCCACATTCTCTATTCATCTCTATATGTGAGACCAATGCATCTTTGTTTCCTTTTCAAATCTCTTTTTACCATGGACCCAGGATAATTTTATTGATTATAGGTGGTTTTTACATCATAATGTTTGTTAGTAACAATAATTGACAACTTTCTACCCAAAGTATTAAACATTTGGCATTCAACACCGACAAGTTTTGGGACTACTCAATAGCATTTAACAAACTCCGCCTTTATTGAGCTATACATTGACTTCTCCAACCATTTTCTCCTTAACCAACATATATCAACGTGCAAAGACTTTAAGGCTGTGTGTACTAAGTAAGCCGGTGTCCATCGCCATGTGGCCATACAGTGGCGTTATTTAACGCTCTGGAGCGGTGTTATCGGGGTGTGAAATGGCCTTAAGGGACACTAATTTTGTTTTAAGGCTCCTTTAGCGCTTGTGTACACAGGGGCGAAGCTTGGTTTTTGAATCGGGGGGGGGGGGGGGGGGACTCAATTTTTTTCAATCGGTAGTGGTAAATCGGCGGAGGGTGGACTCAACCTGGATTCAATTTACTACTGCGCCAAAAGACAGGATGGGTCAGGACCACCCCTGGCCCAACATATCCTTCGCCCCTGCGAATACACATGGTCTAACCATTTTTCAGATCTCTGTCGTTAATAAATCACATGCAAAGTGCTGCAACCATTGATTCAATCTTATCACAACCAAATTAGCTTCTATCCATACACAGATCTAGGTGATCCATTTAGATTTTTTTAAAACGGCGAAGGAAAAATTTATTAGTACACTTCTAGCTAGAAACTTGAAGAAGGCTGACAAGTACATCACATATAAACTTGTACAGTTGCACTAGTTTTCCTATTTAGTGTAACTAGGTTATGTATAAATATATATTACATCTTATACTAAAAATAATTTCTTGTAAACAACCGACAAATATATAAATTATTCACCCGTCTCTAAATAAAAAAAAATCATCTTCATGTAAAACTTTTTTAAGCTTTCCAAAATATATATTTCATACCGTGGTTGCCACCTTTTAGATTGCATATACAACAAAACAAACAAATCAAAAGTGATAAGAATAATGATATTTTGGCTAAGATATAAAAATGAAATTATCTTATATACTCCCTCCGTCCCAATTTAAATGTCCATCTTTCCATTTTTTGTTGTCCCAAAATAAATGTCTATTTCCAAAAATATAAATTCAATTTCCAGTTTTGCCCATAAAAGACAAAACACAATCAAAGATTTGAGGATATTATTGTCATTTTACCACATACAAACAATAGATTTCTTAATTTGTGTGTTTTGGGGCCCACGACATTTAAATTGAGACGGAGGTAATATTTGTTTTAGAATTTGATGAACAATACTTTGTCATTTTTGTAATTATGGTTGTTTCCAAGGGTGTTTTGGTCATTTGGGGGTGTTAGGTTGGTGTTAATTAAATACATCGTCATCGGTTAAAATCGTTTCTTAGGATTACAAGTAGGTCTAACTATGGAAATATTACTTGGGATAGATAGTGTGAATTCAATATTAGTGATTAAGAGATTATTTTTGATTTCCCTCTCCTCATACACATAACATGAACATGTATATATACAATACATGGGTCAATCTCCTATCAATGAGGAGATATCTATGCTAAACAATATATATTATATTCCTAAAATAGATCAACTTTATTACACCCCCGCAGTCGAAGCGAAGGGTGATCGAATGCTTAGACTGGATCTGAAATCATCGAACAGGACGCGTGGTAGCCCATTTGTGAAAATATCTGTGACCTGATGACGTGAGGAAACACGCAACACGCAAACATTGCCTTTCTGAACTTATTCACAGACGAATTGGATGTCAAGCTTAATGTGTTTGGTACGTTGATGATGAACTGGATTTCCTGAAAGATAAATAGCACTGACATTGTCATAATAGACCAGTGTTGCACGAGACAACAAATGAGATAACTCTAGGAGAAGGTTGCGCAAGCAACATATTTCGGCAACAACTTTAGCTACACCTCGATACTCTGCTTCATCACTGGAGCGAGAAATAGTGGACTGTCGTTTGGAAGACCAAGAAATCAAGTTGTCACCAAGATAAACACAGTAACCTGAAGTAGAACGTCGCGTATCTGGACAACCTGCCCAATCAGCATCAGTATACACTCGCAATGATTGCGTATCAGTCGGACCAACATGTAAACCAAGCTCTTTAGTACCCTGAATATACCATATAATACACTTCAATGCATTCCAATGAACAACCCGTGGAGCATGCATATGCATGCAAACCTGCTGAACTGCATATGAGATATCTCGTCGAGTGAAGGTGAGGTATTGAAAAGCACATGCGAGACTACGATATGTTGTAGAAGGTTGAGTGATGGTGGAAAGTGGTCAGTTAGCGGGTAAAGATCGCTGGTGCTATTGCATCTAAGGATAGGCACCCAAGTTTTAAGATCCTTCACAAGAAAACCAGAAGGGTTAAACTCGATGGATACAAGATTATCGGTGGTAAGGCGGCGTACCGAAATCGGGTTTTTAATAAGTTTTGGGGCAAAAAGGACATTATTTAGTTTAAGGGGTGGGAAGGGCGGTGGTAAAGTTTGGTTGCCTTGAGCCAAACGGGTATTGCCATGCCATTACCAACAATAACATTTTTATCACTACGCTTATTAAAATTTGACAGAGGGTATATACCTTGTTCGTTTGCCGAGTGAGAGGATGCTCCTGTATCCATAAATCCATGTTCCGGTTGGTTCAACGCCATGGTGTATAGGGCCAGCTCAATGTCAGTTGGGGTATAAGTGTTTGTGTTGGGTTGGGTTTGTCGGGTCTAGGACCGAGAATACCCTGACTCGTTTGGGTTGTAGTATTCTACCTAAAGGGGTAAGGGCATAGCAGGTTATTAGCGGTTGTGAGTTGGGTTTGCCAAGAGATGTGTTCGAGTTTAGGATGTTGGCCCATTGATTTTGAGTCCCTATTACTAGGAAAAACAATGTGGGGGTGGTTGGGTGTGTTGGGTTGATTATTGGTGCTACATCCACGAGAATACGAACCGTGTCCGCGACCACGACCGCGCCCGCAAGAGCGACCACGGCCACGATCAGCAGAAGTATAATAAGAGTGGTTGGCCGATTGGTTTTGGTTGGATGATGTGACTGTGGCTGCAAGGGCAGTGGCGGATTGTTGAGCGGCCTAGCGGTTTGGCATTTCTTTTTATCTTCTTCCATATTCAAACGTGACCGAATCTCATTAAAGTCAGGTGGTGTATCCCGGTTCTACAAGACTGTGGATATACTATCATATTGTTCTGGAAGACCCGTCAGAATCTTGATGACCAACATACGATTATCAATTGGAGCGCCAACACTTGCAAGTTGATCGGCTATGTGCATCGCCTTTTAACAACATTCAGCCATTGATGAAAAATTATCGAGACAGAGATTTGCAAATTCCTGTCCAAGAAAGATAGCCCGAGTATTCTTAATTCTTATTATCATTAAACTGGTTTTCAATAGCCCACCATGCTTCATGTGTGGTCTGACCCGGGGACAAGATAATGTGCAAAAGAGGGGTAGAGATGGTCGCGTATATCCATTGGAGGACAAGGGCGTCCAGGCGCTGCCAGAGTTTTTCTGCAGCAGCAATGGTGGTTGCTTTAGCAGCGTTCGAAGAAGATTCTGCTGCATCGGGCTTCGGGGACAGGTGGTCGTGCACTTCGAAGACTTGGCAATGAACCTTGAATAGAGACGACCATGTATTAGAGTGGGCCGAGTCGTTTTCAAGTGCAAGAGGGACATGGGATTTGATATTGGAGACCGACAACGCCGGATGAAGCTTAGAATCCATAATTGTCGGGGTTTGTTTGTTTTCTGGATTTTCAGTTGCTTGCTGACCGGTTTCTGTTCACTATTGAACAACGGTGTTATTAACATTGGCAATAGTTTGTCATTCATCACTCTTATTCCAAAGAATAAATATTCGGTGGAATTGAACGAGTACCGTCCTATCAACCTCGTGGGTATGATATGCAAATTCATTTCTAAACTTCTAGCTAACAGGCTTAAAGTGGTGGTAAGTTTGGTTATTTCCGCTCCTCAATCTGCGTTTATCAAAGGTAAGTATATTCTTGATGGGTCGTTAGTTGTTAATGAGTTGGTTACTTGGTGCAAAAATAACAAGAAAAAAGTTTTCATGTTTAAAATTGATTTTGAGAAGGCCTATGACAACGTGAATCGGGAATTTATTATTGATATTATGGTTCAAATGGGTTTTCCCCCGTTATGGTGTTCTTGGATGTTGGGGTTTTAAAATCGGCTCGCTCGTCTGTGCTGGTTAATGGTTCTCCCGCCTTCAAGTTTCAATGTGGAAAGGGTATGCGACAAGGAGACCCTATGTCGCCCTTACTACTCTTTATTGTCATGGAAGCTCTTTCATGTATGCTAGAGAGGGCTAGATAGATGGGGGTTATTAGTGGTATTTCTGTTCCGTATAATGGTATTAGTATTTCACACATGTTGTGTGCGGATGATGCTATTTTAATTGGGGATTGGTCAAGGTTCAATATTCTCAATGTGGTTAGAGTTCTAAGATGTTTCCATATCAGTTCAGGCCTGAAAATTAATATTGTGAAGTCTAATTTAATAGGTATTGGGGTGGACCGGGCAGAGGTGGACGTGGCATCTTCTTTGGTAGGGTGCAAATCAGCGAAAACGCCATTTAAGTATTTGGGAGTTCTAGTCGGTGCCAACATGAACCGGATTGCCAACTGGAAACCGGTTTACGATGTCTTTGAAGCTCAGTTATCCCGATGGAAGGCATCTTGTCTGTCAATTGGAGGTAGAATTACACTTATCAAGTCGGTTTTGGAATGTTTGTCGGTTTATTATTTCTCCTTATATAAAGCACCATGTAAGGTCATCAAGGATCTTGAAGCTTTGATCAAAAGATTCCTATGGGTATGTTCGGGGGTGGTTAAAAGAATGCAATGGGTGGGCTGGGATCGTGTAACTTTACCGAGGAAACAAGGTGGGTTGGGGCTCTCTAAACTTATGCATATTAATACGGCGCTTCTATCAACATGGGGCTGGAGGTTTAAAAAAGGAGGGCGAGTCTATTTGGAAATAGGTGGTGGATGGGTTTCATCATAGCCGCAGAAGCTGGGAGTTTCTTCCTGCCCGAAGGAACTTGAACGGAATGTGGAGCAAAATCGTAAAAGTCTTATCCTGTACAATCATTTTAGGTACGCCGCTACGTGGTTTTCTTAAAGGCAAGGTCGGGAATGGGAAGGGGATCTCATTTTGGTTGGATCCGTGGGTTTCAAACCAGATTTGTCCAGCGCTTTTTTTCATTAGAGCGAAATCGGAGATGTAAGGTTTGTGACAGAATAGCGCTAGATAGAACAATTGTAAACAGAAGTTGGAATTGGATCAGGGAGCCTTCTTCGGTGCAGGAGGTTGAGGAGTTGAATCGAGTTATGACGCTTACGGACTAGGTAGTCATTTCGAATAACAATGATGACTGGGGCTGGGTGGGTGCGGATTCGGGGAAGTTTTCGGTTGGGAATGTGTAAAGACAGTTGATTATTGAAGGATATAATGGTTCTAACTTCGTGATGAAGTGGTGTAGGTGGGTGCCGACCAAGTGCAACGTGGCGGGTGGAGATGGAGATAATTTTCACGACAAGTGCTTTGAGGAGGAGGGGAGTTGCGGTAGAGGATGTTGTTTGTCTTCTGTGTAATGCAGGTGAGGAATCCGCTGAATATATCTTCACTGCGTGAATCTTTGCAGCGATTATGTGGCAGCATATTGCGTCGTGGTGATGGTTTCCTAATTTGTTTGCCTTCTCTGTGAGGGATTTGTTGGAGTTCCATATACATTCGGGCTTGAGAGGTATTGAACAAGATGTACTCCATGGTCTCATTATCTTCAGGTGTTGGAGTTTCTGAAGAGCTAGAAACGGATTGAAGTTTAACAATAAGAAGGCGCGGATGAAAGATATAATAGGGGAAGTTAAATTGATGAGGTTTCATTGGGTGAAGAATAGAACCAACTTTTAGTCTCTCTCTTGGTCAAATTGGTGTAACTATGAATTGTTGTAATTTTGTGTAGTTTTTTGGCGGCCCGATTGTAGGTTTACGGGTTTTCAATGAAGTTCACTTAAAAAAAGGGTTAGAAATAATTTTGTTAGACCATGCGTAGTGGGGGGCTTTATTTATAAAGCCCCCCTTCCTGATTGGTCCACGTGGTTGCTGAGTCAGCGTGGAGAGAGAAACTAAAAAGGGGGTGTAAAGCCCCTGATTGTGATTGGTTGATTTTTTTATTTTTTTTAATCTTTTAATTCAAAATAATTAAAATAAAATGCAAATAAATATAAAAAATTACAAATAATATTAAAAACACAACTAATATTAAAAAAAATTACAAGTAATATTAAAAAAAAAAGTTACAACTAATATTAATTTTCATATTCGGATTCTTCATATTCGTCTTCGTCCTCTTCCTCTTCTTCGTCTTTGTCCTCTTCCTCTTCCTCTTCCTCTTCCTCTTCCTCTTCTTCTTCTTCTTCTTCTTCTTCGTTTCCTCCTGGGTTTGGAATATACCGAACCGACCACGCTTCTTGGACCAAATCCGCAGCTAACGCGTCATGTACTTCATGGTCGCGAAGTTCATGTGCGTTGAGCATTCTTTCTTGCATATTAGCTTGCGGTAGATCCTGAACGGCTTCCGGTACATAATTTTGGCATATCGCTTTACCTTCATCTTCTAATATCATATTATGCATGATTATACATGCATACATAGCATCTCGCAGCTTGTCTGTGGTCCATGCACGAGCAGGGTTTCTTATGTAATGCCAACGCTGTTGAAGAACCCCAAAACATCTCTCTATGTCCTTTCGCGCCGCCTCTTGGACCTTTTTAAAGTGTGCCCTTTTTTCATCGTACGGGTTACTAAATGTCTTGACGATAATGCTATACCTCGGATATATTCCGTCAGCCAAATAGTATCCATGTGGGTAGTAGTTTCCATTAGCGTAAAAGCATGCCTTTGCTGCCCTGCCAGAAATGAAATCCTCAATAATAGGCGACTGCTCAAAAACGTTTAAGTCGTTGCATGAACCCGCAACACCAAAATAGGCCGACCAAACCCAAAGATCGACTGAAGCCACCGCTTGAAGAATAATCGATGGTCCTTTTTGGTCACCACGCGTGTGTTGACCTCGCCAAGCGGTTGGGCAATTATACCACCGCCAGTGACGACAATCAAGGCTACCCAGCATTCCTGGTAACCCATGTTCATTCGTATGCACCTCGTAAATTTTTTGTAAGTCGTACCAAGTGGGCCTTCTAAGATAACGGGCTCCGTACAACTTTATTATTCCTAAAACAAATAAATACAAATATATATAAAAAATAAATACAAACATATATAAAAAATAAATACAAACATATATTAAAAATAAATACAAAGATATATTAAAAAAAAAGTAATGTACCTTGGCAAAAATACTCCAAAGAATCGCGTGTTGTTTTCTCGGCAATTTTTAAATACTCGTCGTTGATATCCGTCGTGTTGCCGTATGCGAGTATACGCAGTGCCGAGGTACACTTTTGAATAGACGTGAATCCCATCATCCCCCTAGCATCCGCTTTTTGTTTAAAGTACGGAAACGCGTTTTCAAGATCTCCGGATATACGTAGAAATAAACGTTTGCTCATCTGGAAACGACACCTAAAGATCTTTGGGTCGGGGTAAGTCGGGTTTTCATCAAAGTAATCCTTCATCAATCTAGCATTTGCCGATACACGATCTCGTTCGTAGTACTGCCTAGTTTGTTTTGGAGGTGTAGGCGTACTAGTTTCTTCAAGATACCGCGCCGAAAGCGCTAGCGCACTCGTAATGGCATCTTGCTCCAACTCTTCGTCTGTGGAATAACCCTCGTCGCCTAGAAACTCTCTATAATATTCTCTCGCAATAGATGATGACGCGGGGGAACCCATTCTTTTATAATTTTTGTTGAAAGTGATTTTGAAAAATATGTTTTTTGTGTGTTTTATTATATATGTGTCGTGGGTATATATATATTAAAAAAAAATAGCCGTTCAAAAATAATGGTAATATTACCGTTCACCACCACCACATGGCATTCAATGATTGGACCATCAGTTTGATAGCAGCGTTATTTATATAACGCCAAGGCAAGAAAATGGAAAATAGTGCCCCTGTTCCGGTGTTGAGGGCGCTATTTTTGCAAAATTTTGAAAAAAACCGCATACTGTACATAAACATCTATCTTCCCGGGGGCAATCCTACGACCGACGAGAGGGCACAAGCACACGTTTTGGCACTTTTATGACCGAGACAGTAACACGTAATTATTTGGTTATAATTTCTCGGTTGTTACAAATTGAATTTAATGTGACTTTTTATTTAGATTCCTCATGCTTTAAAAAAAAAGTTTTAATTTTTGTTACACACCAAATCTTTATGCATTATACGTTGCTAATTTTAACGAGGGGTGCTACACGGGTCGGGTTAGCGGGTTGGGGTCCAACCCGAACTAAATTCGGAAATTTTCTACAAATTTGAACGCCTCTCGAACTTGAAAATTGTGTCATCCATATGAACCCAAACACGACTCGAATATTTGAGTGTTGACGAGATCCAAAAGTTGAGGTCTATCCTGTAGAGGTACTCAAATTGGATCAGTGATCGATTTCTAGGCTAGCAATCGATCAAAATCGATCACTGATCCAATTTGAGTACCATTCAACACAAAAAAAAAATTAAATTTTATTTGTAAATTAATTTATAACTTATAATAAAATAATTGAATTTCTATTAGGTAACATTCAATGGAGGCCTCAACTCTCCATTGAACGTGTCATGTGTCACTTTGAGATAATAGTATTGAATTTATTATTTTAAATAAAAGATAAATTTTAAAAAATTTTATTTTCTTTTTTTAAATAAAATCTATATCTATACTATCTTAAAATTTCAAGTATTTTAATTAATATCTTTTCCTTATTTTCCTCTCACATTTTTAAATGTTAATTATTATTTTTAAATTTCAAATATTTTAATTAATATTTTTATCTTTATGTTTTCATTATTTTCCACTCACAATTTTTAAACGTTAGTAACTTTTATGTATGACATTTTTTTTGAAAAAAAAAATTTACACCAAATTAACGATCGCTTTATTATCTTTCCAACGAGTGTTATATAAAAAACGAAAAAAAGTTTTTTTAGTGAATTTTCTTATTATTAATCACTAGCTTATACCCCGGGAGCGTCCCGGGTTGAGAAATCTAAGTAAAGTGAATAAAATTAGAAGTATATAAACTATAAAAATGACATCCATATAGCAATTACCTGTTGGAGAGCGTCCCGGATTGAAATATCTAATATGACATAATAAAATATCTAAAATTGACAACATAATTAATGACTTGTCAATATATGATTAATGAATATTATTATTATTATTATTATTACTAGGTTTGAGACCCGTGGGTACTCACGGTGCAAACCAAAGTAAATTAAAAAAAATATTAAACTAAGACTTGTATTATTCAAGTTTTGGTGTCCACAACGTAAAGTCTTAAAAATAACGGTTAGCCTGATATTTTTTTCTTATATAAACGTGATGTTTCAATGTTGCGTTGATATGATCTGGATATTAAAACTAATATATAACTTTGGTTTTAATGTCAAAGTGGATAATTTAGGTAACTTATAAATAACAATAACAACGAAAACTGATTACCTATTATGATCAATACTCAACCAAAGTATAACATTTAACAAAAAACCACAAAGGTACAAATACATTTTGTTTTTGTAAATTACCTTTATTATATTTTTATTTTTAATGTAATTGTAATTAGGAAATAACTTGTTTTAAAGATCAATGGTCACGCACGGTTCAAACCAAATAAAAAACAAAAAAAAATTAAAATAATACTCGTATTATTGAAGTTGTATGTACATAACGTCAATGAAGATAAGTAAATAATTGCATCAAAATTACTCACATTATTCATAAATCTTGAAAGACTTCTTTGTACACAACATTTGATGTTTTGTTCGTCAGTTCACCATTTTCATCTACTATAACTATCTTCAGTCCATCTCGACTTCTGACTCTTGATAGCGCAACATACAACTGCCCGTGTGAAAAAACTGGATCCTTCAAATACAACCCAACTCTGGATAAGGATTGTCCTAGACTTTTGTTTATTGTCATTGCGAAAGAAACAGCAATTGGGAATTGCCTTCTGTTAAATTTAAAAGGAATTTTTTTATCCGAGGGGGATAAAGTAATTCTTGGAATAAAAGTTCGCATTCCAATGTTACTTCCTGAAATGATTTTGGCTTCAATTACACGTTTTCTCATTTTAACAACTTGTAACATTGTCCCATTACACAAACCGCTTTTCTGATCAATGTTTCTAAGTAACATTACGGGGACACCAACTTTCAAAACCAAACGATGGTTTGGTATTCCAGAAAACTTAAGACCATTCAGCACATCAAGAGAAACTAATCTTTCATCAACCTGTTTGTTAACATCTTCTGACTGGCAAACACTATCCAAACTTAGATACTCAACTTCGTCACCGGGAAACATTGAAAGTAATATATCATTAATTTCATGAACAACTTCATTCTTCGGTGCCAATATAGCTCGATCTTGAAAATAAGTCGGAATGTGGATGTTATCCAACAGTGACGGATAAACAAAGTCTATCAAATCAGAAACAGGATCCGAAGATTGAGAAATAAGTAAGTCATCAGGTATCAAAATAACATCCTATACAAGTACATATGTATTGAAAACAACCCAATCTACATAACTACACATGTCTGTTATGGAAAAATGATAAAATCGACTAAGCGACAACAATAAAATATAAAAAACAGGTCCAAGATCATCCGTTTGAATATGGATTATTTTCTATAAATCATCACCCATAACCCAAAAACTTACATGCTAATATGCGCAGCAGCGCGCGCCAAGAACATTATATGAACTTTATCTATATATGGCAAAGATTATATGACCTATTATAAACATAATATAAATGATAACATTGTGTCATATACTTTTTACAGCCATATAAACATAGTGTATATATGGCAAAGACTATAAAACCTATTACAAACATAACATACCTCATAACATTGTCTCATATGCTTTAGGAACAGAAATATGAACCTAATCTATATATGGCAAAGACTATATCACCTATGTATCAGTTTTAATATGTAAAATTCTGTAATTTATCAACTGACTAACATAGGTTAGTTTCCTAAACAATAGTTAGCCAGATTAAACATATTTCCAAATTAACATACTAATACAAAACAATTATTACATATATTCAAGAACAATTATTTCAGATAAAACATTGATCAAAAACATCAAACATGATTAATAATAAATTATAAAACCATACAATCTAAAAATTTCTTAATGATAACTACATATAGTAAACACTGATTGTTTATTACATAAATTTCAAAAACAAAAATTGTTACTAAATACATATTCACATTAAAATTAAAAATCAAGATATACGCTTACTAATTTGAATATCCAGAAATTTATAGTACATGCATAATCGAAATTTCGTAGTTATAATTACATAAAGTATATGATTCCTTAATAATAATCAGTAAAAATACAAACAGATATAACCTACACATCGATTAAAGAAAAAAAAAGAATTATAAGATCACGATTAGATAGAGAAGAAGATGAAAAAGTAACTCACAAATTAGTAAAGTGGCTTTTGAGAATCTGAATATTATGAGGAGGTTGGTAGGCATTTATAATAAAACAAATATTCTAAAATACATCTTGTTATGAATCGGGCCTTTGTTTCATCAAACAAATTCGGCCCACTGAGTAACATAATACCCACGTTTCAGATGGGCTAGTTTTGATAATTTAGTGTGCCTTTATAATTAGGTTGTATTATAACAACAAAATAGAGGTAACAATTTAAGTTGATCGAGAACATTTATTTCTTAATTAGATATTAATTATAAAAAATAAAAATAACATTAGTGTAGATGACTACATCAACCCAATCAGTTGTATTATATAATAGATAGATAATAGCAAATGGATGAAAATATACTTATCAATCAACCAAACGCATTTATTAAATATTACCATCGTTATGAAACATAATAAAAACAGTAAACCAAATCATGGTAGAAATTGTTCAAATATATTTAAAAAACAAAACATAAAGCAATAGAACTCGTAGACCATCAGCATAGCAAAGTAATCCTCTTCATTAGGCTTTAGCAAGATGGAGGACTCAACGGACTTTTATGTTACTCCATACTACCACCACTTCCAATCTTAGTTGAAGGAATTGGTGTGCTTTCATCTTCAGAAATTGCGTCAAACAGTTTACGCTTAACCATTTGATACTTGGAACTGATAGAACATTGTTCTCCTTCAGCATAAACTTTCTTATCAACAAAGTTATCAGCAATGGAAATTGGCGTTTCATTATCGACTGTGTCTGATTCCTAAATATAAAATATTTATAAACATATGTGGCCAATGTAGCCGTGATTGTGTATCAATAAAAAATGAGTAAAATTTATTAATATGAACTTAAGTGTGTGTGAAAATGGTACCTTGGAAACAGAAATAACATTGGACGGCATTGCTAGGAGAGATATGTGAAGTGATTCTGATTCAGCAGGCTGTAACAACGACGTTGAAAATCAATGTAATGTAAAAATGTCTTACGTACATAAAAGTTTGTTTTTTTATAGCAAATATGGTTCGATTATGTACCTGTCCTACGTACAACAACTTCTTAAGCTCCGATATAATTGTTGGATCATCACTTATCTTAGTTACACCATAAACATCATATTTGTTGTTTAAATTGAAGCCGGATACAAAGATCTTGAAAGCAAACTCTCTTTCTAACAAAGTCTTAATCTTTTCAGGATATTCAACTGTATCACCAACCTATTTAAAAGGAATCAAAAAAGATATAAATATTAGACAACTATAATTAAAGAATTATTAAAAAAAACTGTACTATAAATGGCAAAAAATATGGATTACCGTATTCAAATCAAGCAATTCAGAAGCACTTTTACTAATAAGTTGTGCAACGTCACAATGAAACAACGTAAGAGATACAGCACCATTAAGATCTTGTACACGAACCTGAATTTTAAATCTAGAAAAAAAATAAAATAAAAAAAAACAAACATAAAACTAAATGTTAATTAAATTTTTGTATTCAACCATGATTTATGTGTATTAAAATTTATTTTATAAAGATATCCGACCTTGGTGTAGGCACAACTTGTTTCGCACTACAACTAACATTCAAACACTGGTAAACCTTTTCTTCCTCAAAATCTGAACTTCCTTCACCAACCTGTTTGATTACATAATCAATACTACATTTTTTGGTGCATTTGGGACATCCCATGTAGTACCAGGCAAATTCGGTAAACAGGTCTTTAATAGTACCCAATAACACCAGAGCCTGCTCCTGTATGAATATTATAATTAGTTACCGAAAGAAGATAGTCTATGTTATACAATGGGGATTTATATTAAATAAATCTAATTTTTTAATAATGTTAAACTTTTTATATTTAATTATAAACAACGTATTTAAGTATGAACATTATACTTACCTCTTGAATCTCACAAATGTCACCAATGTTACTAAAAGGAGTGTTATGGACAAATTCATCTTCATCAGAACAGAACATAGAGGTTCCATATGGTCGATGACACGAGGAAGGATTATCGGACTTTCTCTTACCCAAGCTGATAAAAATAATTTGATTTACACATTATATAACTATTATTACACGTTTAAGATATTGTAAGTCGTATTGAAAAACATAATAGTGCCTACCCTGTTTTGTACCGGTTTATATCTTTAATATCTCCATTGATGAACAGTCAACTAACTCGATCTCCAAAAGAGTTAGAAACATACGGTTTTCCTATATAAAACAAATATTAGGAAAAAATTTCTAAATAATAATAATAATAAGAAACTTTAGAAGTATTAATATAATTTATATTGCCAAATATAATCTAGCTATAAATATAATATAAATATTTAATAAGATTAAACAACCATTATAAAACTTCAAACGGCCAAACTGCAATATTATTATAAATTCTTTCTCCGTTTGATGAGTTGCAACATATTTAGACATCTTCATGGCATAAGTATCCCACAACATTACATAGATGCTCAAACCCCTTCAAAAAGTTAAAATTATTTTAGTATAAAAAACAAATTATATACCTCCATAATTTGCAGCTTGTATAAAAATGCAAAAAACATAAACAATACATACTCGATATCTTGGATTTCCATTGTTAACCTCTTCTTATCAGCGACAACCTTTTTATCTTTATCATCATTGCTGAAGAACTTGTTAACATGTCCTATAACATCTAAAATCAAATATAAAAGAAACATTAATGTACCATCAAACCAAAGAATATTATTATGGAATTCTTGTAATTAAAAAAGACTATATTGACGAAATATACCTATTGTAACATATTCATCAACCTCCCTATCCAGAGTTCTTTGATAGGGCACAAAAGAGAACCCAAAATCTGGACCTTGGAAAGCAGCATATTCAGAAACTTGAGTATTCATATTCAAGCACGGTTTGTTTGGGTTTTGAGCATACTTGTACTTAGAAGAATTGAGCCCAACTCCTGGATTTCTTATGAGAAGAGAAGCATTTTCAATCAAAAACCTCTCAAATCTAAAAAACAACCGCTTAAATACATTCGCTTGAATCCTGTCACCCTGTTAATTATAAAAAAAACATTAAAAGTATGTATCTAAAGAAGTGACGTATTTTAATGTACGAATATAAGCAAATTTGTATTTGAAAAATATTAAATAGTGTAAAGTAATTTTTGAAATTGCCAAATAAGAGGCTTTAATAAAAACTTGTAGTTGAGATTTACATTTTCGTCACATAGGATCATTTCAATTGAGTAGAAATCATTAGGATTGCGACGATCCGGTTGACGCCAAACCCGAATAATCGTTAGCTTTAAAGCCACACCGTTTCGGTTGACATGAATTTGGTTAACCATGGTAAACTCATTTGCATCTATGGCAGCCATTGATCTTTGTAACTGTTAAAAAAATGTTAAATTCAAGTTAATACTTCAATAATACAAACTGTTGACAACATAATAATATTGAAACTTATATTAAATTTAGGTTATTTTCGAATGTATGGCAACATACATGTATGGATTGATTGAACAAAAGGTATGCCAAACATCTATTTAATCTATTGATTCATAAGAAATCGAAAAATAATGTTTATGTATTTAAAGATGAGAAACAGAAAATAACCTAAGAATATATGTATGCGATTAATCAAAGTGCAAGAAATGTGTGATAGGATAATCGTATGAATGGTGATTTGACGTGTTTATATAGCTATTCGATAGTTAGTACTTGGATGAAATGGTGGAGTGAAATTAGCATTAGCATTAGCATATTGTTATGAAATTGGGATTTAAAGTTATGATTTTAGATGCAATACTTTCACCTATGGAGCAGAATTAGGACATAAAATTCGCCTTTTTATTTATGAAATTGGTCAGGCATAATTATGAGTATAATTAGGAGATAATATTCGTTACATAGTTTTTAGCCTGATTTCATTTTGAAATTGAAACATAAAATGCCAGAATACAAAATTGTTTGTATATTTGATCGACAAATTCAAATGGAATTATACATAAGTTTGGAATATAATTAGGAGATAACATTCGTAACATAGTTTTAGACTGATTTCATATTCAATTTAAAATTCGAAATTTACAAGTAAGTCAAAGTCAGATTGTACAACTTAAATTAATGATTAGATTTAGGACATCACATATTGATTTTCCTTATGCAATTGGTGAAAGCTAAATATGGATACCATTTGATTCTTGACATTCAAGTCGTATTCAATTAGTTTGACTTGTTTTATACATTCAATTCGTATTCATATACATTAATGTCGGCTCATATTTATAAAGAAGTAAAAAATATAAATTAATGTCAAAACTCGAATATGTAGATACATATTCAATTCGTATGCATATAAGGAAGTAAAATTAAATGTACATTAATGTCAAAAATCGAAACTTATAACGAATTAAAAGTCAAATTTGGAATAAATAAGGCAGTCAAATTAAAAAGTAATTTGAATCAATTTATAATCAAATGGTATAATTACATGTACTCCATATAAATTTAGTTACATATCTATAAGGAAGACTAAACGTTTATAAGGAAGTGAAATTCAATGCAGATATTAATTTTACTTATGTAAGTGGTGAAACATAAATATGGATACCATTTGATTTTTGACATTCAACTCGTAGTCAATTACTTTGAATTGTTTTACAAAGTTAGAAATTCAATTCGTAGTATAAACATAAGTATGGATGATTATTGTTTTTGACATGACATTCAACTCGTATTCAATTACTTTGACTTGACATTCAACTCGTATTCAATTACTTTGACTTGTAACATTACGCAAGAAATTAAAATTTAATGTACATTAATGTCCAAAATCGAAATTTATAATCAATTCAAAGTCAAACCTGAAATAAATAAGGCAGTAAACTTATTTAATTCGTAGTCAAATCGTATTCAATTACTTTTACTTGGATATCCTTTTGCAATTGGTGAAACATAAATATGAATACCATTTGATTTTTGACATTCAAATCGTAGTCAATTACTTTGACTTGTTTTATAAACTTAGAAATTCAATTCGTAGTATAAACATAAGTATGGATACATTTGATTTTTGACATTCAACTCGTATTCAATTACTTTGAATTGACATTCAAATTGTATTCAATTACTTTGACTTGTGACTAAACGTTTATAAGGAAGTGAAATTCAATGCAGCTATTGATTTTGCTTATGCAAGTGGTGAAACATAAATATGGATACCATTTGATTTTTGACATTCAACTCATAGTCAATTACTTTGAATTGTTTTATAAAGTTAGAAATTCAATTCGTAGTATAAACATAAGTATGGATGATTATTGTTTTTGACATGACATTCAACTCGTATTCAATTACTTTGACTTGACATTCAACTCGTATTCAATTACTTTGACTTGTAACATTACGCAAGAAATTAAACTTTAATGTACATTAATGTCCAAAATCGAAATTTATAACCAATTCAAAGTCAAACCTGAAATTAATAAGGCAGTAAACTTATTTAATTCGTAGTCAACTCGTATTCAATTACTTTGAATTGGATATCTTTTCTATTGCCACGTTCCATTGATGTTCATCATCTACATACATAGTGATGAGCACATTAGGGATTCCATCGGGATAATGCTTATTAATAAAGGAATATGGTATAACCTGAAAGCAAAATTAGCGATAAAAAATATGGACAATTAAGATATAAAAACATGTAATATAAATTATTGAAGTTAATCATGTTTACCATAGGTGTCGTCAATTCATGTTCAATCATTTTGCAGAATGACAAATCCAATTGCATGGATGGAGAATAATTGTAATGCTTCATCATGAAAGTATTTGGAGCAATAAAGTCGAAAATGACGTAAAACATCGAGAAGCATAAATCATGTACAACTTTTGACCATCCATTTGTTAAACAGAAATCATCATCTATAAATTCTAACAGAACAAACCAAGATTGACCATGGTATGTGGAAACTTTAATGTTGTTGTGTATGTGTTTAGATAACAAAAACATATTCATGGATTTCGGCAATGTCTGGATGAACACGTAAAAAAAACATT
The DNA here is from genome assembly GCA_030844895.1 of Ambrosia x helenae. Taxonomy (NCBI): domain Eukaryota; kingdom Viridiplantae; phylum Streptophyta; class Magnoliopsida; order Asterales; family Asteraceae; genus Ambrosia; species Ambrosia x helenae. Next base: position 111,430,538 of record CM061230.1, read on the forward strand.
AAAAAAAGAAAAAATTACTTTTATTTAAAAAAAATAGAAAGATTCATACCAAAACTCGTGCGGAAGGGTCATGAATCACCTTGAAAAATTTGTCACCCTTGTGATAAGACATAGTTGAATTTTTTTCTTCTAATGGAATCCTGTCTTTCAAATGAAAAACGAATATATGTTAAATTAACCCATAAACTCAACACAAAAATTTTACGTTTTTCCCGAAAACCAATTGTCCATTTCAATAATTTCATATCTAAAAACCAATTGTCTATACAACTTGTCCAAATCAGAAAGTTGGTACGTTTTCAACATATTGGGCAAATACAATGTAAAAATTTTGTGCAAATACAATGATTACAATTGATCGTAATCATTTATTCATCAAATAATTATTAAAAACCTTTACACTTTGATTGACAAATACAAAAAACATTTGTTAAATCAAAAAACGTTTTAACAGTACATATCTGAATGTATTATGTAGATGAATTGTTGTAATATGATAAATCAAAGGTGAGATGGAGAAGATACCTTAGAAAAATTATGGAAAAGAACAATGAGGAATGTAGGAGAAAGAATGGTGAAGGTATTTTGAAGTGGATGGTAAATGAAGAAAACAAAAAGAAAAAGAGGTTTTTATACTAAAACTAATGGAGCCCCATTTCTAACTTGGATCCACTTAGACCCTCTCTAAAGCTAGGATTCAACCCTAGTGTATTGATTTATTATATAGATAGATTATTTTAAACAAATTGCTGCCATAAGTTATCATATTCTAATATAAAAAAGGGTAATTGGGTCGGGTATCACCTAATCTCAGGCCCGACCCAAACCCACATTTATTTTAAACTAATTCAAAACCTGACACAATACATGTCGGGTTACAAAAAATAGAAGTTTTTTTTCTCCGTTTTTTATATAGCACTATGGTACTCGTTGGAAAGATAATAGAACGCTCGTTAATTTGGTGTAATTTTTTTCTTTAAAAAATCTCGTATATAAAAGATATTAACGTTTAAAAGTTATGAGAGGAAACGTGAGAGAGAAAATAATAAAGTTTTAATATTTACATTTAGTAGATTAGGTATTTAATAGATTATGTTAAATCATATTTAAACCATATTTATTCCTTATTTTTAATTAGTTTAGAGTTGTCACATCACATCTTATGTGGCACCTCTCAAAAGAGAAATTGCATAATATTATGACATGTCATTAAAAATGCTTTGGTTTATTATATACTAGCTGATTACCCCGGGAAGGTCCCGGGGTTGAAAAATCTAATTTTACATGATAACCTATTGCAAATGGCTCAAGTTAACTAACCACAAAATCTCTCAATCATTGCATGTTCATAGTATTCTAATCAGTAATAACTCATATTCCCTAATCTAAAACCTAATCAGTAATCATCTAAAGGATCACTTATGTAAGCTGCAACTATTCAAAAACTCATCACATCTCTCTAATTTCTCACATTCTAATGGCTCCTATAATTCCTAACTTAATCAACTAAACAAACACTTAAGTTGGAAGTTGTAACCATTGCATCTCATTATGCCACGTGGCATAATCAAGAGATGGTTGAGGCCACCATTGAACGCCACGCCAGCAACTATCAATTCTTCCCGGGAGCGTCCCGGGGTTGAAAAATATAACCATTCTAATAATACTAATATTAATAGTAATAATTATTACTCTTGTAATTAAATAAATAAAAAAATAACATTGCTATAAGCTGACACCATGTGTTGCAGTATTGCGCGATTCTTTCTCCTAGCTTCTCTTGATTAAGTATACCTAGTAAAATTCCAATGATAACATGGCGATTGGGCCGATTTCAACATCGTAGATAAGAACCTGGTTTAAAAGAAAAAACATGATTAATGAATAACATGAACAGTTTGTGTGTTTTTTTCCTGTATGAACGAAACCCCACAAAAAATAGTCGATTTTTTCTCCGTTTTTTATATAGCACTATGGTACTCGTTGGAAAGATAATAAAACGTTCGTTAATTTGGTGTAATTTTTTTCTTTAAAAAATCCGTATATAAAAGATATAAACGTTTAAAAATTATGGGAGGAAATATGAGAGAGAAAATTTTAAATTTATTTTTAAATTATTTTTAAATTATTTTTAAATTATTTTTTCCTAAAATAACTCAATTTAATTAAAAAAGGAAATAATTCAAAAACAATAAAATCTTTCAATTATGATGCCACGTGGCAGTTTCATGGAGAGGTTGAAGGCACCATTGCACGCCACGTCAGCAATGTTCATTATTTTATATATATTAATAGATATAGATATAGATATAGATATAGATATAGATATAGATATAGATGTGTTTAGGTTATAAGGTTTATTGATGTTGTAGGTGGCATGATGCTGGAACGTACGATGTGAACACCAACAGTGGCGAAGCTTGACCCGAAGGTTCGGGGGGTCGGAAGTCACTAGTTTCGGGGTAGAAAACTAGTTTCGGGGGCCCGAAACCCTATATTTCCAAAATTTTCTATACGAATACTATATAATCGGAACTTCTACGCGAAGATTCGAGGGGGTCGGCCGCCCCCGCCCGCCCTAACTAAGTTGCGCCCCTGAACACCAAGAGAATCAGGTTTTTATATTTATTCATGTGGGTCCTTCCTTTAAACTCTCGCTATGTGTATATCGATATGACTATATAGTATAAGGATTGGCTGCTGGCCATATGTATAATTGTGTTTAAAAAAAAAACAAAAGTTTGTTGACAATGTGGAATAACTCTCTTTTGATATCTCATATTGTAAGTAACGGAGGTTGACATGTGCAGTTTAGAGACAATGACGATATCAAAGACCTTAAAAGTAAGTAATAAGTGTAAGGTTTGTTTCGTTTGACTGAGACAGGTTTACCGGTGTTGTTCTTTGTTTTGAAACACGGTTTGTTTCTTTTTATGATTTTATTACATATACTGATCAATGTTTTCATAAAATTTCAGATTCCCCCGGAGAGCTTTTGGTAGAGCTGCCCTTCTCTCTCCTTGAATTGAGATTTTCATAGATGAAGAATGTCCAGAGTGAGTGTATACTAATTTGTTGTTTTGTGAGTGTTAGGGTTTTGATTAGTTTTGGTTTTAGTTTTGTAGATAAGGATAGAGAGTTGAGTGAAGCTCAAGCTGTGATTATAGCACTTCAGTTCTTTGAATGGTTGAGAGAAAAAGGTTTTGAGGAGGTATTGTTATTATTAAAAACTAGACATTTTGATTGAATGCATATGCAGTATTGAAATTTGAAAGTACTGATGTTATGCTTTGAACTTTGTACCCTTAAATTTGAAATTTGATGGGATAGGATGATTTTAGTGGGTTTTTTTTTCTTTGCTCCTTTGTGTAACACCCCACCCCTCTCACCACCAATATTGTCTGCTTTGCCTATCCAGAGCTTACGGATTTGTTTTTGGTTGCCAAAGTGGAGACTTCCTAGGAGGTCACCCATCCTAGAATTTCTCCCACCTGAGCACGCTTAACTGTGGAGTTCTCCTCTCATCCACTAACATTAAGCCCCAAAACGCGTTGGTGATTTAAGAGGCAAGACATTACTTATGAACCAAGGATCTCTCCTGGCCACGGCCGATGTGGGATTTTCCTAGGGTGTCACATTCACCCCCTGTTAGAGTCTCATCGTCCCTGATGAGGTGTGTTCCTGGGGTGTCACAATCACCCCATGTTAGAGTCTCATCGTCCCTAATGAGGTGTGCACCCACCATCCCGAACGGCACAGGAGTGGCTATGATACCATCTATAACACCCCGCCCCTCTCACCACCAATATTGTCCGCTTTGCCCATCCAGAGCTCACGGATTTGTTTTTGGTTGCCAAAGTGGAGACTTCCCAGGAGGTCACTCATCCTAGAATTTCTCCCACCTGAGCACGCTTAACTGTGGAGTTCTCCTCTCATCCACTAACATTAAGCCCCAAAACGCGTTGGTGATTTAAGAGGCAAGACATTACTTATAAACCAAGGATCTCTCCTGGCCACGGCCGATGTGGGATTTTCCTAAGGTGTCACATTCACTCTCTGTTAGAGTCTCATCGTCCCTGATGAGGTGTGTTCCTGGGGTGTCACACTTTGGATAAGATCATGTATACTTTGTTAAGCGAGTAAAAAGTGCAAACAAATTGGCATGATCTTGACTTTTGGCTGCATTATTTTTTCTTGTGAATGTGTTTCTTGGAAGTATTTTAAAGAGTTTTTTAATAAGTCAGCATCCGAGTATGTGTTTACCCCTTTTCTGTTTTTATTTCTTGGATAGAATAATTTAGGAGGTTTTTACATTAGAAACTATTTGGGCGACTTTTAAGTTATTTGTAACACCCCAACCGATGGCGGAAACATCGAGGTGTCACGTAGTGACGATTGTTCAATAGCTCATGGACTAAAGTGTAAATTTGCATACATTGATTAAATAATTTATTACATTCAAATGAAATACAACGATTCTAACTGTCAACTAAATTGAAATACAATGAATCAAAATCTAAATATAAATCCGAAAGCTTAAAAGATGCATCTCAAAACAACCTGAAACATGTACAAAAATGATTTGGTCAATACAAAAATTGTATTGGTGAGCATACCCTGTTTAAATAAATATAGTAAGAAAAGTGTTTAGCAATTCATGTGCGGTACCATTTGCAATTATGTAATAAGTAATATCCGTTCAAAACCAAACCTGAGAATAATGACTAACACATGACTAACCAACTGAATAATGAATTAACAAGACAATGACCAAGATTCTCTCAACAGAGTCTCAAGGGGGTATACCATAGTACTATTCATTGAAAAGCTAGGCCGCCCAGCGGTTAATGATTTTGACAAGCCATAGACACACCAATTAACATAAAGCAAACACACATGAGAATTGCATTAAGTATAAGAAATTGAAACTTGATTAATATATAGGTACATGAGTCACCCCAAAGTAGTAAAACAGTAAAAAGGGGAAAGATATACTCACCTTGATTGTGATAATGCACTTGCAAGAGAAGAATGTGAATCAATGAATAATGCTCGAACCTAAGTAAATTAAGAATGATAACTTAGTGTGTATAATTTTATTTTATGGTTATAGTGTTCGTGTTAACATGATAAATTCATGTATTTCAACACTCCTAATTTGTGGCCAGCTTAGTTAACGAAGGAGTCGATTTCAAACGAGATTATATCCATAATGTTTATAAACTTATCTTTATAAACAAAATATGTATAAAATATAAATAATTATATAAATAATTTGATTTCACTTTATGCACATGTAAACTGATTATTTTTTTATAAGTAATAAATATATATGTATATTAAAAGAATGTGACATGAACTCAAAACAATATGTAAATTACATATTTAAGTATTAAGGTAGATCATTAAATAATAATTAAAAATATTTAGTAACTCTTTTGAACACTGTTAGTGACAAATTGAGAAATGAGTTTGTTTCTAAACTTTACTCAATTATAAACACAACATTTTATAAAATACTTCTACTATTTTGGTTTTGGAATTGAAAAACACATAGCATTTACGTCATATTTTTTTTTCCATTCAAACAAAGTTCATAAAATAGCTTTTCTCTAAAATAATTATAAATGGATGTGTTATCACTAGAATTTTAAAACTAATTTTGTAATATGGAATTTTATACTTCATAAAACTATCTCTAATATCTGAAAGCATTGAAAGTCTAATTACTTAGATAAAAATAGGAATGAAAGGAATGTATAATTAATCTAACCAACTCATTCAACCAAACTGTGACAACTATATCTCAATATAAGGTTCATTATGTTATTTATTTATATATTAGGACTTTAGCCAAACCCCCATTGATTGCTTTCCACACACCACGGTAATGAATAGAAACTGAAATAGAAAGTTTCGTCAACTCGCCTCATTTTAGATTAGAAAATTTGTGTGCAAAAGTTACAGTAAGTGATTAAAACAAAAGAGCTTGTATTCCAAAATAAGAAGATGAATAGATTTGGTATGACAAATACCTCGATGGATGCCGGTGACCTTTGAGCGTAACCTTCGATGGCAATGAACGGAGAACGATAACAGAGAGCGATTGAGTGAAGGAAACGAGTCACTTAGGGTGGCGTCAGAATGGTGGGCATGGCGGAGTACGATGGCGAATGGTAGTAGTGATCGGACAAGGGTTGGGTTGTGGGTTTTCTTTGATGGATTATGTTCGGAAAATTGGAGAGGGTCTAAGAATAAGAAGGCGTGCTGTGCTGGATTATATAGAACCGTTTGAGACATCTTGTTTATAAAGACTTTATTATTGATTGGCAGTTACAAACAAAAAAACATAACTTATAAAAAAAATGATTCGATCATGAACCATGAATTGTGATAGAGAAAAAAAAAATGAAACCGAACATTGGCGGTTTTAATGGGAAGATGATAGCTTATGAGAAGTCAAATAATGAATACGTATTAATTTCGTTTGATTGTCAAACATTTATTGATTACCTAAATTTTGACACACTTGCCCTTTATTTCTTTTTTTTTAAACTTAAAAGTGAATTTAGTTTTCAAACGTCACCTATAATGTTGACAAATATTCTTTACTTTCACAAAGAATTTTCGAAATTAAACTATTAAAAATATCACGAATGTTACATTATTCAACGATTTGACCCATATCCTTATTGCTTCTTTTCTATTAAGATCGACTTTCTTGATTGCATTAATTCAATGAAAAAGAAACTCACTTTGGTTACTGTGATAAGTTTTGTGATCCGTCTATTTAGTTTGTCGCGTTATGTTGTTGTATCTCTTCCTAATATTCATGTGATGACCAATTAGACGTGATTCGTATTTCAATGAGAAGTTTCATTGATTTTTGCCCTTTTTGATGCAGATCAGGAGTTTAATAAGTGATGGTCTGATTATGTCAAAATGATGACTGTTGGAAGAGGTTGAATGGTGTGTATCCAGCAAATGAATGGGTCAGATTCATATTTCAATGGTATGTTTGCTTCACATTTGGATTACTTATTTGCGTATTTGGTGTCTGCTAATATATTTTTTTTTTTGGGATCAAGTGATAGTAGAACAAATACATTAAGTTAAGACTGAAACAATTATCTATGTTTTGCATTCAGCATAACTGGATTTATTTTCTTAGGGATATATGGTGCATCATTCAAGAAAAAAAACTGACTTTTTAAGCTTTTTTAAGACTGTAAACAGATAATTGTTTCAGCTGCCTAATATTGGTGCTCTATTTAACAGTTTATGTTTATGTTTTCTTTAGATATAAGAATAACAGTTTTTTTGTAATTACAGCTGCAAGAATGCGGTCTGTTCTTGTAACTGCTAGAGCTCTAAAGTCTCTTGTAACTGTTTACTAAGGTCTGTTCCAAAGTCTGTTTACTAAGGTATGATCAAGAGCAGTGGGTATGTTAGATCTGTGTGAAACAATTGTTGCTTCAAACAGCTGTTTGAAGTAACAACTGTTTTAGACAATCTGTTAAACTTTAAAACAGAAGTTTAGTTTTAATCATTCAAGTCGTATAATGTATAGCCAATTAAAATAGGTGTTTAACACTTGGGATTTACTTTTTAAAGAGTGTATAGCATTAAATCAATAATAGCGTACGTGTGATTAGTGTGTTAGTGGTGTGCATCCTTTGTCCTAACTAAAACATATATACCAGCAATTATGTCGGCTCCGCCACTAATATACTTGGGGATGCTATGGACTACGATATCCACACCAAGCCTCGCGGGGGAAACCACCATTTGCGCAAACGTGTTGTCGACAACCACAATCACACCTTTCTCATGGGCTATCCCGGAAAGCCCCGAAATATCAGCAACCGTCAGTGTCGGATTAGACATTGATTCAAAGTACAAAACCTTTGTCCGCCGTTCAACAATCACTTCCTTAGTCTTCTCCAAATCCCGTATATCAACAAACGTAGTCGTTATGTTCGAAGACCTTGGAAGAAAATGCGTAAGAAGTGCATGAGTTCCACCATAAAGCGTCTGGGACACCACTATGTGATCACCACTACTCACCAGCTGCAACAAAACGGATGAGATGGCAGACATGCCACTAGAAGTATAGTACGTCGCCTCAGTCCATTCCCGGGCCGCCATCTGGCGGCCCAGGTTAAGGACTGGAGGATTAAAATGGATGAAGAAATCACGATCAAGGCCTAGCACACCTGTGAACATGCGGCTGAGGATCTTGGGTTCCATAACGGTGAAGGCAGCCGAGGCCTCAATCGACATGTTAACGCCACCATGCTCACCAAATTCATGGCAAGCATTGGCCAAAGTTGATACAGGGTCTTCCCATGTTGCTAGTTTCTTTATGATGAAATCATCGTTCGGGCTAGACTCATCGGGACTCATACTCTTCTTAATGGGGGTGACAACGTTGTTGTTTCGAATTGCCTCGGCCATTGTCGAAAGCTAATTTGTATATGTAAAGGTGATGATTATTGGAGGATTGAGGACTTGCTTTTATAGATGTTAACATGTGAGATATGGACGACTCAATCTAACAATTGGGAAAAAATAATATTCAATGAGTCGACAGTTTTTATTCAAACTTCATAAAAAAATATACGTTCTAAGTACATATGTTTGTACCATTTGTTGTAACAAGTAAAAGTGTCTAACCGATGGGATAATTATTTATGGACTTCAAATCACAAATCCGTGAATTTAGGGATCAATATTGACAAGATGGATATATGTTGGTTGAGTTTCCGAATTATGTTATAATTATACTTAGTAATGTCTTATCTAGCAAGTTTGACTTCATCTATAAAATCCAAGTTAGAGTTAGACATTATGAATAGATAAAAGAGAAGAGAGAAACCAACTTATGGTTTATGAGTTATTGTAATCAGGTTTTTTTAAGTTAAATTTTCTTTGTTTTAATAACGGTTCTTGAAGAATTACTCTATCTATATTTGTGTTCGTGTTCTTATTATCGATTTTTGAACTTGAACTAAGACGATGACAAATAGTGGAACAAAATCTGTTAGTCAGGAAACAGCCTCTTAGGAATGAAGTGGTTATCATGATTAAAATGGGTTAAATCTCGAATCCAAATCAGCAGGGGCGGAGGTTCTCAAGGGCCTGAGGGGGCCTTGGCTCCCACCATTTTTTGACACAGTGGGGGAATTTTGCAATTTTCTTAGGTGAATTGAGTCCAGATTAAGTCCCACCCCCACCGAATTGATCTTCCGACCACTACCAATCGAAAAAAATTGAGTTCGACCTCCACCGATTCGAGAACTAAGCTTCGCCACTGTACATCAGATAGACAACCAACTAGTGAATTTTGCCGGAAAAAATGATGATTTTGACATAATTTAAGACATGTGAACATGTCAATTCAGTGAATTATTTAACTTAATTGCTTAAACCTTGGAACCGTCGTAAAATGTTTTTAACTAAATTGGTCAAACCCAGACTTAAATGTTTAATTTTTTTAAACGGCCAACAATGTCCCAACTACCTGGGGAATCCATCAATTAGTTACAAAAGCACCTCATACGTCCTTGGGTGAAGACACGTCTTAGGTGTCAGCCCACAGGTAGCGTTGGGTAGCCAGAACCTACCAAGCCACCAATTCCGGGGAAAATCTGACCCCCCCACCCGCCCGAAGGCACGACAATGGAAAATCAGAAAAAAAACCCGATGAGATCAAGGATTGAACCTAGCACATCAAGGAGGCTAGGCTCTACCCATCATTTCCCATGCCACTCCATCACAAGGGTGGGGTACTTAAATCAACTTTAACTGGGTTTGTATTCAACGCTCAACTTTAACTAGGTTTGTATTTTGGATGGATTTGGCACAAAATAATTAACCTGAAGGGCCCAAGTGAGGAAAAAAATGATTGTTGGATTAATCTAGCAATTCTAGTATTAACTCAGGGACGAATTTGGCAATTTACTCAATGTTTAATTCATGGCTAGTTTAAGGGTCAAACTACATATGGAACTATAGAACTATAGAAGGTGATCAAATTGTTTTTAGTTAGGATGAGTTAAACGAATACGATTGACCGTAGATTTTTTTTTTTTTAAATATTTTTGTTTTTGAAAATTCACTTTCATTCAACCAATACGGACAATCCTCAAACCGAGGACCGCCGACAAAGTTACAACATCAAATACATAAAATGGGTAATACAATCATATACAGTACAAATAAATGCCAATGAATCTGGTCTATGCTCTTACTGATTGCAGCAAGTTGCTGGTATCTTGTTGTGTGCTTGATTTTTCATTTTCGAGATGTTGAAGGAAATCCATGACCATTGGATCGGTCCATGGGCATCCAACAGGCGCATTCTCGCCTGCAACCCATCCTAAATGACCTCCTTTAGGTGTAACTATTAGCAAACAATTGGGGTTCTCCTAAACAAAACATACAAAAGAAAAAAAACTGTTAGTGAACTACCCGTAACGTTTTGTTGTCACATTATTGCGCTAGACGGTACATACCTTGATATCTTCACGTGGTATTGCTCTATCAGGAGCGATCGGATCATTTTTGGCCTGCGGATCACACAAACAAGTACATTTTAATAAATCATTATAAAAACATGGATCACAAGATTCAGGGTAAATAATATTGCCTGTATGCAAAGCAAAGGTGTGCGGACATGTTTTATGTAATTCGCACTGCATGAATTCTGCAAGTAGTCATCAACTGACTTGAAACCAAATGATACGCGGGTTAATCCTTCATCATAATCCCGGATAATTTTAGCATTAGCGGCTAGCGGGATATTGTAATCACCTCCAATGTCTTCAAACAGTATAAGATGCCTGCAAAGAGTAATTATGAAACCTATAATATATATTCAACAAACCTAAATATTTGAAAACAGTAGAGTAATACTTCTTTAAAATGCTACTCAAAGCCTTGGCAAGAGATCTATTATAAACTCTATTAAATCCCTTGCATAAATCCTCTTCTGACATAACCAAATCGAACGGATTACACATCGAAACTGCACCAGAAAACCGGCTTGCACCAGGCTCCTACACGAACAAACTAAACAAATCATACTTTTTCATATGATGATATATATCATCTCAAAGACAGGACACAGCGACGTGATTCTTAACCTTTCCTAAATACTGAACAAGAATGTTGGCTCCCATGGACCAACCCACACCGTAGAGATTGGCGTTTGGATACCTATTAATAACATGATTCACTACTTCATCAAGATCTCCCAAAAACGAAGCCGAATACATCTGCATAAACATAAATTGCCGTGTAGAGTGTCTAATGCATAATCTTTAAAAGATAGGGATACAAATGAGCCGAGCCGAGCCGAGCCGAGCCGAGCCCGAGCTCGATCAACTTATGAGAGCTTGAGCTTGGCTCGGGCTCAATATCTATTAGTTAATATATTAAATAAAAATAATATAAATAATAGACTCGTTTAGGCTCGCGAGCTCGATAAATCAAACTCGGGCTCATTTACTAAACAACTTCAAATGAGGGGTAAATATTAATAAAACTAATATTACATTAGGCTTGGCGAGCCTCATGAGCTTCACATGCCATGCTTGAGTTCAGGCTCGAAAAAAAAACAAGCTTTGTTTTAGGCTCAAGCTCGGTTCAGGATCGATAAGGCTCGGCTCGTTTCGAGCTTTTTACAAAGCCAAACTCTACTAGCTCACGGGCAGCTCAGCTTGTTTGCACCCCAATTGGCCAATTAGAATACAACAATTTATAAAAGTGGAGATTAACCTTAGGTGTGGTAACAGGACTATCGGCACAGCCACGGCTATTGAATACCACCACACGCCACCCTTTATTTCTAGCCCTCACCAACATGTGCCGTACATATGAATCATCACTTCCTCCGGTCAAACCAGGCTGCACTATTAGACCAAATATATAGGCTAGGTTATGTAACCCTACTCGCATCACATTAATCATCCTATACATATGTTATTATCACATTAAAATACCCACTGCACTGCACTGGACATGTATAAAACTAGCTACTTCTCATTTCAGTACAAATTTGGATTAAAATTTATAGAAGAAAACTGTATACTGACAAGTAAGAGTAAGATCGGGGAGTTTTCCGGTAAGTTGCGGGAGTCGCCGGAGACCCAATCAAGGGTGACGGTGCCATCGTCTTGGGTTCTTAAACACTCTCGCTTCAGCTTAACATCAGGTATGGTTCGGAAAAAAGCGGCGAAGATGGTTTCGATGTGGTGGTTTGTGGCTAAGATTGGGTAGTGGTTGTAGGGACGGTTAAGATGGGTCTTGATGGCTGGACAGAATGAGTCATGGGCTCCGCCCAAGACTTCTAGGGATGGGTGATGGTCTGTAAAGTGGTTGGATGTGGTTCGGGGGGTGTTGGAGATGGGGGTCGCCATGGTGGGGCGTAATGTGAGGCGTGATTGTGGAAGATTGGCGAGTAGTGAGTGGGTGAGATGAGGAGCTGCCATCGTCATTATCCTGGCGAAAGTAATTTTGGGTAGATTACATTTTTTTTTTTTTTTTTTTTTGAAAGGTTTTGGGTAGATTACATGTAACGTGTTATAAAGAAATAACATGTGCGTAAAAGGTAGTCAAAGGAAAATCACTTCTTTTTCTTTTTTTTAAAAGCTATTTTTTTTCCTAATTTTTTTCATTCCCTTTTGAAAATCACTTCTTATTTTCCTTATATAAATGTTAGATAAATTTCATTTCTCATTCTTAAATCTTAGAATTTTTTTTTTTTTTTAAAAAAAACATTTAGTTAGTTATCATCATTTGTCAATTTATTAAGGGTGCTCGGAGTCGTCCCGACTCTTCGATAAATTTCTAGTTTCCTCGATGTGTGGCATAACCAGAGGAACAGTATTCTCGTGTTTTCAGACGGTTTTTCACTCCGCATACCCTAATTAGCCCGACCTCTTTCCCATTCCTGATTAGCCTCTCGCCGATCATCTTTTCCAGAAACTATGTATTTTTTAGGTCATCTTATTCGGAGACTAATTTTTTTTATAACACATCAAAGAAACAAATCAATAATCGAAAGAAGGCTAGATGAATAAACCTTTGGTTTTTAGAAGAAACTTAAAACCTGAAAAGCGCATTGTTCCTCCTAACATCCTAAACCTTCATATTTACTCACATATAACTAACTACACATATTATATATGTGTAATTTGTGTGTGTATATAGACACTCATTGCAAAGCTAACTTTAATTAGATAAGCGTGAGAACCCTATACATGGGGCTGCAAATGAACCGAACGAACATGAATAAGACCTTGTTTGTTTTCGTTTGTTAAGGAAATTACGTGTTCACGAACAGTTCATGAACACTTGCCGAACAAGATTTTCTGTGCGTGTTCATTTGTTAAGGAAACACTTGTGTTCGTGTTCGTTTGTTAATTTTGTTCATGAACGCACACGAATACAAACAAACATTAATGAAAACAAACAAGTGTTCATGAACGGAAACAAACACAAACGGACATATATTAACTTTAAAATAAGATCGAATTCACATACATTAAGACGTTAGCTAGATCCACCAAAAATATAACTTAAAATTATCCAAACATAATTAGTACTTAACATAATATAGGTAAACATAATAAAGTAGTGTCTCAAAAAACTAAGTTCGCATCGGAGGTGAATGGAGGAGGGCGTCAGAGGTGCATGGCGACGACGTTGGAAGCTGTAGATACCAAAAGTAGATTTATTGATCTATATAGTCATATTTACCTTACATTATTTATTTATTGGGGTAAAATAAATAAAAATTAAAGAAAATTAAAAATTATAAAAATTAAAAACCCTATTAAACTATCGAACACAAACGAACATAACGAACGCGTTACCGAACGTTCACGAACATAAACGAACGAACACAACCTTTGTTCATGCTCGTTCGTTTAACTAAACGAACACAGAGTTTTTGTTCGTGTTCGTTCATTTATTAAATGAACGAACACAAACAAACTTCCCGAAGAACGGTTCATGAACGTTCATTTGCCGTCCTACCTGTACGGCTATACGCATATGAAGTGCACATAGTGTGTATTTTTTTTTTTTTTTTTTTTTTTTTTATGATTCCAGGGTTTCGTTTCAAGATCTCTATGTTGGAAACCGTAACAATTATACTTGATAGAAAATTTGTAAGTACCTCATTTGATTCGAATGGCTGTTTGATATAAAATACAAACAATGTCATTATTTGTGATCTGAGTGCATAAATTAATGTGATCAATTTGCTTGTGTGGTTTTCTGATTCTTACTAATTAAGTAGTTTATGTTGATACATATGGTTGAATATGTTGATTGGTGCAACTTGTTTAATCTTTATACAATTCAATTTGAATTGTGCAATTGGGGTGGTACAGGTGTTTGTGAGCGACTTTGTGCCTACCGCGTTGCTCTACCTAATGCGAATTCCAGATTCGGAGATTGTGAAGACCTTTTAGGGGTCGGGGCACTCCCGGCAAAGTTGCTCTACCTAATGCGAATGCACTATTTATTTTAGATCCGTGATGATGAGCAAAACACTAATGACAGACCAGCTATCATAGTTGATATTTAAAATCACTATTATCATGACATATATAACAACTATGGTTGGTTGATTATATTATTTCATCTTTCCAAAACTAATAACAAAATTTGATTCTAGTTCAAGAAGTTAGAAACTCCATACAAATTGGAGGCTTTATTTTCGCCAAAGCAAGAACCGAGGCCGGTAGGGTCCACATTCCTTCACCACAGATCAAACCCGAAGCAACCGCAGGAACCATTGAATCAACCTCCTTAGCATTAACCTTATGCCAAACAAACACAACCAAACTCCCAATACACATATCAATAGCAAAGTATCCACCAACCAAGAAAGGCACAGCCATACATATTGGCAATGGCATCCACTTGCCTATCTTTTTTGGCAACACATCTTTAATGATGTTTATCGCCACAGCAAATGCAAAGAAACCATAACACAGTTGTAAACAATGTTTAGGTAGAGCCGAAAACCCTTGGACTCCAAGAATCGCTAAGTTTCTATAGATTATCGCGTACGGCGCCTTATATTCTCCATTGGGGTTTCCAATATCGAACGCCTTGTAGAATAAGAAGAAGCTCAAAGGTGACACAATGCAGCCTATGGCAGTACCAATGGCTTGACTAAGAAGCATGGTTCGAGGAGAAGTCAAAGTCAACTGACCCGTTTTCAAGTCATGCATCAGTATACAAGAAACCGAAACAACTGACTTCACCAACCCACAACCCGCCATTCCTGCCACCACGCCGTCATCTTTTCCCGCCAACGCAGCCATCATGAAAAGCCCGATTTTACCATAGTTATACGCCATGTTAAAGTCAGTCAACCCAGCTCCATAAGCGTTACAGAAAGCCAAAGATGGAGCAAAAATGTAGGCTATTATTACATAATACCATTTAACCTCATGAAACATGTATGGTATAGCGATTACTGCAATAATTGCAAAAATAATGTATCCAATTCCTCCAACCGACATCGGTATGGTTTCTCTAATGAAATTCTCATTCATTTTTTGCTCCTCTTCACTAACCTTCTTTTCTATAACTATATTAACAAAAACAAGCTATGTTCAGTTAATAAAAACATACAAACGAAAAAACACAAAGTTAAACGCGTCTCCTAACAACCTGGATTAAGGTTTTTGGTCTTGAATCTTCCATGAACACTCATGAATGTGATACATAGTATCTTGATGAAGTTGTATAGCCATCTCCAAGGATTAGAGCAATAGAAATAAAGGCCTGCCAACCCAATAAACAATAAATAAATGTGTCCAATGTAGGGTAAAACAAGGGCGTAGCCAAGTACAACCCAAGGTGTGCGGCCACACACCTTGAAAAAAAAAATTAGTGTATTTTATAGGTGAAATTCCCGATCGCACCCCTTGAAAGTTTGGAAAAAGTCCCCGATCGCACCACTTGAAAAACAGTCCTGGATCCGCCACTGGGGTAAAATCAAGAAAACTAAACCAACATTACCTTGTAACCATTGAGGCTTTTCATACTACTTTCAGGCAAACCAGTAGGAAACCAATCTCCCTTCTTTGTTCCGATTAGGGGCCACATTATACCCCATGAAACCACAGCTCCAAACAGTAATGATAGGTTCACAATATGAGGGCAAATCATCCCAGTTCCCACATAAGTCATGCTAAAGTCAAAGTAAAACCTACAACCATATTCAGAACCCGAATATCAGAATCAAGAACGGCGTTAATGGGATATAGCTGCTTGATTTACAAGCAATATCGAAGAACGGTCATACGTGTTCTTCCAAGCTTTCAATCCAAAGGTAGGAAACTGAGCAAATCCGCAGTCTCCTTCCTTTCCTGTAAAGAACCACTGAAAAAATCCCCATAGAAAACTTGCTGAAAAGTACTTTGAAAATCCCTTCACTTGCTTCCTACAAACATTTAAAAAACAGTTAAAAAGTTTTGGTATTATTAGTACAAGAGGTGCAATAAGGGCTTAACAAGGTTTGATTTTTAAGTACTTTGCCATGTCATCTCCCTGACTATGAAACCCGTTAATAAGAACACCAGTCGCCATCCCACTTGGAAATATTAGCTTATAGTCTACAATCAAAACCTGTGTGTAACCAAATGGAACTCCATTAGCATAGTGTATTCGAATTCTAAATGCACATTTGATTTTGTTAACAGTGCTACAAAGCATCTACTGATCTTTGCCAATATTAATTCATTTAATATTCCATTAACTGTTTTAATGTAATTTGACAGTCATGAAATGAAAAATTATGTTTAAAAAAAAATCAACTGTTACAATTTATAAAACATAATAGACCAGAAAGTTTATAAGATGACATACCTTTCTAAGAGGAATCAATACGAAAAGACCGATAAAGCAGACCAAAAAGGAGTAACCCATCATCCAGCCCACACCGGGTTCTTTGTAAGTCCCTGGTGAACTTGCTCCTCCTGCTAGCTCATATGTTTTCTTGTTTAATCCCAGTAAATAAGATCCATATCCACCTATCACAAACAAAAAAAAAAAAAAACATTATTATTTTTGTAACAAACTATTTAAAATATATAAGTAAAAAGAATATTAAACCTCCAATGGCAATGCTGTAACAAGCAACTGAACATGTCTGAATCATGGTATTCTCATGTCTAGTAAATGGAACAGATGAAATCCCGGATTTTTGGAGCATCTTTGTCCAAGTTCTCATGAACACAAAAGCAAGAAGTGCAGCCGAAACGTTCATATTAGGCGTCATACCAGTAGTGAGGTTCAGTTTCATGGCTATAATACTATAAATGCACCCTAAAATAACACTTGCTACAATCCCACGAACCGTTATCTGTTGTGTCCATGGTTGCAGCCTTGTTGAACCCTCTAATTGATTATTATTACCATCAACATCATAATCATCTTTCTTCTCTTGTTCAACTTCCTCTCTTTTGTCTCTTTCAATCTCTCCATTCTCTTTCATTCCCATGTTCATCATGGATCTACATCAACAGTATGTTTATCATCAAACAACTTAAAACAAAGCAATATATATAGCCTTAACTTAACTAGTTATGTTTCTTACCTTATGTTTCTTTTTGCTCCAAGGTCACACTTCAAAGCAATATATTTCCTTCTAACCAACGAATCGGGTTAGCCACACTTTTGTTGTTACTTCAATGAATATTATTTGTTCACACTGATATGGTTTGTTTGGTTTTATTTTATTTTATTGATAGCATAACAATAGAATTAGAGGCATTGTTCCTACGTACATAGGTAGTATTTGAAGCATGTTACTTTGCACTTTGCTACCCTATACTTCCATTTGTTTAATAACATTGAATGTGACATTTCATCCTTGGTATGTTGGAATTGCAACAAGTAGTTCACTAGAATTATGGTTTTTGTGTTTAGCATCTAATACCTCTTTTCACTTTTGGAAAATTTGAAGATGACACTACATCGAGTATTTGTCGAGCCGAATCTGACCATACTTTCAACCTTCACTTGTATTTTAGATGATTTGAAGATGACACTACATTTTTATTTATATGTTTTTAATGGAAAAATATTACTAGTATTTTAGATGATTTGTTTCTTGCCTTGATTTGAGACTTTGAGTGGTTTCAAATTTGGACTCAACATGAAAGTGAGAGAAAGTTCAAGGGGTAAAGTGCAACATAACTTGTAAATCTAGTGAATATCTTTTAAAATTATTCTTTTATTCAAAAGCTTTTTAGACTGCAAGGTGTGGGGAGCGTGGAAGGGGATGTGATGCCCCTTCACGCCACCCACATCATTTCGTATGTGACGTGAAAACTAGCGTGAGGTAGGTATGATGGAGATTTTTACGGGCGTGAGGTAAAATGTTAGGGTGGGATGGATAGTTGTGGTTGGTTGTTAGATTATGGATGATTGTGATTGTTTGGTTTATTAAAAATAAATAAAAACCCTCCACGCTACCACCACCCCGTGGTTTTTTTTAGGGTTGAAGGGAAATTGATGCGACTTCCACATGTCGTTTCATGCTCCCTTTACCCCTTGACCGCACCGTGTATTCTTAGTGCTCTAAATTAAACTTTATATAATAATAATAATAATAATAATAATAATAATAATAATAATAATAATAATAATAGTTGTTGTTGAATATTGACAGTTTAAATAATTTTTTTATATATTTTGTTTTGGAAATATACTATTTTTCTACATATAGTCATATACTACCATGTGAACTTGTGAACCAAATGGAATTTAGAAATTAGATAAATAAATAAATAAAAGTGAAAAGAGCCATTGGATTGGAATGGTCTATGACTTTGTATGATGGTGTATGGCAACGACAAATATTGTTCTGGTTTGGAAGGCTGTGATTAGGAGTTAAAAAGTGGATGCGAAATATCATCACCACTCCACACGCCCACGATAACGATATCTTACAATAACTTTTAAGTTTATTAAAATCACTATATTTTTATTACACTACTAGAAAAATGTCATTTTGCTACAAAATTTTCTTACGGAAAAAATGTGCCATAAATTTTAACAAAGTTGATACTCATTTGTGACGAAAAAAAAATTATAATTTTTTTAGCAAATTTGCGACACAATATATCTACAAATTCTTAGGAAATGCGTCACAAATTTCATACACCATGTTTTCGTAGGAAATGCCTTGAAAATTGTGATTTGTGACACATTTTCAACAAAACCTTGATGTTAGAAAAACCCTCGTCGCAAACCAATTACTACACATTTTTGTAACACATTTTTCAACGTATTTCCTACGCAATTTCCTAAGAATTTGTAGATATATTGTGTCACAAATTTGCTAAAAAAATTATAGATTTTTTTTCGTCACAAATGAGTAGCAACTTTGTTAAAATTTGTGACGCATTCTTTTCCGTAAAAAAATTTTGTAGCAAAATGTCACTTTTACAGTAGTGTTAACAAAATTTGCCTTCAAACCTCATAATTGAATGTGATTTCCAAAAAGAACATGTATTCACGTGTTCACGATTGAGGGCAGAAGATAACATAATTTGTCATTAGCATTTAGTTCTAAAATTTTGAAACATTAGGACTTTATTTTAAACCAAGTTATAAGAATACTGGTTTTTGATATGAAAACCGTATTTTAAACTTTATGATTCTATCATATATTTTTCTAGAACTTTTAGACTTTATCTCTAACCCGTCTAAACCCTAAGAAATATGCTTGGATATCTCTGTATAGGCTGCTACCTTTTAATTGGAACCCATATTCTATATTGGCTCTTTTACTAGATGCTTGATATAAACATCAATGTTATGAATGTAGAATAATATCAGCGTTGAAATTAAAAATATGCTATTAACGTGTAAAGATATTTCAATGCTTTAATACATAGCATACTTTGGAGTCTCACAACCATCCAAAGAGATGGTTACAAATTACAAGTGACCAAGTTGATTGTGATTGTCATTCACGCCTACTCTAAAGTAGCTTACCTTTTGAAGAATATATACCAAAGGCTTTCCCCCATCTAGTGTGGTCTTGTTATTTTTTATTCTAACATTTCTCTCTTCCAATTTCAATTTTGTGTCTTATCGTTATGGCAAGATTTTATTTTTATTTTTAAGATACCTATGTATGCCCTCACAGAAATTCGTTCAATACAAAACCAATTTTAAGTAGAAAATTACGAAAACACGAAAATAATTGTACCCATTGATTTGAATGTGATACAAAAAGACAATTATGTACATGGTGTATATGTTTATCTACTGTGCTTCTAATTATGGTTCATGTAAAACTCGAAGTATGCGGTTCTAGTAGTTATTTTGCTTTATATAAAAAACTAGCTGATTACCCCGGGAAGGTCCCGGGGTTGAAAAATTTAATATGATTTAATAAAAAATGATAAAAGAAGAAAACCCAAATCACGAAAAGAGTAAATAACTTAAATATAATCAATCTTAGTTAAAAACATTTATTTAAAAAGTTAAAAAAATAAAAAGCATAAACCATATTAAACATAATACAGTATTAAAAGGATAACCTTCAACATATAATCATCTTCACGTAATTTAAAATATGTTACAATTTGACTTTGACTTATATAGATGTCTAATGATAAGTGTTGAAAAATATATCCATTCTAATAATACTAATACTAATAGTAATAATTATTACTCTTGTAATTAAATAAATAAAAAAATAACCTTGCTATAAGGTGACACCATGTGTTGCAGTGTTGCGCGATTCTTTCTCCTAGTTTCTCTTGATGAAGTATACCTATCCATCTTTAGAAGAGTAAAATTCCAATGATAGCATGGCGATTGGCTGAATTTCAACATCGTAGATAAGAACCTAGTTTAAAAGAAAAAAACATGTTTAATGAATAACCTGAACACTTTGTGTTTTTTTTCTGTATGAACATAACCTCACAAAAAATAGTAGTTTTTTTCTCCGTTTTTTATAAAGCACTATGGTACTCGTTGGAAAGATAATAAAACGCTTGTTAATTTGGTGTAATTTTTTTATTTAAAAAATCTCGAATATAAAAGATATTAACGTTTAAAAATTATGAGAGGAACATAAGAGAAAAATTTAAATTTGTTTTTAAATACTTTTTTCCTAAAATAACTCAATTTAATTTTAGTAATTGAGAATTGAGAGATAGAAATATAAATTTAGAGTTTTATGTTTATCTTTTTTTTTAATTAAAAAAGGAAATAATTCAAAAACACCAAAAATTTTCAATTATGATGCCACGTGGCAGCTTCATGGAGAGGTTGAAGGCACCATTGCACGCCACGTCAGCAATGTTCAATTCTTTTATATATATTAATAGATTGGTTATGAATTCAATACACTTCATCGTGTGTGTATACATCTCTATATCTATATCTATATCTATCTATATATATATATATATACATATAATAAACCAAAGTCATTTTAATAACATGACATTCAAAGAGACATTCTCTTCTTTGAGTGTGCCATGTGTCATCCCATGTGGCATTGAGATATTTTAGGAAAAAAAGAATTTAAAAACAAAATTGGATTTTTCTTTCTTATCTCTTATGTTTCCTCCCATAATTTTTAAACGTTAATATCTTTTATATACGAGATTTTTTAAAGAAAAAAATTACGCCAAATTAACGAGCATTTTATTATCTTTCCAACGAGTACCATAGTGTTATATAAAAACGGAGAAAAAAACGACTATTTTTTTGTAGGATTCTGTTCATACAGGAAAAAAACCACAAAGTGTTCAGGTAAATCATTAATCATGTATAGGCAAGTCACTAATTATGTTTCGGTAAATATGAATTCTATTTTCAACATGCGTTAGCATTGGAGTTATACATTGTTTTAGGTTAGATATTAATATTAGAGTTATACATTGTTTAAGGTTAGGCGTTAATATTTGAGATATATTTTTAATTGTTTTAGGTTAGGTGCTACCCGAAGCTTTCCTGCATGTAGCTGTAAAGCGCATCATTCTATTTTATATGTAAGGGATTTTTCTTTCTTATCTCTTATGTTTCCTCCCATAATTTTTAAACGTTAATATCTTTTATATACGAGATTTTTTAAAGAAAAAAATTACGCCAAATTAACGAGCGTTTTATTATCTTTCCAACGAGTACCATAGTGTTATATAAAAACGGAGAAAAAAACGACTATTTTTTGTAGGATTCTATTCATACAGGAAAAAAAACCACAAAGTGTTCAGGTAAATCATTAATCATGTATAGGCAAGTCACTAATTATGTTTCGGTAAATATGAATTCTATTTTCAACATGCGTTAGCATTGGAGTTATACATTGTTTTAGGTTAGATATTAATATTAGAGTTATACATTGTTTAAGGTTAGGCGTTAATATTTGAGATATATTTTTAATTGTTTTAGGTTAGGTGCTACCCGAAGCTTTCCTGCATGTAGCTGTAAAGCGCATCATTCTATTTTATATGTAAGATTAATATGTCATATTAGATTTCTCAACCCCGGAGGCTCCCGGGGTATAATCTAGTATATATATATATTGCAAAGGGATTAATCCTACATGTCATACTCTTATGCAATCTCTCCTTTGAGAGATGCCACATAGGATGTGATGTGGCAAGTGTAAACCAATTAAAAAAAAGAAATAAATAATATATTATAATCTTTAACCTAATCTATTAAATACCTAATCTACTAAATCTAAATATTAAAACTTTATTATTTTTTCTCTCATGTTTTATCCCATAACTTTTAAACGTTAATATCTTTTATATACGAGATTTTTTAAAGAAAAAAATTATACCAAATTAACGAGCGTTTTATTATCTTTCCAACGAGTACCATAGTGCTATATAAAAACGGAGAAAAAAATGACTATTTTTTTGTAACCCGACAGGTATTGTGTCGGGTTTGGGATTAGTTTAAAAAAAATTGTGTGTTTGGGTCGGGTCTGGGATTAGGTGATACCCGAGCCGATTACCCGAAACAATATACCCAAATACCCGAACTATATACCCGATCATATACCCATGAATTTTTTAACGCATCACATAACCCTTAGACTAATGCGTTCGATATTTCAATAATTAACTTTTTTTTTCTTATTTCATATTAGTTCTTTTTAGAATGATCGATTACAAACTTCCGAATTCATTTGTAATGACACTAGATTTATACCCCGGCGTAGAGATTCGTTTTTTTAATATTTGAATATGATAACTTATGACAGAGATTTGTTTAAAATAATAATAATAATATATTTTATTATGTCATAATAGATATTTCAACCCGGGACGCTCCCGGGATAAAAACTAGTATATATATATTGCAAAGGGATTAATCCTACATGTCATAATCTTATGCAATCTCTCCTTTGAGAGATGCCACATAGGATGTGATGTGGCAAGTGTAAACCAATTAAAAAAAATGAATAAATATGATTTAACCTAATCTATTAGACCATTGGGTGTGGAGAGGGGAGGCATTTTCATGATGGTCCGCCACGTAGGAGTGGGAGGAGAGGCATCTTGAAGATGGGCCTCCAAGGGGGTGGTGTGCACCATGATGACGGGCCTCCTCATTGGTCAGAATTATTAAAAATAATAAAAAAACAATTAAAAACCAATAAACAGCCCCGGCATCAACGGCATTGTGATGCCGGTCATGCCCATGCCGCCCCTAGGGGGTGGTGTAGCGAGGCCCGGCATGGTGATGTTGCCCCTATGCCGCCCCCCACACCTAATGGTCTTATAATCTTTAATCTAGTCTATTAAATAGCTAATCTACTAAACCTAAATATTAAACCTTTATTATTTTCTCTCTCATGTTTCCTCCCATAACTTTTAAACGTTAATATATTTTATATACGAGATTTTCTAAAGAAAAAAATTACACCAAATTAACGAGCGTTTTATTATCTTTCCAACGAGTACCATAGTGCTATATAAAAAACGGAGAAAAAAATGACTATTTTTTGTAACCCGATAGGTATTGTGTCGGGTTTAGGATTAGTTTAAAAAAAAATTGTGGGTTTGGGTCGGGTCTGGGATTAGGTGATACCCGACCCGATTACTCGAAACAACATACCGAAATACCCGATCATATACCCATGAATATTTTAAAGCATCACATAACCCTTAGACTAATGCGTTCGATATTTCAATAATTAACTTTTTTTTTATTTCATGTTAGTTCTTTTAGAATGATCGATTACAAACTTCCGAATTCATTTGTAATGGCACTAGATTTATACCCCGGCGCAGAGATTCGTTTTTTTATATTTGAATATCATAACTTATGGCAGAGATTTGTTTAAAATAAATAATAATAATAATAATATATTTTATTATGTCATATTAGATATTTCAACTCGGGACGCTCCCAGGATAAAAACTAGTATATAATAAACAAAAAGAGGTATGCCATATGACACTAGGTGAGACCTTCACATCCAGTGATTTTCCTTTAAAATTCCTTTTTAATTATATTTTAAATAAACATAACTAGTAACTATTATTTTAAAATTTCAAATATGATAATTAATACTTTTATCTTTATCTTTTCCTTACCCCCCCCCCCCTCATAATTTTTAAACGTTGGTAACTTTTATATATGATATTTAAAAAAAAATTACACCAAATTAATGAGCGTTTTATTATTTTTCAAAAAACGGAAAAAAAAAAACCCCGAGTTTTTTATTGGGTTTTTGTTCATGCAGAAAAAAAAACACAATGTGTTTAGGTAATTCATTAATTATGTCTAGGCAAGTCGCTAATAATGTTAGAAGATGGTGAACGAGGTGAACCTTGAATTCCAGGAAGTTCCACCGGAGTTGGGAGCACCGGATAGGGGTGGTGTCGAGGATGGGTATGTCTCTGATTGGGTTGAAGATTCGGGGAATTTGGAACCGGATTCGGCTCAGGTAAATAGGGGTGATGTAGTGCAGATTGATAGAGCTGAGGTTATCTCTGAGGCTCTGGCTACAAGTGGGGTTGGATTATCTTGTGGTTTGGATACTACTGGGTTTGAAGAGGAAGTTGAAGCGTCTGTGGTAGCGGAAAAGGAGTCTAGGGGTTACAAATGAATTATTTGACTATTAATTTGAAGGGGGCAGGTGGTAGTGGTAAGGCATCAAAGGTGAGGCAACTTAAGAAAAAGTTTAACTTGTCATTCATAGCGATTCAGGAAACTCAAATGGCGTCAATATCAGAGGCGCATGTGGATAAATTTCTGGGATAATTCAGCTCATGAGAAAGTCAAAGTAGATGCAAATGGTAGGTCAGGGGGGTCTAATTTCTATCTAGAATTCAGTGGTGTTCAAGGTGGATGTAATTTAATCAGGTCAGAATTTTATACTTACTGGTGGTTTGTTAAATAGGGTAGACAAATATTTATATGTTTTAAATGTATATGCACCTACAGACCCAACACTTAGGAGACAGTTATGGGCGGATATTTTGGGGATTAAAGAGACTTATGATGGACTATGGATAATGTTAGGTGACTTTAACGATGTCAGAAATGCTGAATAAAGGTACAACTCCATTTTTGTACCAGATAATGCTTTGGCTTTTAATAACTTTATCGCCACGGCTGGGCTAGTGGAGTATAGTATGGGTGGGAGGCGGTTTACCTATTTATCGTGTGATGGACAGAAACAGAGTAAACTTGACAGGGTGCTGGTATGTGGGGAATTTATTTCAACTTGGCCATATGCTAAATTGGTGGCGCTTGATAAAGCTGTATCAGATCATTCTCCGGTAGTTTGTCTATTGGGGAGGCCAGTTTTGGTCCGACTCCCTTTAGGTTTTTAATTCTTGGATTGGGAAGCCGGGGTTGGTAGATATTGTGTATACTGGACTAGATATGCAGGTTGATGCGGACAGAAAGGATGTTACTCTATTACAAAAGTTGAAATACATTAAGAGTAGGGTGAAGACTTGGAGCCGTGATAATTCTGAAGCTGATAAAAAGGAGTTGTTATTGGCTACGGCTGAAGTTAAAAGATTGGAAGATATCGCTGAAAATAGGGGCATGAACGATATTGAAAGGATACGATGGAAGGAGAAAAGGCAATGGATCCGAACCTCGGAAAGCGAAAGGCTCAAGGACCTAAGACAGAGGTCTAAAGTGAAGTGGGTGTTTCAAGGGGATGAGAACACGACATTCATTCACGGGATTATTAATTGTCACAGAATCCGTAACAAGGTCGACGGTCTTATTATAGACGGTTTTTGGAATTCAGACCCAACTACCATTAAGGCGAAAGCGGTACAGGTCTTTGCTGACAAATTCAGTGAGCCTATGCAGTTTAGGCCGTTGCTATCAGGAGAGGGGTTTAAGAAATTATCGGGGGGGGGGGGGGAGGAGGCCACAAGGCTCGTGGCACCTTTTACGGTGGAAGAAGTTAAAGAAGCAGTATGGGAATGTGGGGGAGACAAATCACCGGGGCCAGATGGATTTTCATTCGGTTTCATAAAGAAATTCTGGGAAAAATTGAAAGATTCGGTGATGGGAATTATGGAGGACTTCTACATACATGGCTCGCTACATAGGTCATGTAATTCATCTTTTATTGCATTAATACCTAAGGTAAGTGACCCAATCACATTCACGGACTTTAGGCCGATATCGCTCATTGGGTCATTGGGAAGATTATATCAAAAGTGTTGGCGTTAAGGATCAAGAAGGTTCTTGGGAGTATAGTATCACCGGAGCAATCAGCATTTCTGGAGGGGAGAAATATATTTGATGGACCACTTATTGCTAATGAGATTGTGGGGTAGGCGAGGAGAACAAAAGTTAAAATTCTAATGTTCAAGGCAGATTTTGAAAAGGCATATGACTGTGTCTCCTGGAAATTCTTGGTAAATACAATGCATAACATGGGTTTTCCGACAAAATGGAAGACATGGATCATGGGTTTGTTGTTTACGAGTAAAGCATCGGTTCTAATTAATGGTGCTGCTACTAAAGAGTTTCAATTGAAGCATGGTCTTAGACAAGGAGACCCACTTTCTCCTTTCCTTTTTACGCTTGTGATGGAAGCGCTTCACGTGATGATGATTAATGCAATAGATTCAGGGACATTCTCTGGTGTAAAGCTTCCAAGCGATGTGTCACACCCTCAAAATCCACTTGCGGAGTTTTACCGCGAGGCGCATGACAAACCAGGATCCAAACCAACGATCACAATAAACAAGTCTAAATGAATATAATGCAATTTCAAAACATAGTTTAAAATCCCCGTTTACAGCGGAAGCTTATTCAAAACAATTATTCAATAGTAAACCAATGTTCAACGTTTGTAAAATCATGCAACTCTAGCTAGACGCCGTGCAGACGCGTGCGCCCTAGTTCCATTGTGCTACCTTAGCAACCTGAGAAAACATGTAAAAGTTTACGTCAGCACAAAAATGCTGGTGAGTTTACAGGTTTTGTAATCCAAGTACCAAGTCCACCTGTCCATACTATAACAAATCGAAAACCAGTGTACGCTAGCTAGGCGTATGTTTTGTTACTACCACGATTGGAAAACCATTACTAACACGCATACCAGATGTTGTGCCCGAAAAGTAACCAATTGTTCCTGTTGTTCCTGTTTGAGACAATATGCACTCGCCCGGCCCTCCAAGCCGACGAGCGGGTTGGTCAATCCCAATAGCGCTATTCACATTTCCCCGTTGTGCAAACCCGCACATTCATGGTTCCCCCCGGGACTTCCAAAGATCGTGTAGTACACAATAGAAACCCATAGTATGACAGTAGTTACCAAATAATCGTTTTAACACATGTTTTCTCCCCCGAAAGTATGAAACCAGTTTAAAAGAGGGGCCGTAAACTCACCTTAAGTTGCGTTACTTCGTAATACGAATAACTCAGCTGCTATGCTAGTCCCGTAAAGTGGCGACCTAACATATGACAGTTACAAGCACTTAGACTAATAACCCGCAGGTTAATTAGTCCCTAGATGTCCAGGCCATAACCAAGTTCGTTTGAAAACACCGTGACTGTTTAACTGACCCAAAGTACAAGACTCGACATCCCATTGGTGACCCGAGACTTCCCGTGTTATGTTTACGCTCTCAAACATGCTATCATGCAATCTCACTTAACATACGTTAACGCACAACAAGTTATAGCACATAGTTCACGTATCACCGAATTACATCCAAACATATGTTACCAAGTTATTAGATATGTTACGGGGTTCCTAGCATGTTCCTACATGTCAAATCGGGTCTCGGAATGCTAAATTACACTTACAGCAGCAGTACACGCGATTAGGAAAAGTCAACTAGCATTTAGGAAAGCTAATCGCATGAACTACTAGCATTTAGGGCTATACCACATGTAATTACTAGCATTTAGGGCTATACCACATGTAACTACTAGCATTTAGGGCTATACCACATGTAACTACTAGCATTTAGGCTATACCACATGTAACTACTAGCATTTAGGCCCTACTCGCATGTATCTATAAGCAATTAGGCCCTACTCGCCTCTAACATAGGCATTTAGCCTCCTAATCGCCTCTAACATAGGCGATTAGGATGCTAATCGCCTGTAAGCATGCTGTTCCGGTTTTTCGCGCGTTTAACGCTCCAAATCAGATCCAGAACGTGTGTAACCACCCAATATCATCCCAAACACTATTCTAAACATGTTTCAACTAAAACCCTTCGTTTTGCCTCGTATTATCAGCCCTGCATGCAATCACGTAATCCCAAACACCATTCACATAGCATGCAACGTCACACTAACATGCGTAACTATAACCCTAATAATCAATTCTCAGATTTTATCATCATAATATTATTAGTATTCTGAATTAATCCTAATAACATGTTAATCCTTCATCTTGAATCATAAAAACCCTAGCTTTCTAATCATAAGCACACATAACACATGTATACTAGTTAAAATCCGATTAACAACACTTATTAACGATTTTCAGAAAGCTTTTTCGTTTTAGAACAGGTCTGGACTATTAGGGATTGAATAAAAACGTTTATAAGATTGCATGGATGAAAACCAAACCTTAGATTTGTAAAAGGATGATGGATTAAGCTTGAAACCTTGTGTTTTGATCAAAAATCGCGTTCCAGAGGTTGTGTGTGTGTTGGGGCAGGTTATGGGACGACTAGGGTTTGTATAATGAAGTTTATGAGGTCAAGTATGGTATTTATAGTCGTTTTTAGTCGTCCAGCACGTAACTATCGATTATGCAGCCAGTACACGCGATTAGGATTCCTAATCGCATGATGTTCAAGCAATTGGGGCCTAATCGCCCCCTAGGGCACACGATTAGCCCCTACTCGCCCCTATTATTGCCTACTCGCCTCCCTTATAGGCGATTAGGCCTCCCTAATCGCCTATAGGGGCTGGTTTCGTGTGTTTTGCGCGTTAAACCCCGTTTTAACATATATTAACACATATTCACATACCGACAAGTCACATAATGATTGTAAACACATAACACATGTAAATACACATATTCACACTCGTTCACTAATTCCCGGGACTCGAGACTTGTATGTTCCGTATGCCCTGACGATCCTACAGATCGTCACCGTTTGTACACTTGGTTAAGGACCGACATCTAATGAACCTCTAGACCAACATCCAATGATCTTCTAGACTAAACCGATAGTTCCCGAACTATAACCCGACTTAACTAACCCAGTTAAGTACAATATACGCGTGACTCGCTAAGGTAGACTTTCATCTAGACAACGTTGTTAACCAGAATTTGCCGGTGTCACATCATCCCCACGTTAAAAGAATTTTCGTCCCGAAAATTGCACAAGTACCAAAAGAATAAAAGAAATAACGAAGGGAACAAACAAAAGATAGAAACCAAAAGAGAGATTTACCCGAGTTGTCACATCATCCCCACGTTAAAAGGAATCTCGCCCCGAGATTCATTCAGCAGCAGAAGAGACATGTCTCGACTCGAACGCTTCCTTAGGAAAGAGATGGGGATACTTAGACTTCATCTGATCCTCCCGTTCCCACGTGTACTCCGGTCCCCGGTTCGAGTTCCACCGAACCTTAACGATGCGAATCTTGCTATGACGTAGGCTACGAATCTTGTAATCCAGAATCTCCACAGGTTCTTCCACAATCCGAAGACGATCATCAACCTTGATCTCTTCCAGTGGAACAATGAGAGACTCGTCAGCCAGACACTTCTTCAAGTTGGACACATGGAAGACGTTATGTACGTTACCGAGCTCCGTCGGTAAATCAAGACGATATGCCACCGGCCCAATCCGTTCCAGGATCGTAAATGGACCGACATACCGCGGATTGAGTTTGCCACGCT
The DNA here is from genome assembly GCA_030844895.1 of Ambrosia x helenae. NCBI lineage: Eukaryota > Viridiplantae > Streptophyta > Magnoliopsida > Asterales > Asteraceae > Ambrosia > Ambrosia x helenae. The sequence continues at coordinate 111,460,911 of CM061230.1, forward strand.
TCCCAAAGCGCATGACGCCCTTCCATGGTGAGACTTTTAGAAGTACTTTGTCATTAACTTGGAATTCCAATGGTTTGCGACGCTGATCGGCATAACTCTTTTGCCGGTCCCGTGCCGCTGCCAACCGGTTACGAATCTGTACGATCTTTTCCGAAGTTTCGTACACTAGTTCAGGCCCAGTGATCTTCTAGACTAAACCGATAGTTCCCGAACTATAACCCGACTTAACTAACCCAGTTAAGTACAATATACGCGTGACTCGCTAAGGTAGACTTTCATCTAGACAACGTTGTTAACCAGAATTTGCCGGGTGTCACACGATGGCCTAGTGGTGTCTCATCTCTTTTATGCTGATGATGCACTTTTCATGGGGAATTGGACGGAAGATAATATTAATAATCTTAACAGGGTCCTTAGGTGTTTTTTCTTGGCATCGGGACTCAAAGTGAACTTGGGAAAAAGCAACCTTTTTGGCATCAATGTTGAAGAGGCAGCAATCGATAACATGGCAACGATACTCGGGGGTGGTAAAGGTAACTTCCCTTTTTTGCATTTGGGCCTTATGGTTGGGGAAAACATGAGGAAGATCGGGAATTGGAAGTTAGTGATTGATAAGTTTAACGCGAAACTGTCGAGCTGGAAAGCGAGGAATTTATCATTTGCGGGTAGGGTGGTACTAATTAAATCGATTTTGGGTGCACTTCCAAACTATTACCTTTCACTTTTTAAAGCCCCGGCTTGTGTTATTGTGACACCCCAGGAAAATCCCACATCGGCCGTGGCCAGGAGAGATCCTTGGTTCATAAGTAATGTCTTGCCTCTTAAATAACAAACGCGTTTTGGGGCTTAATGTTAGTGGATGAGAGGAGAACTCCACAGTTAAGCGTGCTCAGGTGGGAGAAATTTCAGGATGGGTGACCTCCTGGGAAGTCTCCACTTGGGCAACCAAAAAACAAATCCGTGAGCTCTGGATGGGCAAAGCGGACAATATTGGTGATGAGAGGGGCGGGGTGTTACAGATGGTATCAGAGCCAATGGTTATAGTGAACTAGGACTGCATGTAGAGTCTAGTCTATAGCCGAGTCGCACACACTAGACGATCACATGGTACTAAACGTTATAGTGGTTTACGTATGGTCTTGTCGGGGTGTCTCTAAATCGTTGGTCTTTCTACGTTACATCATCCGTTCTATCTTAGGTTGGGTTACTTATTATCTAGGCAGTGTAGTCTATTGGAGTAACTCGTGTGCTCTTGAGATTTGTCCAAGGCTCGGATATCTCCCTTTCGCACTCCAATAGAAACACTTGTCATAAACTACCGTAGTATTACGGTGTGTAGCTAAGAGTCTATGTTCGGTGATTTGAACTTTGAACTAGGAGAACACTTGGAGGACCATGTAGAGCGGTTTATCATTTTGGGTGCACACAAAATCATAAACCGAAATGCATGGAAGCCCTAGTGAGCTCCGGGTTTGAGGGGATAGTCCTGATTGGATCTGGCTTTGATCTTGTGAACATTAGTGGTTATCTTTAACTGCGAAACTAAATTTTCTCGTTCTTTCTGCCAGAATCATGTCTGGAGTGCGTGGAGGACGTGGAGGTGGTCGCAATGGTGGACGTGGTGGTGGTCGCGGTGGTGCTGGTGGTCGTGGTGGAGGTATTAACCTATCACAGGCTGATCTGAACAACTTGCTCCAAGCTGCCTTCCAGTTAGGGCACAACGTGGTGGTAAGTTGTTTTATCCATTTTCTTTGCCTCATTGGTGAACCTTGTTTACGTTATTCGTGGTTTCTCATACGTTTCATTTCAGGTGGTCCTGTTGACCCACCCCCACCCATGTGCACCTACAAGATGTTCCGGGACTGTAAGCCCCAGGAATTCTCTGGCACTGAGGGTGCGGTTAGCTTGCTTAGGTGGTTGGAGAAAGTGGAGTCGGTATTTCTGATGTGTAACTGTCTCCCAGAAGATCGGGTGAAGTATTCGGCTGCGTTATTTCAGGACGTGGCATTGACTTGGTGGAATGGCATTACCCAGAACATGGGTATTGGGGAGGCATATGCTATGCCATGGGAGAACTTTGTGCAGTTGCTGAAGCGGGAGTATTGCCCGAGGGAAGAGGTACAGAAGCTGGAGCATGAGGTGTGGAACCTCAAGATGACTGGGTCGGAAATCGAGAAGTATACTGTGAGGAGGAATGAGTTGGCAGTGCTGTGTCCCGATCTGCACGTGCCAGAATATCGTAAGATTGAACACTATGTATCAGGGTTAGTACCGGAAATTGCAGGGTTAGTGGCTGCTGGAAATCATCCTACGTATGCAGAGGTAGTTCGATCGGCCCATAGGATGACCAACTTAAAAGTGAATGAGGGGATTTTGCCTGCGAAGGGTTCAACAGTTAAGGCCCCAGAGAACAACAAGCGCAAGTGGGAAAATGACGGGAAAGGATCTGGGTCTGCACAGCAGGGAAAAAGGTTTGATAATGGGGGTTCATCTTCTTCGGGTAACAAGCAGGGTGGTTATGCGGGAAAACTGCCCAAATGCAACAAGTGTGGACGCCATCATCAAGGGAACTGCGACAGTAACCGTTGTCACCGCTGCCAGCGAACAGGGCATTATGCTAAGGATTGTCGGGCTACACTTCCATCGACTCAGGCTCCGACTAACACTCAGCTCCGACTACTCAGGGGACTACAGGGAAACAAGGATGCTACAACTGTGGTGACACTGGGCATTACAAGAAGGATTGCCCAAAACTGAAGCAGGGTGGGAACAACGGGAATGGTAACAACGGGGGCGGCGGCAGAAATGCACGTGCCTTCGTCATTGGAGCTGCTGAGGCTAGGCAGGACCCTGACACAGTCACCGGTACGTTTCTTCTCAATAATCGTTCTGTTAGTGTGTTATTTGATTCTGGTGCCGACAAGAGTTTTGTATCCATGGATGTTAGTCGACTGCTAGATGTAGTACCCGTACCATTAGAAACCAAGTATATTATTGAGTTGGCTGACGGTAAAACGATTGAAGCTACTAGTCTTCTTCGGGAGTGTCAATTAGAGTTGTCGGGTTTATCGTTCCCCATCGACCTTATGCCGGTACCATTGGGTAGTTTTGACGTTGTGGTAGGAATGGATTGGTTATCTTTGTATCGCGCGGAGATCGTCTGTTACGATAAGGTTATTCGGATTCCTCTTCCTGATGGAGAATTTCTTTCTGTGTACGGTATCAAGGGTGGTGTTCCGCTAAACATCATCTCTAGCATGAAAGCCCTTAAGTGTCTTCGAAAGGGTTATCCAGCCGTATTGGCGCTTTTATCTGTTTCCTCTGGTGACGAAAAGAAGATCGACGACATTCCGGTGGTACGCGAGTTTCCTGATGTTTTTCCCGATGATTTATCTGGTCTTCCTCCTCATCGTCAAGTCGAGTTCGGTATTGATCTTGTACCAGGGGCTGCTCCTATTGCTCGGGCCCCCTACCGTCTTGCACCTCCCGAGATGCAGGAATTGTCTAGTCAGTTACAGGAACTCTTGGACAAGGGTTTCATCCGGCCAAGTTCTTCCCCTTGGGGAGCCCCGATTTTATTTGTTAAGAAGAAGGATGGAAGTTTCCGGTTGTGTGTGGACTACAGAGAACTGAACAAGTTGACCGTCAAGAACCGTTATCCTCTTCCACGTATTGATGATCTGTTCGACCAGCTTCAGGGTTCTAGTTATTATTCCAAGATCGATTTGAGGTCCGGTTATCACCAGCTGCGCGTCAGGGAGGCTGACGTTGCGAAGACTGCTTTTCGAACACGTTATGGCCATTTCGAATTCTTGGTCATGCCTTTCGGTCTCACGAACGCACCAGCGGTTTTCATGGACTTGATGAACCGCGTCTGTAAACCATATTTGGACAAATTCGTCATTGTATTTATTGATGACATTCTGATCTACTCCAAGAACGAGACCGAACACGGGGAACATCTGCGGTTAGTTTTGGAACTTTTGCGACGGGAGCAACTTTACGCCAAGTTCTCAAAGTGTGACTTTTGGTTACGCGAAGTTCAATTCCTAGGACATGTGGTTAATGAACTAGGAATTCATGTCGATCCAGCTAAAATCGAAGCGATCAAGGACTGGGGAGCACCAAAGACGCCAACTGAGGTGCGGCAATTCCTAGGCCTTGCGAGCTATTATCGTCGTTTCATTCAGGGTTCTCGAAGATTGCTCAACCCCTCACCACTCTCACTCAGAAGGATAGGAAGTTCGACTGGGTGAGTCACAAGAGTCCGCGTTTGAGGAACTAAAGTCTAAACTGTGTTCTGCTCCTATTTTGTCTTTACCTGAGGGTCCTGATGATTTTGTTGTTTACTGTGACGCTTCCATTCATGGACTCGGTTGCGTGTTGATGCAACGCTAGAAAGTGATTGCGTATGCTTCTCGTCAACTCAAAGTGCACGAGAAGAACTACACAACTCATGACTTGGAGTTGGGTGCCGTGGTATTCGCGTTGAAAATTTGGAGACATTACTTGTACGGTACCAAATGCACCATCTACACCGATCACAAGAGTCTCCAACACATTTTCGACCAACAACATTTGAACATACGGCAGCGTCGTTGGATCGAACTTTTGAACGACTATGATTGTGCTATTAAGTACCATCCTGGCAAGGCGAATGTTGTAGCAGACGCCTTGAGCAGGAAGGAATCTACTAAACCTCGTCGCGTTCGGGCGTTGCAGCTCACTATTCATTCATCGTTACCTGATCAACTCCGTTCTGCCCAGTTAGAAGCTTTGAAGGAAGAAAACCTTAAAGCTGAAACTATGCACGGTGCCGACAAGCACCTAGAGCGAAGGCCTGATGGCCTGCACTATTTCGCAGAACGTATATGGGTTCCTTTGTTCGGGGGACTACGGGAGCTTGTCCTTGATGAGGCTCATAAGTCCCGTATTCTATTCATCCTGGTTCGGATAAGATGTACCAAGATCTGAAGGTGCTTTACTGGTGGCCAAACATGAGGTCGGACATAGCCTCATACGTGAGCAAATGCTTGACCTGTGCTAAGGTCAAGGTGGAATACCAGAAACCGTCGGGTCTCCTGCAACAACCTGAAATTCCGGAATGGAAATGGGAACGGATTACTATGGATTTTGTCACACAACTTCCTAAATCACCAAGCGGGAATGACAAGATATGGGTGATTGTCGATCGGTTGACGAAATCAGCCCATTTTCTTGCTATTAAGGAGACCGACACCATGGATCGTTTGGCTCGTCTTTACTTGAAAGAAGTTGTTTCTAAGCACGGGGTACCAGTTTCTATTATCTCGGATCGTGACTCCCATTTTACTTCTCACTTTTGGAAGTCTTTGCACAAGGCTTTGGGTACCCAACTTGACATGAGTACGGCTTACCATCCACAGACTGACGGTCAAAGTGAGCGTACGATTCAAACTTTAGAAGACATGCTGCGGGCATGTGTGATCGATTTTGGGAAGGGTTGGGAAGCTCATCTACCGTTGGTAGAATTCTCGTACAATAACAGTTATCACACGAGCATCAAAGCTGCTCCGTTCGAAGCACTGTACGGACGGAAATGCCGTTCTCCTCTTTGCTGGGCTGAAGTGGGTGAGAGTCAACTCACTGGGCCTGAACTAGTGTACGAAACTTCGGAAAAGATCGTACAGATTCGTAATCGGTTGGCGGCGGCACGGGACCGGCAAAAGAGTTATGCTGATCAGCGTCGCAAACCACTGGAATTCCAAGTCAATGACAAGGTACTTCTAAAAGTCTCACCGTGGAAGGGCGTCATACGCTTTGGGAAGCGTGGCAAACTCAATCCGCGATATGTCGGGCCATTTACGATCCTGGAACGGATTGGGCCGGTGGCATATCGACTTGATCTACCGACGGAGCTCGGTAACGTACATAACGTCTTTCACGTGTCAAACTTGAAGAAGTGTCTGGCTGACGAGTCTCTCATCGTTCCACTAGAAGAGATCAAGGTTGATGATCGTCTTCGGATTGTGGAAGAACCTGTGGAGATCCTTGATTACAAGATTCGTAGCCTACGTCACAGCAAGATTCGTATCGTTAAGGTTCGGTGGAACTCGAACCGGGGACCGGAATATACGTGGGAACGGGAGGATCAGATGAAGTCTAAGTATCCTCATCTCTTTCCTAAGGAAGCGTTCGAGTCGAGACATGTCTCTTCGGCAGCTGAATGAATCTCGGGTCGAGATTCCTTTTAACGTGGGGATGATGTGACAACTCGGGTAAATCTCTCTCTTTTGGTTTCTATCTTTTGTTTGTTCCTTCGTTATTTCTTTTGTTCTTTTGGTACTTGAGCAATTTTCGGGACGAAAATTCTTTTAACGTGGGGATGATGTGACACCCGGCAAATTCTGGTTAACAACGTTGTCTAGATGAAAGTCTACCTTAGCGAGTCACGCGTATATTGTACTTAACTGGGTTAGTTAAGTCGGGTTATGGTTCGGGAACTATTGGTTAGTCTAGAAGATCATTGGATGTTGGTCTAGAGGTTCGTTAGATGTCAGTCCTTAACCAAGTGTACAAACGGTGACGATTTGTAGGATCGTCAGGGCATACGGAACGTACGAGTCTCGAGTCCCGGGAATTGGTGAACGAGTGTAAATATGTGTATTTACTTGTGTTATGTGTTTACAATCATTATGTGACTTGTCGGTACGTGAATATGCATTAACATATGTTAAAACGGGGTTTAACGCGCAAAACGCACGAAACCAACCCCTATAGGCGAGTAGGAGGTCTACTCCCTATATAGGGGAGGCGAGTAGGGAACCCTAAGGGCGAGTAGGCCCCTACTCGTGTGTATCTAAGGGCGAGTAGGCCCCAATCACATGAACATTCAAGCGATTACAAGCCCTAATCGCCTGAAACTGCTGCATACTCGCCTATAACGTGCTGGACGACTAGAAACGCCTATAAATACAATGCTTAACCTCCTAAACTTCCTAATATCAACCCTAGTCGTCCCATAACCGCCCCAAACACATAAACAACCTCTGGAAGGCGATTTTGATCAAAAACACAAGGTTTCAAGGTCTAACCATCATTCTTTCATAATCCTAAGGTTTGATTCTCATCCATAACACTTTGTAAACGTTTTTAATCAATCCCTAAATGGTCCAGACCTGTTCATAAACGAAAAAGCTTTCTGAAAATCGTCAATAAGGGTTGTTAATCGGATTATAACTAATATACGTGCGTATGGGTGTGTATGATTAGAAAGATAGGATTTTTATGATTCTTGATGATGATTTGATGGGTTATCATGCTAGGTCAGGATTGATATTGATAGTATGATGATAGAAATCTCAGTAATTGGATAATAGTGTTATGATTACATGTGTTAGTATGATGTTGCATGCTATGTGAATGGTGTTTGGATTACTTTGGTTGCATGCAGGACTGATTATACGAGGTTGAACGAAGGGTTTTGGGTTAAACATGTTTAGGATAGTGTTTGGGATGATATTGGGTAGTTACACACGTTCTGGATCTGATTTGGCGTTAAACGCGCGAAAAACCGGAACAGCAAGGTTACAGGCGAGTAGCATTCCTAATCGCCTATGTTATAGGCGAGTAGGGTGCTAATCGCCCATATTATAGGCGAGTAGAGGTCTACTCTTGTGTAAGATCAGGTGATTAGCCCTAATCACTAGTAAGTTCAGGTGATTAGCCCTAATCACTAGTAAGTTCAGGGGAGTAGCCCCTAATCGCCTATAATAGAGGGGAGTAGCCCCTAATCGCCTATACTAGGGGCGAATAGGACTTCTAATTGCTAGTTGACCAACCTAATTGCTAGTTGACTTTTCCTAATCGCGTGTACTGCTGCTGTAAGTGTAAATTAGCATTCCGAGACCCGATTTAACATGTAGTAACATGCTAGGAACCCCGTAACGTGTCTAATAACTTGGTAACATATATTTGGATGTATTTCGGTGATACGTGAACTATGTGCTATAACTTGTTGTGCGTTAACGTATGTTAAGTGTACTTGCGTTATTGTACGTTTTGGAGCGTAAACATAACACGGGGAGTCTCGGGTCACCAATGGGATGTCGAGTCTTGTACTTTGGGTCGGTTAAACAGTCACGGTGTTTTCAAACGAACTTGGTTATGGTCTGGACATCTAGGGACTAATTAGCCTGCGGGTTATTAGTCTAAGTACTTGTAACTGTCATATGTTAGGTCGCCGCTTACGGGACTAGCATAGCAGTTGGGTTTACTCGGGTTAAGGAGTAACGCAATTTAAGGTGAGTTTACGGCCCCTCTTTTAAACTGGTTTCATACTTTCGGGGGAGAAAACATGTGTTAAAACGATTATTTGGTAACTACTGTCATACTATGGGTTTCTATTGTGTACTACACGATCTTTGGAAGTCCCGGGGGGAACCATGAATGTGCGGGTTTGCACAACGGGGAAATGTGAATAGCGCTATTGGGAGTGACCAACCCCGCTCGTCGACTTGGAGGGTCGGCGGGTGCATATTGTCTCAAACAGGAACAACAGGAACAACAGGAACTACATCGGGCATACTTTTGGTATTCGCGTTAGTAATGGTTTTCCAATCGTGGTAGTAACAAAACGTACGCCTAGCTAGCGTATACTGGTTTTCTATTTGTTATAGTATGGACAGGTGGACTTGGTACTTGGATACAAAACCTGTAAACTCACCAGCATTTTTGTGCTGACGTAAACTTTTACATGTTTTCTCAGGTCGCTAAGGTAGCACGACAGGACTAGGGCGCACGTGTCTGCACGGCGTCTTAATAGGGTTGCATGGTCTTTTGAACGTTGAACTATTGTTTCATTATTGAGATATTGTTTTTAAATAAGCTTCCGCTGTAAACAGGGATTTTAAACTATGTTTTTGAAATTGCATTTATGTTCATTTAGACTTGTTTATTGTGATCGTTGGTTTGGATCCTGGTTTGTCATGCGCCTCGCGGTAAAACTCCGCAAGTGGATTTTGAGGGTGTGACAGATTGGTATCAGAGCCACTCCTGTGCCGTTCGGGATGGTGGGTGCACACCTCATCTGGGACGATGAGACTCTAACAGGGGGTGAATGTGACACCCCAGGAACACACCTCATCAGGGACGATGAGACTCTAACAAGGTGAATGTGACACCCCAGGAAAATCCCACATCGGCCGTGGCCAGAAAGATCCTGGTTCATAAGTAATGTCTTGCCTCTTAAATAACAAACGCGTTTGGGGCTTAATGTTAGTGGATGAGAGGAAAACTCCACAGTTAAGCGTGCTCAGGTGGGAGAAATTTCAGGATGGGTGACCTCCTGGAAGTCTCCACTTGGGCAACCAAAAAACAAATCCGTGAGCTCTGGATGGGCAAAGCGGACAATATTGGTGATGAGAGGGGCAGGGTGTGACAGTTATTAAGACGTTGGAAGGTATTAGGAGTAGATTTCTTGGGGGGGGGGTGGTAATGGTTCAGTAAAAAAGATCCAGTGGGTGGCATGGGATAGAGTGGTAAAGCCGAAAGCAGTGGGAGGTTTGGGAGTGGGAAATATTAAAGATATGAACGTGGCATTATTATCTAAATGGTGGTGGAGATACAAGACTTCGCCGGAGCAATTGTGGGTTAAAGTAGTATATGCAATTCATGGTAGATGTAGAGGATCGGGGGTGATTCCTTGTGTTCGCTCTAGTATTGGGGTCTGGAAAGAAATCGCTGCAATTGAGAAAGATTTTTTGAATAAGGGGAATGATTTAAAGAATAGGATTAAGTGTGTAATTGGGGATGGTTCGAGTGTGTATTTCTGGATTATGGAGCGGTGTTGCTCGTTCTGTGATGAATTCCCAAGTTTATTCCAGGTTTGCACGAGGAAAAAAGCAAAAGTGGCTGAATGCTATAAATTGGTGGATGGGCTGTGATTTGGGACGTGGTTGGGCTAAATGGGTTGGGTTCTGATGTTGTTTTGCAGGTACATTTGCAGCTCCAGGCGGATATACAGCAGCAAATTATACGCGGCGGGTTAGATCGATGGTTCTGGCTCGAGGATGGGAACACGGCTGAATTCACTGTGCAGCAGGTGAGGAATCTTTGGGAGTGCAGGAGCAGCCGAATAGTTCTGTTTTTAGGTGGTGCAAGATTGCGGTTCCAAAGGTTAACTGTTTTGTATGCAGAGCGATTGCAAATAAAGTCCCGACATCAGAGGCGTTGGCGTTTAGAGGGGTTGTTTAGGAGATGGCCAGTGCAAGTTATGTGGATCGGTTATAGAGACCAATAATCATCTGTTTGCAGGATGTCTGTGGGCTAGGACGATATGGTGGAACATTTGTTTTTGGTTAAAAAATCCCGGACACCGCCTTGGTATGATTCGATCGCTCAATTGTTGGGGTATTGCAACTCATTGGCTGGGAATAAGAAAAAGAAGGAGGTTATGTGTTCTATATTCCTGTTGACGATTTGGAAGATTTGGCTGCGAAGAAACAACAAGATTTTTAACGGGTTAAACATGAGTACGGCTAAGGTTGTGGAGGAGATAAAAGAAGAGTCCTATTGGTGGGTGATGAAAAGATCGAAGATCCCAGGCGTTGATTTAGCTAGGTGGAACCAGTTTTCTGATATATATTTTTTGGTTGAATTTTGCAAATAATTGTTAGGTGGTAGTCGTTTTGGGTGATTCGCCCAAGTAACCCCTCGCTATCTGGGCTATGTATGGATAACATGTAATTTTTGGTGATTGAATGAAAGTTTCGTTTTGGCTGTTCAAAAAAAATATATATACTTTTGAACCTACTGTTACATATAATAATTCGCTAACTACATATATATATATATAGTGTTAGGTTCCTGTACAAAACCTAATTTTTGTGAGAAATGTGAGAACCAATAATAGGGTGACACATGGCATTCTATTTTTTATATCTTAAAGGGCATCAATGTAAATTGTATTGCTTATGTATTTTTAGAAGATAATGCTAATTAATATCGTAATTAACTAGAGGATTCTTAGGGATTTTTGGTTTGTGTTTTGAACGATATTATCTTCATTATTTATAAACATTCAGCATATCATTATTTCATTCACTGAAATCGAATCAAATAAAAACAACGATCATAGTGTAGTGTTTTATTCGAAATAATAGAAGCAAAATGGTTTTTATATCCGCAAAAAAACACTAAAAACCAATATAGTGTTTTTTTATACAGCAAAAAAGCACAAAAAACACTATAAACATGAGTTTATAAAAAACACCATACCAACAGTATGTTTCATCTACAAAACACCACAAAAACAGTCTGTTTCATATACAAAACACCACAAAACAGTCTGTTTCATATACAAAACACCACAAAACACATCAACCAAGATATTTATTAAAAACACCCATACCCTCAAAATGTTCCATCTACAAGACACCATAAAACACTGTAAAACAATAGAATATTAAAAACACTATAGTCACAGTCTGTTTCATAAACAAAACACCACAAAACACTTCAACCAAGAGATTTATAAAAAACACCATAACCTCAAAATGTTTCATATACAACCCACCATAAAACACTTTAAAATAATAGTCGAACAGATGAGATAAAGAAAAAAAAAACACACTCACGTTTGTAGATTATCCCAAATCGTCGTTGATTCTCCATAAATGAGAGATTTTTTGCATAAAATTCGAGGGTTTGTTTTTGGAAAGAAGGAGCGAGAATTTAGGAATGTTGAGCGGTTTCTAAAAACAATCCAACCGGCTCATTAAATGACAATACAAAGTTACTATACTATCCTTGTGAATTATTTTTGGTTAGTGATAATTAGACACTATTTACAAAATTGCCACTCATTACATATCAACCATTGATTAAGATGATCCAATGGCACAAAACATTTCTTACACTTCTCACAAAAAACACTATTTGTACAGGAACTCGACCGTATAATATATATATATATATATATATATATATATATATTCATAGATGTAGTCAGTTTGGTAAGAATTTATTATTATTATTTTTTTTGTATTTTGATTGATGTTGCCAGGAACATTGATTACAAAGGTTGCTAAGCCGGTTAGATGTAGCATGTGATTCTTAGATACGAGGTAAATCTTTAACTGATAAGTGATAATTAATCACCCTACCATGCACGCCTCTTAAATCAATCATCATGACATATCATTTGATATCAACTTGGTTGGTTTTTCTCAGGTTCACATCACAGCTTTAGAATGTCTTGAGGAAGTGATAAAGTTGTACAAAGACTTCACTCAAACAATAAGTGCACACCTAGAATTAGCAGTGAATTTTATGAGTTATCGGGTGTTGATACCTTAAAAAATATTTCCTAAAAAATGACTTATTCCTTCTACGTTACACATATTTTGTCATTTATATTAGATTTGTCTATCGTAGCACTCGGAGGATAATCTAGTACTCATATACCTCAAACATCCATCCTCCATGTGTTTTCAACTTTCCATTGCTCATGTGCTTGGTCAACCTAGGATCAAGGCCTAACCCAACTAAGCTACGTATTACGGTAATATGATGGGCCCGATCAGTATAAGTTAAGCCAATATGGGTCTAAACATAGTATAGGTTTTAGAATAAACGAGTACCTGTAGTCTTGTAGACCCTATGATTGTTTGCTCTTTCTATGCTGCCATAAATAAAAGATAAAATGCACCTTTCAAGTCGATAGGAATCGAAGATGATGCTTTAAAAAATCTTAATCGTTCATTAAATTTCTGTTAAAAAAAGCTGTAAGGTTGGATTCAAATTAAGTTGATCAAATATAACTAGCCAATGATGTTGTAGCCTAGTGGTTACGGAGGTGGGAACAGGGGCGAAGTATTTTATTGGCCAGGGGTGGCCCTGGCCCCCCTGTTTTTTGGCGCAGTAGTAGGAATTTGCGATTTTCGTAGGTAAATTAAGTTCGGGTTGAGTCCGGCCCCCGCCAATTTGCCACTACCGATTGGAAAAAAATAGTCCGGCCCCTCCCGATCCTTGAACCAAGCTTCGCCACTGGGTGGGAAGGTTTTCTCCTATGGAGTTTCTGCCCGAAAGGTACCCGGTTCGAGTCCTGCCGTCCATACGAAAAAAATATACTCAATAGGTTTGAAAGGGACCGGCGTGTGGAGAGGGATTCGAACTTGGGAAGAAAGGGGTTTCAAGTTAAAGTGTTTCCACTGATCTACACCTGACAAAAAAAACTACTATTAACAAATAGAGAGAATCGAGGGTTGCAAACTTATTACTAACATGGTCCAAATGTATAAATTTCGTTACCTTGTTAGTCCCTCCCATAACGGTCGTTAAAATTCTTTGTTAAATAGATATAAAATATCTATTTTTCCCTAGTAAAAAAACAAATATTATATATAAATAAATAGCTACCCCCGCCCCGCCTTAGCTTCTTCCCTAACACCACCCACCCCCACCCCCACCTCCACCTCTACCTCTTCTTCTTCTCCCAAAGTCAACCAAACCCACCGCCAATCAATCGCCATCACAACAACCACTGAATCCACAATCATATAAATAGAAGCTACATAAACAAACTTTAAAAACCCAGAAGCTAAAAGATTGGATTAAAATCGTACATGATGGTTAAAACATGAGAAAATTGCAGTTTTCGTCCATTTATATTTGTTAGTGTTCGTTTGTTAAAGCTGATTAGTTAAAACATGAGAAAATTGCAGTTTTCGTCCCTGTGGTTTGCCTAAACTAACAGGTTCAGCCCAGGCTTAACACACTGAGTACCTGTGGTTTCATTTTCTAACAGTTTACATCCCTCGAGCTAACGTCCGTACCATCTGCCGTTACATCACCCTCACGTGCACCTCACGTGAGGGGTATTATGGTCATTTCAACTCGTAAATGAAGGGCAAATTGGTCATTTCAACTCTAATTATAACGTTATAATTTGAAGAAGCAGATGTCTTCTTCTTCCCCAATTCCATTTGAAAACCCTAATATGAAATCCAATGTTTTCCTCCAATTCGAGAACAACAATGTCCAATTGGAGCTCAAATTATCGTCTACGACGTGAAAGATGGACTGATGTTCCTCCAATTTGCATAAGTTTGTGTTCTTTGTGTTATACTTTGTTTATATTTTGTTAATGTAGGTGTATGCATTCAACATTGTAATAAATTTGATTTTGTGTTCTCTGTGTTGTACTTTGTTCTTATTTGGTTAATATAAGTGTTTTGGTTGTTCATCACTTCCATTTTTTGGTTGTTCATCACTTGCATAAATTTTATTCATAGCAACTTGTTACATCAACATCATGTTTTGGTTGTTCATCACTTCCATTTGTTACATGTTTCACTTCTAGTGACGATCATCATCAGAGAATGAATCAGACCGACGCTCATCTTCATACGGGTCATGGTACCAGACTACCAGTCATCATCAGAGTCTGCATAATCCCAGGCTTTTTTCAAAACCTCAGGATCGTAATCGTCGTATGGATTAGCTTCTTCCTGTTCCTTTTCTGTCTTTCCTTCATGATCATGTTCATCATCAGCAGCATCTTGTTGATTATGAATCAGTGGATCTGCAAACTGATTCAACTGCACATGTTCACCATTAGCAGCATGTTTTGGTTGTTCATCAATTATTGGATCATCTTCATCATCAGCAACATCTTGTTGATTATCAGATATTTTCGTTAAGATATTTTCTTTTTTTAATCAAGGGATGGAAATGACAATGATACCCCTCACGTGAGGTGCACGTGAGGGTGATGTAACGGCAGATGGACGGACGTTAGCTCGAGGGATGTAAACTGTTAGAAAATGAAACCACAGGTACTCAGGGTGTTAAGCCTGGGCTGAACCTGTTAGTTTAGGCAAACCACAGGGACGAAAACTGCAATTTTCTCTTAAAACATAAAAGTTTTTAGTTTTTCAAATTCCCTTCTAACTTTTATTTCCACCTAAACATTAATCATTTTCCCTCCTAAAACATCAATCTTTTTTAGTTGTTGGTCGTACTAAACTAATGAAAAACCTCAATATTTTGTTGGGGTATTGGATTTTAATAATCCAAATTTTCACCCATTTGCCAGCAATAATCTGTACTTCAAAAATTCCAACAACGATCCCAACTTTCAATGTATTGGCCGATAGGGCTGCAAACGAACCGAACGAACATGAATAAGGCCTTGTTCGTGTTCGTTTGTTAAGGAAATCATGTGTTCATGAACACTTACCGAACGGGATCTTCTGTTCGTGTTCGTTTGTTTAGAAAACATTGGTTTTCGTGTTCGTTTGTTAAATTTGTTCATGGACGCTCACGATCACCATCAGACATTAATGAACACAAACATGTGTGCATGAATACAAAGTATTCATGAACGGAAACAAACACAAAGTGACATATATTAACTTCCAAATAATATCGAATTCATATATACTAAGAAATTAACTAGATCCACCCAAAAGATAACCTAGTTATACAAACATACTTAACACTTAACATAATATTGGTAAACATAATAAAGTAGTGTACAAAAAAACAAAACTCGCATCTTAAACTTGAATTTTTCATTAATTGGTTATTTAAATTTGAACTCATTATTAATTATTTATTTAATGATTATACTAAAAGCAGAGTTTTTTGATATTGTATAACCATATACTTACCTTACATAAATTATTTACTTATTTGGGTAAAATAAATAAAAATTAAAGAATGTACATTATAAAAATTTAAAACCTTATTAAACTATCGAACATAAATGAACTTAAACGAACACCTTACCAAACGTTCACGAACATAAACGAATGAACGCGACCTTTGTTCATGTTCGTTCATTTCTTAAACGAACGAACACAAACAAACTTCCCCCCGAACGGTTCGCTGAAAGTTCAATTCGTTTGCAGCCCTATTGGCTGACAATGAACCTTTGTTAACTGAGAACTAACTCAGTTACTGGATGCTAACGTGGACGCTGACGTGGACACTGGATGCTAACGTTTGCAGCCCTATTATGCAAGTTTATGTACCCTTATGTAATTACACCTTGTTTTTAAATATTCTCAGGAAATTGAATATTATATAAAGAATTAAGGGAAGTTGAGCACTCAATAATCAATACATTCTTTTGGTTGATTATGAATTTATGAATTAGGATTATCATGTATTCATATCTAAGTAATTTTTGGATGATTACGTCTAAGTATAATTTAACTTATCGTTTAGTGGATGCACTTTGTGTAATGGTTAATGTTAACAATGTATTTTTAGTTAGTTGCATATTAAATGTTTGTTTATATTGTTTATGTTCAAAACTTGTGCTAAAAAATAGTTTACAAACAACTGAATTTCCCTACAAACAAACACAGACATAGAATTTTGTTTGTTAGTGTGTTCATGAATGATTCATTCGCCAAAAACCTTAACAAACAAACACTAACAAAGTCTTATTCATATTCATTTGATTCGTACAACTCTAAATGCTCATCCCTAGTACTAAATTTTGAAATTTATAAATAGTAAACCATGTGTACAATAATGATATGAACAATAATATATAATATATAAAGTTATTTAAATATATTCCAAATCAACACATCATAGGGTATAATATACCAGATCAACACAAAATCTTCACCACAACATGCTATTTCCATTCAATAATGTATCATTTCATCATGTTATAGAGTGAATCCACTTTGAATAACTTTTAATAAATTCAAGCCGTTAGAAATTGATTTTAGTTTTATCACCAAGAATATTATAATAAGTAAACGGTGTGTTATCCTCCCCTTTAGTTGAAAGTTGGTTGAAACATAACGTTTATTGGTCCATCCCATGCTTCTCAAAGTCGTGAATCATGATGTGCCCTTGAATATACGTAGCTAGAAGAAAAGTTAAACAGTAGTGCAGACTAAAAAAATTTGTTTATGGATAACCAATACACAAAATAAAGTAAAAAACATTGCACTAAAAATGTATTTCGTCAAGAAAGTTGAGTAGCGCTGGCTACCCCTAACCATTAATTTTTATCTACCTTTGCTACGCCGAAAAGGTTGGACTGTGTGGAGTTAAGCTTCCTACCACATCAGCATAATAGTGCCCTCAACATCGTTTAGGGGGTGCCAAAGGGGGTCATATGAGTGAAATAATGGGAAAATGGGGGAATTGTGGACCCCATTTATGCAGCCTTGGTGTCCAATAAAAAGCCTCCATTTGGAGGGTGGCGCCAAAGGGTAGAAGTACGACATGCTGCTAGTTCACTCTGGTGTGTTACGATATAAGTATGATACTGACACTCGGTATAGCAATCGATGCACATTTTACATCGATCGAAAATCATAAAAAATATTGGTTCCGTATATGCGCTCAGAATGTATCAGTTCAGTTCGTAACAGTACCGATAGGGTATCAACAACCGGTATAGCTTACGATACCAAAAGCATACTCTATTGCGAATACAACTCGAAGTTCAACAAAGCTTATACCGAAACCTTGAAAAACTATAAGAAACGAATGCAGGTACCGATATCAATATTGCTTGGACGACATCGGTTTGGTTGATGACGGTGAAGAAAAAAACCAATTATATTTGGCTCGTTCAATTTTGAAAGAACTTTTATCAAAACGTAGATAATAATTGTTGTCAAGTCTTATCAATTTTCTGCAATCCAGGAAATAACACACTTAAAAGTAAAAAATGATAGAATAAATAATAACAATAATAATAATCTATACCTATATATATATATATACATACTAGATTATACCTCAGGAACGTCACGGAGTTGATAAATCTAATATGACACATCAATTTTACATGTGAAATAGACTGTTGCGCTTTACAATTACATGCAAGAAAGCTTCGGGTAGCACCTAACCTAAAACAATTAACAATGTATCTCTAATGTTAACGCCTAACCTTAAACAATGTATAATTCTAATGTTAACATCAAACCTAAAACAGTGTATACCTCTAATATTAATACCTAACCTAAAACAATGTACACCTCCAATGCTAACACCTAACCTAAAACACTATATAACTCTAATGTAACTATAATATTAACACCTATCTTAAAGGCTAAAAAATGTACAACTCAAACATACTAATATTGATACGTAACCTAAAACAATGTATAACTCTAGTAACCAATTCTGCTCTAGTTGAAAATAGAATTCATATTTACTGGTTTGAACATAATTAGTGACCTGCATATACATGATTAATGAGTTACCTGAACACGTGTTTTTTTTCCTGTATGAACAAAACCCCACAAAAAATAGTTTTTTTCTTCGTTTTTTATATAGCACTATGGTACTCGTTGCAAAGATAATAAAACGCTCGTTAATTTGATGTAATTTTTTTCTTTAAAAAATCTCGTAGATAAAAGATATTAACATTTAATATGACATCCTACATGCCACTCTTAAGGGGGGAGAATGACTATATGAATGTCATGTAGGATTTAGCCATTTGAAATATATACTAGGTTATCTTCCCGTGTGATACACAGTTGAATGATTTAAGTTGTATTAAAACATACAATAATAATAATGTTAATAATAAAGAACAACTGCATGGTAAGTAATGTATCCAACTTCAAAGAAATAAAAATCTTTGACCAAATTAATTAAAAGCATCATATGTTAGTCTCTGCAATTAATAAAATAAACATACTTAATATTAAAATCCACCAATGAATCTTAGCAATCCAACATAATTGAAGCGCGATAATCTAGCTGAAGAAATATATTCATACCTTTGAGTTTGAAGGGCCTAATAAACAATACTCACTATTTGCCATCTAGGATCGGTCATTTTTCACTTTAAATATTAGATAACAAAAACATAGAAAAAGTTATGTTAATTTAAGATATATGCCATGCCATGGAGTTCAATATATGTGACACGTTAGTCTTGTGGATAACATTTTCATCTGGACCTCTCTTAAAGTACTCTGGACCGATCCAGCGCGACTGAAAAGAAAAAAACCAGTTTCCAATTACAACAATATTTGACATAACGTAACCTTAAAAAATATACATTTTTTTTTCAATACGGAAAATGACATTTAAATTTAATATTATTATAATGCAGAAATCGAAAATGATAAATGGAAGATCAAGAATCATCTTTAAGGAGAGGACGATTGATTAGGGTATCTTCAAAATGGAAGATCAGCCTCGATTTATAGAAAGGATTTGTTTTTTGTTAGGTTTTGTGAGCATAATCAGATTTTTTTTAAAGAAAGCGTATAAAGGAAGTCCATGTTTTGTTTAGTAACCGTAAGAATCGCAACACATAAAGTATTACCTGGATTTTGATTTAGTAAGTAGATGATTGAAGTTAGCGCGCCTTTTCTTTTCTCTGCTGCACTGTTGATCCCCAATCTCTCTCTCTCTCTCTCTCTCTCTCTCTCTCTCTCTCTCTCTCTCTCTCTCTCTCTCTCTCTCTCTCTCAACTCTTTGTCTCTCTATATTTGTTTTGAAATTGTGTTAAAAGAAGAAGTGGAAATTAGGGTTTAACAAATAAGTTTGTTTCTAAAAAATGGGGATCGACCATAATTATAGTCATAAAAAAATCCATTTTTTTCTCAAAGCTGGTAATTGGGAATGAACGGAAAAAACTTAGAAGCTCCATAAGGTGCCATGTATCCCACAATTACTTTCATTTATATATTATAGAAGATAGAAGATACATATAGATATAGATTCCAAATGGCTAAATCCTACGTGACACTCAGACTATTTGGTGTGGATTAGGGGAGGTAACTCGGGGTGATGACATGGACGTTTCCCTGATCGGGAACACCGCCCCCACCCCCCAATGGGGGGATTCGGTGAGATGGGGAAAATATTACCGTTTGCACCGAGTGATTTTCATTGGTCCAAGAATTTGAACACCCCCCCCCCATTTAAATATATGGCCGTTGGCCTTTTTAATAAAAAAAAAAAAACAAGAATTTGAACACAATGGGGGGATTCGGTGAGATGGGGAAAATATTTACCGTTTGCACCGAGTGATTTCATTGGTCCAAGAATTTGAACACCCCCCCCCCCCCCATTTAAATATATGGCCGTTGGCCTTTTTAATAAAAAAAACAAAAATTCAAACCTTCTACCATTTATATAAATAAATCACCACACCCCACTTTAAACCACACATCTTTTTAACAATCCAACCAATTTTTATAAAACTTCTCCATTCTTCACAAAAAATAATATTAATGGATCCAAGGCGTTCAAACCCGCAACCCCTTTTCCCGAACACCCCCGCTACTCCTTCGACCCAAGCACCAAACTTTCCCTATCCCACTACACCGCTCGATCCTAGCACATACGCGTTTGGCGATTTTAGTCAACCACAAAATCCTTGGCAAATGCAAATGCATCAACAACATCAATTTCATATGCAAATGCAACGCCCAAATCAAATGCCAATCTTCCCCACGAGACCTCAATCACAATCCGAACCCGAACACGATTTCATATCCTTAGGCGTCGTTGACGAAGTTATACCTGAAACTCAACCAACCTCAAAAAAAGACACCAAAGGAAAAAAAAACGTGCTATTGAAGGAAATCATCATCATCATACTCAGTTAATCCCACCTATAGCAAAGCTAAGGTAGGGTCTGAGGAGGGTAAGATGTAGACAGCCTTACCTCTACCCCTAAGAATAGAGAGGCTGCTTCCAGTGAGACCCTCCTAAGAATAGAAGTGCTATTGAAGGAAAGGCTAGTAGTAAGACGGATAGTGTTCCTTGGACTCAAGTAGAGCTCGAGGCCCTAGCACGAGCATGGGTGAATGTGTCTACAGACCCGATAAGAAGTAAGATTTTATCTTTATTTTTTAGGCTTTACAATTTTTTTAAATTTATTAACCGTTTTTTTTTAAGACCGTAGGTGTTTTTAATTTATTTATGAAATATAAATTACATAATTAATTTAATTTATCACGTGTAGGTACAAATCGAACACGGGATAGCTTTTGGAACGCTATTTGCGAACAGTTTTTCAAGTTAATGCAACGCGAGCCTTATCGAACCGGTCATTCCGTTAGTACAAAGTTTAGGGAGATGAACGCCAAATGCAAGAATTTGCGGGTATTTATCAATAATGTTGGAACAATCGAAAGACGGGTGAAAGTGATGAGAATGTGTTGAAGAAGGCGTTTGGGATGTTTAGCTCAAAAGAAGAAATGGGGGTGGGCGTACATGAGGCCGTATGAGATTTTGAGCAATGTGACAAATGGAAGTTTGTGCCAAACGAAGTGACACAAGCAAAAAAGAACGAAGACGAGCGCCTCGGGAAGTTATAGGGCGGGGGGGGGGGGGGGGGGAGGGGTTCGATGCTCATTGTACTATAAATATAAACGATGACCCGGAGTTTGAAGATGAAGCTCCAACGCCCGAATCGGAGCGGCCAATTGGAAAGGACCGCGCGAAAAAGCCGCCTCGAGCTCAAAAGGAAAGGAATCCGGATCGAAACTAAAAGTGGCCGAAAAAATAGATGCCTTGATTCAAAACTTTAACGATTTTAAGACGGAGCAAAGGGAAAGGTGGAATGGAAGAAAGAAGGAGAAGGAAGAAGCCGCAAGTCTAGAGAGGGAGAAACTTGAATTGGAGAGGGCACGTCTCGCGTACAATATTTCGCAAAACGAAAAGGCGGAGTTTGCCATGATGGAGAAAAGTCTCGACGGCCTTCCCGAGCAAGAAAGAGCGGTGATGTCGGCGATCAAAGACAAGATCGCGAACAAGTGGCTTGGAAAACGAATGCTTTAGATGTTTTTTTATGTATTTTTCTTGTTATTTTTTAAATTTCTATGCATTGTAGGTTGTAATTTTTTTAATTTAATGACTTTTATCTTTATCTTTATTTTTTACGGTTTTATTCTATGTTTTACTGTTTTTCTTTTTAAATTCTGCACATTTTTTTATATATTTTACGGTTTTTACGTTTTTAAAAAAAAATATTTATGAAATATAAATTACGTAATTAAATAAAAAAGGCAAAAGAATTAGAAAAGGAAGGGGGAATGGGGAGTTGGGGGAAACCATTTCCAAACTTTTGGGAAGAAAATGGGAAAAAATGATGTGGCGCTGATGTGGCGTTTGGAGGAGTTGGGGGAAAAGGGCACCACACCATATAGTCTCTGAAGAAACAAATAGCCTCACCACCGATTAGGGATGATAAGGTTATCAGTTGCTACAGAGTTGATCCTTCACTAACAGCTACGGCTTGGGATACCTGCAAATAAGAGTGAAAGTATGGGTGTGGAGACGACTACTCGAAGTAGTTGTTTATGACAAAAACGGGGTGAATGGGGATACTATCTAGTATGATAGCTCTCCAGGTCAGTAGAAAGTGTCCTCTCCAATTGGGGATGTGATCCCTTTTATAGGAGAGTCCGTATGCCACCATTACCCAAGTCCTAACCGTGGTTAGGTTGTCTCCATCACCCTTAATTATGTCAATAAGGTGATATATGGAAAGCTAGATTAAAGGAAACAGTGGAATCGAGTACCGCCTTAACTGGCATGGTTACGTGATTCATGCATGGCTATTGACCATGCATGATATTCGCCTTGACCGGTCCTTGACTGTTGACTGTGCATTTAATGAGCTTTGACCAAATCCTGCGCATGTCTTTCTTCCGCGCGCTAGTGTTGTTCCGGGTTTGGGTATGCGGAATGGTCTATTCAGTACCCAATCCCATCAAGTCCCCCCAGTCCAGTGTGTCTCTCATCTTAGATGTGAGGGATGCTGGACTAATTTGTAGTGGTTTACTTCCTTTGGTCTTTTTCCTGCGTACCGAATTTGCGTTGAGTGCTGACGTGAGCATTATGCGGAGAACGGGTTTGAATTTTACGTCGTTTGTCCGCATTGGTGGGACACGTCAGTTTGCATGTGTGGACAGATGTCATTTCCCCCTTGTGTTTGAAAATTTGTGGACCATATGGCGAGTGGTGTTGACATGACCTCTGTCTATTGGGACGTGTGCAGAGACGTGTGACCGGCGGTTGTCAGGCGAGTGGGCGCGTGAGGCGCGTGTGACGTCTGTTTGTTTTCCAATCCACACGTGTCAATCTGTCATTGGACTCACCTCCTAAAAGCTTGTCCATGACGTCAGGTACATTAATTGCAAAGCCTATATATATTAAATTTTGAATGTGGCTTCTTCCATTACAACTGTTTCAAGTTTTTTGAATTTCTTTCTCTTCAACGTCTCTTTCTTTCACAAAATTATCCTTTCCTTCAACTATGTCGCAAGATTCCCAAGATGTGCAAGAGTCGAGTAAAACCTCTGACATTGTGAAAGATCTGGGGAAGGAATCATCCAAGAGTATAGAAGCCACCACTATTAAGTGGGATGAAGATTCGTATTTAGGCTTTATTGACCGGTACGGCATATTGCCGGAATGGGAGCCTGAACTTCCTGCTGAAGGAAAAACTGCTTTGAAGGCTCCACCTGGTAAGATCACCTTGTATGCTGCTGCTTTCACCAAGTGCTGTTTTCGGTTACCAGCCTCTAAATTTGTGGTGGATGTGTTACTGAGATATGGAGTGCATCCAACACAATTGACCCTTTATGGTTGGTGCCGGATCTTACATTTTGAAGCCACATGTCGTTCACTGGAGATTGAACCCACGTGGGAAAGATTAAATGTATTTTATGTCCTCGAAGCGGCCCGTGGCGGAAGTGGCTGGTTTAGCTTGGGCGTTCGTCGGAAGGTGAAACAGCTTGTTTCGGAGAAAGTGAAGTCCATGTATGAATGGAAAGACAAGTTCTTCTATATCAAACATGGAGTTATTCCTGCACCCTTTCAATGGATGGTGCTTGGTTTGAGAGAGAAGATTGCTGAGTTCCCCCCTATGGTGGGTTATAAAGATCAAGATTGGTACAAAACACTCTGTGATCATGCAACTCCACTGATGATGGATGAATGTCCTGAGAGTGTTTTGAACTTGTTGGGGATTAGCCTTATCATCCCTGAGGGTCAAGACCCGAATCCTTCAAAAGGTATGTGGGTTATATTTGTATTTTGTCTTACGGATATGCTTTGTGTTATTCCTCACATGTTTTCTTTGTGTATCCAGATGTTTCATTGTTTCAATTGTTCGCTAAGCGTGGTGTAGCGGACGTGCCGTATGCTCCGGTTGTTGCCGGTGTTCCGCGCTTGTCTGAGAGGATCAGTGGGAACTTTTTGCATCCCAATTTTGTAGACCCTCCAAAGCAGTATGTTCGAACAGGTATGTCGTTTCTCATCCGTTTTTTTTTTTTTTTTATTTTTATTTCTGCTTTATGTATGCGAAGGAAGCGCACTTGGTACGCGGTCTGCGTACTGATTCAGCGCGTTCTTCGTGTTAGGTGCGGGTATACAACTCCGCAGGAAAGTTCACGACGATGTTGAGGAAGTTACTTCGGAGCGCAAGGAGTCCCTTGGTTAGTCTTCATAAGTTTGTAACTTATTTCTTACGTATATGTTAACTTGATACAGATGTGGTTACCGCGCCAGGCACAAGTACTACTACTAGGAAGCGTGCTGTGGCTAGTAAGAGAACCAAACCACCCGCCGCGCCTATCATTGTGGAAGAGGTTGATGAAGACCTGACTGAGTCTGATACGGAACTGGAGCACAAGCGCGCCAGGCGGTCTTCTCCAACCCGAGAATCAGGTGGTGTTGCTGAGGGTCTATATCAGCAGAGGATTGCTGAGCTGGATCAGAAGCAAGTGCAAATTCCGCAATCCTCTCTTGCGGGTCTGGATGTTACTTCATCTGGGCCCATTTCCGCGGTTCCAGTGAATGTATTCAAACCGTTGACGTGGCCGTCTACGGACAAGTTGGATATCCCAGTGAAGCCTCCGCCTGTGCGCGAGAACTTGCCAATGAAGACTCTAAGGCATTTGTCTGGTACACATGTTTTTCTTACCCTTTTACCGCGTTTGTGATAAATGTGTTGAAGTTTGTGAGCAGCATTTTATGTAGGGCAACATCCTTTTGCAGAATCTCGGAAGAAGCACTCATCTCTGTTGAAGGAAGTATCTACATCTGCCCAACCAAGCGATGTGACCGAGCAAGTGATGCCGGTTATTGTTGAAACAACTGTCGGTGAGAAATTGTGTTCTCAAACCACTCCTGTCCCGGAAGACTTAGATGTGCAAGTGGAAGAAGAAGTGGTGCAGCAAGAAGGACCTGTTCAAGCTGAATTAGTGACTGATGTTGAGAAGGATGCTGGCAAGCTGGTGGATGAGTCTGTAACACCGCATTTGGAGACTGGTCATCTTGATTTGGCGGAGCAAGCACATGAGCCAAGTTCGTCTCAAGGATTTGAAGCAACGCTGGATAGTCAAAAGGTCGATGAGCTTGTAACTAAAAATCCGTCCAACTTCCAGCGCACAGTTGTTGACTCTACCATTGTTTATACCGACGTCTCCTCCGGTGGTGGTAGTAGTTCTGGTCATCGGCGAAGAGCGTTTTCCTTTCGCCCTCTGATTCGTCAAGGCCATATCAGCCGCGCTGGGATATCATGGACACTACTCGCTTCACAAATGCGCTTGATGCGCAGGAGTTTGTTATGATGTCCGTTCCTCCTGCGGAGCGTGACTATCAGGATAGCGTTGACCGTCGCTCCTTATTTATTGATATGGCTATGAATCTTTCTCTTGGTGTCAGCGGCCTTGGATCCCTTATCAGACGTGAAAATGAGTTCCAAAGGGATTACCAGAATTTAAAGGATTCTGAGGCTGCGCTTTTGGGGCGGGAAGAAGAGTTCCAGCGTGCTCGTCATGACGTACGTGCTGAGATTGAGCATCACCAGAAAGTTGCTCGTGATGCCCTTGCAGAGTTGGAGAGAGTAAAGAAGGAGAAGGCTGATGCGTCTCATGCTTGGTCAGTGGCTTGCAAGCGGACGAACATTGAGACTGAACAGCTGCGGTCTTCCATTAAAGATTTGAAACTTGAGAATTCTAACTTGAAAAAAGAGATGGAGCAGACTCAAGCAGCATTCGAAGGAAAGCAAACTGAGCTCGCTGATGTTATTCAAAAATACAACTCTCAACATGATGAGCTTATTCGCGCAACTGCTTCTTTATCTGATGCGGAGACCAAGATGGAGAAATTGACTTTGGAGAACGCCCAGGTCCAGGAAGAGAAAGCCTTAGCGGAGTCCTCATGTACGCAGGCTAAAGTGGAGTTGGACAAAGTGCAGGTTTTGTTCCATGAAGCCACTGATCTAGCCGTGGCCGCAAACGAGAGGATTGCCTGGTTGATGGGCGATGGAATTGCTGGGGTACGTCAAAACTCTTGTATCTTCTCTACTTTGAAGTGTGTTTTATATGCTGATTATTATTTTGCGCAGGTATTCAAACGTGTCTGGAACGATCCTGCGCTGACGGAAGTGATTGCGCGTATATCAAGTTCATCCGTGAAGCAGGGCATTAAGGTTGGTTTCTCTGAAGGCTTCGATCACTGTGCTGAAGGCAAAGAAAAAGAATCCGGTCCCTACGAGAATGAAGCATATGATGATGAGTTGCTCAAAGCCTATGACGACTATGAGCACCTGAAGTTTGAAGTCTTCGACCTGTTGGAGGCCTGCGCGAAGACTGATGATCCTGCTGGGGAGTTGCGCAACTATTTCATCAAGTCTGATCGTCTCGGTGCGGAGCTCGCTGAGAAGGCGCAGACGGAAGAGAAAGGTAAGGCTGTGGCTACTGATGCGGGGGCCGGAACATCCTCCAATGCTGAAGGAAAACGCGCAGAGGGCGCTGGGAGTGACGACATCTCCCAATATTTGAACCTTTAGTTTGTTTTTGTTTATGAACAATTTTGATGTGTCGTGGTTTGCATGTCTTTGTTGAACTCTTTGATTTTTATGTATGTTAAACAGTGCAACTCCCTATGACTTTATGTTCCACGTGTGCATGGTAATCATTAGGTGATGTCATCTGATGTGCTTCTGACGCAGGTGACTGTCAGTCTGCCCTTGACGTGACTGTTATGACGGCGATGACAGGCCGCCTGTCAGTCTTCCCTAGGTACTCGAGTGGATTACCATTAATGGTAATTAATGATGGTAACCTCTCTCCTCTATATATAGTAAGTGTAATCATCAGAATAGTTTATACCTTTAAAAATTTTCACCACTTTCTCTGAAAAAATGGCGTCCATAACTTCGAGCAATATTCTGAATGTCAAAGAGATTTTGGCAGTGCAGGGTATTACCCTCTTGTCCTGTTATCCTGATCATGATTGTACTTCCACTGAAGCCCTTGATCGTTTAGCAGAACACTGTTCATTTCTGCTGTCACAGGAGGACATGCGTCCAGATCATCTGGATGATCAAGGTACTGTTGATGGAAAACCCTTGAAGATGAAGAAGTTATCTGAACTAGGAGACGTGAAGAAGAAGAAGAAGAAGACGTCTTCCAAGAAGGTTACATGTTAGGATGTGAATATCCTATGTAGGAGTCTTCGAGTAAAGCTGTGTCTATCCTTCTCCTTCTTTTTTTTTTTTTTTTTTTTTGAGTGATTGTTTGATCACTGTGTCATGGGGTTTTAGTGCTTATGGCCCTCTTGTTTTGGTGATAATCATCTATGATTTTGGGATGTAATCTATATATGCTGGCCACCAGTTTGTATAAAAATGCTTTATTGTAATGTGAACTTTGGAAATCAATTCCTTATTACATGATCATTGTAGTTTGTTTACATGTAACATATACGTAACTGGGCTGCATTCCAGGTGCGTGGAATTGGTGATCCGTCTAGTCGTTCTAAAGCATATGCCCCTTTTCCCAGTACTTCTTGAACCTTGTAAGGCCCCTCCCAAGTTGGGGCCAGCTTTCCTGGTTTTTCTGCATTTGAGGCTTCATTATTGCGGAAGACAAAATCACCCACGCGGAAAGTTTGTTCTTTGACTCGCGCATTATAATATTTCTCTAACTGTCTCTTGTATGCGGCTTCCCGTACATGAGCTGAGTCTCTTCGTTCGTCCAAGAAATCTAGATTCATACGCAGCTCCTTGTCATTGTCGATTGATTCCGCAAGCAAGACTCTTGGTGAAGGATTTGTAACTTCTGTTGGGATGACCGCTTCAGTTCCGTAAGTTAGGCTGAATGGTGTTTCCCCATTACTTGTTTTGGGAAGTGTGCGGTGGGCCCAAAGGACATGTGGTAATTCATCTACCCAACCACTGCGCTTTGTTCCCAAGCGTGTTTTGATCCCCTCTACAATGCTTCTGTTTGCCCTTTCAACCTGTCCGTTTCCTTGGGGGTGTGCCACAGAAGTGAAGATTTTCTTGATTTTCATAGAATGAAGCCATTCTTGTAAGTGCTGGTCCGTAAATTGCGTTCCGTTGTCACTCACAATCTCCAGGGGTAATCCAAATCTGCAAATTATGAACTCCCATATGAATTTCTTGATATTGCGCCCATCGATTGTGGCCAACGTCTTTGCTTCTACCCACTTGGTGAAATAGTCAATAGCGACCAATAGGTATTTTACATTGCCTGGCGCAGTGGGAAAAGGTCCCACTAAATCTATGGCCCATTTCTGAAATGGCCATGCTGCAGTGACCGGTACCAAATTATTTTTTGGCCTGAGTGTTCCTGGCGCATGTCTTTGACATGCGTCACATTTCCGCAGTTCTTTGACTGCGTCAAGGTGCATTCCAGGCCAAAAGTACCCAGCATTCATAAGTTTCGCAACGACCATGCGAGGTCCTGCATGTAGGCCGCATGTACCTTCATGAATGTCTCGAATCAGGTATGTTGCTTCTGCGGAATCGACGCATCTGAGTAATGGCCCAAGGTAGGACCGCCGATACAGGATGCCATTATTTACCTCGTAATGCAAAGACTTGTGTTGCAGTTTCCTTGCTTCCGCTTTGTCTTCTGGGAGAACACCCTTGGTTATGAAAGCCATTATTGGAGTAATCCAGGATTCTTTACCTGTTTGGATTACATTCACCTGTTTTGACGGAACGGATGGTTTGGCCAGTTTCTCGACTCGGATGTCTTTTGCCATGTGGTCGAATGCGGTTGACGCCATTTTGCTCAATGCGTCGGCTGGCTTGTTTTGACTTCTGCGGACATGGATTACTTTGCAGTAATGGAAGTCTTTCATTAATTCCTTGGTATGCTGTAAGTACAGGACCATGGTTGGTTCCCTTGCTTCGTACGTGCCATCGATGTGGTTGGCGACTAACATTGAATCCACGTGTGCTTCAATGTGCTGTGCGCCCATCTTTTTCGCAATCCGCAATCCGGCAAGCAGAGCTTCATACTCTGCCTCATTGTTTGTTGTTTGGAACTCGAGCCGTATTGCGTATGTGTATTCTTTTCCCTCCGGTGTTATTAGGCGGAGGCCTGCGCCCGCGCCTTCATCATTACAGGCTCCGTCGGTATACAACTTCCATACCTGGGTTTCATCGGGTGTGATAGAACTGGACGATGCCTCTTTGGTGCATTCCTCAATTTTATCTGCTGGGACCTCTGTTAGGAAGTCTGCGAGGACCTGTCCTTTGAAGGAGGGTCTTGTTTTGTACGAAATTGAGTGCTCCCCCAACTCTATTGCCCATTTTGCCAAACGTCCGGAGAGTTCTGGTTTCCGCAAGATGTCGTTGATCCGGAAGTCTGTGAGGACATTGATTGGATGTCCTTGAAAATATCTCCGCAGTCTCCTCGATGCGTGAACTAATGCCAGGACCAATTTTTCCATTGTCGAGTAGCGTGTTTCCGCATCTAGAAGCATGCGGCTAACATAGTAGATTGGGGTTTGGACCCCTTTCCGGTCAACCATGAGAACTGCCCCGATAGCCTTGTCTGTTACGGACAAATACAAGGTGAGTGGTTCCTTTGGTAGTGGAGCTGTGAGTGTTGGCAAGTTGCCCAGACACGTCTTCATTTCTTGGAATGCATTTTCTGCTTCTTTCGTCCAGTTGAAATTGGACTTTTTTAAACAATTCTTCAGCGTGTCCACGAAAGGAAAAGATTTGGACGCATAGTTTGACAGGAACCTGTTCAAAGCTACTAGCCGTCCCATTAACGTTTGTACTTCCTTGATTGAGGATGGTGAAGGCATCCGTTCAATTGCTTGAACCTTCTCTGGATTTGGACGGAATCCATCTTTTGTTACCAACACGCCGAGAAACTTTCCTTCCTCCATTCCGAAGGAACATTTCCCCGGATTAAGCTTCATCCGCACACTTCGTAACTGATCAAATGTTTTCTGTATGTCGAGTAGCATTTGATCCTCCTCCCTGCTCTTGATCACCAGGTCGTCGACATATACCTCTAGGTTTACACCGATTTGTTTGACGAAAGCGGTGTCCATTAATCTTTGATACGTTGCCCCTGCATTTTTTAGCCCAAACGGCATTTTGGTGTAGCAGAAGGTACCCATGTCTGTGCGGAAAGCAGTTTTATCCTCGTCTTCTTTGGCCATTTGTATTTGATGGTAGCCCTTGTAAGCATCGAGGAAGCATTTGAATCTGTATGGCGCCAGAGAATCGACTTTTAGGTCAATTTCAGGCAGTGGGTAACAGTCTTTTGGGCATGCCTTGTTTAAATCTTTATAGTCGACGCACATGCGCCATGTGCCATTAGACTTCCCTACCATAACCGGGTTTGCTACCCACGTTTGGTATTTGCTTTTGCGCAGTATACCGGCCTTCAAGAGTTCTTCTACTTGCTCGTTCATCGCCTTTGTTTTTTCTGGCCCCATGCTTCGTTTCTTCTGAACAATAGGCTCTGCGTTCTTGTAAACATTGAGCCTGTGCTCCGCAACGTGTCGCGGAACGCCGACCATGTCTGATGGTTTGAACGCGAAAATGTCCATGTTTTTTGTCAGCAGCTGTTTCAAATGAGTGCGGATGGGGTCAGAAATTGCATGGCCGATGACAACTGTTTGTTCCGGGAATAGAGGGTTAATAACCCATTTTTCCGGTTCGGTCCGAACAGTTGGTTTTGCTTGTTTTGAAGCCCTGGATGTTTCTGTTGCGTGACACGTTTTATTTCCCCTGATGAACGCGACTCCTGTTCGCGTTGGGAAACCCATCATCTGGTGAGGTGTAGAAGCATTGCAGTTGAATTTTGCCAATCCCTCTCGACCTAGTAGGATGTCGTGTGAGGAATTGACTGGAAGTACGGTGAAGTCGCACGTTTCGGTGCGTGAATGTTTCCCGTCAGAGAGTGTTACCGGGAAAGTCAGCGTGCCCAGTGGGTAAATGGATTCATGAATGAAACCGGATATCGGTTCCGTTGTTGGTACTATCCTCTTTTTGTCTTCATCATCCAGCTGGTCAAAACACTGCTGGTACATGATATCGGTGCTACTGCCATTATCTAGAAACATGTATCGTGTTCGATAATGACCAACAACACCTGTTATGATTAATGGAGCTGTGGAGCATGCTCCGCCTTTTACCCTTGGCATAATCACCTGTTCTTCCTTCCAGGAATCGTTCTTCGCTTCGATGAAGGTACGCTTATGGCTTGCGCTCCTGTGAATCATGTTGCATGTGTTGCGGGAGCGGCTGTAGACATGATGCGCGTTGAGATTGCGTATCTTCTTTTGGGAGGGTTCTCCTGCTTCTGTGTTGTCCCTCTGCTTTCTTCTCATGTTTTTAACAAGATGCGTCAATTGACCAGATTTGATTGCGTTTTCGATTTCCATTTTTAAGCTATAACAATTATCCGTCATGTGACCGTGGTCTTCGTGGTATTCACAGTACTTTGACCTGTCCACGTTTTTCCTGTCACTGCGAAGCTCTTGCGGTTTTGGAAATTGAATCTGTTCTGTTTTTAGCACCTCAGATGGTGTTTTGGACAGTGGTGTCCAATCATAGTTCTTCTTTGAATGTCCCTTGTTATCACGGGATCCTCTGGAGCTCAGCATGTTTCTTGCGTCTTGTGAGGAAGAATATTTTCCTTCCTCAGCTGCGCCTGAGATTCTTGACCAAACGGATTGCTTACCCTTTCCTCTGTTATTTGATGGTCCGTGATGACCATTACCTTGCTGTGTGTTTTTGTTGCGCTGGAAAGAGCGCTCTGAAGACGCGTAGACTTTGGCAGCCTCAATTACTTCATCCCAAGCTTCCGATACGCCGTCTTTGCCGGTTAAGCATCTCATTAGATCATCATTTTTTACCCCGTGTATAAAGGCTGCGCGGGTAAGCTCTTCTCCGCATCCCAGTTGGAGTGCCTCCTTGTTGTATCTGACTATATAGTCTTCCAAAGACTCATTATCGTTGCGCGAACACAAAAGGATATGGGCTTTGTCCTTTTTATGCTTGCGCAAATGAGAGAAATGGTTTTTGAACTTCCTTATTAAGTCATCGAAGTCAACGAGACTTCCAACTGGCAGACTCTCGTACCAAACTCTAGCTGCCCCCGTTAAAGTTTGTACGAATAAGTGACACCAGGCTTGCACTGGCCACAATTTGGAGCTGCCAGCACAATCGAATGCGTGCAGGTGATCATCAGGATCACGCAGGCCATCAAATCTTCCAATGGTACTTGGTAATTTACATTCTTGCGGCATCGGTGCCTCTGCGATTCTTGCGCAGAACTTCGAACGTTCTGCGAAAGTTTTTGGTCTGTATGGCTTGTACAGATCATCACCTTTAGGAGCCAAGCTGCTGGCAGCAGTTTTGGACTGTTGCCTTTTACTTGTGTCATGATACACTTCGTCCTCGGATTCGTAGCCATCTGGTTCACCGTTCAGGTTGACGGGGTCCTGGCCGTGAGTATTTCTACCACGGCCTCCACCACGTACCGCCTGACGGTGTCCCTTTGCGTGACGGCCACTGTTGTTCTTCTGTGGGGATTCTGAATCATCCCCACTTAGGTCAAAACTCAACGCCTTCTGAGTCTTGAGTTTTGCTTGCTTCATTACCATCTTCTGATATTCAGCAATCGTTTTTCGAGTTTTGTTGGGCCAACCATTCGTCCGGGTCAACCGAGGAAAGGTTGTCCTGTGCCTTTTTTCCTCCGCTTGTTCCTCCCTTTGTTGGGTGGAATTGAAATGTAGAGGCTTGTTGCCTCAGGGCCACATTCTTGGTGATTGTGTTTGGCGTTACGTCTTGAATTTCTTCGTTGACTGTGGCCTCGGCATCAATGTTGTTGTTTCCATCCTTTGAGAAAGCCATTGTGCTAGTTTGAAAGATTGGTGTAACCGTATGGGATGGCGCCAATGAAGAAACAAATAGCCTCACCACCGGTTAGGGATGATAAGGTTATCAGTTGCTACAGAGTTGATCCTTCACTAACAGCTACGGCTTGGGGATACCTGCAAATAAGAGTGAAAGTATGGGTGTGGAGACGACTACTCGAAGTAGTTGTTTATAACAAAAACGGGGTGAATGGGGATACTATCTAGTATGATAGCTCTCCAGGTCAGTAGAAAGTGTCCTCTCCAATTGGGGATGTGATCCCTTTTATAGGAGAGTCCGTATGCCACCATTACCCAAGTCCTAACCGTGGTTAGGTTGTCTCCATCACCCTTAATTATGTCAATAAGGTGATATATGGAAAGCTAGATTAAAGGAAACAGTGGAATCGAGTACCGCCTTAACTGGCATGGTTACGTGATTCATGCATGGCTATTGACCATGCATGATATTCGCCTTGACCGGTCCTTGACTGTTGACTGTGCATTTAATGAGCTTTGACCAAATCCTGCGCATGTCTTTCTTCCGCGCGCTAGTGTTGTTCCGGGTTTGGGTATGCGGAATGGTCTATTCAGTACCCAATCCCATCAGTCTCATATAGCCATTTTTCACCAGTGCCATGTAGGATGCCATGTGGCATTAAGTAATTTTAGGAGTTTTTTTTTTTTTTTAAATTTGGATTTTTCTCTCTCATGTTTTCTTTCATAGTTTTTAAACGTTAATATCTTTTATCTATGATATTTTTTAAAGAAAAAAATATTGGAGATTATGACCACTTGACTAGTCAAAGTATTGTAGTCAAAGTCTTGCTTGCTTTGTGCCCCAATTGATCAATAATGTTGACCTTGACCATTGACCAACATTATTGATCATTGACCAAAACTAGAGATTAGCCTCCTTGGATTATGCCCTAAAGTTTAGTCACTTCCTCATTTATTTTATGTACTTCCTTTATGTATTTATATAGGAGGTTGTTTCTTCCTTGTATTGTACCAAACATTATAATAAAATAACATCTTTCATATTATCTCTACATTTCTTATACAAAATCCACCTAGCCATTTTAAGATTCGTTGGCGTTTAGAAACCGAGCAGCCCTCCCGCTGCAGGGCTCAAACCAATAAACTATACCAAATAGAAAATCGCTTCGCTAGATTTCTATATGGTATTAGAGCAGTGTTCCTGATCCTGCTCAAAAAATAAAATAAAATAAAGGAGGCAATGAGGGGGGTGGAATCAAGATGGAGGAAATCGAAGACCAAGAAGAAAAGTCGAGTTCAAATCTTTGAGCTCGCAAGAAAGGTCGGGTTCAAATCTACGAGCCCGCAAAAAAAAAAGTCGAGTTCTTTGAACTCGCGAGAAAAAGAAAAGTCGGGTTCTTTGAACCCGCAAGAAGAAAAAATCAGGATCTTTTGAGTCCGCGAGAAGAAAAGTCGAATTCTTTGAACTCGCAAAAAGAAAAGTCGGGTTCCTTTAAGCCCGCAAGAAGAAAAGTCGGGTCCTTTAAACCCGCAAGAAGAAAAGTCGGGTTCCCTTGAGCCCGCAAGAAGAAAATTCGGGTTCCCTTGAGCTCGCAAGAAGAAAAAGTCGGGTTCTTTTAAACCCGCAAGAAGAAAAGGTCGGATTCCTTTGAGCCCGCAAGAAGAAAAGCCGGGTTCTTTTGAGCCCACGAGAAGAAAAGTCGAGTTCTTTGAACTCGCAAAAAGAAAAGTCGGGTTCGTCGAACTCGCAAGAAGAAAAGTCGATTATCTACCATATTTAAACATTTGATACTAGAAATCATGGAATATAAACTATTTGCTATAGACACACCTAGAGTCATTAACCTTGTCTAGGACAACACTATTACAACTCGCATGCTATGCTTGATACTTGATTGCTTATATGTACATATTATCAATTTGCAATTTATGTGTGAAATAATTGGTACACTTAATCAAACAACTGGTAGAGGATGAAGTACTTGCTCAACAGTTAGTTGAGTACCAAATAACCTACTCAACGATTGGTAGAGGTCATCATGCCTGCTCAACAGTCGGTAGAGGCCCTACAACCTGCTCAACGACTGGTAGAGGCTATCGCACCTGCTCAACAATCGGTAGAGGTTCTTACTCACTGACTGGTAGAAGTCTTTTTCCTACTCAACAGTTGGACTCATTTTTGGATACATTGTAAACGATTCAATCACAATGTTATTTTGCATTACTTACATGTGTGTTTAGAGTCATAGAAGGACACAAAACCCTAATGTAAGGTAAATTGGTGATTGCGGTCCGGAACGTAATCATGAATTTACAGGTACATTAAGGTAGTGTGAAATTCTATTAAGGTTTTGGGAGATACCCCGTATGTTTTCAATGTATCAGAGGTGTGATGGGTTAGCTGCGGTACACCCTATATATAAACACTAATGATACGTGGAAAGGGATACTGTAGGGTCAGACCAATAACAAACCCTAGTTATTTGGTAGTACATCTAGCATTTATAGTTATCTTATACATTCCTTAAACTCTTACCCTACTCTGAACCATAGTCACCCTAACTATCCTCAACACTATTCAAATGTTTCTTCTTAAAATAAACTTCGGGACGAAGTTCTTAAAAGTAGGGGAGACTGTAACATCACACAAATTTTCTTTTATATATATATATATATATATATATATATATATATAGAACTCCATCGTTTATTCATCCGATTCATGTTTACAGTATCTTTACCATCCATTTTGTTAATTTTTTTTTTGTTTAAATAATGACTTATAATCAATATTAAATTGGATTGTATTAAAAATTCTGATTTAAAAACGTTAAAAAAAATGTTTGCTTGTGCTAGGATTCGAACCTGAGTCCCTGGCGGGCTAAACCTTAACCACACCACACAAACCACTACACCATTTGGTGTTTTGTGATGTTAATTAAAACCAATTAAACTTAAACCCTTTCAAAGTCCTAGTCAAAGTCTTAGTCAAACAGTCAAAGTCTTAGTCAAATAGTCAATTCATCATAAAACCTTACTTTATGGTGTTGACCAATTTTAATGGCTAATTGAATCCAAAACTAGTATAAAAACCCACCTATGACCCATTATACTTTGCACCTCTAAATCGATTGTTTCAATCCGATTAAACTTTCCCTCATACCTTTCTTCTATAGTCTATTACTTCTACAATTGAAGCTTTGATTATAAGCTCTTGTAATTGGCGAATTGGAAGCTTGATATTCTTTCTTTTTCGTTTTTTTTTCTTTATTTCTTCAATTTGGACTAGCTACGTTGTTGAGTCTTTGGGATTCGCCTCGCATACATTCACAACACTTAGAGGATAATTCACCTTAGCCAATGTGAGTTTACGTAACCATGTTTATGCAATTCTTTATACTTGCAACATTATACTTAAGCAATTCTACATACATGTCTAGTTGTAAACTTTAATGCCTCATGATTTAGACAACAACAACAGTTAGACTCGTTTCAACAAGTTTCAACAATACATAATCATTAGCTATGGCCAAGCCGGCGATACTCAATAATAGATCTATTGGATTGACAATCCCACCTAGATTCGTTGACCATCTTTTATGGGGAGCGCGGGTGATTGTTATCGTTCCAACATAATATTAAGGTGAACCGTGGATGACGGGATGGACCTAAACTAGTCGGAGGTTTGATTATGTGCATTCAACATTTCATGTTTATTCATGTAGACTTAAACTTAC
The DNA here is from genome assembly GCA_030844895.1 of Ambrosia x helenae. NCBI lineage: Eukaryota > Viridiplantae > Streptophyta > Magnoliopsida > Asterales > Asteraceae > Ambrosia > Ambrosia x helenae. Next base: position 111,497,789 of record CM061230.1, read on the forward strand.
GATAGACATATGAATTGCTAAACTTTTATTCTTAAACTTAATTGCTTGACATGGCTTATGTATTCTCACCAACTTCTAGTTGACCCCCCCCATTTTTACAACTCAACAGGAAATAATGATGCTTGAAGTCTAGAGAGTTAGCATGAGGAGACAATTTGAAGTTTATGCTTTGTTTGACTTTTTGATGTATTAGAATTCCATTCAAGACTTGTTATGTATTTTCAATTTTGGATATTTTTCCTTTAAATAAATTTCAATTAAAACTTGAATACCATGTGCTACTGTATACTCATTCATACGTGACACATCGATGTTTCCGTCATCGGTTGGGGTGTTACAAGTCGGGTCTAAAAGTATGAGCCCGCAAAAAAAGAAAAAAAAAACACTCCAACTTGAAGAGAAGTGTTCAAAAAAAAAAAATATTACTTGGCAAGTTGGACGTTCGTAACCTTCACGCTCTAACTTGAGGGGGAGTATTGGTGATTATGACCACTTGACTAGTCAAAGTATTGTAGTCAAAGTCTTGCTTGCTTTGTGCCCCAATTGATCAATAATGTTGACCTTGACCATTGACCAACATTATTGATCATTGACCAAAACTAGAGATTAGCCTCCTTGGATTATGCCCTAAAGTTTAGTCACTTCCTCATTTATTTTATGTACTTCCTTTATGTATTTATATAGGAGGTTGTTTCTTCCTTGTATTGTACCGAACATTATAATAAAATAACATCTTTCATATTATCTCTACATTTCTTATACAAAATCCACCTAGCCATTTCGAGAGTCGTTGGCGTTTAGAAACCGAGCAGCCCTCCCGCTGCAGGGCTCAAACCAATAAACTATACCAAATAGAAAATCGCTTCCGCTAGATTTCTATAAAAAATTACACCAAATTAACGAACGTTTTATTATCTCTCCAACGAGTATCATAGTGCTATATATAAAACGGAGAAAAAAACAACAACTATTTTTTTGTGGGGCTTTGTTCATACAGGAAAAAAACACGTGTTCAGATAATTCATTAACCATGTATAGACAAATCATTAATTATGTTCAAACCAGTAAATATGAATTATATTTTCAACCAGAGCAGAATATGTTACTAGAGTTATACATTGTTTTAGGTTAGATATCAATATTAATATGTTAGAGTTGTATATTTTTTTAGCCTTTAGGATATGTGTTAATATTAGAGTTACATCTTAGTTATACATTGTTTTAGGTTAGGCGTTAGTATTGGAGCTGTACATTGTTTTAGTATTAATATTAGAGTTATACACTGTTTTAGGTTAGATGTTAACATTAGAATTATACATTGTTTAAGGTTAGGCGTTAACACTGGAGATACATTGTTAATTGTTTTAGGTTAGGCGCTACCTGAAGATTTCCTGCATGTAATTATAAAACGCATCAATCTATTTCATATGTAAAATTGATGTGTTATATTAGATTTCTTAACTCTGAGACACTCCCGTAGTAGTAATAATAATAATAATAAATGAATAAAAATAATACACTTAAGAGTTTGATGTGAAACCCCGTGACGAACGGGGTGCTCTGTCTGTGTGTGCAAATAAATATCAAATCTTTTTTATATCATCAATCAATAATCGTCAACTTCCCATAGAACCGAACAGAACCGAACCGAGCTAGATTTAGTCTTCACAGTCGTCAACTTATTTTCAGATCACTCTTTGATTTATTCATGGGAGGCGGTCAGAAGAGCTACACCACTAATCCAGACGATTACAACCTTCTAGAAGAAGTCGGTTACGGTGCTAGTGCTACTGTCTACCGAGCGATCTTTCTTCCTTCCAATGATATTGTTGCTGTTAAATGTTTGGATCTTGAACGCATCAACAGTAATCTGGTAATTAATTTCCCTATATTACTACTTTTTTAATTCAATTGAAGATTTGTAATTGATTTTGTAGCATTAATTGATTTTATGATATTATTATTATTATTATAGATCTTCAAGTTGATAATTGGGCCTTTTGATATCACAAGTTAAAGAATAGGAGGAATTTTTCTTTATGCTTTAGATTGGACCGATTCGGCTTGCTTTAGTTGATAGTATATGTTTAAAGGCAGTGGAGTTTACAAAGTTTTAGTTGTGATCTGATTATTAAGATTCATCTTGTGTAGATTATTAAGATTTGAGCATTGAGCTTACTCAAGTGTAGAACAGTAGAAGCATTACCTGCTTTAAAATTGGGGCTAACCACCGCTCGCTACATGCTAAGCAGCTAATGCGGTCTAAAATCAAATATTGGTCAAGGGCCGATAGTTTTAATATCATGCATAATTTATGTATCATATATGTATAACGTAAAACATATATAGTATTAATAGTAATATCAAAAGTCAAAACTCAAAAGTGTCGATATTTGAAACATGGTCTAATCGAATCGTATGCCATGAAATCTTCCTCCGAGTCCATCAACCAAGGCATCCAAAATATCGGTCAATATATTGGAACCGTTTATTTGACACTGATAATTTGTAGAGGACTGATAACCGATATCCTACCGATATTAACTGCTGAGGATACATGATAATATCGTTGAATTTTGTTGAAAGAAACATAAGTTATAAAGCAAAAAAGAAGTTTCTCAGTTAAATGCAGAGCTGTTGAATATACCTAGGCATTTAAAAGAAAATAAATTAATGTTACTTTTCATCAAAGTAACTTATATAACTTATCATCAGAAGCTGATTGATCAGTTACTTGTTTCTGTATAGGTTGACAGACATTCTTTCTACTTATCTTGATCTTTATGGAACTTTGAATAACACCATCTTGCCTTTTCTAGAATATCTTAACTAAATCACTTTGACTTTATTTTATCCACAAACTGCATTTCTTTTTTATTTTCGTTGATCGTTTTTCTTTTTTTTTTTACTTTTATGTACTATAGAGATGATATTACAAATTTACACACTAACAGAAGCGGTTATATCTGAATATTAATTTTGGAACATGAGAGATGTATAGCAAATACAATATAGTGGAATTTGGTGATGAATAACTCATTGGTTACAGGATGATATTCGAAGGGAAGCTCAAACAATGAGTTTGATAGATCACCCTAATGTGATAAGGGCATTTTGTTCATTTGCTGTCAACCAACACCTTTGGGTGGTTATGCCATTCATGGCTGAAGGTTCTTGTCTACATCTTATGAAATCAGCATATTCGGATGGATTTGAAGAATCAGCTATTGCTTCTATTCTCAAAGAGACTCTCAAGGCGTTGGAGTATTTGCATAGGCACGGGCATATACACCGTGATGTTAAGGTCACTAGATTTAATATTTTTGTTTTATTTTGTTTTTTTTTATATACTTCTCAACATTATTTTGGTTCAGGCTGGAAATATACTTCTCGACACTAATGGAGATATAAAGCTTGGGGACTTTGGAGTGTCGGCTTGTATGTTTGATAGTGGTGATAGACAGCGTTCTAGAAATACTTTTGTAGGAACTCCTTGCTGGTTAGTACATGTTCTACTAGCTTTTTTTTTTTTTTTCAATAATTGGTGGGGTTTTTTAGTTGTGGTCGTTTATGACTTCCGTTTTTAATACTGCATACAGGATGGCACCGGAGGTGCTGCAGCCAGGAAGTGGATATGATTTTAAGTGAGTGTAGACGATGATTTCATTATACATATGCTATCGTAAAAATGTTCACGTTTGATATTTAGAGCAAAGGATCACAATTTGGTATAAAACATTATAATCTTCATTTGCAGGGCTGATATTTGGTCATTTGGAATTACTGCACTGGAGTTGGCTCATGGTCATGCCCCTTTCTCAAAGTACCCTCCAATGAAGGTTAGTATTCTAGTAACACATTGAATGTATTCATGCCGGTTATTTGTTTTATTTTTCTGCAATTATTTTTTTTATTTGTTATTTTTTGCTTTTGTGTCTCAGGTCCTCTTGATGACCATACAAAATGCACCCCCGGGACTTGATTACGATCGGGATAAACGGTTTTCTAAGGTGTCGTGTTTTTACACAAACATAACACATTTGGATGAAAATCCTCTTATGCGGTTTTATCTTTATGAATTGATATCTAAAAGATTCCAGTTTTTAACAGTCTTTTAGAGAATTGGTTGCTATGTGCTTGGTGAAAGATCAAACAAAAAGACCAACTGCTGATAAGTTGTTAAAACACTCATTTTTTAAGCAAGCTAAACCGCCAGAGCTCTCTGTGAAGAAACTCTTTGCGGACTTACCGCCTTTGTGGCATCGTGTGAAAGCCCTCCAGGTAGGCAATTCTAGCTTTATGGTATCTACAACTTAACTGGCCCATGCGTCTTTTAAAAAATTAACTGGCCTGTGTAGATATGATTTATGAAATATGTGCAGATTAAAGATGCTGCCCAACTAGCTCTCAAGAAGATGCCCTCAGCAGAACAAGAAGCCATATCACAAGTTAGATGCATTATTCTGTTAATGAAGTTAATGTGCTTGCTTTTCTTCATTTTTAAATATAGTTTTATATTTATCCTTTTTTTATGATGATGATATCCAGAGCGAGTATCAGCGAGGTGTTAGTGCCTGGAATTTTGATGTTCAAGATTTAAAATTCAAAGCATCTTTGGTATTATTCATCCTGTACATCTTATTACTTAAAAAGAAACTGTATAGCCAAAAAATAATTTTCTTGTTGCGCTTTAACATATGCTATTTGACTTAATTTTTGAAACTTTTGCCAAAGATGCAAGACGATGATGAAATTCAAGATAACAAGGAAGATGATGTAAATTCAACTTCAGTTGTCAATAATGTAAGTCTATTTTTGAAATATTATCATAGCTTTGGAATATTAAGCTAGATTTTAATTTGTAATCCCTATTATCTGCTGCAGGATGCATCCGATTCGAAGGCTACAATTGGCAAAGTAGATTCCACAAGCCAGTTTGTTTCTAGGTCAATGCTCAACATGTGGTCTTTGCAAGCTTCTGTTTCTGTATCATTGTTTGATTTCATATTGTTTTAACTCTTTTTTCTTTTATTAACTTGCTTCAGTGATGAAGTAGTCCCATCTGAATATTTGAGCAGTAAGGGATATACTCCAGAAAGTAATATGCCAGATGTTAATAAAGGGAACAATTTAGAAAAAAACATAACAAAAACAGAGCAACTACCATCAAGCTCAGATAAAGATTCAGCACAGGCTAAAACTAGAATTTTAACAGGAAGAAACCGACAAACGCAGAGTGGGCCCCTAGTGGCTGGTGTGGTCTTAAATCACTCCAAATCTGAAAGAACTCGTAATCCAGAAAGGTTTTACCATTATCCTTGAGTCATATTTATGATCTTTGTGATACTATCATGGAGATTTATGATTTACCAAATTAACCTTTTTTTTTAAATCCGGTCTGACATTGAAAGCTCACAAGCAATTGATAAAATTCATCAAGTAAGGAGAGCTCCCAGCTTTAGTGGTCCATTAAACCTTCCAAATAGAGCTTCAGGAAACAGTTTATCTGCTCCAATAAAACCATCAGCAGGTATTCATTCTCGCATTTTGCCGAATATTTTAATAAAATTGTTTTTTTGACCAGTATGCATATATTTTGAGTTCCGCAGGATACAGGGATTCGTTGGATGACAAGTCGAAAGCAAATCTGGTACAAATAAAAGGACGTTTTTCGGTGACATCTGAAGATCTTGATTTTGTTAAGGTAAGCTGCATTGTCTTGCTACCCATCTAATATTGGTTGTAACTTAAATATCTACTTCAGGATATTCCATTATGTACAGTAAAGTCCCTTAACGGTTAGCCCAGGTAACAAATTAAATCTGCTATCAGTAGATGTATCTTTTTGTTAAAGTAACCAACTCTTAAAAATCTCAAAACGGCACCTGTCATTTTTAACTGATTGAAAGGTTAACCTTGCTTATGTGACAATTCTTATGAGTTGGCTTGTTACATTAGCACCCTAGTTTACGCTTTTTGATGAGTTGGCTTACCATGTCGTGTTGGCATGTTCCTAGTGTACATTTTTGAAAGTTAAGTTAAAACAGTTCTATAATCATAATCAAGTGATTTATTACTTGATACTGTTTGTAACCAAAATCTCTTGTAAATTATTTTAATTACTTATAACATATTATTCATTACATTATCACTAACGTTATTTCAAGTTGTCTGAATGTTCTTGAGGATCTTCAAGATCAACCAATCATCACCACCACCACAAATAAGTAGTTATTGTCACTTGTCAGAACAATAAATCATCATATTGCTAAAAAGATCCCATCTCAAAATAGTTGAATGAAAAAAAATCCTAAATTTGAAACTTCAGTATTACACCAAAACAAAGAAATAAAACCATGTTTTTAAACGAGGAAAGTCATAAAAGAGGGATTTTCTTATCGTTTTACTATTTTTTTTTCTTTTGATAATTTAGTTATGTTTTTAGTAGATTAGGATTTGCTATCCAGAAAGGGGTGGCGGCGCAGCTTGTTGCCCGCCTGCCCGCTATCTTAATGTAATTTTCTTTGTCATGATTAATATAATCTCTGAGCACTATTACCGAAAATTTAGTTAAGAAAACCATCTAAGCTAAAAATGACCAGAAAGTGCCTCATAAGCAACACAACCTTTTCAATTTATAAAAATGGTTGGTTATTACCTTTTTTGAGATATTTCTAAAAGTTGATTACCTAAGAAGAGCGGAAAAGAAGTTCACTGCCTCAAATGAGAATTCTGTATAATGTATATGTTAGTTACCTTTTATGCGATCTGCCCATTTACAATCCAACTAATTTATGAATTTTCATCTTTCTTCAATTATGTAAATTAGGAATCATCACTGAGGAAGTCTGCTAGTGTCGGTGACTGGATACTTGATTCAAGTAAATTGGTTTGTAATCAACTCAACTTCATCTTTTTTAACGTTAGAAATATTTGTGACTCTGAAATTTAGTTTGGCTGTTTGGCAGCCTACACCTACTAGGGATATCAATAGTAATTCTGTACAAAACAACTTACCTGCATCAGTGCTCATGCCTCACCTTCAAAACCTTTTTCAGCAGACAACACTCCAACAGGTAAACTAGGGTTACTTCTAATACAGAATTGCAAATATGAATTTAATGTTGCTCTTACTAAATGAATCATTTGTTTCCCAGGATCTTATCTTGAATTTGTTGAGTAGTTTACAATCAGCTGAGGTGCCAGAGGGTGAGATAATATCTTTATTGGATCTTATTGTACTTGTGAATATGAGTAGGAAAACATGCAGGTCAGGTCGAAACTGACAGCTTTAGTACACGGGTCAAAAGGGGTTGGCTTGGGTCGAAGACAGCTTTTAATATAAAAATATTTTTTTTTAGAAGCCCATGGTAGTAATTTTAATTTTTACCGGTTTTTTGTTTGCAAGTTGATGACTTTCATTGTAATTTAGGTTCTCTGGTTTGGATGGGTACAACTGCATTTTTAACGGATGTTTGGTACAATAGTTTCATTATGCAAGTTAGTTATTTGTTAATTCAAAAAACTAGATTTGTTATAATAAAACTGGAGTATTTGCTCTAGCTATTAATATTTGTATTTATATATTTAATAGTTTATTGTTGTCATTGTGGAATTTTAAGGTTTGTGATTTTTTTTCTTTTTCTTTCTTGGTTTTGGTTAAGGTTTTCTGGTTCAAAAACTCATTTTTTTTTTATAATTTGTTTCTTGTTTTTCCAGGTTTAAATCATTTTTTGTTGTCGTTTTTTATTCGTTATTTTCTTTTTGTATTTTGGGGTTTGTGATAGTTGCCGATAGTCAATAGATGGTGGGTGAATTGTGGTAATGGTATTGGTGGCTGATTAATTAACTGTCCATTCATACTCTCCAATGATCTTTTTTAAAGAACCCTAATATGTTAATTGCCCAAATTTTTTTAATCCTGACCCGTTGGACCCGCTGTGCAGTCTAGGCCTACCCAAATGAACCCAATAAAGAAGGAAAAGTCACCTGAAACCACCTTGTTCCTGGTAACACAGGTTGTGATTACCAGGCCTGCCTGTGAAGAATTTCGGACTAATTTTTGTTCTCTGATTTTGTTTCAGTTTCTCAAAATGGGAAGTTGCCCCCATTGCCTCGCAGCTCTGAAAATAATGGATATGTATGTAGTTTCACATTATAAATAATGGATATGTTGTTTTTTGTTCATCAAGCTATGTTGTGATAAACAAATTCACTGTTACATTTCAATTTCAGGCTGAAGTTTCTGATAGAGAGCGTTCGCTGCTTGCCAAGGTTTCTGAGCTACAATCCAGGTTACTGATTACAGATCGGGTTCAACTAAAAGCTACATTATGTTTTTTACTATAAGTTTTTTATTTGTATACAGGTTAACAAGCTTGACCGAGGAGTTGACCACTGAAAAGTTAAAATATGTACAAGTGAGTCGGTTTAGCTCTTGTATTTCAGTTGGTTTTTATTATGACGGCGACATAAAATTAGCTGCTGTTTCCAGTTACAAGAGCGAGTCGATGCTGTTACCAGTAGTAGCCGGAGGACGGGCGGAAAGGTGAAACTGATGCTTGATATCCTCGTGGAAATACGATTGATGTAATGTTGTATATTCTGGTAAATTAATCTATAGTTCTATCCCTTTTTTTTATTTATAAAGTTAACTGTTTTATTTTAGCCTAACTAGAGCTACAATTGCAACGTGCAAGCAGTGGTGCTTGCAGTCAAGAAAATTGGATGATCTTCCTCAGCTGTGTAATAAGTTTTTGTTTGAAGGATTCCCTACCTTGAAATGCGAAAGTTCGGGTAGTGAGGAAGTCATTTCTTTGATTCATTTTTCATACAAAAGAGAAACAACGCCTCGGTTTGCAGTTTACAGTCATAGCAGCAAGCACGGTTGCTTGTTTCCTTGGTTGATTCTCTTGAAGCTCATTCTATATATAATTTGTATGCTTAATGTTGTAGCAAACCGTAATTGTCAAAAAACCGACATTACATGATAAGTTTTTGTTGTATCTTGAGATTTTATGTAACTGTAATAATACCAGAAATGTGAATATCACCATGCACTGAACGTACTAGTGAATGTTTTTCATCTTCGGGTTTGAGACAGGCATGGGATATTTTCGTCCTTTTTTTGCGCCGAGTCGTTAATAGTGTCGAGTAACATGTCATTTTATGCCCTTAAGAGCCAACAATGTGACTACAATTAGTGAAAGAATTTGAAAACCAAAGTTACCAAAAGCTAATTGTTTAATTACACAATACAATCAGATAATAACAATCAAATATAGTTTTATTTAAATATCAATCTGTCTATAATAGAAGCCAATGATCTTCGGGTGCATTGAAACTCCTGTAAAAGTTATGGGTTGGAGACTTATTTAAATGCAAATTATTCTAGCATGAGCCAGTGGTTTTACGGTTTTACTACAGTGAGCCTTTCGGTGAAAAGTTTCCTCTGAAATGGAGGTAGAACATGTCACCAGTGCCGTCTACTTTCATTGGTGATTAAAAAGCCAAAGACATTATAGCCTAACGGCATCTTGATGGTGAGATAAGACTTGGGACCATAAGGTTCTGGGTTCGAATCTCACAAAGGGGGTTTTCTCATAATTATTATGAGTTTCCTCCTGAATTGGTGACTTGGTGGTGGAATATGATCGCGTGGTAACATTGGTGGCACGATGATACTCTAGTGTTTCGTGAGTGATTCCAATTTGTTGGCCGTTCAAAAAAAAATAAAGTTGCAACTAAAAATTGTAGTCGAATATTAATCACGTGAAGGAAGGCTCGAACGTAACCATCACTAACAGCCAAGATGCACTCAACACGGCACGCTTCCTAATCGTACCAAACTTGATCCTTCTTCACCTTTAGTCACGCCACCGTCAACTTTTATACAGCCGCCGCCGTCGCCGTCGCCGTCACCGTCACCGTCTTCTCCGGTGATGAATTCCCTCTCTCTAACTCCGTTATCCACCGCCTGCAACTCTTGTACGCTTCCACAACTTCAACGTCTATACACTCTTCATCATCTCTCTCATAATAACATTAATAAGGTTCATCCATCTCTCTTATAGTTACTGATATTATTATTATTATTATTATTATTATTATTATTATTATTATTATTATTATTAATTTTTTTGAAAAAGAAGCGGAGAATAAGAAATGGAAGGTGCAAGGCGGCATTGATGGACGACGCGCCATTCGTGGTGGCGATAGGCGCGTGTGTGCTCAACTCGTTGGTGTTTCCTCTACCTATGGGACCCAACGACGACGAAGAAAGTAGCTCAGTCATCGATTCAGCTGATGCAAGGTTCGCTGTCATGGGGATCATTAGCTTCATACCTTACTTTAATTGGATGGTGAGATGAATAATCTGATTGATTACATGATAATATGTTATTGGTAATTTGATATGATGATTGATTGTTGTGGTTTATTGTATGTATGTATGTAGAGTTGGGTGTTTGCTTGGATGGATACAGGGGATAAGCGTTATGTTGTATATGCCATTGTTTACTTGGCTCCTTATTTAAGGTTTTCGAAACTGTTTTGTACTGTAATCTACTTGTGCTTGTGTATGTTCATGGTTTTCGTTTGCTGATATGATCATTGGTTAATGATCGCAGGTCGAACTTGTCGCTTTCACCTGAAGAAAGCTGGTTGCCTATTGCTAGTATTATTCTCTGCATTCTTCACATTCAGGTAAACGAAATGCTTGTCATGCTTCTCAAGGTGATCATAATACATCTAGTTATTATGTATTATGGTCCAGATATAGATACACCATACACAGGTCGTATCACAGGGTGAAAATGATCATACAGGGCCATATGACTTTGGCAGAGGACCAGAGGTTGCATCATATCTGTCACTTTTTTGTCAGGTGATGTCATCATACAGATCACGTTACATGGTGAAAATCGTCATACATGCTGTATGACTTTGTTGGTGCTCACATTAGTATCTTGTGTCGGTCAAATACATTGTATGGCGGTATGGTTTCGCCTTCATACGACCTATATGGCCATTTTCCGCCTGAGGCGCGTGCCTCAGGCGCTTTTTTGTCAAATTTTAGTAGCTTTTCACCCTGAGGCGCGCGCCTCATGTACACAAGGTATTTTTTATGCATAAAAATGTTGTACGTTGGTGTTTTTGGCTTGTACATATAGGTAAAATCACATAAAAACCTTATTTATAGCTATATATTGGGTAAATGAAGCTAAAAACTCATGGGATATATATAAAAAAATTATATAATTAGTGTGCGCTTCGGGTACCAAAATCCACGCTTTTTGCGCTTTACGCTTCGCGTGATGCGCTTAGACCTCGTCGCTTTTGTGCAAGGCGCGCTTTTTTAAACCAAGTATACAACCTAGATGACCATTTTTCACCTGTCATATGACCCATGTGAGTGTGTGACCATTTTTGCCTCCTGATAGTCTATATGACACCTCAATGATGTCTGGATAGTGTGCCACCGTGTCACTGGTGGTGTTTGTTTAGGCTTACTAATTATGTGTGAGTTATTCATTTGAATTGAATGATATAAAAACCATGGGCAGTTAGAAGCTAGCATCAAGAACGGAGATTTGCAGAACTTTCCATTGTTGAATGGAAAGAAAGATAGAATCTCAGAACAGGTACTCATCACAAGTTGAATCAGATAATATTTTAAAGTTCGGTTATGTGCACGGGTGTAATGGTTTTGGATTTTTAGGAGACAAGAAAAGATGAACGAAACCTACCTTCCGCAGATGATGAACCAAGAAATAAGATTAGGGATTGGGGGATCCCTAAAAAGCATACTCGACAGGTTGACCATTTGGATGAAGGAGAGGAAGAGAAATCGGAATAAATGTTTTCATCAATACCACTGAAATGGTTTTGAATCCAAGTTCAATTGCTTTACATATTGGAGGTGGGCACATGTCAAACTGGCTAAAAACATACCATACGCGAATCGACTCACAAGATTTAGGCATCACGCAGGTAACCATTTTATTCACGTATTGGAGGTGGAAACGCCTACATAATTTTTGAGTTTGTTATAAGGCGTTTAGACAAGTATTACTTGCTATTCATAGCTACATTTCTACACAAGTTTTGAGTTTGTTACAAGGCATTAAGTTGAGACCTATGCAGAGTTATTTACCGGTCTCTAAACATGCATGTGATATTTTATCCATTACCATACTTTATGAATATCGCCGGTCTCTAAAGATCAATCGTTGTTGCTGGGTTGTTCATAAGAAGTAAACAGGAACACAAATATATAAACCCTGGAAACATGTAACTTTTTTAAACGATATCTGAATCGTCAAAGTCGTCTTCAAAGGAGTTGAAGAAGTTTGCATCAGTAAGCCATTCAGGGCGATTTCGTATCCGACAGCGGAAGAATCAGGGTCAAAGTCCTCCTTTTGAATGCCAATATCTTCTTCAGCCATAAATTTCATCTTTTTCTTTGCCGGACCGATCGAGTAAAGGTTCCTCATCCCAACCACTGCCTTGTATATTCAAGGTCTATATTCCAAAATTCACGGGAAGGTTGTTTCGATATAATTTGGTTTTTAGTAAAGTGTATATTATAAACTAGTAAATTACCCCGCGCGTTGCGGCGGTTTTTAAACGTGACTAAGTACGTAAAGGTAACCCAAGTTAAAAAATATTTTTTTTTTACTAAAATGGTAATTTTAAATTAAAAGTATTTGATACATAAATCAGGATATTAAGTTTTCTTTTAGTTAGTTGTAATATACAGAGAGAAGGAGATAAAATTATTGGCAACAAATACATATATTATATGAGGTTAGACATCATGCTTTAAAGAGTTATACAATTCAACAAATAAAAAAAGACAAAAATGTCCAATTACTACAACGTTTATAAGCTCCAACAAAGCCTAATAGAACCATCACAAACATTGCTTGTTATTATTAAATAGATGTGTAGAAGGATTCAATGAAAAGCTTGGGTTTTATTGAAATTGAATTGGGGTTTAATTAGGTGTTATGAATAGGGGTTACATGTTGAAATGGATATGAAGTATGCATTACACATATATACAATGAGCATTATAGGTTGTACACAAGGGCATAAAGGGAACAAAATGACCAAATATTGAAAATTTATGAAGGGACTCTTCAACTCCCATCTTAAAAATTGTGTAAAATTACCTTCTTACCTATCTCTCCTCCTTAATAAGGTAGTAGAGATAAAGAAACAACTATTGGACTAGAAACTTATATCTCAAGTAACCTAATCTTTACTATAATTATCATTTCTATAATTCTTGAAAAATAACTATTCGAAATTCAAATATTAAAGACTGCTGACCAAATTGTTTGAATCTTTATCCTATTCTATCCGACTTATGGATTAAGGCATTAAGCTAATCCAACCGACTTCTGAATATAGTCGGTCCAACTCAACATTCACCCCTCTAATTTATGACTTGAAATATGTAGGCCTTCAACATTGAAAAAAAAAACCCGAGCCTGACGGATATACCAAAAAACTAAAACATCTGGACCGGGTATACCTGAAACTCGATGTGTATGGAACTTGAGAAAAAATATTTTGCGGATGTAGGACGAGTATGGGATTAGGTGATATCTGACCATGTTACCGGAAAGTATATACCCATAACCCATTTACCCGAACCATGCACCCTAAACATATCCCTTAAAACTTTTAATTTTTATTTACTTTTCCCCTCACCGTTTTCATAGCTTCATTACTTGAAATATATTTTTTTCCTTTTGAGATATATATATCTTAGGGTTGGGTTATTCTACAAAGGCTACAAAAAATGAGAAGGGTGAGAAGGATACAAAAAACACAATAGATAATCAAATATGACACAATGAGCCACAAAATATAACACAGTGCCAAAAAATATAACACAATGCTGAAGAAAAAAGACACAATGAATCGAAAAAATGACACAACGATGAAAGTAAGAAAAAGACACAATGGTACATAAAAGCCACAATGATATAACGCATATTCTAAAAACTACAAGCTAAAACCCCAAAAAAACGAAGACCTAAAAACTAACGACGTAGGGTTCGATAAGACGATTCCAATGCCGCTTGAATGAGTTCAATCGGAGTCCGTTTGATACCTTTCCTACGACTTCCTATTTTTCTTTCACTGTGTATTTGATCCTAACCCATATATCTTAATGATTATTTTTATTTGTATGTTACAAAACTAAAATTATCTTTTGGAATTTATATCATCTTGATCAATGTTTACATATTTTAAACTTTCATAGCGGAATTTAGTTATTCAGTATTTCATAAAAAAATAAAATTAGAATGGTAAGAAAAATGTATTTAGAAATCCCAAAGGGTATTTTTTTTAAGAAACTAATAGGCCATATTAGTGTATGTATGATCATGCCGTTAGTGGCACTTAGATGAGCTATATGAGTTTGTTGCTCTTATTCATGGCTCCTATGTATAGGATTACATAGTTCTGTGTTAATTATTCACTTACATTCTACACAACTGAGAGCTCTTACCTGTCTTTATTGATGATCATGTGTTAGTTCTAGTCACTACATTTTATATGTCTTGCCCTTTTTGAAAATTTCAGACCTACAATGATCGGATGATGTTACCCTCATCGACCAACAACATATAGTTTTAATCTTTGATTGTGGTCTCTAAAACTGGATTGAGCTGGAACATAATAACTAATGAGCCAAATGTGTAAAATAACTAGTGTTGTATTATAAATAAAAACAAGATGAATTTTGTTATACATTTGCTCATTGGCATGATTTATATAACAATGTTTGTTTACAGTTATTTTTACAAGTAGTCTTGCTGCCTGCTCTTGTTTCTTTCATAGGCGACGAGCCAAGGCTGTTGTCCCAAATGGACTAGAAAAGTCAGATGCTGCACTAAGTAAATCAAAGATTCCAGCATATGAAGTTAATCGCTCATACGACAATGCTGTATCCAAAATCTTGGGCCCTTGGTAGGAATGGTAAGTTCTAATGGATGTACAGATTTGTTTCGTTACATTCGAGTTCTTGTTACAAGTGGATATGGACTCAAAATCTTCATCTTATAACATATGTCTAGACCCACAGCAGCTATAAGAAAGATAATAACATTCTCAGAAACACATAGTGCACCACTTAAAGCATTCAAAGATGACTGCCCATCCAGTGTAGCAACTCCTGCACCATAAATTTGCAGCTTGTTATAATTTTTTTTTTTTTACATATTTTGGTGTCTCCCATATAGACATCGCTAACGTGACATGGGTTTAATGACAGACGAGAAATGGTCATAAGGGTCGAACGAGAGCCTGCATGAGGCGGGGTTTGCCAAATCATACAGTCCATATGATGTGTTTGACTGACACATAAACGACAGGGGCGGACCTAATGAAGAAGCAGGTGCCGCGTCCGTTGCAACTCAACTTCGCGCGCGTAGTGGAAAATTAGTGGAAAATTTGTATTTTTTTTTTTTTACGAAATTTGGAAAACATTGCTACTAAAATGATAAAAAATGAAAAACGTTACTACTGAAAAACATTTCTATATTAAACGACTAATGTGATCGCTGACAAAGTCATTCGCCCACATGACCAATTTTTGCCAAAATACCTTTCACAATGCCAAAAGCCGCACAAGTTCCGGTTTTGAGATGAAAATCATCCAAATCTCTTCTAATAATATAGCGGTAAGTAGCACCATACAAAGCACAAGTGACCATGAAGATTGAAGATGAAACAGTTAAATCGGTAACATGAATCAAGGCAAATGGCAAGCTTGCTAAGGTGCCAACAACCGCGGAAATGGCTGCGGCTTTTACAGATTCCAACTTCTCTTCAATAGGATTTGTTTCTGTCTGTCCATCCATCATTGCTCTTGCTTCTGATACTTGTTTCTGAAGTCGTCCAATCTTTAATGAAAAACCAACATTTATGGTTACCATGAAACAACTCATGAATTTATGGTTAGTTAAATAAAAGAATAAAACAGACCTCTGCTTCAAGCTGGTTGATGTTTTCCATGGTTTGTTGTTTCTTGATTTCAGCTTTATCATATCTGTCTAATAGGACCCTACTCACACCATTGTTACTGGCTTTTAAGCTTTTAGGATCAGTAATACCATTGATGTTGTTAAGGGGTTGCTGCATTTGATGGCGAATGAAGGAGATGATGGTGGTGGTGAAAGCGGCTTTAATTTGGAGTGAAATGGAATGTTTGCAGCAGAAATGGGAGTGGGTGTGGTTGCCATGATGTGTGGATAAGTGACTTGCTGCTTTATGGTTCTTAGCCAATTACAGGCGACAAAATTGCAAAATATTCATTAAACTTACTCATAAGGGAAAATTACTAAATTAATCTTTTAAGACTTTTAAGACTGCAATTTGCATCCTGTGGTTTAGAGGTGGATGCACTTTGCACCCATATTTAAAACTTGTCGCACTTTGAGCCACTGTGTTTTTTTTTCATTGCAATTTGCGTCCCTGTGGTTTAGACTTTGCACCCGTATTTGAAACCTGTCGCAGTTTGAGCCACTGTGCTTTTTTTTCATTGCACTTTGAGCCCCTGTGCTTTTTTTTTCATTGCACTTTGAGCCACTGTGTTTTTTTTTTCATTGCCCTTTGAGCCAACACGTTAGTTTGTCGTTTAAATGGACGTTAAACACCACCACAGCTTCGCCACCAACCACTGTTTTGCTTAAGGAACTCTATCCTAGGTTATAGTTTCCTCTACTGGCTAGCGCTAAACAGACTCGGAAACACAAGTATGATTTTAAATATCTCCTGGTCCGTTAAATCAGTAAAGGATCGGAAGAAGTTGATATGATTAGCGTAGTGGTCGACACTGTAAGCTAGGATGAAAGGAAATTTAAACAAAATAGTGGTTGGTGGCGAAGCTGTGATGGTGGTGTTTAACGTCCATTTAGACGAAAAAAAGAACGTAGTGGCTTAAAGTGCAATGAAAAAAAAACCACAATGGCTCAAAGTGCAATGGAAAAAAAACACAGTGGCTCAAATTGCGACATGTTTCAAATACGGGTTCAAAGTGTCTCCATCTCTAAACCATATGGACGCAAATTGCAATGAAAAAAAACACAGTGGCTCAAAGTGCAATAGAAAAAAAGCACAATGGCTCAAATTGCGACATGTTTCAAATATGGGTGCAAAGTGCATCCACCTCTAAACCACAGGGACTCAAATTGCAGTTAACTCTTTTTTTTTTATTCCAATGTAGAAATTTGACAAAAAACTATCGGTTAAGCACTTAAAAACACCGATTAAGCCTTCTAGTCACCAGCTAGCTAAACGTTTTAAAAAGCTGACTAAGCTTTCTAGCTGTCGATTAATCACTAAAAAGACTCCAAGGTGCCAACTAATCCGTTAGCCGCTAGCTTAACATTTAAAAAGCTCTCAGCCGTTGACTAAACACCAAAATGGCAATAAGGAAGGTACGTTTCCTTATTACGTTCCTAATAGTCTATATGAGGGGAATATGTTGTAATTCAAGCTAAATAAACCTATCATGATTATGTGAGCGAGATTGACCTTAACAACAAAGATGAAAAGTTTGAATATGTCATTGGTTATATTGGCATTATGTGTTATTATATTGTCAATACGTCATAGTTTAAATTATTAAAATTCATTTTTTTTGTAATCGGAAGAAAAAGATAATCATTAGGTTGCACGGTATGGCACCTCCATCCACCTCAACCTTTCCCTTTAATAGCGCCCAAACCTTGTTTCCTGGGCACCCGGGGGGGATTATTGTCCTTGCCAACCTAATAACGGACATGAATTAGGTGGCCTGATGGGGGCCAATTCCATCCAACCAATCAAATTTTTTTTTTCGTTTTCTCTTTTTTTAATTATATGGGCGTAGTTATATTTCCCGATAGTTATTGAAGAGTACTTTATTCTTGCATTTTATGACGTAACGTTGAAGCGGCACAATAGAGCCCCTCGGCACTCCGAACCACACCATGTAAGCGTAAAATTGAAAGGGAAGATAAAAAGCGGGATTCGGCCATTTGAAACAAGCAAGGAATGTTTACGGTCGCTACAAAGTTATTATCTCCTGCCAGTCCTAGACTTTTTGTTTCTAAAAAAGCCTTCAGTTTCTCACTCATGGCCGCCTCCACAAATTCGCCTGCTTTGAAAAGGGTCGGCACACACAATGGAAGCTTCCACTGTGACGAAGCACTGGGCTGCTTCATGATTCGCCTCACCAACAAGTATTCCGGAGCCGAAATCGTCCGTACAAGAGACCCTCAGGTTTGCACACCAACTGTTTGTTTTAATGCGCCACTTAAAAAAGTCTTTTTCCCATCATAATATGGCTTGCTGATGAAAATTGTCAATTGGGTTTTACTTTGTAGGTGTTGGAGACTCTTGATGCTGTTCTTGATGTGGGCACTGTGTATGACCCTAGTCGAGATCGTTACGATCACCACCAAAAGGGTTTTGATGAGGTTTTTGGACATGGCTTTACTACTAAGCTTAGTAGTGCTGGTCTTATTTATAAGGTATACTTTTGTGTAATTAAAAAATCAATCAGAAACAGAATCCAATGCAAGTAATTGTTTCTGAAGTATGATAAGTGGCTTTCTTTTATAGCATTTTGGTACAGAGATAATTGCAAAAGAGCTTCAGGTTGATGAAGGGCACCCGGACGTGACAAGGTTATATTTAGCCATTTACAAAAGCTTCATGGAGGTGATGATTATATTAGAAATATCAAATATATGGTTTCTCTTATTTTTTCTCAAAAACTTTTAGGGTACTTATACAACTTACTCATACCTTTAGCTGTCTAGTTTTTCTTGTCTTGTGGTTTCATGGCTTGCTCAAGCTTAATTTAATGGTGTGTACTAGGGGCAGTGGCGTCCCTGAAGATTTAGGTGCACTCTTTACGAGCCATTAAAAATATGCCCCTTAGACCTTAATAAGTTTTGAGTTTTAGATGAGCAGTCGCGCTTATAAATAGGCTGATAAGTTTTTGAGTTTAAATGTGTTGGAGATGTTGCCTTCAGCCCACTTATAGGCTCAGTCGTTTGAATCCCAGTATGATTAACTTGTTGAGCAAGATTAGCATAGGGTTTTAACCCTAATTTAGGCCTATAAATAATCTCTTGTACTTGTAGCTTTTTGCATCACTCAATAAAACAATACCCCAGTTGCCCCCGTGGACGTAGGTCAGTTTAGACCGAACCACGTAAATACTCGTGTTCGTGTGTGTGTGTTCTACGATCCTAACAACTGGTATCAGAGCTCAGGCTCTTGATCAGAGAAAAACACCCGCCAGCCACCTCTGCCGACACCTGACTGTCACCGCCACCCTTCACCACCTCACCGCCGCCGCTGCCCTACCTCTAGTTAGGGTTTCAGTCGCGCACCCCTCTAACCAGTAACCCTTCTGCCGCCACGTCCAAACTAACCCCGGTCAGAGTTCCGACCAAACCCCGTCGCCGCACCTAATCAGTCTCGATTAGGTTTCGGTTTAACCAACCCCAAACCGTATATCACCCGTCTACCAACCGAGCCTAACCCACCATCATCTGCACATAAAACCAGTAGTGAAACAAAGAAAAACACAGACGCAAACCTTGAAGTAGTAGTTGACTTTTTGTTTGGTGAGCACGTTGTTTTTTTTTTTGTTTTAAAGGTCAAGGTGTTTGTTTGAAGTAGTGGTGGAGAAGTGAGGTTGTTTACTTGGAGCGTGTGTCTTTTAGTTTACATCAAGTTTTGATAAAAAGAAAGTAACACCAAAGTTAGTGGTGGAGTTTGTGGGGTTCGTAAAACCTTAGAAGAAAAGGACTAATTTTTTATACAAAAAGGTGGTTAGCTTTTCTTTAGTGGTATTTTTTTTTATTGGTCAGTTTTCTTTATTCAGTACAAGATGATGTCTGAGGAAGGAAAGATCAAGGTAGAAAAGTTTGATGGGAAGAATTTTGGATGGTGGAAGATGCAAATCAAGGATTTGCTTATACAGAAGGAGTTAGATGCTGCACTAGACCCTCCCCCTGCGACCATAACGAAAGAATGGACGAATCTTGACAAGAAGGCACAGTCAACGATTAGGCTTGCTCTCTCCATGAATGTAGCTTACAACATTCTGGAGCAAACCACAGCGCGTGGGATTATGGAAGCTTTGTCCGACATGTACGAGAAGCCGTCTCCTGCGAACAAAGTGTTTCTGATTCGGGAGTTAGTCAATATTCGTATGAAAGAGGGAAGTTCTGTTACTGAGCATATTAATTTATTTAAATCACATTTGACACGTTTGTCTTCTGTGAACTTTAAGATAGATGATGAATTGCAGGCTTGTCTATTGTTATCCTCATTACCTGACAGTTGGTCAGGCACAATCACAGCAGTCACAGGGTCAGTTGAGACTCTCAGTTTTGGAAGAGTTCGTGATTTGTTACTGAATGAGGATTCCAGAAGAAGGAACAATGGAGATTCAAGCTCATTGCTCAAGGAAGAGGGAGAAGTAGTAACAGAGGAGGAAATAAGGGTAGGTCAAAGTCAAAACGCAGGAGCAAGTCAAGACCTGGAAAGCCAAGGAAAGACGTACAGTGTTGGAACTGTAAGGAGTTTGGGCATTTCAGAAGTCAGTGTTCTGAACCTGCGAGAGAGAAAAGGGAGGTGAATGCTACTACATCCTCAGATTCAGAGGATGCTCTTATTTGCTGTATTGAGAGTTCTGTTGAAGACTGGATTATGGATTCAGGAGCGTCTTTCCATGCTACTTTTAGCACGAAGAAGATGAAGAATCTACGAACAGGTAACTTTGGTAAAGTTCGTTTGGCTAATAATCAGAGTCTTGATATTACAGGAATTGGCGACATAGACCTTAAAACTCCATTGGGAACCATTTGGACCTTGAAGAATGTTCGGGTCATTCCTGGTTTGAAGAGGATGCTTATATCCATCGGTCAGCTTGATGATCAGGGATATGATGTTCACTTTGGTAGTGGACAATGGAGAGTTGTTAAGGGAAGCATGGTAGTTGCTAGAGGCAAGAAGAGAGGTAGTTTGTACATGGTTGAAGCATCAGCTGATGCAGTGAACGCAGTATCGAGTGACCAGAGTCAGACAAAGTTATGGCATCAAAGACTCGGGCACATGAGTGAAAAGGGGATGAAGATGCTTGTTGCCAGGGGAAAACTTCCAGAGTTGAAGAAGGCCGAGTCAGAATTTTGTGAACCGTGCATCCTAGGCAAGAAAAAGAAGGTGACTTTTGTGAAGACTGGGAGAGCACCGAAAGCTCAGAAATTGGAGCTTATTCACTCAGATGTATACGGACCGACATCAGTTGCTTCACTTGGAGGTTCTCGCTACTTTGTGACCTTCATAGATGATTCAACACGCAAGGTATGGGTTTACTTTCTTAAACATAAATCTGAAGTTTTCGATACTTTTAAGAAATGGAAATCTGCTGTTGAACTTGAAACTGATTTGAAGGTGAAATGCTTGAAGTCGGATAACGGTGGTGAATATATCAGCAAGGAGTTTACAGATTATTGTGCTGATAGAGGGATTAAGATGATAAATACAGTTCCAGGAACTCCGCAACAGAATGGAGTTGCAGAGAGGATGAACAGAACATTGTGTGAAAGAGCCAGAAGTATGAGATTGAATGCAGGGCTCCCAAAGATGTTCTGGGCTGATGCAGTTAACACAGCAACGCACCTTATCAACCGTGGACCCTCAGTACCGTTGGGATTCAAGCTACCTCAAGAAGAATGGAAGGGTAAAGCAGTTGAGTATGATCACCTGAGAATCTTCGGGTGTAGTGCTTATGATATCAACCCAGAAGGTGACAAGCTGGATGCTAAAGCAAAGAAGTACATCTTCATTGGATATGGGGGTGATCAAATGGGCTACATGCTTTGGGATTTTGAAAGCAGAAAGGTAGTCAGAAGTAAGCATGCTGAGTTCAATGAAGAACAATTGTACAAAGACAGAAACTTGGATAAGTCAAAGGTTCAGAAAGAAACAGTTGAGTTTAGTGTTAAGAATCAGAAGAAAGAATCTGTCACAGGGCCCGTAACAGAATCTGAAGATGACACAGAACCTGAGACTGAAGATGGTGAGAATGAAGAGTCAGCGGGAATTTCTGACAGTGGGAGTTCAGAGTCTGAAGACGAACAGTCTTCACAGCAGCCTGACCAGACTGATACTTCGGTCAGGAGATCCACCAGAGTTTCTAAAGCGCCGGACAGGTACAGTCCCAGTCGTACCGGCCCCTCAGTTAATTATATTCTCTTGACAGAAAATGGTGAACCAGAGAGCTACTCTGAAGCAGTCAAGATGAAGGACTCGTTCCAGTGGGAGCGAGCAATGAAAGAAGAAATGAGTTCACTAGACAAGAACAAGACTTGGGTTCTTGTAAAGCTTCCGCGAGACAAGAAAGCTCTTCAGAATAAATGGGTTTTCAGGGTCAAAGATGAGCATGATGGTTCTAAACGGTATAAAGCCCGTTTAGTGGTCAAGGGATTTCAGCAGAAGAAGGGAGTTGATTATGATGAGATCTTCTCTCCAGTGGTGAAGATGACCACCATCAGGTTAGTTCTGAGTATTGTAGCAGCAGAGAATTTGCATCTAGAGCAGCTAGATGTGAAAACAGCATTCCTACATGGTGACCTTGATGAAGATATTTATATGGCACAGCCTGAGGGATTCCAGGTTATTGGAAAAGAGAACTGGGTGTGCAAGTTGAAGAAGAGTTTATATGGTCTGAAACAAGCGCCAAGGCAGTGGTACTTGAAGTTTGATAATTTCATGGTGAAGTCCGGTTACAAGAGATGTGAAGCCGATCACTGTTGTTATCTAAAGAAGTTCAAAAGTTCGTATATCATTCTACTTCTGTATGTAGATGATATGTTGATTGCAGGATCAGATATGAATGAGATAAGCAAGTTGAAGAAGCAAATGTCCAAAGAATTCGAGATGAAGGATTTGGGTGCAGCTAAACAGATACTTGGGATGAGTATCACCAGGAGCAAGAAAGATGGATCTTTGACACTGTCCCAGGAGAAGTACATCGGGAAAGTGTTAGAGAAATTCAATATTAACAGTGAGAAGACCAAGCCTAGAAACACGCCTTTGGGGAGTCACCTCAAGCTTACCAAAGATCAGTGTCCCAGAACTGAAGAAGAAAAAGCTGATATGGCTAGAGTTCCGTATGCATCTGCAGTAGGTAGTCTAATGTACGCTATGGTGTGTACAAGACCTGACATAGCACACGCAGTCGGAGTTGTCAGTCGGTTTATGTCAAATCCGGGAAGAGAACATTGGGAAGCAGTTAAGTGGGTGCTTCGTTATTTGAAGGGAACGTCAAAGATGGGGTTATGTTTCAAGGGGAAGGATTCAGTTCTCAGAGGTTATACAGATGCTGACCTGGGTGGCTGCAAAGATACATTTAAAAGCACCACAGGTTTCGTTTTCACAGTGGGAGGAACTGCAGTCAGTTGGATGTCCAGACTTCAGAAAAGCGTGGCTTTGTCCACAACAGAGGCAGAATACATGGCTATAGCTGAGGCCAGTAAGGAGCTAGTATGGTTGAAAGCTTTTCTAGAAGAGTTAGGGAAGAAGCAGACCGACTACTTGCTGCACTGTGATAATGAAAGTGCAGTGAAACTTGCTAAGAATCCTGTGTATCACAAGAAGACGAAGCACATCGGGATAAGGTATCACTTCGTGAGAGGATTGGTTGCTGATGGCACAATAAACTTGAAGAATATCTCAGGTGCTAAGAATCCAGCAGACATGTTCACTAAATGTGTGACGTTGGATAAGCTGAAGCTGTGTGGAGCTTCAGCTGGTCTCCAGGAATAATGTTGAGGAGATCGGGGTAACTGGAGGTGCATTGAAGATCAAGGGGAGATCTTATCTACAGAAGTACAGAAGAGATGGTGCAGTTCGTGGTCCGAAGACACCAAGTGGGAGATTGTTGGAGATGTTGCCTTCAGCCCACTTATAGGCCCAGTCGTTTGAAGCCCAGTATGATTAACTTGTTGAGCAAGATTAGCATAGGGTTTTAACCCTAATTTAGGCCTATAAATAATCTCTTGTACTTGTAGCTTTTT
This sequence comes from Ambrosia x helenae, assembly GCA_030844895.1. Lineage (NCBI taxonomy): Eukaryota > Viridiplantae > Streptophyta > Magnoliopsida > Asterales > Asteraceae > Ambrosia > Ambrosia x helenae. The sequence goes on from CM061230.1 coordinate 111,521,893, forward strand.
GCATCACTCAATAAAACAATACCCCAGTTGCCCCCGTGGACGTAGGTCAGTTTAGACCGAACCACGTAAATACTCGTGTTCGTGTGTGTGTGTTCTACGATCCTAACAAAATGAGCAGTTGCGCTTATAAATAGGCTAATAAGTTTTTGAGTTTTAAACAAGTCTCCAATGGGCCAAATTTTGTGCTTGAGCTTTGTTCTTTTAGGGATGGTCTCTGTGCAATTATGTTTTTTGGTTATTTCATGAGGTTGTATGTACTTATTATTCTATGTATTTTGGGTGTTTGTCTATTTATTTAGATATATATAGTGTGTGTTTGATTCTAGCCGGGTCTCTCTGGAAGCAGCCTCTCTGTCTCTAACGATGGGGGTAAGGTTTGCCTACAGGCTACATCTCATCCTCCCTAGACCCTACTAATAGCGTCACTATTTGTGGGATCTTTCTTGGTACGGTTGTTGTTGTAATGGGCCAACTTTTAAGTTTAAAATAGGTTTTCTATTACACACACATATGTATCTAACATATGTATATAGGAATTTTATAAAAAAATGTGCCCTGAAATGTGGTGGATGTCTTGAAATTTCAAATCATTTTTGATTTACAAATTACAATGAGAGATTTATGAAGTTTGTTATATGTTCGCAGATCTATGATTTATCTTGATGGCTACATGGATTGTAGATCTTAACCTAATTGTTAGTTTTTGTTTCCTTATATAATAGGCAATTGATGCAATTGACAATGGAATCAGTCGATACGACACCGACCAGACTCCAAAATATGTGAACAATACCCACTTATCACCAAGAGTTGGAAGGCTCAATTTGGATTGGAATGATCCTGACCAGTCTTCTGAGAAGGAGAATGAAGCCTTCCAACGGGCAATGACTCTTGCTGGCACTGAGTTTCTAGATGTGAGTTGTAGTAGACAAAACTGTTAATAAAGATACATAGAGCTGTTTCTACTTGCTTAGATTTGTCTTGTGGTGTGTACAGAGTGTTCGGTTTCATGTAAAATCATGGCTCCCAGCTCGCACTATCGTCATGGAATGTCTGGCATCAAGAACTAATATTGATCCTAGTGGAGAAATCATGGTTTTGGATAGATCTTGCCCTGTAAGTTCGAATACATTGATAAGCGGATCCTTATATATTCAATTTTTCTCTGACTGCTACTAATCTGATTTCGTTTTTGTGTTAACAGTGGAAACTTCACTTATTTGAGCTTGAACAGGAGCTGAAAACAGAGCCACCTATCAAATATGTTATTTACCAGGTGTGTGTGCGCGTGTGTGTATGTATGTATTTCATGCATTCAACTTAATGTAAACCAAAAACCTTATTAATTTTTTTTTTTTTTTTTTTGGACCAAAAGGATGAAAGGAGTAAAAGCTGGCGGGTGCAGGCGGTAAATAAATCTCTTGATAGCTTTGAAAGCCGCAAGGCTCTTCCTCCTCAATGGAGAGGTTTAAGAGACGATGAGCTGTCCAAGGAAGCTGGGATCCCGGGCTGTGTCTTTGTGCATATGAGCGGCTTTATTGGCGGCAATCATACCTATGAGGGTGCCCTTGCTATGGCTAGAGGCAGCTTAAAGCTCTAAGCTGGCTGGCACAACTTCAACATGACCTCATTCTTATTAGTATGCATTATGACAATCACTCCATTTAAACTTCTATTTTTGTTTTGCAATTATCATATTTTCAGAACTCAGAAGTGTGTCAGCTCTGCAATTTTCGTATTAGGAGAGTCATCCATGTGGTTTTGTTCAAGTTACACAACATGAACTCGAATATGTTGATCTTAGTATAACAACCAATAAGCCTAATAGTATCAAACACAACAAGTTAGTGTTTGAACCTTATGGGGGTTTAAAACAAAATGACCATCTTGCGAAGAATCAACCAGTTTCTTCACAACAGCATTAGAAGCACAATTCTCGACATGTTCTTAACAACTTCACGTATATCTTCTCCTGAACGCAAACTAAATAGGACCGAAACTATATTGATTATGTTTTGTTGCAACTTTCACAAGGTAGTCATGACACGCGTACGGCAAACATTTTTTGGATTCTGGATATGACAAGCATTTACGAAAATCTGACTCATCCTTAAACTTAGTTAGGCTGGTATAGGTGTAAAAACACATGTTTGGATTAGGCTGGTAGAATTGTAAAAAAACTTGTATAGACTTTCAAACCAGTTCTTTACACATGTAAAACCAGTTTGGCCCAAGCTGGTGCCAACCCAACCTGCAGGTTTGTATACCAATTCAATGTTTCAATAGTGGGATCAAAACCACTGCTGAACCAGTTTCAATCCAACCCGTTTGATTTGGGTTCGGATAAGGTTGACATGGGATCGGATCCAAAAAACAAAAACCTCACACAAAAACTCATTCACGGTCGGTTAACTAGTACCCGTAAAACCTACCAGCAAACCACTGCCCGTGTCACCCGGGGTAGTGTTACTGTGCTGGTTGAGGGTACCAACACCGTTTGCTGGGAGTGCCCCGTCCCCTCTAAGTAAACAATAATGCATCTTTCTTCGAATAAATTAGTGTATAAAATGACGAAAAACATACAATAAATCCATACAAATGGACGAACAGACCGGCCGCATGCATAAAAGATAGAAACCTGTTAGATAAATGGACTGGTAGATAAAGAAGGTTATGCGAACGGACCACTAGGTAACGAGATTAGGTAAAGAGATTGGCACGGATAGATCCTCGAGTAAAGGGGAAAGACGACACTTACACCATGAGTATTACCGGAAAAGTAGCCTATCTATATACCGGGTCAACATAATAATCAAATAACCATACTGTCTCAGGCGGAACAGTGCCTTCTGTCACTGTTCACGCCGTTTCTCATGATGACGAGTAATCAATGCTCGAGCATTAAGACCGCTATAAATAGCGGCGTGCAACGATTGGTGAGATCATCAACACACATTTATTACATTCGGACAAGTCTCTACCTCCGATCCACCATACAACCTATCACCCACTTTTATACCTTAACATAGACATGTACAAACCGGTTTTTTTGGCCAAACCGGTCCGGTTTATAAAGCGGATCAGTTTTTTTATGAAGATAAAACCGGGTTTTATCCAAACCAGTCCGGATTTGGAACCGGTTTTTAGCACCAAACACTACTATCTATTGGAATCGATTAGGACCGGGTTTAAAACCGGTTTTTTTTGCTAAACCGGTACTCCAATATCCAAAATACCTTGCTTATACCGGTTTTTTTTTTCTCAAAAAACCGGTTTTTTCCCCAAACCGGTTCTTCTCTCAAACCGGTTTTCAAACCAAACCGATCCACGAAACCACAAACCGCTCATAGGACCGATGTATAGGGTCGGGTTTGGACCGGTTTCTCTCCAAATCGGTTTTTTCTAAACCTCTACCTTTGCAGGTTCATTTATCTTCCTATAAAACCAGTTTATGACCCGAACCAGTTTGACATTAAACAAATTTTGACCGACCCAAACCGGTTTAAGAGGGTGTTTGGGATTGAGTTTCAAAACAACTTATTGACTTATTGGCTTTTCCAAAAAGCCAATAAGTCAATAAGCTGTTTGTGTAACTCAAAAGCACTTTCTGTTTTGACTTTTGGCTTTTGGCTTTTAAGGATGGAAAAACTGTTTTTGAAAAGTTAGAAATCCTGGCTTTTGGCTTTTGGCTTTTGACTTTTGGAAAAAATTACAAATATACCACTCATACAACCAATATTCACAATAAGTTAAGCGAAACACTTAAAAAAACAACAATTTATTGAGTTTTTGACGTTTCTCATCCCAAAAGCTAATCCAAACACTTTTTTTAAAACTCCTTTTCAAAAAGTCATAAGCCAATAAGCACTTTTGACCAAAAGCACTTTTGCATCTCGAAACTCAATCTAAGAGAGTGAGAAACTGACTAAACATCAAGTTGTGTTTGTTTTCCTGCATTGGTAGTTACTATAACATCTACACTGTCAAGTGCCATTCACGTGACCAGTAGTGCTTAACGCTTTATAGATCCCTGTACTGTACATCCAGATGTGTTCACTCTCAGCCATGGCGACTCTCTCTTTCTCCACTTCATCTCTTCACTCCAAAACCCTAACCCAAAAACCCACTTCACATTCCCCTTACCAAACCCTAATCCACTTCCCAAACACCCTTAATCTTAAACCTCTAACCTCCATCACCAACCACAAACCCATAACCATCAGATCCTCAACCACCACCACCAACACCACCACCATCTCCGACACCCCAATCCAACAAACCCTCAAACAACGCCTCAAAAACAACGAAACCTTATACGGCCTCTTCCTCCTCTCCTTCTCCCCAACTCTCGCCGAGATCGCCGCTCTCTCCGGCTACGACTTCGTCGTCGTCGACATGGAACACGGTCCAGGTGGCATTTCCCAATCCCTCGCCTGTCTCCACGCGCTTGCCGCCGCGCGTACTCCAGCCATTATCCGGTTACCCGACTCCGACCCGGCTTGGGCTAAAAAAGCCCTTGACCTTGGTCCTCAGGGTATTATGTTCCCAATGATTGAGAACCAAAAAATGGCTAAAAAAGCTGTGTCTTATTGTAAGTTCCCGCCAAATGGAATACGAGGCTCTGCTCATACGGTTGTTAGAGCTTCTGATTATGGGATTAATAATGGGTATTTAAATAGTTATGAAGATGAGTTGTTGATAATGTGTCAGGTGGAGTCTGAAGAGGGAGTGAAGAAGATAGAGGAGATTGCAATGGTTGATGGGGTGGATTGTGTGCAAATGGGACCGTTGGATTTGAGTGCTAGTATGGGGTATTTGTGGGACCCGGGCATAAGAAGGTGAAGGAGATGTTGAGGACGGCGGAAAAAGGCGTGTTGAAGACGACGGGGAAAGGGGAAGGGGTGGGGCGTTTTTGTGTGGGTTTGCGATGCCGCATGATGGGCCGGAGGAGATGAGGTTGCGTGGGTATCATATGATATCGGGGGCGGTGGATATTGGGTTGTTTAGGACCGCGTGTGTTGAGGATGTGAAGAGGTTTAAATCGTTGGCGAGTGATGGAGAAGGGGATGGAGAAGGGGATGGAAAGATGGTGATGATGATGAGAAGTATTGGAGTGAATGATATGTTGGATTTGGATTTGGATTTGGATTTACGTTTATGTTTTAGTATCATGAATTGGTGTTCTTGTTGGGTTGTTTTGTCTCATAAATAATCAAATGCAGCAATTGGTGTGATCAGTTGCGAAACGAAAATGTTATCGTGTGGTTGTCATCTCAAAGTCAAGATTCGCTGGCTTTGATACAGCTGATATGCCGTCATCAATGAAGCTAATTGTATGCAGTATAAACTACCACATTGTTATTGTATGTGTAAGCAATCGATGTTTAGAATCCTGCCCTGCTTGCGTGTTGTGCATCCCGAGCAAATGATTCAAGCTTTTCTGGTCATTGGACTGATCCTCTTCAACAATGGGTACATCTTAATCGTTTATTTTCAGTTTTTCACAGTAAAATTTAGAAACCATTTAGTGGATAGTTTCTCGAACCTCCAAAGCAATGTCATTCTCGTTAACAATTGACAATAAGACAATGCTCCTTGCTATGATTGAGCCAATGACCCGTGTTACCTGTTATTGTCCCTCTGAAGTTGATTCGTTATCACCTGTATCCCTACCACAGTTCCAAACTGCATTTTCAGAAAAAAATTGTTAGCAAAACAATTTAGAAAAATATGTATTTGGTTTGATGAATAAATTAATTTTCTATACCTTAAAGACCAATAGACCATAGTTGAAAAATTCATACCACTCGCCTCCAAGTTCCATCCCTCTCCCGGTTACCAGAGAAAGATAAGATGGTTTGTCCGCAATGGTGCCATAGGGTAATTCCATGTGAATTTCCCATGGTGAAGCAGCCATAGGCACTCCATACTGTCCTGTGGTTCACCAAGCTCCTTTTCTGAACAATACTCGGCATGTTGAGACTTTAATGGCTTGGAAGGAGGGTGAATACCCATCATCATATGTGGCGCATATGGTGTTGAATCAAGTTCATAATGAACATAGTTGCAGGTCCGTAAAATAAATTAAGATAGTAGATTATCTGCAACATCATTCAATGTGAAAAATAGACCGAGAAAAGAACAATCGGCCATAATTCATATCCCTGTGGGTAGAAATTAAGCGCCAAAAATGCACCTGATCAATTACCCAAAGTCACTATGCAGCTAAAGCTCATCCAAACGGGCGACTAACCTTTTCACAAGAGATGAAAGAACCAGATTGACGCCTGCAATCTTCTTTCGTCAAATATTATGAGAACCACCTTTGCTTTTGACCTGATTGAGTCAATCACCCACTGTTCTAGAGCTTTGCTGAAATATTGCTTTACCACCGCTTAAATTATTCACATATGATTCGATCTGTTTACTATCTGTTCTTTTGTGCTTTCTTGAAGCAGACCAGCCCAGAACTGAGGTTTTGGGGTTAACCTTAAGCGATTACTCAACTTTTGATTTACATAAATACATAATCGATTATTTTGTCATTAGATGCTTTAGTATTTCTTTTCGATTTTGTTAGTTTGGTTGATGTTCTTTTAACTTCCTTTTGGTCATAGATGATTTAGTTTTTCTCATCGATTGTGGTCAAAGATGTGTCGTCTTAGTGGAGACCCGTAATCTGTTTTAAGGAGCGTGTGATTTAACACGATTACTCGCCCAATCAAGCACTTCGTTAGATTCCTACATATGCTAGTTATTTTAAACATTTTCCAACTATCTCAAGGTTTCAAATTTTTAAAGCAAGAATTGATAAGTCTATTAAATATTTGTGATTTTATATAAAGGAACATATGCTATTGAGCAAGAATGTTACAAACATATATGTGATCACTATATTTGTATGCTTTTCTTAGTGGTGTCACTATGGGTAAATTGGCCCAACATATTAAAATCAAGATTCAAAATGCCAAAACAGGACAATCCTCCACAAAAACACCAGGAGCTGTAGGACAAGAAGCATGAGGACACCCATCAAGATCATTCCCCCACCAATACAAACCAATATCCTCCAAACCCAAACAAAGGTACAACAACACGCCCATAAACGCCAACCCTGCATCCAAAGCACCCGACAACACATAGTTATGCCTTTGCCAGACATCAGGCTTGTATCGAAACATCACAAACCCTGATAAAAACCCAACAAATATCCAAGCCGTGTAGTTGACGGCCGTAGCTGGAGGCATATTCCATGTAGCACCAATCAACACTGGCATGTTTATCAGTGTGATCCAGTGTTGGTTTGGGAAAGCCCTGTGTGCTAACCAAACCAACACCGGAGCAATTGCTCCTATAAGAAAAGCCCAATTGATCATGGTGTAAGTCCCTTGATCTCCAAAGATCTTCCGGGGCCCGATCAAGCCCCATATAACCGATGCATCGTAGAACACGTGATCACTGGGGCATGTCAGACATCAGACGATGGATCACATAAGTCTGGAATCGTTTCCATTAACCACCATGCGGTGCATAAGTACACCAAAGCCGCAATCAAGGTTCCAACAACTTGTGCCATGAACATTGATCTCGGTGGGATCTTCATGTAGTGACCGAGCTTGAAATCTTGAAGGAATGTCACTGCCTGTGTCATGCTAATGTAACCATACACTTTGAAGCACACATTAGCAACTGGATATCCTGGATAGATGTACCCGATTATATACTCTGTGATAATGTTCAAACCTGGGGCCTGAAATCACACCATATGCCTGAGTTTACAGCTATAAAAATTTACAAATCCAATCAAAAGAGATGAAAACTCACCTGGTTAGTGATGGCAGTCAGTATGCCGATAGGGAGAGTGAAGAAAATGGCAATTGCGCAAGCTAATAAGACGCCCCACCATCGCAACTGAAGCTGCTCATTGTAATACTCGCATGCAAATACGGCGAGAGATATGTTTACAAAAAGTATGCACCAAAACCACCATTCAGGTACTTGCTTATACTTGCTCATTAATCTAGTGTGTATGTCCACTTTTTTATCTTTAAAACTTGATTTGCTTTGCTCCCATATCTCACTGTAATAAACCAATAAAGAAATCAGTTATGACAGGCCTCAGCTTCTACTATTGACCCGTTGACCCGTTTGAGATAAAACACACCCAAATCGACCCGTTAACTTGTGTAACTTACCTTCCATGGAAGAGAAACACATGAACCACCATGGATGCAAGAGCAGCAAAGCCAACACCATAAGTCATGGCGAAAAACGTGCTAATATACAGAGGCCCTTGTTGTTGATAAGCATCATCATCAAAGTGAAAATTCGAGTCAACGATGGCTGTAATATTGTACTCTTGGCCGTCGGCGGTGAAAAGTCCATCCGAAAAGAACGGGAAGTTCTTGGCATTGTAGACATTGAACCAGTAAGCAAGGGGAGTGATGACATACATAACCAAGAAGAAACCAACAGCAACATTGGCTGTGGCAAACCATGGGCTTGCTAATGGGCTTCCAAGGTATGCAGAAATAGTTGACCAGTCTAGCCCAATAGCACCTATACCAAGCCCATGAAGTCCAGATCCTATTTGTTGGGCCATGATTGATGAAGGGAAGATCCAGCAGACCCATGAAAGAGAGGTTAACATTTGGAAAAGGTATCCAGGGAAGATGTAGTAGGCAAAACTGCATGTGAATGCAATTAGAAAGAACTGTGTACGTGTCACTCCCCCTTTGGGCCGTTTTTCTTGCTCATGTAAAGCCCTGTGAGTAAATCACATATTTTTTGTTACCTTAATAAAACGCGATTGATTATATTATTGATATTTCATTCTTTTATCCTTTTGGCCCAAAAAAAAAAAAAAAAAAAAAAAAAAACTAGATAAACTTTTGTTATATACAAAATATCAGATCATGTTATAAGATGCTTGAAAAAAAAACATTTGTTGTTAGCTTGTATTTAGTTTTTCTTTAACTGCATTCGTAATAAATATAATACGCAAAGCGTTTCTCATGTTTTTTTTAACGACAAGTGATGCAGCCGGTGGAGCTTCGCCTAATATTCTAGGTCAGCCTGTACTGATTACCCATCTCACCTGAATTGGGAATCTGTGAAACCCCTATATGTGATAAATATGGCTTCGACCTATATCGAACCCTGAACCTCCACATAAACTCCACCTTAAATATACAAACAAATAATATGTAGTATTGTAAAAAAAATATAAATGTGCCGAGTTAATTGTGAACCTCCACATGACCCTACGTTTAGAACGTGCCGAGTCAATTGTGGACCAACCCACATCTTTTTGTTTTGTGTTGTTTTGGCTCCAATATTAAAAAAATTATTGGACTAGAGACTTTCACATGACACTACTTTATTTAAAAAAATAATAATAACATTTTGGAGGGAGAGGCTGTATGGATTACAAAAATTAAATTTCAAAATGTATAGTTTTGAAAAAACAAGTAGTTAGGTACCTGAACAAAGAAACTTGAACGAGATTGGATGGCCACCACATCTCAGCTGGCTCCACTAGATACCTTCTGAATATTCCAGCCCATCCAAACCCTAGCACCTAGGGATGTTCATCGAATCGAATATGAGTTATTCCATTAGTTCAGATCATTTTTATTCAGATTGGATTTCTTTTGTCACTATTAACCAATAACCATATTAACCAATAACCAAACCAATCCGAATTCACAAGTTTCTAACAAAACCGAATTCAACTGATTAAACCTAATAAATCGGCTTAATCAGTTTAGTTATCCAATTAAACCGGTTATTATTCAATTTAAATTTGATTCAATGGTTATAGTCCGAATAAGCAAAATTTGCGAAACCAGTAACCAATCTGAAATAGGCCAACTAACAACCGAACTCGTTAGGGGTGTTCGTCGAATCAGATATTGATTTATTCCATTATTCGGATCGTTTTATTCAAATTTGGAAGTTTTTCTCACTAATCGATAACCGAACCAATCCAAATTCCAAATTCACAAGTTTCTAACCAAACCGAATTCAACTGAAAATAAATAGGTTTAATCAGTTCGGTTATCCAATTAAACCATTTATTAATCGGTTTGAATCCGATTCGGTTCGGTTGCTATCATCCGAATAAGCAAAATTTGTGAAACCAATAACCAATAAAAAATGTAAATTCACAATGCGGATACGGTTAAGAACCAAACCGAAAACCGAAATCACTAATCGAATCAGTTTTTTTAGGATACGGTTCGGTTTTCGGTTTTTATTTCACACATCTAGTCGTCATAAGACTTAACTATAAACGAAATTTAACTACCTGAGTTGTAAGAACAACGATGAGTGACACAACAAAACTCATACGTTGCTTATAAAAAATCTTGACACCAGTAACCACATGAATCGCATAAACCGTACCCGCTCCAGAGTTAGCAAAAATAGTGATCAACACATGCTCCTTAACATTAAACGGTCCAGGGTTCATAGTAAACTCCCAACGTGACCCTTTAAAAAACACCCGATCACTTAATTTGGCCGCCATAAGTTGGCCCAGAGGCACCACAGCAATCTGTGCAGATATAGCAGTGATGCTTAGAGGCTCCGTACGGTACCAAAAAAACTGGTTGAGGAACGACAACAGGATACAGGAAAGTGTTCCTAGGACCCACATTCGGAAGGTGAGGACAGGAAGTGAGGTGTCGTCGGTGGTAGGTACGGTCATTGCGACCTGCTTGATCGGAGAGTTGTCGTCATAGATAGGCTGTAGGAGTGGAGCTTGGAGTTGATGATGGGAGGAGTGATGTTCCATTTGTGGCTGGGCTGTGTTTGTGAGTTGTGTTGTGTACTTTTGTGTTTGGTGTTTTGGGATTTTGAATATGAATATTGATACTTGAGGAAGAGCCAGCTCACCTAACAACATGTTTTTAACACGAATACCGCTCGTGATTACGTGGACCAGAGAATACACTAGGTAAAATGGTAACAAGTGTATCTAGGGATGAGCTCGGGACGGTATCGGTACTAACCGATATCGATCCCGAAAATACTGATCTTAAAAACTCCCAAAACTTAATACCGATACCGAAAACAAAAACCTCTAAATGTGAGTACCGATACCGAACACCGTCAATTCGGTACGAGATTGGTTTAGGATCGGTATCGGTTCGGTATTTGGTGCAATATGCTCATCCAAAAGTGTACGGATAGCATTAGTTTAGTATATGTATCAAAAATACCAATGCCGGATTTTAATAAAACTGTGTACTTAATACTACACCGAATATATTGGTATTGTACCGGTATGGAAATCGGTAATACCATTTCGGTACAGTACCTGTTTTAGTACCAATTTGTTTTTTGATTTTTCGAATACTCCAATGATACCGGTATCATTGCCTGTACAAGTACCAAAGACTTTAAACTAATACATATATCAATGCGGTACGAGTACAAAATAGGCTAAATAGCCACGTATACTGGTTTTAAATAAAACTATAATACCACAATACAAAAAATAATACGTAATATCACATTCGGTATCAATACCATTTTTACCAGGCTGCCACCTCATCCAGACGTAAGCCCTTGACAGTGGTCTACCCCATTTTACTACTTCAAATTACATATTCAAAATAGAGGCATTGAAGCGGTTTTTTACACTGCAAAACTTATTTATTTAAAAAAAACCCTCAGTGCTTTTTTTTTGTTTGTTTCAAAACTCTTAAAAAACATATATTATATGCCCTAAAATTCTCAAAAAATAAAAAGCTTGGGAAGTATGATTTTCTTAAATTAATGAAAGCATGTTTTGCTGACATGCCATTCGTTTAAGCTATCTCCTCATTAAGTGTGCCACATGGCATTAGAGAGGGCTTAAAAAATACCTTTGAGTGACACATGACACTAAGTGAGGGCTTTCTCCAGTTATTTCCTTTCAAAAGTCTTTTTTTTCTCATGTTTTCCCCACAATTTTTAAACGTTAATAATTTTTATATACGATATTTTTTCTGAAAAACAACACCAAATTAACGAGCGTTTTATTATCTTTTCAACGAGTACCATAGCGCTATACAGAAAAAAAAAACCTTTTTAGTGGGTTTTTTGTTCATACAGGAAAAAAACACAGTGTGTTCATGTAATTCATTAATCATGTCTAGGCAAGTCACTAATCATGTTAAAATCACTAAATAGAAATTATATTTTCATCCAGAGCATAATAGGTTAAAACCACTCAATTTCAAACAAAAAAAAGTCACACGTTCAAGACAACCGCCTCGCCTCAATCATGCTCTACGATGGTCGCGTTTGCCTCTGCTACTCATCCAAATGTACATTTCCTTTTTAATATACATTTTCATTCTTATTCTCATGATTAAAATTGTTGTTTTCTCATATTTTAGTACATTAATTTCTATATTAAATCATAACACACATTTTATCACTTTATATTAGATTTGTCTATACCAGAAAACTTTTGGGATATAATCTAGTTTTTGTAGTATTAAATTTAGATGTTATTCATGATAATTAAAGCGAATTTCCTAAATTAGCTGGGTGTAAGTTAGGCGTAACTCTTTTATATACGCACGGTTGTGCTCTCTGTTTGATGGTGTTATAGTCTTATTAATTAAATGTATGTTGTGGGGTATAAAGGTAAAAAACACTTAGATTTAAATAAATGTTCTCATTAGATAATAAGCCAAACCTCGAAAATTGAGAGGAATTATCGGGAATTCCTTCCACAACCGTCTACCACAATTGAACAATTGAAAAACACCAACAAACTCCATGGATAAGAATGTCTAGAAAGTCGACGAGATCAATAAACTTCTGCTTATTTGAAATTTTCTAATACAAGATAAATGAGAGGATTAAGGACAAATTCTATACATGGAATAAAGCAAATGGCCAGGGACAAGAATCGTGGTGATGGAGCTATAATTGTGGAGTGCTTTTTAGTGTTGTAGCTTCGTAGTTCTTGGTATTGTGTTTTATGTTTACTATATAATCCTATTGTGTTATTTTATTTGGGAAGGGATGTTTGATTGGAAGAGTTGTATATTGAATTATTGATGATCCGGTGGTCACGGGTCATGCAAAACCTAAATAACTTAGGTAGTTAGGGTAAATAGGGTATCAACCCAAGGAGCATGTGGTTAGTGAATGTTGTTTAGTTGATTAGAAAATGATGCTTTTGAAGATGCTATGTGATTTATGAAGTTTGCAATTTGTTCATTTAAGAATTTGATTGGAAGGAATCGTGATTAAATTGACAAAACTTGAGATTAAGTTATAATAAAATGGTAGAAAATAAATTAGATTGCAAGTAGGGGTGTTCATCGGTTTGGTTTACGGTTTATTTGGTTTATTCGATTCGGTTTATTCGGTTTTCAAAATTTTGTACCTCAAACCAAAAACCAAACCAAACCAAACCAAATTAGGAATATGAAAACCAAACCAAATTCAACCAAATTGAATTCGGTTCGGTTTCGATTTAAAACCAAACAAACCAAATTAGGAATATGAAAACCAAACCAAATTCAACCAAATTGAATTCGGTTCGCGTTGCGACGGGTGTCCCGACTGATATCAAATTCAATTATGTTGTCTATCATACCGTAGATGCATATTTTGGTGTTGGTCATGGTGAATATGATCCAGATCATTGTTCGCACACCCCTAGTATATACACCACAAGTTGACATCACGAAGTTCTTGCAGTGTATCATTCCTTGTTCTTTTATACCAGGTAGTCTACCATTATTGTCTTTATCATTTCATAGACATATATATAAGAATTAAAGTACACTTTTCAATCTTATTGTTTTGGTTAATGTGAATGCTAAAGCCTGTATGATTGTTTTAGGTTGTCATCAATGGCCAATATGCTTCCCTACCAACTTAACGATCCGTTAGAATGCATAATAATAAGAATATAAGTAACAAATTAACTGAATGGATGGAGGATCCTTATGTTGGCTTAAACTTCCTATAAATAGTCACAAAATCATGGAGGGCATATGTAAAGAAGACGTTGCATATAGAAAACCAAAATTAATATGGTCAATAAACCAAGCAACTTTATAATTTAAAACTATAACAACTAAAAGTTAACTAAATTATGCTCAATAAACCAACCTACTTTATAATTTAAAACTAAAACTTAATTAGCTGTGCTCAAAAAACCATGAAACTTATTAATTCTAAAACCATAAAAGCCGAAAACTTAACAATTATGATAAATAAACCAAGCAGCTTATTGTTGCGATAGTATGTAGGCTTCAGGCCATATGGATAGCTGTGAATTAGGAGAGTAGCTGCAAAAGCCATTTACTTTGAAGGTAGGTGGGTTGTAATTAATGGGTTAAACCGGTCGTAAACAAGTTGGCGGGCTGGCATGTTTATTTAAACGGGTGGGTGGCTTAATTGTTTGATTAAACGGATTAAACATGTCAACACCTATTTAGGCATATTCCATATCCACCAAGGGGATTGGTTTAGAAATATATACCAGTCCCATTCATCCTATCATTAAACCCATGCCTGATGCCCCTAATGATTATTGATAACAAACCAAACAACCTCTAAAATTTAGTCCATATCCCCATCAAATTGAATACTTTCAAGAATCTTAACTATTAGAGAAGTCATACACAAAGGTTTGACTAACATACAAAAATTAACTTTTCTAGTTTCTCTTGTGCAACAAGCCTTTGCATCCTTGCAATTATAAATATCCTATAATTTTGGGACACCTCGTGCCTTTTCTTCACAAATATCAAAATAGAATCAGTTACGAATATTGCAAACCATCTAGGCTATCAACATGATTTTCAAGAATTATATATGGATTGGATTAATGATTACCTAAAGGAAACAAACAATTGCACAGACACTTGATCCATTTGGATTCTTCACTGAGCTTGCCTCCATGCTAATGAACATTAAAAAACTATGAAGCACTACACTACAATAATATGACTTCTGTTCTTTTAGTGCCAACGATTTCACATAATTATTTGTTGAAATGGTTACCTAAGTTGTTGCTGATAGTCCATAAACACGATAAAAAACACAATGAACATGAGACTATGAACACGGATGATGGTCACCAATATTCCAACTTGCAAACGCCTAATCCAATCCTACAATATCATTTCATCATAGCAATCTAAACGTTACGATTATCAAATCCAGCAATTGTTAGCCCAAAAATTTGGTTAAACATCACCAACCAAGCACGTATGACAAAAAAACTTGAATTTTACAACAATCCAGCTTTTTAAACCAAACCTTTTACATGGAAATAAATATATTTAAATGAAGAACACAAATACCTTTTGCGTTCTTTTGAGGTATGAACAAACGAAACGCTTGGATCGACCTGAATTTCTTCACGATTTACAAAGTAACTCACTGAGAATTTGCTAGTGCTGTTGACAAACTAACAAAACGAACAGGTCGCTCTCTTTGTGATGATATATATTTCATCCATGAGACAATAACCTGGCAATTAAGAGAAGAAAAAGTAAAGCCTTAATCCAAAATGAGCACATCTACAGGGTACATGAATAGACACAAAATAAACAAACTATGAACCAAACATCACTGAACAAATAAATATTATTTTATACGAATAAGGAATCAGCCCAATTGAAATTCAAGAAGAACAATTAATGAAACAAAAATTACCTCGTAATGGTTCTGCATATCGAATCACAACTGCAAATTAAACAAGCCCTAAAATTCAACAGATAATAAATCAAATAAGAAGGGAAAAATCAACAAATATGTATAACAGAACAAGAACTTAAACACCAAATCAATTAAACCGAGTCAGATACAACCAAAACTGGGTAATTTCATCATACATAGATTTTAATTGAAGAACAAAAAGAATTATAATATAATTCAGAGACTGGTAGAGTAGTAACTTACTAAGGAGAAATGATTCATCAGTTTAGACGATGCAATACGGATGGATGGAACTGAAGTATAAATTCATGTTAGCAACCAGGGGAAACAAAGAGACCGAATTAAATTTTATTAGTTTGAGTCTTCAATTAGCTTATTCAATGATTGCTTTGGTCAGTTACTAAGGTGCGTAGGAGATGAGAATGGCATCACATTGATGTTTTCAATCGATTGGTATACACATGAGGGCAGAGATGGAATAGGTTTTTAGGATGGGAGGTATGGGTCCATGGTTAATTTACATCACTAACCTTGTAAGTGTCTTAATTTACCATTAAGTGACTAATTTACCCCTATAAAATATGCTTTATTTTCTTATACTTGTTGCTTTAAAAAATGTACCCATGTCAAAATTCCAATATGGTACATCACTCCTCCTTTATAATGTATTATAGATATATACTTATATGTTCCAAAATCCGAAAAGAAAGTTTGCAATAAATATAAACCAAAAAAATCAAACCACGCAAACAGAAACATCATAAAAATAAGAAATAGTAAAATGAACCCTAGTTTACTAGTTTATACTCATATTATTACCTCTATAAATTGGTGGGCTTTATTTATTTTGGGTTGGGTTTAATATTTTGGGCTTATATATTATATATGAGTTATTAAATATTATTATTTTTATTTAATAATTAATTATTTTACCGGTTTATTTGGATATCCAAATAAACCAAATAAAAAAAAATGTAGAACCAAAAACCAAACCAAACACCGAATAAGCAATTCGGTTTCGGTTAAAACCAAACCAAACACCAAATTCATTGTTCGGATTGGTTTTTTCGGTTACGGTCGGTTCGGTTTTTGGTTTTTATTTGGTTTTCGGTTTTTCTGAACACCCCTAATTGTAAGCAAATGATTAAAAAGATCACACCTAGGGTTCAACAATGAAGTCTAAGTTTATCACAAATGGGTCAATTAATTATGATGCAATTGGTGTTAACGGATTGATTGTTCAATAGGCTTAGGTATTAAGAATCATCAACATTCAAAGATGGACAATAATATACTTCATTACATTAGAACATACAACCCTATGCTTGTGTAGAGCAAGAAACCATGTTCATGACATTAGAAAATGACACAAGATCAATTAACTAAAATGGCTTCAACATAAGATTAATCACAATCTAACAATCAAAAGTTTAAATGTAACATCGCGTTATTTTTACTTTTCATGTATTTTAAATTCTATACTTAACAAATTCCAAGTTCGCCTTTATTCGTTTCTTTTATGGTACTCATACCAATTCGTGACGAGTCGTCATTATAATTTATCGTATTGATAAATTTAGACGTTATAACAAGAAACTCATTTAGTTAAGATCTTAATACATAGTTATTTTATTTTTTTAAAACAAAACATTTAATATTAATACTCTACAATTAAAAAAAAAAAAAAAACCGTGTATGACTTTTTCTCCAAAACAATATTACAATATTTTTTCCAAATTTTGCCGTTCATTTTTTTGTTATGTAATTTTTATTATTATTATTTTTTTCTTTATTTCTTTTGAAGATATAACCCCCACTTAACTCACTCTCAACCACCTCTTAACTCTCTTAATTACCCAACCACTTTACCCCACCTATAAATACACCACTCCCTACCCATTCTAACACTTGCTAAGTCTCAAATCCTCTCTAAACCTCCATATTCTTCAAGAAATCCTAAGTGTTGGAAGCCAACTTCTAAGTGAGTTTTCTCATTTTAAACTCCAACTTTCTTCTTCCTTCTTCATTTCTCCTCTTCTTCTAACCCCTTGGGGAAAACCTCTAGGACCTTGCTCGTGTTTGCTATGGCAAATGAATACGAGTAGGACACCAAAATGAGGCCTCAAAGGTGGTTCATCTTCTATTGTTTTTATGCACTAGAAGGTTAGTTGAAGGGATACCAACCAAGTTCACCAACAACTTAATGTTGGATAGACTTGTGCTATGGTTAATGGTTGACAAAGGAAAGCCAAGGCTCTTCCAAACTAAGTCACCATACACTACTTTAACCCTATAGTTATATTATGTAAATACTAAAATATATACTTTCAAAACTCTATTAATCTATTAACTTGGAAGGTTTGCGGATACATCCCTACCTTACCAATACTTGACTCTCATGACCATTCGAATCACCTTTATGGTGGTTTGTGTTTTGGTTAGCCTTAAAGGCACTACTTGACTCTCATGACCATTCGAATCACCTTTATGGTGGTTTGTGTTTTGGTTCGCCTTAAAGGCAATGCATGACTTCCTTGTACTCTTGAATCTTCCTCCGAATCTAAATTCTTTTTTTTTCTTTTCTTAAACTCTAGTCTAACCGGAGCTAAAATCCTCATTTCTCAAGACTTGTTTTTGAGAACGTAACAAACGCACCCTAAGGTGAGTTCATACTTGTCCCCCTTTTATTCTTTATTCTTTGGGGCTCAACATGTATCACTATCAAAACTTAAACGATTTCATACTCTTAAACTATCATGCTCAATCTATTAAACATACTTATATGCTAGTTGCCATGCTTACGATTCTTAGATACTTAGACATAAATCATTAACTATTATTAGCCCACTTAACATGTATAGCGCTATAGGACTAGCACACCGCCCCCTTTATGGGTCATTGTTAAGATTTAAACGGCCTAGCATGAATATGCTAGGTATACGCTGTGGTACTCGCGGGTTTGAGTTATGTTCTTTGTATGGTATGTATGTGCGATGCTATAGTATGAGATTCGAGTAAATCATTCTAATTACTACGTATGTAAACCAAAACTAGTATGCTCACCAATGCTTTATGTGTTGACGGATATTTTATACATGTTGCAGGAAATATTTATTGCAGGACATTCAAGAAAACTACTCTAGTTCAAGTTATCATATTCTTGTTGTTGTATTTTTCGTTATTTGAACTACTTGTATTTCTATTTTTAGACAATAAATGAAATTCTATCTTTAAACTATATTGTCACAAAATCTAGTGTCATGAAGTCTTTGAACAATCTACCACTAAGTCTCACCTCGATGATTCTGCCATCAGTTGGGGTGTGACATTAAAGAAATACCCAAATGTTAAACCCTAGATCTTCAATTGTTTACTTCCCAAGTGTGATACAAAGAGATTTAGCCAAGCATGGCCATAAAGTTCTTCAAATCTTGTGTTCTTCAATCTTCAATCTTGGATCTTCAAGAAGGTGATGAAAAGATGAATGTAGGATCGATTGGAATGATTGGACTTGATTAGGAATGTTGAAAAATTGATTAGGAATGATTAGGGTTGATTAGGAATGATGAAAGATTGATTAGGAATGATTAGGGTTGATTAGGAATGATGAAAGATATGTTTCTTGGTTAAGGGAAGTCATTTTTACTGATTCCATTCGTAACCCCCGTCATTAAAGTGCAAATTAATGCTGAATTTTGAAGTGTTGTCTGCAACTGGGTAGCCTACGCCAAAAATGAAGAAACCTATGCCAACGCCTACGCCAATGGCGTATCCTACGCCAAACCCAGTTTGACTCATCTGTTTTCTGCTGCCCTACGCGACCAGTTGCTCTCCACCTACGCCAATGGCGTAGAATACGCCAAAAGTGGCGTAAGATACGCCAAAACCACCATTTTTCTTGAATTTGGATTTCCCAACTTGTTTTGGCTCCCATATCTCATCCGAGCATCTCCAAAACTCCATATTTGCACTTTTAAGTTGTCAAAACCTGAAAATCATAAAACCCATCAACGTAGTGCTATTCCACAATCTTTTATATATTAATTACCTATTTTGGCTTTGTTAACTCGCGTGCTTTTACTAACCCATCATATATCTCTAATAGTGTGTTTTTTTTTAAACTTTAACATTCTTTTTTTTTCTTTTTGTGTGTAATGTTAAAAGACAATGTAAACCCAATGTAAAACACAATCGGTTTTATGTTTAACCAATAACGTTAAAACATAATGGGTCTATGTTAAAAGATAGTCTTGTTCTTGTTTGTGTGTTTTATGTTTAAACGATAGTTTAAACAATACTTGTTTTGTGTTTTTTTGTTTAAACGATAGTGTTGAAATGGATTTGATTTTAAAAACACAAACGAATATGGGTTGGTGATAAAACACAACACGCAGACAGTGTAGTATGTGTGGATACTTGTTTGTGTGTTTTTATATTTAAGCGATAGTGTTGAAACGTATTTTATTTTTATAACACAAAACAAATATGGGTTGATGATAAAACAAATATGCAGACTGTGTAGAATGTGTGGATACTTGTTTTGTGTGTTATGTTTAAAAGATAGTGTTGAAACAAGTTTGATTTTGTACAAATTGTTTATAAACTTTGAAATAAGAATCCCAAAAATCACTCATCAAATAATTAACAACCAAAATTTCTTAAATCAAGTTTATGTGTATATTTGCCTAATTAACCTTGCCCCTAAATAAAACTAATGCTACGTGTCGCCTTAAGAGGCCTTCTTATCCTTCTCACAATAAAAGTCCTTTGTACCCGAACACACACACACACACACACACACACATATATATTTATATATGTATATATATGTAGGGTAGGGATCATATGAGAATCAACTTTAAGGAGAGAACCAAGAAACCAATATGAATAAGAGGTATTTTTGTAAATATGAGGGGTGTATACAAAAATCCCTCCATAAAAAAACTAAAATAAAAAATCTAACCTAAAAAATAAAAAAACAAAAAAAGTAAAAACACCAAAATGATTATCTAGTAATGATATTTTAAAAAATAAAATAAAAAAATAAAAAAAATTGGCTTATATTACGTCATGTCTGATGCACATGTGCATTTCGCTATTATATATACAGACATATACTGTATGTATATGTGCATTTCAAATAATAGATCACACTTTTGAATAAATGATCAATTATCATAATTAAATGAACATTAAATGGACGTTACCCACCCCCTAAAAACATAAACTCACCCCCCGAAAAACCTAAACCCCCACCCCCAAACCTAAAAACTAAACCCTACCTCCACCCCCTAAAAACCTAAACCCACCCACCCTCACCCCTAAAAAACCTAAACCACCCATCCCCTACCCCCACCCCAAACCACAGCCGTGAGATGCACATGTGCAACTACCCCCCCCCCCCCCACTACCACCAAAAACTTAAACTCTCCACTCCATCTTCCAAAAAACCTAACCCCTATCCCACCACACCTAAAAACTAAACCCTAAAGCTAAACCCATCAGAAAACCGTAACTATAATAGTGACATACACATGTGTATTTGTACACTTGTCTTATTTTATAGTTTTTATATAGAGTTGTATTAAGTTTATTCATGTTTGTTGTCATACACTTGTCTTATTTTCAATTTATGTTATAATATGCATGACTAAACAATTGACGAGTTTGAATGTATTTTATATCTCACTTTGCGTGTAACACCCCAACTGATTGCGGAACCATCAGGGTGCACGATAGTGACGGTTGTTCAATAGCTCATGGTACTAAATTCTAAATATTGTTACATTGAATTGAATAATTTATTACATTGGAATGAGGTACAAAAGGTACAAAAAATGTCTAAGGCAAACTTATCAAATCTAATCAAATGTATAAAAATCAAATTTTAAACTATAAATCCAAAAGCTAAAGAAGGTGTCTCAAAAATCAACCTGAAACATGTACGAAAATAGCATTTGTCAATACAAATAATTTATTACTATTGAGTTTTTGACTTTTCAATTGGTTTTTAAGCTCTCAAATCTTCTACGCCTATTATATGGTAACAAATCCAGTCACTAACATTGCTCTTTTTTTTTTTTTTTTTTTTTTTTTTTTTTTTTTTTTTTTTTTTGCTATGGCAGAGGGTATAAGTCAAGCTTGAGCAAGGGTTCAAATAGTGTTTCATCCAATACTTATATTTGACGTAAATCTACGAAAGCCGATATAAATCAAGTCCCAATAAAGAAGTCTAGCAATCAATGGTTCAATTTCTAATTTCGAGTTGCCTACGTGAATTCAACGTATACGGGCGAACATGTCACATATTAGGTAATAACCATTGGGTTAAAAACAAAACTTATCGGATCCATGTGGTAAAGCGAATCTTTAAAACAATTTGCTAGCTTGATCAAAGTTCGCCTTGGTATCTTGGATCTTCATAAGTTATAGCATCAAATTTTGGTGAGGTAGGGTACCTGGTACTTATAGTCTTGCAGTTTAGTCATAGAAGTTAGTCACACATATAGTATTATTCACTAAGAATCATTATACACATTTATATATAGAATCAAAGGATCAAATGTTATATCAGTCATGGGCGTGAGTATATATGTATATATGTATCCTATTAAACAAGCCAAATTGTACTTAACGAATCTAGCTCAAAGCCTTGTAGTCACTCAAGTATGTCTAGTATCAATCTTTACTATTAGCGTACGAGTGTAACACATACTCGTTTGTGTCTCTAACATAGTCCGTCTTCTCGCATAACTTTTGATCATAATTATAACTCCAACATCGTCCAATTTTTTTTTCGCACTTAAGTTCATCGTTTTAAAATTTTTTTTTCCTACTTAAATTCATCATTATCCTGGTTCCCACTTAAAATCTTGGCGACTCTTCGGATTTCTTAGAACTTTTTCGTGCCTGTAAATTCACAATTACACGACGTCAAATGTAACCGTTAATTTACCTCACGGAATTATTCTAGTAATCTCCGTTGTAGTCATCATTCTTGTATCAAACAACGCTCGTTTAACTGGTTAAATCAGTTCCAAGTCCAGGTAAGCACTCTAGTGTTCAGGTACTCAAGTTTCAACTTATTTTGCCGTTACTCTCATTGGTCTTATATATTTCCGAGGCATTTCCTAGCTAAGTCGTCTTAGAGCCTTAAACGCTATGTTCTATAAGTTATCGTGGTGTGGTATAGGATATCTGAGGATATCCTATTTTGTCACGACCGTTGCTCTGATACCAACTGTAACAACCCGACCAGGAGGGGGCTGGACGTTACGACAGTTTGGTAACAGACTTGCACAACGGAAGCAACGATACACTAATATCAAATATTTGTACAACTATTTAGTTCCAACTTTTATATATACAAGATAAAAAAAAAAAATAAACTAATATCTATTGCAGGGACGAGACGCGGCGGTCGTCGAAGCAGCTGGCGGTTTGTAATCCACTAGTCGAAATAGTTATCCAAGCTTAGCTCTAATCCTCAAGTAGAATAGTCTTCATAACGTTCCATACTTGATCATCTATAACTCGTACCTCATTTCCAATCCAATCCATTAGCGGTACCTGAACACATGCTTAAAAGAGTTTGGGTCAGCATAATTGCTGGTGAGTCCGTGTAAATAGTTAAGTAGATCCATAATAAGTTTCCATTTCATAAACACGTTTCAAAGTTTACACAACAGATGATGTACAAGCGACACCTCAATCCTAATCATAGAATCCATCTACTGCCATTATGGATTCACCTGGCAAAATATATGTCACAACGGCCCTGTAGACCTCAGTGGAGGGTTTTCCGGGCTTCCGGATCCACTGTGTGTGGGGGTTTCCCCAAGTAGTACTACCCACATATTAAGTGGCCCAAATCCCATGGGTTAATGAGTGTCAGTATGGTTATCTGGCAGCAAGTATCTTGTCATAAAAGAGTTATTTTTCTGAATGATCCTTTCATTATGTGCATAGTGCTTTTATAATACAACAATAGGCATAATCATAGGGATTTACATTTGACTAGCTATTTAACATAAATACAAGTAAATGCTTTTGTTTGACTAGAGTGATATTTGCTAATACACCCCCGCAGTCGAATCGGGAGGTTGTCGGACGTTGAGACTGGACCGAAAATCATCGAACAAAACACAAGGCAAGCCCTTTGTGAAGATGTCTGCTATTTGGTACCGGGAGGGTACATGCAACACGCGAACACACCCCCGTTGTACCTGCTCCCGAACAAAGTGGATGTCCAACTCAATGTGTTTGGTGCGCTGGTGTTGAACCGGGTTAAGTAAACAGCACTGACATTGTCGCAGTAGATTAAGGTGGCTTTCGTGAGTGGTTGATTTAATTCGAGCATCAAATTCCGAATCCAACAAATTTCAGCAACTACATTGGCAACACCTCGATACTCGGCTTCGGCACTAGAACGCGAGACGGTTGGCTGTCGTTTTGAGGACCAGGACAGCAAACTATCACCAAGGTAGACACAGTAACCAGACGTAGACCGTCGAGTATCAGGGCATCCTGCCCAGTCAGCATCAGTGTAAGCCCGAAGAGATATATTAGGAGCCGGTGTCAGCGAGAGACCATACTCCGTAGTACCCTGTATATACCTGATGATACGCTTAAGTGCGTCCCAATGATGATCAGATGGTGAATGCATGTGCATGCAGATTTGCTGGACTGCATACGAGATGTCAGGACGGGTGAAGGTAAGATACTGTAAAGCACCTGCCAGACTGCGGTACAAAGTGGGGTCATGAAAAGGAGAAGAGGAGGCGGCACCGAGTTTGGAGCCGGTGTCAACAGGGGTGGCAACCGGTTTACAAGAATCCATAGCAGCTCGATGGATAATGTCCCGGGCGTAAGATTGCTGAGACAAGAACATGTGGTCTCCGGTGCGAGTAACAGAAATGCCGAGAAAGTAAGTCAATGGCCCTAAATCCTTCATGGCAAACTCCCAGATAAAGAACCCATGAGGCGGGTACGTAACGCCTCAGATGATGTAGTGAGGATGATGTCATCCACATATAAGAGTAAGTAGGCGGTGTCCTGCCCATGGTGATAAATAAACAGAGAAGTATCAGACTTGCTCTGTGTGAAGCCCTGCAACAAGACAAAATCAGTAAACCTTTGATACCAGGCCCGGGGAGCCTGCTTTAGACCGTACAACGATTTCTTGAGCCTGCAGACAAAGTTAGGGAAATGTTGGTCTCTAAAACCCATAGGTTGGTGCATGTATACGTTTCTTCCAAATTACCATGAAGAAATGCGTTGGTAACATCCAACTGATTAATGAACCATGATCTAGAAAGAGCCAAAGTAAGGACAAGGCGAATAGTCGCCGGTTTTACAACCGGACTGAAAGTGTCCCCACAATTAATACCAACCTGCTGACCACGACCATCACAAACTAAACGGGCTTTATAATGCTCCAAACTACCATCCGAACGAAACTTATGCTTAAAGAGCCACATACACCGAATAACATTCATATCAGGGTGACGAGGAACTAACTCCCAAGTCTCATTTTAATAAGTGCACTAAACTCGTCGGTCATGGCATGTTGCCATTCAGGCGAGGACAAGGCAACCTGTGGTGATTTGGGTATAGGAACGACAGTGGTGGTATGAAGGTTAAATGGGTGTTTGGGTTTGTGGATACCGTCCATTGCGCGGGTGCGCATGGTGCGGGCTGGTGGTGGTGGTGGTTCGTTTGGTGGGGTAGTGGAGGAGCATTGTGGTGGTATGACGGGGCCGAGGATGTGGGGTGTGGGGATGAATGGGCTGGAGGGGAGTGGGCTTGGGGAGTGTGGGCTGGTGGGGATGGGGCCATAGGTAAGGTGGTAGATGGTTGGGCCGTATGGTGGTGAGGGGTAGGGGATGAGGTGGGCCGGCTTGGGCTGGGTGGGCCAGAAGGATTATTAGGTTTGTCTGGTGATGTGGAAGTGAAATTGTCCCACAACAAAGGGCTGAGATTAGAGTCTAGGAAGTCATAGGAGGTGGGGGCGGTGGGTGAGGTGGTGGTGAATGGGAAGATGGTCTCTTCAAATTGAATATGACGAGATACAAAAATGGTATTAGTTGTGAGGTCTAAACAACGGTACCCACGGTGGTGTGGGGGGTAACCGAGAAAGACGCAAGGTTTAGAACGGTTGGCGAGTTTGTGAATGGTGGTGGAGGGTAGAAGCGGATAGCAGAGACACCCGAACACGCGAAGGTGTTCATAGGTGGGGTCGCATCCGAATAAGCGGGTGGTAGGAGATAGAAATTGGTGATGTTTGTTGGGAATAATATTTAATGAATAGGTGGCGGTTTCAAGGGCAAAATGCCAGTAGGCGGGTGGCATGCAAGATTGAGCAAGGAGTGAGCGTATCATATTGTTAATTGTTCGAATCTTACGCTCGGCCTTGCCGTTTTGCGACGAGGTATATGGGCAAGAAAAACGAAAATGCATGCCATTCTGACTACAAAAGTTATGAAAGGCGTTGTTATCGTATTCCTTGCCATTATCGCATTGAAACTGTTTTATTTTGCCACTGAATTGGGTATTTATATAGGTGTTAAAAATGGTGAAGACATTGAATACATTCGATTTATGGGTGAGGGGAAATCTCCATAGAAAGTTGGTGAAGTCATCTAAAAACAAAACATAATACCGGTGGCCCCCGGTGCTGGGCACGGGAGAGGTCCACAGGTCACTGTGTATAATATCAAATGGTAAACTAGTACGATTACAAGAATCATAAAATGGAAAACGAACACTTTTACCAAAAACACATGCTTGACATAAATTTTTGTCATGTTTATTAGATCGACTAGAAAAAGATAAAGGCAACGAATGCAAAGTTGAGAAACCCGGGTGCCCAAGGCGTTGATGCCAACGGTCTTGAGTGGTGGCCACAAAAGCTGTAGGGGTGGTTTTGAGCGGGAGAGGAGCGGTCAGTGGGTATAGGTCGCCCGAGCTATTGCATCGTAGGAGGTGCGCCTTGGTCTTGAGATCCTTCACAGTAAAACCGAAAGGGTCAAATTCTATGGACAATAAATTATCAGTAGTGAGTTTGCGGACGGAAATAAGGTTTTTGATAAGATTGGGGGCAAATAGGACATTGTTTAATTTAAAGGGTGGGAAGGGAGGTGGGAGGGTTAAGTTGCCTTGACCAATCACAGGAATGGTCATACCATTTCCGACTACAATAAATTTAGAAGTGCAAGTATTAAAAGAAGACGGGGAGATCGTACCTTGAGGCATTTTCATATGGCTAGAAGCCCCAGTGTCCATAACTCCATTAGGATCCGGCTGACTCATGGAAAGAGCATACAAGGCTTGCTGGATGTTAGTAGGGGACAGGGTGGCGATATAAGCCTGAGCCGGGGCTGCACCCAAAATTCCGGCTGATGAGTTTGCTGCCCGAGGAGCCGAGGGGTAGGGGCAAGGGGTGGTGCCGGGTTGTGGGCTGGCCTGCATCAGTGAGCTCCATTGACTAGCCGTCCAAGAATTCGGGAACACAATGTAGGGGTGTTGAGGATGGTTGTTGCTGGAGCGATCCCCTCGGTTATTATTGGTGCCCCGTCCCCAGTTTCGGGTTCTGTTGTTCCCACCATTGTTCCCACGGCTGCGGGCAGACGAGGATGAGGCGGCAGGTGGTTGCTGGACGGTGGTGGCAGCCAGAGCGGTGGCCGAGGAGGCCGCGGCCTTGGCCGAAACAGATTTCTTCGTGGACTCGGCCATAGTCAGACGGACCGACATTCATTGAAATCGGGTAATGGGTCACGATTTTGTAAAACCGTGGAGATGCTTTCGTATGCTTCGGTTAAGCCGGCTAGGAGTTGGGAGACCAAACGTTGATTATCAACCGGAGCACCAACGCCGTTCAGTTGATCGGCCAGATGCTTGGCATGTTGACAATAGGCTGCCATGTTCAGAAACGACTCAAGGTGGATGTTGGAGAATTGCTGCTGTAGGAGAATTTGACGAGCGCTTTTGTTGTCGTTGAAGTGGTTGGCGATTGCGAGCCAGGCTTCATGAGCGGTCTGCCCGGGAACTAGGATAATATGGAGAAGAGGTTTTGAGATGGTGCCATAGATCCACTATAAAACGAGTGCGTCTAGGCGGGACCAGAGAGCGTCAGCCGCAGCCTGGGCAGCGAGAGCCGTGGCTGCGTCTTCGGCTGAGGAGGAGGTAGGTGGGATAGGGGCTGGTGGGCGAGGTAGCAGGTGGTCGTACACCTGATACGCGCGGCAGTGGACCTCAAAGAGAGTGGTCCAAGTGGTGAAGTGTGAGGATTCATCTTCAAGAATGAGAGGTATCATATTCTTGATGTTTGTGACAGCCATTGCGGGGTGAAGGGTGGTGTCCATGGCTGTGAAAACAGGTAGCAGGAGGGGCTGAGAAGTAGCAGAAGGGCGGAAATAAAGAATGTCCGGTGAGTATTGACCGGAAAAAAAATATGCAGAGGAAAGAGAAAGCAGCGATTAAGAGGTTTTAGGATTGTGGGCTCTATACCATAAAAGAGTTATTTTTCTGAATGATCCTTTCATTATGTGCATAGTGCTTTTATAATACAACAATAGGCATAATCATAAGGATTTACATTTGACTAGCTATTTAACATAAATACAAGTAAATGCTTTTGTTTGACTAGAGTGATATTTGCTAATATGTCACATCAAAACAGTTCAGTCACACACACACAAGCATATGTTCCCCTAAAACAGTTAAAACACAAAAAGAGGGGATGGTACATGGAACTCACCTAGTATTGAATCACATGGTTGTATGGTAGGCCGAGTCCTGCTTATCCTTGATATGCGAAGTCCTATTACAATCATAGGTATTAGTGCGTGTAACCGAGTATCGCGGTTACACGTGTGGGTAAACTTTAGGACCTTTAGTTGTTATTGTTCGACTTAACACTAATGTTCGGATTGTTGTTCTATCTATTCAAGTACTAATCATAACATTAATATTATTAGTAGTCAAGGTTCTCGTCATTCTATTTGTATGGTCCTCCATAGTATATATAATATATCATATCAGGTCATTCATCTACTTGAATATCTAAAGTCTCATTTGCCATATTTGTAGGCTTAGTGTCTTAAAGAGTCACGAATCCATCTGTGCGGTTGGTTCCTTTGCATCTTATTTGCTTTGTTGCCATAAAATCTACATACATATTAACTTGTCATGTTTATTATCCAAAGTCATGTTCTTGTATAATAACCAAGCCATACTAAGTATCTTATATCCATGGGTTTCGTCTCACGTACATCCTACTCATGTTTCTATCTCTATTATTATGATGTTATAACTATAATGGATTATTTATGCATTCAAATCCCACACCTTGCTTTGTAGTTAATTTGTACATATCTTTCCAATATCCGAAAGCGTGATACTCTGATTATCTATACCTATATCTATATAATAACTTCTCCAAAAGTCCACTTGTTAATTAGTTCGGTTCACTAGGTTCGTCAATCCCACACGTGTTAATACGCGAACGGCCTAGTACATGTAATATACGATATAATATAAATAGTTTTCGGACTCGGTTATACCTCTTAAGCTTCCTATTCCAAAGTCGATTGATGTTCACTTAGTCCCGAGCTTGATTCCTGATTGCCGGGTCAACAACCCTTGACCCGCTCCTAGACCCGAATCGTCCCTGTTGACTTCTACTCCATATAACCGTCACCGTCGCCCTCTATAATCCTAGCCTATCATCAAGTTAGTCATCATCCGACTATTATCTTTAGAAAACAAAATAGTAAAATTAATATACTTACAATACTAACCGGACCCTTAGACTACCACTGGCGTGAGTTACCGGTGCTCCGCCATGGCTACCGTCGTCGATGGTGGGTGGATGCCCATCGGTCTCCCTCTTTCTTCCTCTCTGTTCGACTCTCTCTCTCTCTCTCTCTCTCTCTCTCTCTCTCTCTCTCTCTCTCTCTTTCTCATTTCCCCTCTAAACGGTTCAGCATAAGGGTGGGGTGTGGGTGTTCGTTGCCGGAGCTCCGCCAAGAATGGTGGTTGGACCCTCGGCTCCTCCTTATCTCTTCCCTGCTTTCACTCTCTCTCTTGGTTCTTTTCTCTTTCTCCGGTTCTTTCACTCTCCTCTGCGTCTCTCTCTGTTCATGTTCTTGCTCTCTCTTTCTCTAATTCTTCTTCTGTAAATCGTGTATGTTCAACAGGAAGAGAGAGGATAAGTTGGGGTTTTTATAAGACCACAAGGTGTGGTTGCCGCCCCCCACCCCTATGCCGCCCCACCACCTGGGCATTTTGGCCCCACCACCACAATTGGCCCGGCAACAACGGCAAATGGGTGCCGGCTATGCCGTTGCCGCGCCAGGGGGGCGGTGTACGCCGGCCCGGCTTGGCAACGCCGGCCCCTTGCCGGTCCCCATACCGTATGGTCTAATAAAATGATAAGTGGTGTGTGGATGAGATGTCAAAGAGAGATGGACACATATGTATGTTTTGTAACATACGAGAGATGCCATGGGGCACATGGCATGGGTGCCACGTGTCCCCCATGGGTGACTAACCCTTTAGTTACGGGTGCAGGTTCGTTAACGGGTATCGGCTCGGTTATGTAACGTAGGTTATAATAATATTTTAATATATCGTGCTTTGGTTTTTATTTTCGTATCAAAACGTATGGTTTATTATTCATCTTTTTCTGTTTAATAATTATATAATAATAATATCGTGCGAAAAATTCTAGGCCCTAAAACCGGGGGTATTACAAAGTATACTCACATTCACTAAGTTGTATAAACCGCTATGCGTCGTGAATGTATGTGAGGCGAATCCCGAAGATTCAACCTAAAGTTTCAAGTATCCAAAATAAGAGTCTAAACTTAAAAGAGTCTATAGTCCCTAATCTAAGGCACCTAGGATGTCTAGTCTAGATTTGGGGTTTTAAGGATTTTTAAAATAAAAAGGCGACGAGAGAAATGCAAATAAATTGTTTAAGTGAAAAAAAATCATATGTGATATGTGAAATAATTAATAGTTATAACTTAAGTCCTTATAATAAAATATAGACTAAGTTATGTAACATAAATAATGATAATAATATTGATTGATAAATTATACTAATAATAATTTATATTTATTGTATTAAATATAAACTATTAATTAGATTATCAATATTATGTGAAAAATAATAAACCATCTTGGTTTAAGGAAAATGTATTTTCTGAAGTTATAAAATAATAAAAATTTTTTCAGAAAATGATTTATAATTTTATTTAATGATTTCTAATGGATTTAAATTAGCATAATTAACAAAAAATCATAAATAAATTCAAAACACTTTTAAAAATAAAGATTTTTATCAAAACCCAGTCTACTAACTTATGAAGAGTCAAAATAATTTTTATAGAATTTTTACAATTAAAATAAGATATTATACAAAATCATTCCAAAACAGAGGGAAAATGACATGAAAAATATTCTAACATATTGATATGTGTTTCCACAAATTAATATATTAAAATACTTTATTTTTTATTTTATATAAAATAAACATGATTAAAACAAAATAAAATAATTAAAAAATACTAACCAGTGTCTAAAATTCATGAAATAATTTCTAAAACTTCTAATAAGTAATATAAACATGTCTACCAAGTTTCATAATTTCTAGATCAGCAACGAATGAGTTATGGATTTTTAAAGTTCTAAAACTTTTAAATCAAAATCCCTAAATATTCCTAAACATCTTAAACCCTAAATTTTCAATTGGAACCCTTAATGACTATAACTTATAAAACAAAAATAGAGGGCTATTGATCTACACACATAAATGAGATAATATGTAAAAGGAATTGAAAAATACCTTGACCGAAGTTAGTGAATTGAACCGAGACCAAACCGAAAAAAAAACAAATAAAATCTAATCGATCTAGGGATTGTGTGATGAAATTGGTTGAGGGGGTCCTTTGAATCGCATATTTTAGGGTATGTATGCAAATTTAATTGAAAAAAAGGGATGTGTATAAATAGCGATTGGAGTTTTTTTGGGTTTGGTAGGTTATAAAACGCGAAAAAAAACTTATAATTAACCATGATTTGAGGTGTTTAACCATGAATTGACATAGGGGAAGTGATTTTCGGCCCTATTAAAGTATTCCCTCAAGTTTAATTGAAAAACTAAGGCCTATAATTACGGATTTCAAATTTAGTCATGTTAAAGTTTATAAACGAGCAAAAATCCTTAATTAAGCCATAATTCACGGATTAAATCACAAATTGACTTAGGGGAACTCATTTTCGGCCTATTTAGGGTATGGGGATAAGTTTAATTGGAAAATAAATGCGTATAAATAAGGATTTCAATTTTTTTTGGGTTTTTATATAAATAGGTTTTGTAAAAACAATGTTTTATAGCAAAAAATGTATCATGTATATACAATTTAAATACATAAGTTGTTTCTAGTAAAAAAAAATTATAAACTCATTGATTTATTATTTGAATAAATAATAAAATAATACATGAAATTTAATTTAATTAAATAATACTTATTTAAGTAATTGTAAAACTATATGAATTATAAAACTAATTTTATAAAATGTACATATATCAAATGAAGTTTGGGCACCTCATCATAATAATCGTCGCTAGTGACTCCGGTCACCACCATCATCGTCATCACTAACGGCACCTCCGATGAGAGCACCACCATTCGCACCTCCACACTCGGCCACAACTACCGTAACCTCCATTTGCAACCACGCTACTCCCATCTCCATAGTGTTTAACAATCAATGTGTGGTGTTTTATGTTTAAGGTAGATTTTTAGTTATTTTTTATACAACGTTTAGTGTTTTATTATATTCTTGTAAAGGGTGTTAATCTTACATGGTGTTTTACCAGTTACAAATTTTTAATGTGTACAAAAATAAAACTAACTTATATGACCATATGAAGAATTCAGTGGCGAATCTTGACCCGAAACTTCGGGGGGGTCGGAAGTCACTAGTTTCGGGGGGTCGAAACCTTATATACCAAAAAATTTATATACGAATACTATATAATCGAAACTTCTGAGCGAAAATTCGGGGGGGGGGGGGAGCCGCCTCTCCCGCCTGTTAAAAGAATCGCCCCTGATGAAGATAAAACACATAAATATGAATATAAAACACCACACTCTAATACCAAACACCACACTGTAAAGGGGATCTCAATTCAATAAGCTCTCAGAAAGGTTGATAAAATGATAAGTAAAGGGGTTAATCCAAATATTGTTACTTTCAATGTTTTGATTGGTGGATTATGCAAGTCAGATGTCATAAAAAAGGCTTGTGAATTGAGTGAGAGAGAGAAAGAGACAGAGAAAGCTATCGTGTGTATGAGAGAGAGAGAGAGAGAGGGGGAGATATAAAAAGAATTTACATGAAAAAATGAGAAATAATGAGGGGACTTTTAAAATAATTAGTCATTTAATCTCAACCATCAATTTATAGATCTAATGGTCCAAAACACTTCTTATCCTTCTCACAAAAAAAAACCCTTTGTACAGGAACCCTCCCATATATATATATGGCGCAATGTCCGTGTGTGGTTTAATATTTTTACGTTTATTTTTCCCGTTTGACAAGTTCGTTACAACCCGCGGGTCCTAGACCGACTTAGTTATTCTTTTCTATGTTTTGTATTTTAGTCAAATTTCTTCGTATTAACACATTGCACCGGACGTGTGTGGTTCAACGATTTTACGCCTACGTTTCGCTCGGTGTTTTATCTTTCCGTTTTTTATTTTGTTTTACGAGTTTTTCCGGTGTTGACAGGCACTAACGATGTTGTAGCGTTGATGCAACTTGACACGGATTTACGCCCCTGCCGCAACGCAAGGCGCCTAACATTAGTATCTCCTGCTTTCAATAATATACCTCATTTAAAATCGGTAAGTTTTCAATGAATTGAAACATTCATCTATACAATACTTCTCGGTAAAATAATCGCTTTTGTCTAAGTGCTTTGCCATAAGAAAAAAGAAATAATGGAGCTTAAATAACAAGTGACTGCTTGTGCCTAGTGCGTTAGGATCCCAATTCCCTGATGCATATGTTATCTGAGCTTTGACTTCTATCCGAAAACATGACAGTCAACATTATATATGCTTATACTCGTTGAAGGCCGATCACATTTTCTTCATCAGAAACGATCTTTTTGTTAGCCTGATTGTGTTTGAGTTTTACTTCATCTTCTGGTTGCTTAAATTGAGCCGAATCGGCCAACTCTTCCACTGCTTTCAACATGTTTTCTTCTATCCTAGAAGCAGTTTCAATCAGTAAAGATGCAAAACTCACTAGAGGCATGATTTCCAACAAGGGCATTGTGATAATATCACTTGTAACATGCTCATTATTCTCTTCGTGATCATGCGGTTGGATCAGCAAATCTGAAATGGATTTTAAGTCATTTTGTAGTTCCTGAACCGCGCTTTTCATATCTTTAACTGCGGTAGTTATCTTCACTGATCTTGTCATTGTGGTTACACTTGTTGCAAGTTCTCTTATAACATTTGATGAAGTTGAGCTTAGATTCATGCATGCTGATTCAAGATGCTTCTTTATTGATTCCGGGACCTGTTTTTACAACCATTAAAGTTTGTTTAGATTAATATTCGCGATTTCATGTATGAAAAGCGATAAATTTGTAAAAAAATAATAATAATAATAATAATCAGAAGTTAGGATATATTCACCTGATTCTTGGAATCCAAGCAACTAGTGAGTGTTTCAATGCAGTAAGCACAACTACGTGATGACGCTCCTATTTTAAGGTAATTTTTCCATGGGTGGCGGAAATTGAAGCGACCATGCGCAGGCTCCCATCTAGCAAAATTTGCCATGGCTTCCTCTGATGGTTTTGAATTCAACACACATTTATAACCTTGTAAAGTTTTCTTAGATTCCTCATCACCGCGGCCAAAATAATCAGCTACACAACCTTTATGATAAAAAACAAAAGGCTGATTAAAAATTGGTTAAAATGTGTAAATTGCAATGATGTTAGTTGCATGGTTGGAGTACTTACTATCTAGTGATTTTGCAAGTCTATCCATATTCCTTGGGACCAGAAGATGGAGCTCCAAACCAGCCCAAACAGGAAAAACAAGCATGCTAGTTATAATGCACAAACAAGTCCCAATGATTATGGTTGATAGTCTTTCAAGAGTCATGTGTAGGAGATTATCAACACGGTATCCTGAGACCGAGACTAGGCTGTATGTAAGAATGAAGATGTTGCAGCCGTAATCGAATCTAGCTTTCACTATGGGATAAATCTTGAAAAGGTTGTAGTAGAAGCTGTTATAAAAAAATCATAAGTTAGTGAAACTTAGGCTATATGTTTATATGATGTAACACATTTTCATGATATGGTTTCTTGAAGTTACCTAGTATGAAGAGTGAAATTCCCATGATGTATGGCTCAAATTGGTGGCCTAAATGACTAGCAATCCAATGAATTCCAAGTGCAAGAAATCCAGCTAGTAAAGTGGCACAAATTCTGTTCAAACACTTGTACAAAGTTC
The DNA here is from genome assembly GCA_030844895.1 of Ambrosia x helenae. Classification (NCBI taxonomy): domain Eukaryota; kingdom Viridiplantae; phylum Streptophyta; class Magnoliopsida; order Asterales; family Asteraceae; genus Ambrosia; species Ambrosia x helenae. The sequence goes on from CM061230.1 coordinate 111,557,130, forward strand.
CACCTACAATATATTATGCACATTAGCATGTTTTTCTTGAAGTAAAACAAAGATTGGTTGGTTTATGTATAGATGTATTAAAATTTTAAATTAAATACCTACCAACAGTATATTCGAAGACGACGACAACAGTCATAACAGCCCACATGGCACTGCCGCCAACACCATCATACAAAGGTTTCATGTAGTAAAACAAAGAAACAACCATTAAAGCTACCCCAACTTTAAAACAATGAATGAATTTTCTAGGGTCATCTACCCCTAAATCCCATGCCTTCTTTATAAACATCCACACTCTCATAAAAAACCGAACCACTAAACCCTTCAATCGGTCCCATAGTCTCATCACTCCATGCTTGTACTCAGGCTCAAGCACCATTGATGATCCATCACCTACCCTGATACTCCACTCAACTCCATTGTTGTTACACATTTTTACAAAAGAATATGACAATGGAGAATAGGATTATAGGAAGATGAAAATGTTTGATAAGCTATATGTTTTTTGTTGATTTGCTAATGGCATGTAGTGTATTTATACCCAAGATTTGGCGACCACCACTTTTTATATCTAGAACGAATATTAATATAAATAGAAAGGAATTAGCTTTTATCACTAAGGCTAGATTATAATATAATGTCGCATCATGTTTTCTGGTATTAGGTAGGTCAAGATAGGGTCCATGACATACATATGTCACTTTCTCTCAAATTAACAATGCTTAACACTCACAAAGCACTACAAATAATACTGTTTTCTTACGTAAATGCACTAAATAGCTTTGTTTTTAATACTTGGGAGGATGAGATATATTAATTAAGCTGGTCATTTACATTGGCTGAGTTTCATATTTTCTTCATATCATTAGGTAAAGTCATATATGTAATGACACGTTCGGTGTTCCACAACATTTTTTTATTACTTTCTATATATTCTTCGTAAATAGTTTAATTGTCATACGGAATTCCCGCTTAACCTTTCGTGTAAAAGGAGATAATTAGCATAACTTATCCTTTAAATTTAAAGACACTAGGTTATGTACCCGTGTGATACATGGGTTGAACAATTTAAATTATATATATTATATATAAAATTAAAAATATAATTAAGAAAAATTTAGATTACATGTTATATTTAAAATAGATAAAATTGCCTTTACAACCGAAAAATAATTAAATATTCATCAGCCCCTAAATAATTTCTTGTAAAGACATTCATATTCACATAAAACTATTCAGTGGCGGATCTAGGCCATAAAATCAGTAGTAATGTTTTTCATTTTTTTCATTTTAGTAGCAACGTTTTCCAAATTTCGTAAAAAAAAAAAAAAACAAATTTTCCACTAATTTTCCACTACGCGCGCGCGAAGTTGAGCTGCAACGTCCGCGACCCCTTCTTCTATACTATGTCCGCCCCTGAAACTATTTCCAAACTTTTCAACAAATATCTTTCATACTGTGGCTGTTACCTTGTAGATTGCAGGTACAACAAAAAAAAAATCAAAAGTAATAAGATAAATTTGTTTAGGCTAACATGTAAAAAATGAAATTAAATTAAAAATATCTCCCCATCTGTTAAACCATCCCAATTGAGTATCGTTAAATTGGATTTGACATCAAGTTTCTTGCAAAGCCAAAATATTTATAACCTTGATTGTATAATCATTTTTTTCTAACATCAAGGTCCTTAAACATAATGACATTTGTTGGTTCAATATGACTGTAATTATAAAAAAAAAGATTTCGTGATTTAATAGCATGAAAATGAAGCTAAAACGAATTACTAATGAAAAGACTGTTGTCTCTTAGATATTGTATTTCTCTGTTGAAGTAACTTGAGGGAGTGCCATGTGTCCCTCATGTGTTTTCTTTTATTATATAGTGTAGAGTGTAGATGTAGATGTAAATAACATATAAATATGTTATATAAAAAAGAATCACTAATGTTTAAATAATTTTTAATTGGTTAGTATTTATATTAATAACATAAATCATTAAATCCGTTTTTAATGATTTCTGTTACAACTATGATTATTAATGTATTTATATTATGATTTTGCAAATCAATTAATATAATTATATTTGAATTTATTATATTAATTAGTAAAATTAGAGAACTTATGAGGGAGTGCCATGTGTCCCTCATGTGTTTTCTTTTATTATATAGTGTAGAGTGTAGATGTAGATGTAGATGTAGATAACATATAAATATGTTATATAAAAAAGAATCACTAATGTTTAAATAATTTTTAATTGGTTAGTATTTATATTAATAACAGAAATCATTAAATCCGTTTTTAATGATTTCTGTTACAACTATGATTATTAATGTATTTATATTATGATTTTGCAAATCAATTAATATAATTATATTTGAATTTATTTTATTAATTAGTAAAATTAGAGAACTCATGAGGGAGTGCCATGTGTCCCTCATGTGTTTTCTTTTATTATATAGTGTAGATGTAGATGTAGATGTAGATTTGTCAACTACAGTTACGTATTCCCGCTTGGGACCGGAATTTGTTTTTTTTTTTTGTTTTTTTCCAATAGTGGTGGTTGATAATTGTGTTTTGGTGTGGAGAAGATGGCGATGGTGGTGTAGCTGATGTGGTGGTGTTTTGGTGTTGAGAAGGTGATGGTGATAGCTGAGGTGGTGGTGTTTTAGTGTGGAGAAAGTGGTGGTGGTTGAATTTGAAAAAAAAAAAAACATAAAAAGAGGGAGGACTACCCCACACCCTTGGCCCATCCCCTTGTAGAGGACTATCCTCTTAAATGATGTGGCAGTGTTACATATTGTAACACTGCTAACCTTATTTATTTAAAAAAAAAAAACGCTTGGTGCTTTTTTTTTTATTTTTTTTGCTCTAAACTCGTAAAAACATGTATATTACACACCCTAGAATTTTCAAATAAAAAAAGCCCGGAAAGTCGAGTTTTCTTGGGTTTTCTCCCAATACTTAGCTCTTATATATATATAGGTTTAGGATCCTGTACAAAGTACATTTTTCGTGAGAAGTGTGAGGACTAAGAATTGACATGTACACGTCATGTTTTGGATTTAGGAATGATGTTTTAGGTTGTTTTAACTTGAAAAACACCAAACACAACAATCTAAAACACAATACAATGTATTATAGTCATTAAATTTAAAAAAACAGCTAAAACACACTACTTAACGCTTAAAACACACTGCTAATGTTCTTAGCATGGTGTTTTAAGTTTTAAGCCTAAAATACATTGTTTTCGGTTTCTAATTGTTATGTTTGGTGTTTTTATAAGCAAAACAATCCAAAACATCACGACTAAGTTCAAAAAATGATGTGCCTAAGTATCAATTTTTAATCCTTCTCACACTTCTCACAAAAAAAACACTTTGTACACGATCTTGACCCTATATATATATATATATATATATATATATATATATCTAAGGAGAGGATAATATGGAAACCTTTTTTTTTGGAAAAAACCTTGTAACCTCTCTAGTATCCATTGATCATCTTTGATCAAAGGTACACAATTTATGGCACTCTTAAAGTACAATTTAATTCACTAAAGTATAAAAATAAGGGCAATATGGTAATTTTCATTTTCTGAAAAGTCATCTATCTCCTAATTTATGGCACTCTTTCCCACAAGAACATCAACATGCGTTAGTATTATGATACAAAAACCTGACATCGTATGAGGCATCACTAACATGTGTTAAAAGGCATATACTAAAAGAACAAATTAAAAAAAACACATAAAATGTATATTTATTTGAGAAATGATAAAAACGATCATTACAATCAACACTAAAATGTACCAAAAATGTTTCATACAAATATATTTATTTGTGAATGATAAAAAACTATCATAACAACATAAAAAAATATCTAACTATGCTTCATTCTTGATACCCATCTTTATCTTTAACACAAACGTCTATTAACTTGCAAAAAAGATAACACGTGTTAGTTGGGCTCTCCAAAACACATAATGAGACATCACTAACATGTGTTAGCATATTCTAACATATGTTTTTATGAAATAACGTATGTCATATGAACCCTAACACATGTTAGTTGGGCAAATACTAACATGTGTTAGCATCACTTAAATGTGTTAAGGGCATATACTAACATATGTTTTTCTGAAATAACGTATGTTATATGAACCCTAACACATGTTAGTGATCTCTTTCAAACACATAATAAGACATCACTAAACACCACTTCAAAAAATCAACCCTTCACACAAAGAATAACATATATACAAGAAATAAAATCTAAATATTATTAGAGAAAATCAAAAGATATACCTAGAAATAGAAAAATACATCTAACTTTTTTTTTACTCACTTTCCCAACAAGGCAGAAACAACTATAAACCTAAAAACAAGCTTCTCCAACAAGTGAAATCACACAATCTTGAAACTAAAAGCATCATGAGATATAATACTATATATTATTGAATATTTGTTACACATATTTTTTGAACTTTACATATTTACGTCATAAATAATCAAACTGAGGGACCATTAAGTTACATGACTCTAGTAAACCAAATAAACAAGAACATAAAAATAATAAGAACAAGTAGTAAAAAAAGATGAATAATTTGTGATCATTGGAGTAAATTGGTAAATTTTGAATATAAATTAACTGAATAATATGCACAAGTAACGATGATTAATAATAAGAATTAAAATCTAAATCGATTAAAAAAAAGAAGTACCCTGAGAAAGGATTTGAGTAGGTGAAGACATGGTGGAAGACAACGGTGATCGTGTAACAGAGAGATGAGTGTTTCGAAGAAATTTATATTCAATATAATATTATATTCTATATATATATATATATATTATAAAATCGTTATCCCTATTAACAACTTTATGATTCAATCACTTAACCAGCAAATAAAAAAATCAAACTGTTGATCTTTGCAAAATGGAAGGTCTAGTGAAGGGTTCACATAGTAGTAGCAGTAGCAGTAATAATAATAAAATCACAATAATAACAATAAAAAAAGTAGGAACTCAACAATCTAACCCTAAAAGATCCAGAGCCTAACTCCAGATCCCAAAAGAGAGGGAAGAAGAGAGAGAGAGAGAGAGAGAGAGAGAGAGAGAGAGGGGGGGGGGGGGGGGGAAGAGAGAGAGAGAGAGGGGGAGGGAGAGTACTGGCAATCATTCGGCCGACCTCCTAACTTCGACGAAGAAGATAATGGTGGTCTGAAGGTTGGTCTAAATGGTGGTATGAAGGTTGATTGTGAATGGATGTGGGTTCTGAACGGAGGTTGGCGCCGGTGACGGTGACACTGGTGGTCGATAGGTGGGTGTTGTGGAAGCTTGCAGAGGTGGTGGTGAGGTATGTGTGGTTGTGGTATAAAGAGAGATTATTATTTGTTTATATAGTGGGAGAAAGATGATTAAAATTTAGAAAAAAAAGGGAAGGATGAAATGACAAAGATACCCTTCTAGGTTAAAAAATTAGTGAATGATGTGGTTGAATCGTAGCCATTGGATGTGTTTACTAGGGTTTTTTTTTTCCATCTAAACGGGTTTCTTCTATATACTTACAATATATATATATATATATATATATAGGATTAGGTTTAAATGAAAACCACCCTTTCGTGAAAGAACCGTAAGAACCCTAACAAAAAATGTGAGTTTTAAAATTTTTACCCACCGGTATAAAAATGGGTAACACTACCGTAAAAAAAAATTACGATGGGTTTACATCGGTGTAAAGATCTGGGCCCACCAAGTTTTGTCTTATTCCAAAAGGGAATATTCTCTTTATTACTTTATTCACCTTTAATTTTCAATCACAAATTCTTTTCTGATTAAAATAAGTTTGTGATTAAAAAGTGAGTTCCCATGGTTATTTCACGAAAGTGTGGTTCTCATTTTACCCTTTCCCTGTATATATAGGTTTAGGATCCTGTACAAAGTACATTTTTCGTGAAAAGTGTGAGAAGGACTAAGAATTGACATGTAGACATCATGTTTTGGATTTAGGAATGATGTTTTAAGTTGTTTTAACTTGAAAAACACCAAACACAACAATCTAAAACGCAATACAATGTATTATAGTCATTAAATTTAAAAAAAAACAGCTAAAACACACACTTAACGCTTAAAAACACACTGCTAATGTTCTTAGCATGGTGTTTTAAGTTTTAAGCCTAAAATACATTGTTTTCGGTTTTTAATTGTTATGTTTGGTGTTTTTTATAGGCAAAACAATCCAAAACATCACGACTAAGTTCCAAAAATGATGCCTAAGTATCAATTTTTAATACTTCTCACACTTCTCACAAAAAAAAAAAACACTTTGTACACGATCTTGACCCTATATATATATATAGAGAGAGAGAGAGAGAGAGAGAGATGCAGAGAAAGGGAGAGAAAGTTTAAAATACAAAGGACTTTATTGTAGAAAAACGCATAAAGGATTTTGGACCCTTGATTTACGAAATCAATGGATAAGATTGGCAAATTCAATAGCGGAGTTAAATACGCATGAACAATTGAAAAGAAAGATGTGGGAATGGTAAAATAGGTATATCCTACAATTGTTGATTTTTTCAAGCTCCACCCTCTTTTTTAAATGTACATAACTTTTTCATACTACATTATCTAAAAACATTACACTACAAAAAAAATAATTTTATCATATTTCATTTGCATACAATATTGCTATTATTTAAAAAAAATAAAAAAAAGTTAGGTTTATTACTTGCGTAATTATCATCCATAGTTTGTGTAACTACCCTTTAGAACATGCATGATTATGTATTACGATAATACATAAAACGTTGAGAATAACACATTTTAAACTGAAAAGTATAGGTTGTAGTTTTGGTAATAGATAAAGGTTAATTTTTAATTTTGTCTTTTAATTATGTATTTTTTTTATTTTAATTTTTGTGTTTTCTTTGTATTTTTTTATTTAAATGAAATTTTAGTTATTTGTAATTATTAAATTTATTTTTTATTTTAGAAAATAATAAAAATGGTAGATGAAAGAAGTGTTGCCAATGGTAGTTAAAAACTATAATTGAAAGGAAAGATGTGGGAAGGGTAAAATGGGTATATCCTACAATTGTTGATTTTTTCAAGCCCCACCCTCGTTTTTAAATGTACATAACTTTTTCATACTACATTATCTAAAAACATTACACTACAAAAAATAATTTTATCATATTTCATTTGCATACGATATTGCTATACTTTTTAAAAAAAATAAAAAAAAGTTGGGTTTATTACTTGCATAATTATCATCGATAGTGTGTGTAACTACCCTTTAGAACATGCATGATTATGTATTACGATAATACATAAAACGTTATGAATAACACATTTTTAACTAAAAAGTATAGGTTGTAGTTTTGGTAATAGATAAAGGTTAATTTTTAATTTTGTCTTTTAATTATGTATTTTTTTATTTAAATTTTGTGTTTTCTTTGTATTTTTTTATTTAAATGAAATTTTAGTTATTTGTAATTGTTAACTTTATTTTAGAAAATAATAAAAATGGTAGATGAAAGAAGTGTTGCCAGTGGTAGTTAAAAGTTATAATGAGGTGACAGAACAAAATTACTGAGTATTAGGGTGGATTAAAGGAGTACCTCTCATCCAAAACCTTTTTAGGTAGTAAGAGCTTCTACAATGGGGAGGTGGTTTGGAATTTTCAAACCGCCACATCGCCATGCCACATCATTTCAAATCATTTCAAATCACAACCCTTTTAAATCCATTTTTTTCTACAACCATAAGTCATTCCAAACATCCACTTCATCACCTAGTTTTCCATTTTATTAAACCTTTATCTAAATTTATATACTATATTTTTAATTTATTTAAATATAAAAATATTATTTATTCAATAAAATGAAAAAATAAAGCTAAATCTATTAAAGAAAATTATTAAATAAATAAAAGTTTGAAAAAATAAAAGTAAATTTATTAAATAATAAAATAAAAATAATATTTAATATTCAAACGATTAATGTTCTAACGGCTACTTTTCAAACAGATATTTTTCAAACGGCTAGTTTCAATGCCTATAAATTGAACCCCAACTTTCGAGTTCTCAGCACATAATTCACCACAAGCACTCATTAAAAAATGGCAAGAAGAGACTGGACTGAAGATGAAGATCTAGCTTTGATTAACTCTTGGATTCACCTCTGTGAGCATGAGTTAGGCCAAGATGTACCGTTTAGAGAAACCCTATTTCAAGAATTCTGACAACGTGTAGGTGAAACCAATCGCAATTCGGTCCAAGCTCTTTTAAGGTTAAGGCTTTTGAAAGAGAAGATTAGTTGGTTTAATAATCTCTTCAACACTGTGATGGATCACGGTGCCGGGAGAACGGTGGCTGAAGCAATTGTTGAGGGCCTTCGCCTATACCAATTGCAACACGGTAGCATATTTACTCACATCGCTGCCTAACAAAGAATAAAAGTAAGAGTGGTTCATTTGGATCCCGACTCTGACGGTTCAAGGGTTGATGATTAGTTTAATTATGTAGTTCGTTTAACTTTAAGTATCTAGTTTGTCTAATTATGTATTCTTTGTAATGTTTTTATTTTTTTAATTTTAGGTTATTTTTAATTTATATATTTAATTATTTATAATTTATATATATCATTTTTAACTTTTAATTTATATTTTTAAAATACAAATGTTTAGTTTAAATATAAAACCCACGATATACCAATTAAATATATAAACACACAATATTCAACCCAATATATATATATATATATAGATAGAGGTTCGGGTACAAAAGCCTCTTTTGTGAGAAGGGTAAGAAGGCTTGGTAGGTTGACATGTGGCACTAGTATATTTTAATCCTATGGGCATAAAGGTAATTGTATACTTAATCAAGATTATGAAAAATTAAATCAATATTAAATACTTGAAATATTTTTGGGATTTTATCCAAATCCATTAACGATTAGAGCATTGTGTTTTACAATTTTTCTGAAAAATAAGTGTTTTGTGTTTTAGATGTGATGAATATAAAACCCATTCATAAAACATCAAACACCAAACATATGTGTTTTATGCTCAACACATCAATCACAAAAACTACATATTACAAAAAAAAAAAAAACAACATATTATTATTACACATAACCAGTAGTTAGCAGATGTGTTTTATAATAACCCCAAACAAAGTACGACACATAAATCATATATGATTATCAAACACCATGGCCTTTAATATAGTGTTTTATACTCAAAAATGATAACAGCTCCTGCTTCTTAATAACAAACACATATATAAATCACTAATAATAGAAGCATATATAGCCAAAAGAGTAACAATTCATCAGCACCATGTGCATGTGCAGACTTGTTACAAAATAAAAAGTCAAACCCAACAAACAATCAACCACCACACATCGCTCAAACCCAACCCCCTCCCGTGACTTCAACCTCTACAAAGTAATTTGTCATATAAAGTAAAAAATGAAACATAGAAAAAAAAACTAAAACCGAGACGAACCAAGAAATCTTTTATAATAATCCAAGCTATTCCCAAATTTGTTCAGAAAACACATTCAAGATGCTAAACAATTATCACCCTCTTACAAAACACATCATGTGTGATTACAAACTAATCCGTCAGCAATGGCGGCGTCTTCTCCTAGTTTAGGTGTCTTCTCCGTGTTGTCCTTCTTCTCCGGCGCCAGTGGTTTCTGGTCCGGCAGAGGTTGCCGCCGCATGGTCCGATTCGTCATCATAAGGTTTTGGTGTGTTAAGGTTTTTGTTGTTTTATGGTTTTATTGATAGGATACTTTGAGGATATAGTGAATGAATGGGATTTGGATTTGTACATCCTTTTAATTATCTATTTTAATTTATAAAACACACATGGGGGAGTTGCAGAAGATGTGAGAGAGAGAGAGAAATAAGGGGAGAGAGGGGAAGGATTATGTGAATCACCTTAAATGAAGGAGGTTTAATTGTTTTTATTTTTTGTTTGACAATTATACCCTCATAACACTCATTTTATTAATTAATTTATAACATAATTTACAAAAATGCCACTCCTTTAATCTTACCCATCCATCTACATGATCCAATGGCTATTTTTATTTCTCACCCTTCTTACAAAACACATCTTTTGTATGCTAACCCTACCCTATATATATATATATATATATATATATATATATATATATATATATATAAGTAAATTACTAAAACCGTCCCTATGGTTTGGGCCAATATGTCTGTCCAGTCCAATCTTTTAAAAATTGCATGAACACTCCTTGATCTTTCAGAAAATGGGCCAAAATAGTCCAACGACTTAACCCAGTTAACTTTTCTTCGTTAAGTCAGGGGCATTTTCGTCCAGTCAGAGCAAAATTCATCTTCTTCCCTATTTCTTCTTCTCTGATTAGACCCACCACCATCTTCACCACCACCACCACTACCCACCATCTCCTCCACCTTCCACCACCACCACCACTACCACAAACCCTAATTTTATCGTTACTTTAACCTTACTCAAACCTAACTCGCTCAACTCAGACCCAACCCCTGAGTCAATAGCAGCAACACAACACGAACCCTCATCTTTCTCTAGACTCTCTCACTTTCTCTACCATTAGATATAATAATATTTACATACTCAGGTCTTCAATCGATTAATTGTTGATATGATTGTGATATAAACAGTGGAGGAATAACCAAATAAGAAGGCTAGGGTTTTATCATTTTGAAGTTATTATTATTTGAAACGTTTGATTGCTGCTCGATCTATTATTGGTTGTGAGGAATGGAATCCTTATCAGTTGATTCACCACCGTCCGATGGAGACATGATTTTCGTTACTCAAACGCTAGCGAAGGAGGCGTATGTGCTTTTTCAGTTAGGGAAGTATGCCAATTGTCTCAAACTGTTGAATCAGATCTTGGATAAGAAACCTGATGATCCGAAGGTTAATTCACTTGTTTTGTAGACTTGTTATTTGATTACTACATGCAATAAGTCTATTATTATTTTTATTTAATTAATGGTGAAAGTAGATTCATACTACTGCTCTGCAATTGAGGTTTACTTTGTTTGGATTAATCCAGTTTTGAAAATGTATGTAATGTAATGTAGGTAATGGTGGTGGAAGGTGGAGGAGATGGTGGGTAGTGGTGGTGGTGAAGATGGTGGTGGGTCTAATCAGGGAAGAAGAAATAGGGAAGAAGATGAATTTTGCCCTGACTGGACGAAAATGCCCCTAACTTAACAAAGAAAAGTTAACTGGGTTAAGTCGTTGGACTGTTTTGGCCTATTTTCTGAAAGATCAAGGAGTGTTCATGCAATTTTTAAAAGATTGGATTGGACAGGCATATTGGCCCAAACCACAGGGACGGTTTTAATAATTTACTCTATATAAAACCCACAATACAAAACCCCCCATCAACCCAATGGACTAGTCCGTTATATCAGATGACTATTGGACTTTGTCCTACAATGGTGAAGAAACGAGTGTTAATTACCTTGGCAATAGGTGATTATGGTTATGAACTTGTGATGCTGCATGGACAATCCTTTGCACACATTTGTGGACAAGAACCAAACCTACAAGAAGAAGAACAAGGAGGCAGTATGAAGGGAGGTGAGTAGTAGATAGTCAAGAATGACTCCAACGTACAGACATAAAGATGGTGTTGGTTTTCGAAGTGAAACATAACATGTCCATACAAAGGAGGGGCGACCTCCTTTAGATAGGACATGCATGAGCCAAACATCACTAACCCTTAACCACGACGATGGGCTTGGGCTTGGGCTCGGGTTAAGGGCTTGCCTCTCCTCGGCCCACAATAATTAGTATAAAAGCATGTGGTAATAAATGCAGGTGTGAGAGAAAGAGAATACCGCCATTTCAAGGCGCCACATGGCATGACGAGAGTGGCCCCTGTTCTGATGGGCAACATGGTTGACTTGTAGGGAGTGTCTGATTGTGATGTATGAACAATTACAGGGCGACGTGCAGTGTACAGTACCTCTGCTGGTACTGTATAGGCATGGCTTAGCATGCGAAACATAGAAGTTGTCATGTCATTGTATCTGGGGCAGGGTGGTTGGACCACCCTGCCACGCGTCACTCTCTAGTTGGTTGAATATGCGCCATGATCTTCCGTACATCTTCCTACTTGCATACGATATTGCATGTTTGTCTGAATGTGTTGGCCATGCACATTGAATGTGTTGCTGACATCTTCTGCGTTAAGAGCTGTTTCGCATCTACTGCATGGCCAGCAATGTGTTTCTGCGTTGAGAGTAGCGTGCGCATGTTCTTCCACAGAATAGGCTGTGTAGGCTTCATGATTTGAGCTATTTTATGAGATAGGGTTATCCTCGTCTACGTCAGAATTTGGTACCCTATCCCTTTAAATGGTGTTGGTCCGGTTGGGTTGGGTTGGTTTGTTTGGTTTGGACTTCAAGCGGCGGCATCATTGTTGATGCTCTAATTCTAAAAAGTTATCTTTACACATGTCCTGGTGCACTATTGTATCTGATCTTATTCAATAGAAAAATGCAAGCCTATTTTTGGTTCATGTTAAAATGACAGGAATTAGGTCAAGAATGGCATGTCTACTTTTAACAAATTTTATAAATGTAAAGAATTTATTTCATTGGTTTGTTTATCCTCCTCAGTCCTCACTATGTATGGGAGGAGCACTTATCTCACTTTTATGCACTAACTTGAAAGGCAAACCCAAATATCAAAAGCATCAGTAAACTTAATATTTAGTCCCTAGGCTTATGCTCAATCTGCAGATTTACTTCATGGAGAATGACCATTAAATACCACATTATAAAACGGTCTAAAAGTAAAATTTGCAACCACCCATCATCTTTTTTATATATTTTTATGTCTTTTATTTCTACTTTATAATAAATAGAAATTAAAAAGTACCCTCCAGACACTTGCAATCCTTACTGTGCAGGATAAACCTAGATACACTCATTGATTTTGGATAAATAGAGTAAAATAGGAAATTCTCGGTGGACTATACATGTACATATAGGATGAAGCCACAACTATAGTTTGCTCAAAAGTAATGTCTTTTTCATATGTTTAAAAAATAGGATATCACTGAATTACCAATGAGAAGATGGAGTAACATTTTGTACCTTTGTCCTGTCTTCATCTATAGTGGGGGTATGATCTTGCATTTTCACTTTAAATATAAACATATCGTATCATTTTGAATAAATTATATGGATGGCTTGTGGTAGTCACACAAAATTTTAAAATAGTAAGTGTTAAAAAGTATACAGATGGTCATTGTTTTCAACCCATCACTAGTTTTGTTTCTAAAGTGTGAAGTAGATTTATCAGTTAGATAGGTGCGTGAGTTGTTCTAAAAAAATGTAATTGTCTTTTATATTTACCACTAGTCACCACTATATATCTCTCTCCATGAGTTATACATCGTTGATCACTTCAATTAATTCTATCATAGTAATAATAATAATAAAAAACCAGAAACATCACAACACCTTCCTATACTAAAATCACATCTCAGAACCACACTTAAAATTGATCTAAAATAATGTATGCCACGCCACATATATAAACAGTGAGTCTTTCATATTTTCATACAAAGTAAGGTGTGTTGTGGTAGTATAAAATGTGGTGATTGGTTAAGGTATCTTTTTATTAAAAATAATAATAATAATAATAATAATAATAATAATAATAATAATAATATTTTTTAACTGAAATTATTTTTCCATTGACAAAAAAACGTAAATTACATAAGGATGATAGGTAGGCGGGCAACAAGCTGTGCCGCCACCCCTTTTTGAATAGAAAATCTCAATCTGCTAAAAACAAAACCCCGCCCTTGGGGGGTGGAAAAGTTGTTGTGCACTACTCGTTGAACCCGAGCCAAAAATCGCACCGCCACCGATGCCAAGGAACCGAACGTGTCGAAAGCCAAGGGAACGAAAACATGCTGATTATCCTCACATGCTTTAACATGCTTTTCCACTTTCTTGGATTTAGCTCTCATGACCGCTTGCCCGGCCACAAACCCACTATCCCGAAGCGCAACAAGGGGGGACACTCCGGTAAGATCAACACACGCATGTTTCCCACCTTCCCAACCAATAATAATAATAATAATAATAATAATAATAATAATAATAATAATAATAATAATAATAATAATAATAATAATAATAATAATAATAATAATAAATGAGTTAGCAACATATCATTCTTCTTCGCAAGCCCTCGCACCCGTGCTGCCGTGGAGCTAGAATTCCACACCCCTAACGCAGTGGCGGAGTTTTTTTATGGGCCAAAAGGTCATCGAATACTTTAGGCCCATTAACTTTAAAAATATTGTGTATTGGGTTGGGCCCATCTTAATACTTTTTTCTTTGCCATTTATGCATAAAAAAATTATTTATTTTTCACACACGCATTTATCTATGCTTATATACTACGGAGTATTATTTAATGGGTTCTGTATGGAAAAAATGTCATTTCATATTCACCTATAATGATAAAATTGTAATTTCATTAAATTTAAAAAACAAATTTACAACAATTAAATAACTTATTAACTTATGCTTTTGAAGTCAAACAAATTAGTATAAACTCATTAAATTTGCAAGACAAATTTAATACAATAATTAAATAACTTATTATCTTGCACTAAAAAGAGATAATCGCATGGTTGGTCACTGTGCTTTCCAAATTTTGCACTCTTGGTCCTAGAGGTTCACTAATTACAGAGTTGGTCCCGAGTATTGTAAACTTATTACTAACATGATCCAAAGTTGCCCTATTGATCCTTGCCCCTAACGGTCGTTAAAATTTTCTGTTAAATAGATACGAAATGTCTATTTTGCCCTTATGAAAAGACAAATATTGTAAATAAATAACTACACCTCACCTCACCTACACCCCCACCCCTACCTTATATTCTTCCCCAACACCACCACCACCATTGTTGTCACCCCTACCTTATCTTCTTCCACCACACCCCCACTCCTACCTTATCTCTAAAACCATTTTTTTCATTAAAGAACACAAACCTGCTCGAAGGTGCTCAGTGATGCAAGGATGGACTCATCAATCCAGACACTGTACTTCTTCTTCCACCACCACCACCACCACCTCCACCTTCACAAACACCACCTTTCCTTAATTCACCACATCATTAAACTTGATATCTCCCATAACCCTTCTTACACCAAACAAACAAAACAAATCCACATATACCCACTACATCTTCTCAAATTCCTACACAATCATGTAATGCAAAGAAAGTACATTGCTTGGCACAGAATAGATCCGTACAACTCAAATTCAACCAATTCGCATACAAATCATTCCATAGTTATGCTAAATTGATTGATTAAGTATCGAATTGGAAGAATTTATAGATTGGATTACGTATTTGTGTTTCTTGTAGTTTTCCCTTTTTTTAGTGGAATAAACCCTTACGGCGTTATTGGCCAGAGAATTCACAGTGGTGCAAGCTTTTTTGTTGATTATCTTCCTACTACTTTCTGTAGATTTAATGGTCGTGATGATAGAGGTTGTGGTGTCGTAGTGGTGGTCTGGTGAAGAGAGGTGGTGGGTGTAATGGTAGCAGAGGCAGTTGTGGTTGTGGTAATGATGGTGGAGGTGGATAGAGGTGTACAATGGTGGTTGTATATAGTGGTTAGAGAGGTGGATGGTGGTTGCAAGTGTGGTGGAGAGTATAGAGAGAGTGATGAATGGCTATGGTGGTGGAGGTAAGTTTGGCAGAAGTGGGGTGGATATTATAATTTGTATAATTGAAGGCAAAAAAGACTATAATACCCCATTATATAATTCATTCATAGAATTCATGACAAGTTTGTAATTCTCCTTTGCCAACTCTTTTCCATAACGATCGACAAAAAGTAAATTCAAGTAGTGAGTTTTGTTCCTTGGGTCTAGAATCAGAGCAAAGTATAGCAATAAGTTAATTTTTTGTATGCTGCCAAAATACTTTTGAAACTTTGCTTTCATTTCCATTGCAATCTGACAAAAAGACTTATTGCAATAGCCTCATCTAATATGGTACGAATTTGATAGATCTCATCTATGCATGAATTTGATGTTACATAATGTGTCCCAGAGACCCTCTTAGTAATATCATAAAATGGTTTTAGAAAATGACACAAATCTCTAACACTTTGCCAATCTTCAGGTGTAAGTTCCTTATGACCCGCTTTTTCAAGTTTGGTTCTAAAGACAGACTCCTCAATATCATATCTTTCAAATGTTTTCTCATATAATTGAGCAACCTCCAACATAAGATATGTGGGGTTCCATCTAGTTGGTACGAATAAAAGTAGGTGTTTCTCTGTATTGGCATTAACAACCATAGCAAATTTGTTGAATTTGTCAATCCTTGAAAGTGATTTCCTAATCCACCAAACCGCCCACCTAATTTTCTCAATCGCCCTATCAACTTTTTTAATACCATCCTGGACCACTAGGTTTATAATATGTGCAACACACCTAATGTGTGTCCATTTAGCATATAGAAGACATTTGGTTGAATTTTGGAAAACCCTTTTCAAAACATCTATTGCAACATCATTAGCACTAGCATTATCGACTGAAACTGTTAAAACGTTTTCAATTTCCCATTCTTGTAAACATTTTTCAACCGCTTTCCCGATGTCAACAACACATTGATTCTCTTGGAGACAAAGGGATAAGAATTTGTTCCTTAATTTCCACTCATTATCTATGAAGTGTGCGGTGAGACATATGTAACAAGATTGTTGACTAGAGGTCCATGTGTCTGTTGTCAAACAAATCCTACCGACATATATTATTTTTTTATAAAATCACGGACTTTCGTTTTTTCTTCTACAAACATATTATATATTTCTTTTGTAATGGTGGTTCTAGAAGGCACTTTAAATAATGGTTGACTTAGGCTCATGAAATACCTAAAACCCTTTCTTTCCACAAAACTAAACGGTAATTCGTCAACTATCATCATACAGGCTAGACCCTTTCTAATGATTTTTTGATCGAATTTTCAAGCGGTCATTTTATTTTCAGACCCAAATGCAATTTGTATTTGACCAGCGGATTTTTTAGCTAAGTACTGGGCGCATTTGGTTAGACATATTAAGATTTAAACTTGAATAATTTAAATATCGTAAAACATCAATAAGTTAAATGAACTTCTCAATTAAACGGATGTAAAAGATTTCAACTTCTCAATAATACGAATGTAAATAGATTCTAATTTCAAATAAAAAGTAAAAGATAAAACCTTTAGAAGAGGTGAAAACTAGATTGAAACTTGAAAATCGTATGGAATTCAAATTCGAAACTAATGCAGATTAGAAGATCATGTCATAAGGATGATATTCTTTAAATTTAGTACCAGTTCTTTACTCAAATAAGTATCTATATCTATATCTATATCTATATCTATATCTATATCTATATCTATATCTATATATATTATAAATGAAAGCCATTTTGATGACATGGCACTCAAGGAGGCATTCTTCCCCTTGAGTGTGCCACGTGTCATCCTATGTGGCATTGGTATATAAGTTAAAAAAAATTAAAACATCACAACAATTGATAACACAAACCGTGGAGTCTTTCATTCTGGCCTCTTTCTTTCATTCTCTCCTCTTTGAAACCTTTCTTGACAACATATCTTGAAGTTGTTTATTGTTTGTTTCATCTTTTAACAACACATTGTTTTAGTCATGTTTTCGATTTATTCATGTTTTCATCCTTTTGTTTTAACTGTTGGTGTTATTGATTTGCACTTATTGATCATGTTCATAATTTAGGGTTTATTAATATTGACGGCTGCGGAGAAGGTGAAACAAGCAAAAGACGCAACGGTGGCCGAAAAGGACTACCCGGTGGACATGGCGACTGCCGCTAAGGACTACACAGTTTACGCCGTGGCAGAACTTAGTGAGATCAACACACCAAAGTTTTATTTTATTTTTTTATTTTCTTCTTAATTTATTTTATTAACGTGTTTTAGCATTTATGTTTATTACAATGTTAGCAGATGGATGAATATTGGCAAGCCTCCTGCTGCAGATGTTGCCACCATAGTTGAATTTTTTGGTATGTTTTCTTAATTTATCACAAATTAGAACATGGTATCTCCATTATCTGACCCACCCACTTGACCTATTTTTTCCTTCAATTTTGTAAGCTAAACTTGATTTTGTTTGTACTGTCTTTTAGGTTTGATGAAGATCTTGGATTTGAAAAGAAAAACCTTCCACAATATGAAGATCATGTTGTGAAGATGACTTTGGTGGTCTAGATATATTGATTTTGATTTTCTGCACTAATTATTTGTTTGTGTTGTGCGAACTCCTTTTTAGAACATTACTTAGATTTGTCGGCCCGGACGCCATGCCTAATGTTAAAACTTCAATAACAAATTCCATAATCCCTTGCAGCTCATGAGGATCCAATTGCTTTATAGCAACAATCTGTGATCAACTAAGATTATAACACTTTAAGCAATTTGACTTTGGATGATTTTTTAAGCCCGTTTGACTCATTTGCTGCATACCCTTTAAGCAACAGAAACAATATCAATACTACAAGAAATCACGTTGGATGACCTTTAACCAGATTGACCCGTATCCCTCTTAGCTATATTTTTATTGACATTTTCGTGATATAACACAGCCCAAATCAACCTACTAAAACGTAAACGCACAATGGCTGTTGTTTAGCCCAAATGAAGATATGATTACGTTCATTAGCTCAACTGATAAAAAACATATGATTGTGTTCATTAGCCCAAGTTAATAAAAATCTGACCTAATAATGATCACCGGCTATTAAAAAAGTGGTAATAATTTTAAAAGCCTACATTTTATTTTGTTTTCATTTTAATGGCTATGTTTACAATTACTATGGCCCAAGTAATTCAAACAGCTAATAAATTTGGTTGTTGTTTAGCCCAAATGAAGATATGATTGTGTTCATTAGCCCAACTTATGAAAAACATATGATTGTGTTCATTAGCCCAACTTATGAAAAATCTGACCTAATAATGATTTGATAATAAACTTTTGATGTAGATTAACTATTACATTAAAATTACCGACTACAAAAATATTTACTACATTATTATATAATTAAGTTAATTAGATAATGAAATAGAAATTGTTAACTTAAATCTTATATTTGAATAATAGATAATGAAATATAAGTTGTAAATTTCATAAATAAAACACATTTATTTAAGATTGGAACAAATTTAGGTTTTATTATGGTGTATTCGTAAGTTCCCATTAAATTAAAATATGCATAACGTTTTAAAATAAAAAAGGTTATCTGTGTTTTCTAAAATAATGGATTTGGAATCATTAATTAACAAATTGTGATATTCATTTATCTTTGTGGCCAAGTTATTAAAAATTGGGCCGATGATAAGAAGATTTACATAATTGGGTTTAAAATATGGAAAGTTTTTTTCAAGATTGTACATATTTATCACTTATTAAAATCAAAAGAGATATTATACTAATTTTAATAGATATGTACTATATTTAAATTTAATACAATCTATTTTTTACGCATACCATCAATCTCTACTACCTTATTAAGAAGGAGAGATAGGTAAGAAGGTAATTTTACACAATTTTTAAGATGGGAGTTGAAGAGTCCCTTCACAAATTTCCAATATTTGGTCATTTTGTTCCCTTTATGCCCTTGTGTACAACCTATAATGCTCATTGTATATATGTGTAATGCATACTTCATATCCATTTCAACATGTAACCCCTATTCATAACACCTAATTAAACCCCAATTCAATTTCAATAAAACCCAAGCTTTTCATTGAATCCTTCTACACATCTATTTAATAATAACAAGCAATGTTTGTGATGGTTCTATTAGGCTTTGTTGGAGCTTATAAACATTATAGTAATTGGACATTTTTGTCTTTTTTTTTGTTTGTTGAATTATATAACTCTTTAAAGCATGATGTCTAACCTCATATAATATATGTATTTGTTGCCAATAATTCTATCTCCTTCTCTCTGTATATTACAACTAACTAAAAGAAAACTTAATATCCTGATTTATGTATCAAATACTTTTAATTTAAAATTACCATTTTGGTAGAAAAAATATTTTTTAACTTGGGTTACCTTTACGTACTTAATCACGTTTAAAAAACCGCCGCAACGCGCAGGGTATTTTACTAGTATAAATAAAGGACTAACCTCAACTTCATAAAGCACAAAAGTTGAAAAGTTCCACCAGCAAGACTCCATAATCTTTTTAATAACTTAATTCTATTCAACAATTCTAAACTCCTTAAAAATTAAAAATATCAACTCGGGACGCCCCCGGGTAGAAACTAGTTCATTGAATATATGAATCTTGTAAAGAATTTTATAAAAACTAATGCAGATTATAAGGTTAAACATGTTACCTTGCAATGTTGGAATAACTTTTGTGTCTAATGTCGATGATAACTGATTGGAAAGGTTTACGTAAATGTATATTATATAAAAATAGATGAGATTATTATGCATATTGATAATATGTAGGATTTTACGATGATTTTGAATATGGAGTACTAGCTGATTACCCCGGGAGGGTCCCGGGGTTGAAAAACCTAATTTTACGTGATAACCTATTGCAAATGGCTCAAGTTAACTAACCACAAAATGTCTCAATCATTACATGTTCATAGTATTCTAATCAGTAATAACTCATATTCCCTAATCTAAAACCTAATCAGTAATCATCTAAAGAATCACTTATGCAAGCTGCAACTATTAAAAAAACTCATCACATCTCTCTAATTTTTAAAAATAAATTTAAAATTTCCTCTCTCATGTTTCCTCCCATAATTTTTGAATGTTAATATCATTAATATACGAGATTTTTTAAAGAAAAAAAATTACACCAAATTAACGAGCGTTTTATTATCTTTCCAACGAGTACCATAGTGTTATATAAAAAACGGAGAAATTTTTTTGTGAAGTTTTGTTCATACAGGAAAAAAACATAAAGTGTTCAGGTAAATCATTAATCATGTATAGACAAGTCACTAATTATGTTTAATTAGTAAATATGATTTTTTTTTCAACCAGAGCCGAATAGGTTAATAGAGTAATACGTTGTTTTAAGTTAGGTATCAATATTAGTATGTTAGAGTTGTACATTTGATCAGTCTTTAGGATATGTGTTAATATTAGAGTTACATTAAAGTTCTACATTGTTAATTTGTTTTATGTTAGATATTAATATTAGAGTTATATATCAGTCTATTTCATATGTAAAATTGATGTATCATATTAAATTTCTCAACCCGGGACGCTCCCGGGATATAATCTAGTATAATATAATTGGAATACAACTTAAATTGGGTATTGGATTAAAGTATTTCAAGGTAGGATTCATTGGGAATTTGACATGAGCTTGAAAGTTGTTCGGGTTTTTCGGGTGAACCCGAATCACCAAAATATTATCCATTAACTAAACTATTTATAGTCAATCGGGTTCGGGTTTCCTATTCATTGGGTTCGGGTAATTCGGGTTCAATAGTTTCTCGAGTCGGGTGGCATCGGGTCGGGTTCGGTTTTCGGGTTTCGGATAAAAGAAACACCCCTACACGTGGGTGGACTTAACCAGAAAAGATAACAGTCGTTAGTTATGGGGATCACACGAGTACACTTTTGTTAAACCTAGATACCAATCTTGTAATTAGTAAACCACTAGGACTAAGAGTACAAAATTTGGAAAGCACAGGGACCAACCATGCGATTCTCTCCACTAAAAATAATACATAAAAAATTGACTAATTTATTTAAACTCAAATCAAAAGAATATGCATCATCCAATTCGTTACTAATTCAGTCATTAGCAAAAACCAAATAGTTGTCAAACAAGAATACATGGTGACTTTTTTGTTATAAGTTATTGTATATGTAATAAAAGATTACGGTTAAAAATTACAATCAAACAAATATTGTGTTAATTAAAAGCAACGTCATGGTCATTGTGCTAATCAAGAGCAACGTCATGGTTTCTTTGATCAAATGTCATGGTTTATTTGATCCGCACATACAACACAAACTTTTCCTTTACATCTATAGGTGTCTTATTAGACGAAACAATCACCAACATGAGAAATGGTGTATATACGTTTGGAGCATAGAGCATATTAAGAAATATACCAAAAAATCGACCAGTTAGTACCATGGGATGGGCAAACCCATCCCAGACACCATTCTTTATTTTTTAAGGCTTCATTTAGAGTATTTTCTACTTTTTTTTTATTTTTTTATTTTTACAAAAGACTAAAATCTTGTCTTCTACTTCAAGTTTTCAGTATTTTCCTGCATCACTCTATATTTTCATACATGTTTTCAATATCAAAGAACTTCCCTTACATTTATTGTGTTCAGGAGTATTTCATTTAGGGACTGTTTGGCAAGTGCTGAACCAGTAAGATGTCTGAATAGGTAAGAGACACTGAACCAGTAAAGTGCTGAACCATTAAGCGTTGTTTATTGTATCTCTGAATGACTGTGCTGAACCAGTTCCCACACGCGATACATTATAACCAGTTTTAGATTTTTATAAAAATCCACCTACCAATAATAATAGAATTGAAATATCCTATTAAAATAAAGCTTTTATAAACCATTGTTAATGGTTTCCTCCAAAACCATCAAACTCACCCACTGACCCACATATAAACCCAAAACCACCATACCGTATTCCTTCAACACACACACAAATCAGACTTTAGAAAGAGAGAAAGGGAGAGCGGATTAGACAGACTAGAAAGAGAGGGGGAGGGAGATGGAGGGGGGGGAAGCCAGTGGTGGTCGGGTGGTGCACGGCAGTGACGGTCTCCGCCATCACATTCCGGTGCATGATGTAATCGGGATTCGTTTTCACCGGCTGCGTTGCATCTTCTCAAAACTGAATGATTGAGACTGACCCGCGCCGTTCAGATGCTCCACTCAACGTGAACCAAACGCGCTGAATGCTGACCGATTCAGCACTTGGCGATTCAGAGCTTACCAAACAGGGCCTTAATCATTATTTGTCACTTATGGTTTTTGTATTTATATAACTCTATGGTGTCATCTATTGTTTTAAACTTGGGGTACTTTTACACCATATGATATTGATTACAAACTTAACGTGTTATTCTACTATAATATCTACACATACTTCCTACTAAAATTGTGCACCCTCCAATCATACATATATTACACATTATCGGTATGTTTGTATAATGTACAACACCAACAATGTGATTAACCAAACGCAACATTCAAATACAGTGCAGCCCCGCCGCAATGCGCAAGTTTCTGCTAGTATGTACTTTATTGAGAATCATAACTATGTACTCTATGGTAGCACCTCTACTTGTTTCTTTATTTGTGGTACATTTAATACATTTACTAAAGGATTGGTACTCTCTTCTTCTATAACGAGAAGCATGAGCTCCTTGAAGACGAATGGATCAGTCGCCCCATGATAAGTGGCAGTTCATCAAGGCACCATGTGGAAGAAGCGAAGGTTCACCCAACATGTTGAGACAGTGTAGATCTAGTGGAGACGCGTGGCGAAGTCAAAACTTGACACGTACAATAGCCACTTATTCGTTCATTTCATACTGATGTCAATTAGTTATAAACTTTGATTGAAAATAAATTGAGATAACAATTCCTCTCTCTCTATATATATATTGTCGTGCTTGAAATATCGTTTATTGTTGCTGTTCAAACAAAATCACTATGAGTTAAACATGTCTGGAACTTTTCTTTATTTCATTCTTCTGCCATACATTACATTGAAATGCACCACTAATTTAATGCTCGAGTGATTGGTATAAGAAAACTCGATCAACAGTAGAGTGTGCACCGGTTTCCTCTAAAGTACTCAATCTTTTAACAACGTATGCTCCTTCAACATCTGAATCATTCATTACTAATTTGCCTATCCACTTGATGAAGATCATAAATGCATCTAAATCTTAAAACATTTAACCATACACAAATTATGATACCTTAGTTAAATTCCTCATCGTTCTACACTAGGTAAACATATTGGAGATAATTTCTCCTCCAATGATTATGCAGTCAAAGTCAAAGGCATAGTCAAAGGTCAATGCTTGATTTAAGCCATTACTTATATTTCTTTTATGTTTAAGAGTTGGTTTAGTTTTCTTATAAATAGCTACTAGGAATTAGTAGCAAGATGTACCAAAATATTACAATAAAACATCTTTTATATTCTCTCTAAATTTCTTGTACCAACAACCACTTTGACGGTTTGAGAGTCGCTAGTTAGAAATCGAGCAGCCCTCCGGCTGCAGGGCTGAAACAAACAAACAAAACCAAATAGAAAATCGCTTCCGCTAGATTTCTATATGGTATCAGAGCAGTGTTCTTGATCCTGGAACAATCTGCTCATAAAAAAAGTGTTTTCTATTTTTTGAAAGGAGATGAATTAAAAAAATAAAAGAGGCAATGAGGGGGTGGAAGCAAGATGGAGGAGATCGAAGACCAACTACCCTAAAAAAAACAGAGAGAGAGAGAGAGAGAGGGAGAGAAGTCGGGTTCAAATCTATGAGCCCGCGAGAAAATTCGGGTCTTTGGACTCGCGAGAAAGAAAAATCGGGTTCTTTCGAACCCGCGAGAAGAAAAGTCGGGTTTGTTGAACGCGCAAAAAAAAAGTCGGGTTTTTTTTAAAACCCGCAAGAAAAGAAAAGTCGTGTTTTTTTTAAACTCGCAAGAAGAAAAAAGTCGAGTTTTTTTAAAACTCGCGAGAAGAAAAGTCGAGTTCTTTGAATTCGCAAGAAGAAAAGTCGAGTTCCTTAAGCCCGTGAAAAGAAAAGTCGGGTTCCTCGAGCTTGAAAGAAGAAAAGTCGGGTTCTATGAACTCGCAAGAAGAAAAGTCGGGTTCCTTTGAGCCCGCAAGAAGAAAAGTTGGGTCCTTTTAACTCGCAAGAAGAAAAGTCGGGTTCCCTTGAACCTGCAAAAAGAAAAGTCGGGTTCATTGAACCCGCGAGAAGAAAAGTCGGGTTCGTCGAACTCGCAAGAAGAAAAGTCGAGTTCTTTTGAGGTCGCAAGAAAAGAAAAGTTGGGTTTTTAAACCCGCAAGAAGAAAAGTCGGGTTCCTTTGAGCTCGCAAGAAAGCAAACACTCCAACTTGAGGGGGAGTGTTCGAAAAGAAAGAAATAATGCTTTTCAAGTTGGACGTTCATAACCTTCACGCTCCAACTTGAGGGGGAGTATTGGAGATAATTTCTCCTCCAATGATTATGCAGTCAAAGTCAAAGGCATAGTCAAAGGTCAATGCTTGATTTAAGCCATTACTTATATTTCTTTTATGTTTAAGAGTTGGTTTAGTTTTCTTATAAATAGCTACTAGGAATTAGTAGCAAGATGTACCAAAATATTACAATAAAACATCTTTTATATTCTCTCTAAATTTCTTGTACCAACAACCACTTTGACGGTTTGAGAGTCGCCAGTTAGAAATCGAGCAGCCCTCCG
The DNA here is from genome assembly GCA_030844895.1 of Ambrosia x helenae. Taxonomy (NCBI): domain Eukaryota; kingdom Viridiplantae; phylum Streptophyta; class Magnoliopsida; order Asterales; family Asteraceae; genus Ambrosia; species Ambrosia x helenae. The sequence continues at coordinate 111,582,688 of CM061230.1, forward strand.
GCTGCAGGGCTGAAACAAACAAACAAAACCAAATAGACCTTTGACTATGCCTTTGACTTTGACTACATAATCATTGGAGGAGAAATTATCTCCAATAAAACAAACAACATTAGCTGGTAGTTGGTATGAGAAGTCGGATGCTATTATGTTACAGTTTACACTCACATGCACCTAATTATGTGTATGTACACCATAGTTGTTAAAAGCCATCGCTTCTTGTGCCTAGGCCCATTTTTCAGGCGAGGCGAGGCAATTGTGCCTTAAGTCGAAGCAATTGCGCTTTAATTCTCCAGGCGACGGTTTAGGTGCAGATTCTGGCGAGATTCCCAAATTCTGAAGAGTTTCTAGCCAAATTCTCTAAATTATGGCCACATTACAACCAAATTTCTACTTTTTTCTATGAAAAACAACTTTTATACACTAATATTTTAACATTTTCGATACTAAATAGATTATGTTAAATGTTATATAACAGCTTTTGTTTATTTTATTTGAATAATAGTATTATTTTTCAATACACAATATATTTCTACTTTTTTATTTGTTCGCTTTTTTTTTCTCAGGCCCTCGCTTTTTTTTTTGTTTTTTTTTTTGCGTCTTGCGCCTAGGCTCAAGGCGAGGCCTATGTGCCTTGAGTGTGCTTATCGCCTTTGATAACTATGATCTACACTGTGCACCATGCCTTGAGACAATTTTATTCATAGTCATAATTTCATTAGTTGCTGGTACTTATATACAAACAAGTTGCAAATTGTATAGTTTGTGAAACGGTGTCAATGGATGGGTAAAGGGTCGTGACTATTGAAGGGGATTCATGTTAAATTGTGAAAAGATGGGTATTGGACAACAGAAAGATGGTGATGATTAGAGGTAACCCAAGTTGCAAATTGTATAGTTTGTGAAACGGTGCCAATGGATGGGTTAAGGGTCGTGACTATTGAAGGAGATTCATGTTTAATTGTGAAAAGGTGGGTATTGGACAACCGAAAGGTGGTGACTCTCAGAGGTAACCCAAGTTGCTAATTGTGTGTGTGTATATATATATATAAAATTAAAAAAAAATGTTACACTACATTAAAGCTTAGAACAATGACAAAAGTTTTCTGCATGCAGCTAATGGAAGGGGGTTGAGATGATGTTTAAATAGAAAATGGATCGGCCTGAGTCAGTACGAAGCAACCCAAGTAATGATTCATCAACAGCAAAATGGATCGGCCTGAGTCAGTACGAAACAACCCAAGTAATGATCCATCTAAATGAGTGATCGATCTACTGAGTAGATGAAGTTTATTGACCCAAAGGATCATATAACTCGACCAGATGATATAAGATTTAGATCATTACCAACCCATGGATTCTCGTGTTTCCTTTTTAACTTGCATGTAGTGATGTTTACCAATTATTCAACAGTCAACAGGTTAACCAATGCTAACATTAAAACGCAACCAAAGCCCATATAAATATAATCACAAGGTGGCTATCAACCTACAAATCATATATATTGGTCCTTTCTTGTTAATTTCAAACTATGAACATTTATATTCTAAAAACTCTAGGAAAGAAACCATTGAAAAAGACAAACACATCAAAACTAAAAAACAATGGGCAAGAACCCAAAAAAGCCAAAGCCACTAATATAAACCTAAATCATAACTAACCCTCCTTGCACTCAGCGAATTCAACCCTCTTGGTGTAGATTAATTTCTTCCAAGAATACCAATCATGGATATCAGCGCTCATGGTATCCTTACAAACAAGGTTATAAGTCCATGTGATACCTTGTGTCGGCTAAACTTACAGGAAGTTGCATCTCAGGATGATGGAAATCGTTGAGAAGAGAGTTCCCGCCGGTTTGCATTATATTTTTATCTAGATGATTGTCACTAGATCCCATTGTTTGTAGAAGCTGAACAAGTGCTGCAAATATCTCATGCCTTGTCACATGCCTTTTTGCCTGTGAAATAATACAAACTTATCATTTTAAAACTTGCATATTTTCTCCATCTTACATCATGTTATGAATGATTCTAGAATGTTTTACCTCGGCTTCAACTATAAAACGAGCCCATATCTTATCCTCGCGAGCTTCCATGACACCCTTTAAAATGGTCAGACCAAATCCCCGAATTATGTCCACTATTTCGAGAAAAAAAACCATGTTCTTCACAAATCATCTGCATCAGAAATATATCATGGTTAGAATTTCTACGACTTCAGTAACATACAGAATCAAATATGTGTGTTACTTTTACCTCTATGAGCATTTGTCCCGGGGTACTAAGATCCTCGACTATTAATGGACAGATCATTGATTGATTTCCGAATTCACATGCCACTGTCACACCATTGTTGCTTGGATCTTTCAAATGATTATTCTGAGTGACACCATAATTCTGAAAAATACAGTACTTTTAAGTTATGTGAAAACCAACACTTGAAAAATTAGCCGAATAACAAATAATGTTTGTAAACAGAAGAACTTTATTTACCTTTGGCTCATCAATCTGTTTAATTCTGTCTGCATGTTTGGTTACACTTTGCAAGAAAAGCATGTGCTTTATCGTTCGATCCAACAAACAGTCTATACTCATCTGTAGAATCAGACAGTTAGCCGATTAGTAAACAGTCTACATATAGGATTCTAATAAGTTGTGTTCTTTTAATGTTTTGATGTTTTAGTTACCTTTTCACCGTTTGGGATGAGTTCTCTTAACTCAGCCATACGGTCCAATATCATCTGGCGGTCTTTGGGCCTCGGTCGAGTCCCTGGTTTAGCCTTTTTCTTAGTGGGCTTTGAAGGTTCAACAGGCTTCTTAGCTTGCAATATTGTGCTTGAACCATCATTGCTATAACCGTCACCCGACCATAGATCTGATTTAAATAATGGCTCGCTTTTCAGCCCAAAACTCTTGTTATACACAGCGGGCTGTAACGAACCCATTTCCAATATTGGATTCCCAGTTTTCTTTCTTTTTGAACACGAGGACACTTGATCCTCGACGCAAGATGTTGAAGTACTAGAAACGCCCTCAAAAAGCTCCTTGATCCCAAGATTGGAGAACAATCCTTTCTTCGGAGGAAGGGTAGCCGAGTCATTATCAATACTTTGAGTTGGCTGTGACGCCGATACACGTCCTGAAGTGTATGAATCATAACCTAAATGATTTCCATTTATGACAGGTGTAACAATGTCCCCTAAATCTCCTGTATTTCCAAACAGGTCAACATCAACACCAGAAATACTCAAAGGGTTGACTTGTTCATCAAAACTGATGGGAAAAAAACCCGTGGCTTGCGATAACAAGTGATCATTTATTGTCACATTGCTCTTGATAGGGGACTGAGGGTACCCCTGAGAGATATTGAAATCTCCTGTTTGGAATAATTCATCCATGGATCCTAAATCCATTGGTAAGTCAAAGCCAAACATATCATGAAGTGGTTCCTTGAAGGAAGTCAAACTAGTAGACTGATTATGATCAACAAACATGGATTGCGAGTGTGAACCAGACGCGAAAGATTGTTGCGGAAAACCAAAAGAAGTTTGGTTGATTGAATAGTGATCTTCTGATGATATCAATGAGGAAAACAATCCGTTCGGCGAAGAAGCTGAACTTGTTGGTGCATTACCATTAACAGTTTCATTAAACATTCTTTTTGTATGATTTATAAACTCAATATTCTCCACAACCTGAACAACAAAAGTAGTTCATTAGATCTACACAAATTAAGTTAACATTAAAAATAAAACACTGCACTTTTTTGTGCTTTGCTTATTAACCTTATTAGTGGACCCAAATTGTACCACTCCTTGTGGTTCCACAGGGATTGCTGCAATTGTCTGCAAGGTTAAAGTGAAAGAATAAAGTTAATGCCTTAGATCAAGATCACATAAATAGGCCCACCAGGTGCAACCATGGTGGTACCATCTTTAAATTCAAGCTAAACATGAATAAAAAATTACCTCTATGCCCGAAGAAAATTGCCGAAAAAGTTTCGAATCATCCTGCAATATAAAATAAAATAAATATTAATTTAGGTAGAATATAACAAGTTTTTTTTTCAAAGTTTGTAATATCAATATAATACAATGAAATATGAAAGTTACATCAAAATAGAAGGTAGACGAGCAACAAGTTGCACTGCCATCTATTTCTGAATTGCGAACGCTAGTCTACCTTTCGAATTGCAACTATTTTGTAGATTAAAACAAAAGAACTACTAATACCTGAAACATATCCCAAATTGAACCTGAAGAACTTTGTCCCATGTAATTATCTTTTGAGGATATCCATTTGTGCTTTTTAGTTAAAGCAGCCTGTCCAATTAACCTTAAAAGTTTTGTAGAAAGTATAAGTAGTATTATTTTGAATTAAAACCAATTTAAAGAGCATCATTAACTAAGATTTTATACACATATTAAGGAAAATGAGCATACCCTCCTCCAAACATGGATGATTGTAAAAGCAAATCATCAATCAGACCTTGGATGTGGTCTTCAAAGTAAGCATCTTGCATAGTCAACAACCTGGGAATAAAATCAAGAAAATAAAGATAAATATTAAGAAAAGATACACAAATTTATTTTATTTAATAAAATCAATTTTAGAAAATAAAATTAAGTTAATTTATGAATAATTAAGTTGAGTAATATATGTTTTCATGGTGGAATTAATGTATGGATTTACTAAATCCACCCACATTATGTGATGATGCTGACAAGTGCTCTCAGCCCAAACCAAGCTAACTAAAGAATTGGTCATGTCATTTTCTTGTTACCCACTTCCATGAAAACTAAAAAAATAAAAATAAAAAAGTCTTGTTTTTTTTTTTTTAATATAAAAACTTAAAATCAACAAAGCTTCTTAGACTCAATAAAAATACATTTTTTGATGAGGAATATTAATCTTGGAATGTATGGTCAACCCAGCCATCCAAAAAAACTGATACAAAAGATTAACATGAAGAAAGAAGGTAGACACCATATACACCATATGAAAGAAACTAAATGTTTAAAGATAATAATAATAATATAGGTACATGTATATATACATATACATATACATCTATGCTGTATCTATCTATGTGTGTGTGATAGAGAAGTAAGGAGTCATACATGGGATTTGACTGGTCAAAGCTCCATAAAACAGCATAAGACCATCCATAAGAGCGACATAAATTCTTGATGACATTTGTAACAGTTGAATCTCTCTGTGTTGTAGCCATTTGTACAGAAAGCTAACAAAAGGGAGGTCTTGTTCTCCTTCAGCCAGACAAAGATTGCAAACCGCACTTTAAATAATAAGTGCTTTGGGAAGGTAATATGTGTGTGTGTTTTTTTCCAGTTATGTTTGTCTGGGAAGATGAGGGTTGATCAGAGAAAAGCTAAAGCTGAGATTATTATTTTCTCTGAAAATGAAGGGTTTTGTAATATGATGCGGTGGTGGTGTTACACTGCCCAAAAAATATAAAACAGCTTACTGGGTGCTTGAAGGTTACATTTAAGGACTAAAATATTGAATAAAAGGACTTCAATGGGTATAGAAAAGGCTGTTTATTCTGAGAGAAAACAAAGCTGAAATTCTCTGCCTATTAAAGGACATTTGATATGAGTCAGAATGATGCAAATTTTTTAAGGGGAGGGGGGAGGGGGGGGGGGGGGGGGTAGGGGTAGGTGGGGGTCTGTCTTTTAGGAAGGAAAAAACCAAAACAAAAACTTCCGACCTCAAAGGATTACAGAGATATTCCCCAATATATATGGTCCATTAGGATTTGTTTTCTTCATTTGTGGCCTAATTACAAAAAGTCCCCCATGGGCTATGTTTCTTGTTTTACATATGTTAATGCATTTAAATAATCTAAATTGATATATGATGTTTTTTTTAGTATGTTTTTAGTTAAAAAAAAAAAGGAAAAATCATCAAAATGGCTCGTTGACCGAGTCTTTTACCAAAATGGCCCCTTTTCGTCTTTTTGGAGAGACTGGCCATGGCTCCCAAAGAGACTAAACCGTCTCAGGAGACGCTTTAGTTTACGACCAATAGAAATGCAACACGTGGCTGACTTGGATCCCGAAAACTGTGTGGCGTCTCGAGAGACGTGTCAGAGCCGGGCTCAAGCCGTCTTCGGCTTGGCTTGAGCCGTCTCCAAGGCTACCTGAACCGTCTCCAGTCTCCAGCCGTTTGTCACATGGTTCACGAGACGAATCTTAATTTTGGAGAGACGGGTTCCCTTAATTATTTTTCTTTGTTTTTACCGTTTATTTTATAATGTTTTTAATTATTTTCTTTGTTTTTACCATTTATTTTTCTTTGTTTTTACCGTTTTTACCGAGAGGAATCTTGACTTTGGTTTAATTTTTACCGTTTATTTTATAATTTTTTAAATAATTTTCTTTGTTTTCAACTCTAAAAGTAAATATAAAAACATAAATAAAAGCATTTCATTAAATATTAAACATAAAAAAAATACATAACAAAGAAAAAAACTTAAAGTTGGGGGCGCAACAATCGCCATGCCTCGACATGGTCGAAATCGTTGCCGTATCGAACCTCATACTCATACTGAGTGAATTCGATAGTCAACTCTTCATCAAGCTCTGGATCTTCCCTAACTTGTTGCTCGTATAGGGTGTTCCACCTCTCACATTTGATGTTGAGGTCGCCCCACTTGAACTGGAGGTCATGGATGGTCTTGGTGGTGTTGGTGCCAACGTGTTCAACGAAGTCGCTAAACACTCGAGCCCAAAACCCCTCCGGGGGGAAGGCCGACCCATCGTCCGGGGGGGGGGGGGAGGGAGGAATTGAATTTCCGGATCTTTCGAGGCATCCTTGTGGCAAACCACAAGGGCCATTTCTTCCTCTTCGGTCCACGTGATCATATTTTGGCGGGTGTGTGTTTTTTTTAGTTTTTACTGTTTGTGTGAGTTGTGAGTTTTAACCACGGTTTCTTCTATTTATATCCAAAAAAAATCATGGTAAGAAGGTTAAATTAAATAAAGCGACGGTTTTCAAAGCCGTCACGGGAACCGTCAAAGTCAAGAGTCTTTGAGCCGTCTCGGGAACCGTGAAACGACTTTGAGTCGTCTCGGGAAACCGTGAGACATCACCAATGTATATAAATACCCCACTCCACTTCACAAAATTTGTACCCTCTGTCTATCATCTATACTAAACCTTCATCAAACCTTCCAAGCTTTCCAATCAATGACATTTTTAAATCCTCCACTTTTCTAACTGAAGCCTACAGGCTTATGAAAATATTGTCCGGTCTGATTATACTTGGATCGTTGTTACATCTGCGTACAACTACTTGGATCGTTGTTGCATCTGCGCGTGGGTTAACCCGTGTATAATGCATCGATGATGTGGTGGTCTACATTATTGGCAAGTTCGATTCTTTGTCTATGTAGAGCACATACACTATTCAAACAAGGTTTAAAGCAAGTAAATTTGGGAAGTAATTTCCCCTCCCCTACTGCTAACTACGTTCTGTGGTCGATGTGTGCAACGGATACGTCTCGGTGGACGACGTGTGCAACGAGTTTGTGTATTGTTCGTGTAATAGTTCAGTTTTTGTAATATTTGCCGTGTTACAAATTGTAATATTGTAATATTTGGATTAATAAAAACATAAATATTTAAACATAAGATTCATTGGATTAACATTTGTAGTATTTGGATTAATAAAAACATAAAATATAAACATAAGATTCATTGGATTAATAAAAACAGAAGATTAATAAAAACATAAAATTACAAAAGTTAAATAACTACGCGTTAAGACGATCCCCCATCATTTGCCAAGCCGGCACGTGTTTGAATTCTTTACGCTGCGTGGATTGATACTGTCACACCCTCAAAATCCACTTGCGGAGTTTTACCGCGAGGCGCATGACAAACCAGGATCCAAACCAACGATCACAATAAACAAGTCTAAAATGAACATAATGCAATTTCAAAACAATGTTTAAAATTCCCGTTTACAGCGGAAGCTTATTCAAAACAATATTCATTAGTAAACCAATGTTCAACGTTTGTAAAACCATGCAACCCTAAATAGACGCCGTGCAGACGCGTGCGCCCTAGTCCAGTCGTGCTACCTTAGCGACCTGAGAAAACATGTAAAAGTTTACGTCAGCACAAAAATGCTGGTGAGTTTACAGGTTTTGTAATCCAAGTACCAAGTCAACCTGTCCATACTATAACAAATCGAAAACCAGTGTACGCTAGCTAGGCGTATGTTTTGTTACTACCACGATTGGAAAACCATTACTAACTCGTAAACCAAATATGTGCCCGATGTAGTAAACCTGTTGTTCCTATTGTTCCTGTTTGAGACAATATGCACCCGCCGACCCTCCAAGTCGACGAGCGGGGTTGGTCACTCCCAATAGCGCTATTCACATTTCCCCGTTGTGCAAACCCGCACATTCATGGTTCCCCCCGGGACTTCCAAAGATCGTGTAGTACACAATAGAAACCCATAGTATGACAGTAGTTACCATATAATCGTTTTAACACATGTTTTCTCCCCCGAAAATGTGAAACCAGTTTAAAAGAGGGGCCGTAAACTCACCTTAAGTTGCGTTACTTCGTAATACGAATAACTCAGCAGCTATGCTAGTCCCGTAAAGCGGCGACCTAACATATGACAGTTACAAGCACTTAGACTAATAACCCGCAGGTTAATTAGTCCCTAGATGTCCAGACCATAACCAAGTTCGTTTGAAAACACCGTGACTGTTTAACTGACCCAAAGTACAAGACTCGACATCCCATTGGTGACCCGAGACTCCCCGTGTTATGTTTACGCTCTCAAACATACAATCATGCAATCACACTTAACATACGTTAACGCACAACAAGTTATAGCACATAGCTCACGTATCACATAATTACATCCAAACATATGTTACCAAGTTATTAAATATGTTACGGGGTTCCTAGCATGTTCCTACAGGTCAAATCGGGTCTCGGAATGTTAATTTACACTTACAGCAGCAGTACACGCGATTAGGAAAAGTCAACTAGCATTTAGGTTGGTCAACTGGCATTTAGGAAGGCTAATCGCCTCTATTATAGGCGATTAGGGCTATACCACATGTAATTACTAGCATTTAGGGCTATACCACATGTAACTACTAGCATTTAGGGCTATACCACATGTAACTACTAGCATTTAGGGCTATACCACATGTAACTACTAGCATTTAGCCCCTACTCGCATGAAACATAGGCGATTGGCCTCCTAATCGCCTCTAACATAGGCGATTAGGGTTGCTAATCGCCTGTAACCTTGCTGTTCCGGTTTTTCGCGCGTTTAACGCTCCAAATCAGATCCAGAACGTGTGTAACCATCCAATATCAACCCAACAACTATTCTAAACATGTTTAAACCAAAATCCTTTGTTTTGCCTCGTATTATCAGCCCTGCATGCACCCATGTAGTCCAAACACCATACACATAGCACGAATCATCACCTTAACATGCACAACTATAACCCTAATGAACAATTACTCAGGTTTTATTATCATGACATCAATATTATTCTGAAACTATCTTAATAACATGTTAATCACTCATCTTGAATCATAAAAACCCTAGATATTAATCATAAACACACATAACACATGTATGATTGTTAGAATCTGATTAACAACACTTATTAACGATTTTCAGAAACCTTTTTCGTTTTAGAACAGGTCTGGACCATTAGGGATTGAATAAAAACGTTTATAAAGATTGCATGGATGGAAACCAAACCTTAGATTTGTGAAAGAATGATGAATTAAGCTTGAAACCTTGTGTTTTGATCAAAAATCGCGTTCCAGAGGTTGTGTGTGTGTTGCGGCGGGTTATGGGACGACTAGGGTTTGTATTATGAAGTTTAGGAGGTCAAGTGTGGTATTTATAGTCGTTTTTAGTCGTCCGGCCCGTAACTAGCGATTGTGCAGCATTTACACGCGATTAGGGGTCCTAATCGCATGTAACTTCATGCATTTGGGGCCTAATCGCATGAAACCTCATGCATTTGGCCCCCAATCGCCTATAAACCTGCCCAATCGCCCCTCCTATAGGCGATTAGCCACCACTAATCGCCTATAGGGGCTGGTTCCTGGTATTTTGCGCGTTAAACCCCGTTTTAACATATGTTAACACATATTCACATACCGACAAGTCACATAATGATTGTAAACACATAACACTTGCAAATAGACATATTCACACTCGTTCACCAATTCCCGGGACTCGAGACTTGTATGTTCCGTATGACCTGACGATCCTACAAATCGTCACCGTTTGTACACTTGGTTAAGGACTGACATCTAATGAACTTCTAGACCAACATCCAACGATCTTCTAGACTAAACCGATAGTTCCCGAACCATAACACGACTTAACTAACCCAGTTAAGTATACTATACGCGTGACTCTCTAAGGTAGACTTTTATCTAGACAACGTTGTTAACCAGAATTTGCCGGGTGTCACATCATCCCCACGTTAAAAGAATTTTCGTCCCGAAAATTGCACAAGTACCAAAAGGAATAACGAAGGGAAACAACAAAAGATAGAAACCAAAAATAGAAACCAAAAAGAGAGATTTACCCGAGTTGTCACATCATCCCCACGTTAAAAGGAATCTTGCCCCGAGATTCATTCAGCTGCAGAAGAGACATATCTCGACTCGAACGCTTCCTTAGGAAAGAGATGAGGATACTTAGACTTCATCTGATCCTCCCGTTCCCACGTGTACTCTGGTCCCCGGTTCGAGTTCCAGCGAACCTTTACGATGCGAATCTTGCTATGACGTAGGCTACGAATCTTGTAATCCAGAATCTCCACAGGTTCTTCCACAATCCGAAGACGATCATCAACCTTGATCTCTTCCAGTGGAACAATGAGAGACTCGTCAGCCAGACACTTCTTCAAGTTGGATACATGGAAGACGTTATGTACGTTACCGAGCTCCGTCGGTAAATCAAGACGATATGCCACCGGCCCAATCCGTTCCAGGATCGTAAATGGGCCGACATACCGCGGATTGAGTTTGCCACGCTTCCCAAAGCGTATGACGCCCTTCCACGGTGAGACTTTCAGAAGTACTTTGTCATCAACTTGGAATTCCAATGGTTTGCGACGTTGATCAGCATAACTCTTTTGCCGATCCCGTGCCGCTGCCAACCGGTTACGAATCTGTACGATCTTTTCCGAAGTTTCGTACACTAGCTCAGGCCCAGTGAGTTGACTCTCACCCACTTCAGCCCAACAAAGAGGAGAACGGCATTTCCGTCCGTACAGTGCCTCGAACGGAGCCGCCTTGATGCTCGTGTGATAACTGTTGTTGTACGAGAATTCTACTAACGGTAGATGAGCTTCCCAACCCTTGCCAAAATCGATTACACATGCCCGCAGCATGTCTTCCAAAGTTTGAATCGTGCGCTCACTCTGACCGTCAGTCTGTGGGTGATAAGCTGTACTCATGTCTAGTTGGGTACCCAAAGCCTTGTGCAAAGACTTCCAGAAGTGAGAAGTAAAATGGGAGTCACGATCCGAGATAATAGAAACTGGCACCCCGTGCTTAGAAACAACTTCCTTCAGATAAAGACGAGCCAAACGATCCATGGTGTCGGTCTCCTTAATAGCAAGAAAATGGGCTGATTTCGTCAATCGGTCAACAATCACCCATATCTTATCATTCCCGCTTGGTGATTTAGGAAGTTGCGTGACAAAATCCATTGTAATCCGTTCCCATTTCCATTCCGGAATTTCAGGTTGTTGCAAGAGACCCGACGGTTTCTGGTATTCCACTTTGACCTTAGCACAGGTCAAGCATTTACTCACGTATGAAGCTATATCCGACCTCATGTTTGGCCACCAGTACAGCACCTTCAGATCTTGGTACATCTTATCCGAACCAGGATGAATAGAATACCGGGACTTATGAGCCTCATCTAGGACAAGCTCCCGTAGTCCCCCAAATAAAGGAACCCATATGCGTTCTGCGAAGTAGTGCAGGCCATCAGGCCTTCGCTCGAGGTGCTTGTCGGCACCGTGCATAGTCTCAGCTTTAAGGTTTTCCTCCTTCAAAGCTTCTAACTGGGCAGAACGGAGTTGATCAGGTAGGGATGAATGAATGGTGAGTTGCAACGCCCGAACACGACGAGGTTTAGTTGATTCCTTCCTGCTCAAGGCGTCTGCTACAACATTCGCCTTGCCAGGATGGTACTTAATGGCACAATCATAGTCGTTCAGGAGTTCAATCCAACGACGCTGCCGTATGTTCAAATGTTGTTGGTCGAAAATATGTTGAAGACTCTTGTGATCGGTGTAGATGGTGCATTTGGTACCGTACAAGTAATGTCTCCAAATTTTCAACGCGAATATCACTGCACCCAACTCCAAGTCGTGGGTGGTGTAGTTCTTCTCGTGCACCTTGAGTTGACGAGAAGCATACGCAATCACTTTCTCGCGTTGCATCAACACGCAACCGAGACCATGAATAGAGGCATCACAGTAAACAACGAAGTCATCAGGGCCTTCAGGTAAAGACAAAATAGGAGCAGAACAAAGTTTAGACTTCAGTTCTTGAAATGCCGACTCTTGTGGTTCACCCCAGTCGAATTTTCTATCCTTCTGAGTAAGAGTGGTGAGGGGTTGAGCGATCTTCGAGAACCCCTGAATAAAACGACGATAGTAGCCCGCAAGGCCTAGGAATTGCCGCACCTCAGTTGGCGTCTTTGGTGCTCCCCAGTCCTTGATCGCTTCGATCTTAGCTGGATCGACATGAATTCCTAGTTCATTAACCACATGTCCTAGGAACTGAACTTCGCGTAACCAAAAGTCACACTTTGAGAACTTGGCGTAAAGTTGTTCCCGTCGCAAGAGTTCCAGAACCTAACGCAGGTGTTCCTCGTGTTCAGTCTTGTTCTTGGAGTAAATCAGGATGTCATCAATAAACACAATGACGAACTTGTCAAGGTATGGTTTGCAAACACGATTCATCAAATCCATGAAAACCGCCGGCGCGTTTGTGAGACCGAAAGGCATGACCAAGAATTCGAAATGGCCATAACGTGTACGAAAGGCAGTCTTTGCAACGTCAGCTTCCCTTACGCGCAACTGGTGATAACCGGACCTCAAATCAATCTTGGAGTAGTAACTAGAACCCTGGAGTTGGTCGAATAGATCATCAATACGTGGAAGAGGATAACGGTTCTTGACGGTCAATTTGTTCAGTTCTCTGTAGTCCACACACAATCGGAAACTTCCATCCTTCTTCTTGACGAATAGAATCGGGGCTCCCCAAGGGGAAGAACTCGGCCTAATGAAACCCTTGTCCAAGAGTTCCTGTAACTGACTAGACAATTCCTGCATCTCGGGAGGTGCAAGACGGTAGGGGGCCCGAGCAATAGGAGCAGCCTCTGGTACAAGATCAATACCAAACTCGACCTGACGATGGGGAGGAAGACCAGATAAATCATCAGGAAATACATCTGGAAACTCGCGTACAACAGGAATATCGTCGATCTTCTTCTCATCGCTAGAGGAAACAGATAAAAGTGCCAAAACGGCCGAGTAACCCTTTCGAAGACACTTAAGGGCTTTCATGCTAGAGATGATATTTAGCGGAACACCACCCTTGATACCGTACACAGAAAGAAATTCTCCATCAGGGAGAGGAATCCGAATAATCTTGTCGTAACAAACAATCTCCGCGCGATACAGGGACAACCAATCCATGCCTACAACAACGTCAAAACTACCCAAAGGTACCGGCATAAGGTCGATGGGGAACGATAAACCCGACAACTCTAATTGACACTCCCGAAGGATACTAGTAGCTTCAATCTTTTTACCGTCAGCCAACTCAATAATATACTTAGTCTCTAACGGTATGGGTACTACATCTAGCAGTCGACTAACTTCCTTGGATACAAAGCTCTTGTCGGCACCAGAATCAAATAAAACACTAACAGAGCGATTATTGAGAAGGAACGTACCGGTAACTGTGTCAGGATCCTGTCTAGCCTCCGCGGCTCCTATGACGAAGGCACGTGCATTTCTGCCGCCGCCCCCGTTGTTTCCGTTACCGTTGTTCCCGCCCTGCTTCAGTTTCGGGCAATCCTTCTTGTAATGCCCAGTCTCACCACAGTTGTAACATCCTTGTCTTCCCGTAGTTCCTTGAGTAGTAGGAGCTGAGTTAGTAGTCGGGGCCTGGGTCGATGGAAGTGTAACCCGACAATCTTTAGCAAAATGCCCAATTCGCTGGCAGCGATGACAACGGTTACTGTCGCAGTTCCCTTGATGATGACGTCCACACTTGTTACATTTAGGCAGTTTCCCCGCATAACCACCCTGTTTGTTACCCGAAGAAGAAGAACCCCCATTATCGAACCTCTTACCCTGCTGTGCTGGCCCAGATCCTTTCCCTTCATTATCCCACTTGCGCTTGTTGTTCTCTGGGGCCTTGACAGTCGAACCCTTAGTAGGCAAAATACCCTCATTCACCTTCAAGTTGGTCATCCTATGAGCCGATCGGACCACCTCTGAGTATGTAGGATGATTTCCAGCAGCTACCAACCCTGCGATTTCTGGCACTAACCCCGAGACATAATGCTCAATCCTCCTGTATTCTGGCACATGCAGATCGGGACACAGCACTGCCAACTCGTTACGCCTCACAGTATACTTCTCAATTTCAGACCCAGTCATCTTGAGGTTCCACACCTCGTGCTCTAGCTTTTGCACCTCTTCCCTTGGACAGTACTCACGCTTCAGCAGCTGCACAAAATTCTCCCAAGGCATAGCATACGCCTCCCCAATACCCATATTCTGGGTGATGTTATTCCACCAAGTCAAATCAACATCCTGGAATAACGCAGCAGCATACTTAACCCGATCTTCTGGGAGACAGTTACACATCAGAAACACTGATTCCACTTTCTCCAGCCACCTAAGCAAGCTCACCGCACCCTCAGTGCCAGAGAATTCCTGGGGCTTACAGTCCCGAAACATCTTGTAGGTACACATGGGTGGGGGTGGGTTAACAGGACCACCTGAAATGAAACGCATGAGAAACCACGAAGAATGTAAACAAGGTTCACCAATGAGGCAAAGAAAATGGATAAATCAACTTACCACCACCGTTGTGCCCTAACTGGAAGGCAGCTTGGAGCAAGTTGTTCAGATCATCCTGCGATAGTTTAATGCCTCCACGACCACCAGCACCACCGCGACCACCACCACGTCCACCATTGCGACCACCTCCACGTCCTCCTCGTACTCCAGACATGATTCTGGCAGAAAGAACGAGAAAATTTAGTTTCGCAGATAAAGATAACCACTAATGTTTACAAGATCAAAGCTAGATCCAATCCAGGACTATCCCTTCAAACCCAGAGCTCACTAGGGCTTCCATGCATTTCGGTTTATGATTTTGTGTGCACCCAAAATGATAAACCGCTCTACATGGTCCTCCAAGTGTTCTCCTAGTTCAAAGTTCAAATCACCGAACATAGACTCTTAGCTATACACCGTAATACTACGGTAGTTTATGGCAAGTGTTTCTATTGGAGTACGAAAGGGAGAAGTCCGAGCCTTGGACAAATCTCAAGTGTACACGATTCACTCCAATATACTACACTGCCTAGAAAGTAAGTAACCCGACCTAAGATAGAACGGATGATGTAACGTAGAAAGACCAAATGATTTAGAGACACCCCGACAAGACCATACGTAAACCACCATAATGTTTAGTACCATGTGATCGTCTAGTGTGTGCGACTCGGCTATAGACTAGACTCTACATGCAGTCCTAGTTCACTATAACCATTGGCTCTGATACCAATCTGTCACACCCTCAAAATCCACTTGCGGAGTTTTACCGCGAGGCGCATGACAAACCAGGATCCAAACCAACGATCACAATAAACAAGTCTAAAATGAACATAATGCAATTTCAAAACAATGTTTAAAATTCCCGTTTACAGCGGAAGCTTATTCAAAACAATATTCATTAGTAAACCAATGTTCAACGTTTGTAAAACCATGCAACCCTAAATAGACGCCGTGCAGACGCGTGCGCCCTAGTCCAGTCGTGCTACCTTAGCGACCTGAGAAAACATGTAAAAGTTTACGTCAGCACAAAAATGCTGGTGAGTTTACAGGTTTTGTAATCCAAGTACCAAGTCAACCTGTCCATACTATAACAAATCGAAAACCAGTGTACGCTAGCTAGGCGTATGTTTTGTTACTACCACGATTGGAAAACCATTACTAACTCGTAAACCAAATATGTGCCCGATGTAGTAAACCTGTTGTTCCTGTTGTTCCTGTTTGAGACAATATGCACCCGCCGACCCTCCAAGTCGACGAGCGGGGTTGGTCACTCCCAATAGCGCTATTCACATTTCCCCGTTGTGCAAACCCGCACATTCATGGTTCCCCCCGGGACTTCAAAGATCGTGTAGTACACAATAGAAACCCATAGTATGACAGTAGTTACCAAATAATCGTTTTAACACATGTTTTCTCCCCCGAAAATGTGAAACCAGTTTAAAAGAGGGGCCGTAAACTCACCTTAAGTTGCGTTACTTTGTAATACGAATAACTCAGCAGCTATGCTAGTCCCGTAAAGCGGCGACCTAACATATGACAGTTACAAGCACTTAGACTAATAACCCGCAGGTTAATTAGTCCCTAGATGTCCAGACCATAACCAAGTTCGTTTGAAAACACCGTGACTGTTTAACTGACCCAAAGTACAAGACTCGACATCCCATTGGTGACCCGAGACTCCCCGTGTTATGTTTACGCTCTCAAAAATACAATCATGCAATCACACTTAACATATGTTAACGCACAACAAGTTATAGCACATAGCTCACGTATCACATAATTACATCCAAACATATGTTACCAAGTTATTAGATATGTTACGGGGTTCCTAGCATGTTCCTACAGGTCAAATCGGGTCTCGGAATGTTAATTTACACTTACAGCAGCAGTACACGCGATTAGGAAAAGTCAACTAGCATTTAGGTTGGTCAACTGGCATTTAGGAAGGCTAATCGCCTCTATTATAGGCGATTAGGGCTATACCACATGTAATTACTAGCATTTAGGGCTATACCACATGTAACTACTAGCATTTAGGGCTATACCACATGTAACTACTAGCATTTAGGGCTATACCACATGTAACTACTAGCATTTTGTAACGAACCAGCCTGACGTGGCCGGGTCGTCGGGTCGGGTTATCGGAGTTACGCAGCGGATTCAGAATATTGACAGTCTTGACTCTTCCAGGATCCACGTCATCATATCTGTTGGGTTACCTGAACACATGCCAAAAATAGTTTCTGTCAACATAAAGTTGGTGAGGTCGTGTATTTTATAAAGTGAATGGCCAGTTCGTTTATTTGTAATTCTTTTATATAAACCATGCTTTACTATTCTAATTCTGGAGGGGGAATATATTCTATTATATCAATTCGATTAAATTGTACCGATTATATGTCAATCTATTATATTCTATTAGTTGCCATTCCTATCGATGGTACCACTCTGTTTGTGGTCAATCTTACTTATTCCTACCCTCTACTCGGGTAAGATTGGTTATTATCCTCTAGTTGGACAATAAAGGAAATGGCGAGATACCGGTCAGTACTGTCCTTGTCGTTTCTATTATCCCCTTTCTATAACTTCTATTAGTAATCATTCTATTATGTAAAGCATTTCTATGTTTTCAATAAATGACATGTATTTCCCCTAAAACGTTTAATAAAACAATAAAAGAGGGGAGTTCACGATACTCACTGGTTCGCGTATAATCTTCTATAGTCTCTTTTATTACAATTATATGTCAAATATATATATCGATACGTTTTACGCGTGAGACTTGTTAGATTGTATTATTTAGGATATATATCACATATACAATTTATGTATATATAGAGTTCGGTATATATTAGATAGTCCTAAACTCGGGGTTTATTATTGACACGACACGGACATCCTAGAATCTAGCTGGCTATTACAGCTTAGCACTCGTAGCTAATAAAGCTGGCCATTACAGCTTGGCACACGAACCTATAGGACTCTAGACACGTACTTACCCGGATGCTGGTTCGGCTGATCATATTATCATTAACCCGAGTCTAGTATATCGTTCTATATATCGAATCTTATATATATAAACGTATATATTCTATATATGATTATTATTCTCTTATTATTATTATCAAGTCCGTACGTTATTCGTATTATATATATATAATCGTATAATTCTAATAATCCTCGTCTAGTCAATGAACCGGGTTCTATTTCGGGTGTTGACCGAGTCACTGAGTTGACTCGGTAACGGTTTAACTCTCCGATTGGATTAACGGTACCTCGCAATAATCGCAGAAACAGTATTATAATCGGGTATCAATGATTAATACCAATATATATATAATAACTGTTAGATTATACCTTTCGAATAAACGTTGGTATGGAACCGGAAGTCAACCGGACCTTCCCGGAGACTGACCGGAAGCTAGCCAGAAGCTCGACAGAGAATATAACACGAACCAGACTATAACGGGAATCAACCGAAGGCCTCAATCTGCCTGATAATAACCCACGGACACACCTTCATCAATTAATATGGTTCGGGTCTGATTATAAGGGTCCGATAACAGTAACAGTGAACAGAACAGATGGGTTTATAAGATGGATTAACGGGTTTATATCAGATCAGAGGTTAGTCGGGTTGGGTTTGGTTAAACAGAGTGTTACCGGTTCAGATCAGAAAGTGACCGGGTATGAATAGACCTGATGACTATGTTTCAAGGATAATTATTGGTGACAGTCACCATCACCGGTGACTGTCTGGCTTCCATAACAGAACAGAGGGACAACCGGTTGGTTTATGATATAGTTTACGGGTTGGGTTCAGAACAGAACAGAGGGAGACGAACAGGTGGTTTTATCGGGTTATTATCGGAATAAAGGAAAGATTAGGGTGGTTACAGATGACAGTCACCAAGACCGGTGACTGTCCGGCTTGTTTACTGGACAAAGATATGAACATGGCGGGGTATTTGGTGGTAACAGTGACGAGGTGGGCGTTTAATATAGGGTTTCATAACTAATCAGAGAAGAGGAATAGGGCTCGGGAAGGTGGGGATTCATCAGGGAGGAGGAAGAAGACGAGCGGCGGTTGCGGCGGTGGTTTCCGGTGGCCGGAAATGAAGGAGGTCCGGCTGGGTTCTTCATTGAGACTCATATGTGTGTGGTTGATAGTATACAGACAAGAGAGAGATATGCGAAAGAGATAAAAGAGGGGTGGTTTATGTAGTCAATTTAAATAGAGGGTGTTTGGCTACAGGGATAATAACTGAGACGCGGGTGTTTGGTAACAGGTATATCAATAAAATAAGAAACGTTTGGCAACGTTTAAATAGCGGATAAGGAGCGTTTAATCGAGATAATAAAAATCCAATAATTATTATTTATAAAATTAATTAAAACGGTTAGCCGCGAGATTCGAACCGGAATATTTAAATAAATAATCAGGTGGTCGGGTACGATCCGACCCGTTTAAGAGACCCGTAACACTTCAGGTCGTTACATTCGCCCCCCCTTAGGAAATTTCGTCCCCGAAATTTGAGTGATCCTGTATTTTACACCCTTGACCGATAAGGATGTTATAATGCAACTAGAACACTCGTCACGAGTCATAATCAGTACTCGTGGTTTGCGAGGAAATCGATCTTTATATCCATTCACATCTACGTTTTAACCTTTCTTGCTATAGTCATGTTAATACAGATACATGGACTATCTGTATTTTCTGGTATGACTATTAAAGGTTTTCCGTATAGATTGATATTTTTCTGTATACTATGAATATTCTTCTTATCTTATTTCTCATTAGAATGAGAAACAGACTGAATATCATTCTTATATAAAGACAATTCGAACATACTTTGAGATTCTAATCATTTTTCTTTTGAAAGATTTACAATCTTCCAGCAAGCATTGCTAGAGTCTCAAATCGATACGATTTATTCATCGTCGGATTCATTTACAATGATGGATTCTAGTTGGTTCTTAAGAGATAGATACGGAAGTCCCTTCATTATCATGACTTGAATGGGATCCGAGCTACTATTTCTTATATTCGAACTTTAGAATCTGTCATCATTGTAAATTCGATTCTTAAAGAGTAGAAATGATTTCTTTAAATCATTAGATGTATCTTATCCGGAGTATAAAGGTACCGGAAAAGACTAATTGAACTTGTTGAATTTCACTGTTTCAACAGTTCCTTTTTATCATCTTGATTTACCGAAATCGATTATTAAGATTTCTTTTAAATCATCGATAATAGTTTTACTGACTATTTCATTGATGATTAACTGCATTGTATCTCATTACATATCATTTGACTTTTCTCATTGTATTATTGTGAATAAAATCTTTCACAATTCTACAGTCAATATATGTAGTTTTATCTTTATAGTCTCGGAATCGACTGGTAACAGTCGCCGTTACGATTCTTTGACTTAGGATTCTGATGGCAATGCATCGATTATTCTTTCTCAAAATCATGATTATCATTCAGGTTTAATGCATGAATACTTATTGCGTTAAGTATTTCTGCAATTATTCCTTCTTGATATCATTATTTCGGAATTCGATATACTCTCAGTAAAATATTCTATAATTTCTTTTTATAGAATATTCCTTTATAAAATTTCTAGTCGTTTCCTTACGACTATTATTCTTATCTAATTATTATATTTCTTGGCATATCGGATGCCTTTTAAATAATATTTGGCATTTTAAATGCCTTCTCTTGATACCTGGCATTTCCTATGCCTTTCTTTTATTCAGACATATCGGATGTCTGTTCTAGATTATAATTCTTTTTATTCTTCGATTTATATTCTATTATTTATCTTTTTATATTCTTTTATATCCAAGCAAATACTGATACTATTTATAGCACACACTATAAATTCCATCACTTCTATATAATATATATTTGCTTGGAATAATTCTTTTATGTATTCGATTAAAGTTTATACCTTCAGTGTCTGAAAACACTTTCCGATAAACTTATATATAGGCAATCTATCACATGTTCTTAATCCAACTTATTATAAGCAAAGCTTACTTCATCTGGATATTCGTATAGATAGTTCTTGCCAGAACAGTGATTTCTCAATTTATGTCTCACAAGCCGTTATTCGAAATAGGAATTTCGACATACCTTGGCCGGAGAGTTTCACTGGAAAAATGAGCATAATTCTATTCATTTTTCATTTTCACTTCGATTATACCTTGCGAATCTCTACGCGATTCCGCTTGGTATCAATTATATTTCGTTATAAATTATTTTCTTTGATACTTCGTTGGATTCTACCATTTCTGGTTTCTGAATCCATATAGATTTATGTCTATTATATTTTAAGGATTTAACAATTCCTCCATCACTTCTTGACTTTCAACTTGGTAACACTTTACCGTTTTACCAATTTGATTGTACTACAACTCGTACGTGAGTTTTTATACGAAGTGACTACAAAGATTTGTTCATAGCATCATATATCCTTATAAAGAATTCTGTGACTTGGTGACAAATGTCCGGATACACCTTCTGTAAGGGTCCAGATATCATTTGCCCGGAGATTGCACAGAGGACATACAACTATCTTTGGTTGGCAATCAGAAATCAATATATTGATTTCTATAATTCGTATTCTCCACATATGATACGCTGATGGTTCGACTATATATTTCTTCTTATTATTTCTTTTAATATGTTTATGATACAAACATACAGTGATCTCGATAAACTCCTACTCGAATGTTACTGTGCCTGTGGTATTCATAATTATGTCGCGATCATAATTACTATTCCACCTCACCTAACATTCCAGTACTTATTTATTTTAATCACAATAGGTATGTGTCCTTCACATATTATTCTGATATTTTCTTCTTTATTTTCTCTTTAAATTATATTATTTCGGAATAGAACATGTTGATTCGAGTCTAACGAAATAGACTGTCAATCGTTCAAGAATTTGATCACATAATCTAACGAGTATAATTCGGTTTCTTTATAGAGATTCCAAATTATTTTTGTCACGAGAATTTCGAAATAATAATATTTCTATTTAAAATATTATCTTAATTCTCGGGAGAAAAGATCGAAGATATCATCTGGCTAAGGTTTTTCGATATATATATCCAAAGAAAGATTTATAGAACGTAGTAAATACTTATTATTTATATCGAGATAAAATATTAAGGAAGTTGTACGATCGGATATGAATATAGAATCATGCCAAAAATAATCTTGACATATATACGGATACAGATTCAACTAAAGATCTTTACGAAAAATGGTACCGAATATGGAGTGAAATATATTCGGACAAAATGGTACAACCGAGGTTTTTACATAATTACAGTATGAGTTTAGATTATAACGGAATATATGCTTATCGTTTATATTAAAACAATATCGAGAAATTATATAATCGAACATAGTTATAAAATTATACGGAAGAGCGCTATTAATATTTATATATATGAATACGAATTGATGAATAAATCTCTATGAAAATAACGTTAAATGCGATATAAAATATGTTTCGATAAAATAATACGGTCGTGGTTCTTTTATATAAAAACTTTTAGGAATAATTTTATAATAATACTTATTTTCGAAAATAATAACTATCTGAAAAGGATCGTTATAAAAATTCTTCATAGTGTCGGAATTCTTAAATTTTTAATAAATAAAATTCTTATTATGAATGAATAAAATAAATAAATTTCTTAAAATATCGAAATCAAAACTTTAAGATTAAACGGATAATTTTAAATAAAACCTGAGATAGATTCTAGGGTGTTTCAAAAATTATCAATACTAGAAATAAAATATCAACAGGTTTTCTTAATTTTATAAATTAAATAATCGTTTATTTAAAATTTTGAACGGAGAGTATTTATATATATATTTTCTCAAAACTGAAATATTGTAAAAATAATACTAAATTCAATAAACTTCAAAATTTATACTGAAAAGATTTTAAAATCTTTTAAACAATCGTGGTATATATGGGATTTTTATTTAAATAATCGAGGAAAATTACAATATTTATATATTTTTATTCAAAACTGAAATACTGGTTTAGTATAAAATAAAAATAACCGAGAATAAATTCAGTAAATTACTGAAATATTCTGAAGGAATTTATAAAAACAATTGATATTACTGTGGGAATATTTCAAATTTTCGATTAAAAAGAATTGGAGGGAATTCTTTAGAAGCACAATATTTATATGTCTCTAGCATATCTGATAAAATTTCGGAATTTTCGGAATAAAAATAATATTTCTGGAGACTCGATCATAGGAATGTTCAAGTCGGAGCGTAATATTTATATTCTATTTATAATATTGGAATAACCGTGAGGTTAACGATCTGACATAAATAGTCACTGGGACTGGAATAATTCAATAACTTATCGGAAGTTTCTTGAATTAATGATGGATGATTTATGTTTTATAATCTATTTATTTTTCTATATATATTTATACTTTTTATAACTTATTTCATTTCTTTATTTATATCTCGATTTAATTTCTTTTAATATTTATCCGGTTTTTGTTCTGTATTTCTGTCTTATTTCTTTTAAGGTCGTGATTTCTGTTATATATTCTTTCGTATTTCTTACGGCCTTAATATCCTGTAAGATTTCCCAGAAATTAAATGTGTATGTAAATTCACAATTGTGTACAGAATTGTGAATTTACCTCACAAAATCATTCTAGTAATATCCTGTAGTGGATTTGTTTTAATTTCTAATATACTATTCTGGTGCTCACCAACTTTATAATGGTTTGGCATTTAGGTACCCAAAATTTTACCTTCTAATATTCTTTTAACCTATCCATATTTCTAATCACAGTTTCTTTTTAAAAGACATTTCTGGTAGATCCTGGATTAATAAATATTTCAAGACTGTCCATAAGCGCAGCTCTGATACCAACCTGTAACGAACCAGCCTGACGTGGCCGGGTCGTCGGGTCGGGTTATCGGAGTTACGCAGCGGATTCAGAATATTGACAGTCTTGACTCTTCCAGGATCCACGTCATCATATCTGTTGGGTTACCTGAACACATGCCAAAAATAGTTTCTGTCAACATAAAGTTGGTGAGGTCGTGTATTTTATAAAGTGAATGGCCAGTTCGTTTATTTGTAATTCTTTTATATAAACCATGCTTTACTATTCTAATTCTGGAGGGGGAATATATTCTATTATATCAATTCGATTAAATTGTACCGATTATATGTCAATCTATTATATTCTATTAGTTGCCATTCCTATCGATGGTACCACTCTGTTTGTGGTCAATCTTACTTATTCCTACCCTCTACTCGGGTAAGATTGGTTATTATCCTCTAGTTGGACAATAAAGGAAATGGCGAGATACCGGTCAGTACTGTCCTTGTCGTTTCTATTATCCCCTTTCTATAACTTCTATTAGTAATCATTCTATTATGTAAAGCATTTCTATGTTTTCAATAAATGACATGTATTTCCCCTAAAACGTTTAATAAAACAATAAAAGAGGGGAGTTCACGATACTCACTGGTTCGCGTATAATCTTCTATAGTCTCTTTTATTACAATTATATGTCAAATATATATATCGATACGTTTTACGCGTGAGACTTGTTAGATTGTATTATTTAGGATATATATCACATATACAATTTATGTATATATAGAGTTCGGTATATATTAGATAGTCCTAAACTCGGGGTTTATTATTGACACGACACGGACATCCTAGAATCTAGCTGGCTATTACAGCTTAGCACTCGTAGCTAATAAAGCTGGCCATTACAGCTTGGCACACGAACCTATAGGACTCTAGACACGTACTTACCCGGATGCTGGTTCGGCTGATCATATTATCATTAACCCGAGTCTAGTATATCGTTCTATATATCGAATCTTATATATATAAACGTATATATTCTATATATGATTATTATTCTCTTATTATTATTATCAAGTCCGTACGTTATTCGTATTATATATATATAATCGTATAATTCTAATAATCCTCGTCTAGTCAATGAACCGGGTTCTATTTCGGGTGTTGACCGAGTCACTGAGTTGACTCGGTAACGGTTTAACTCTCCGATTGGATTAACGGTACCTCGCAATAATCGCAGAAACAGTATTATAATCGGGTATCAATGATTAATACCAATATATATATAATAACTGTTAGATTATACCTTTCGAATAAACGTTGGTATGGAACCGGAAGTCAACCGGACCTTCCCGGAGACTGACCGGAAGCTAGCCAGAAGCTCGACAGAGAATATAACACGAACCAGACTATAACGGGAATCAACCGAAGGCCTCAATCTGCCTGATAATAACCCACGGACACACCTTCATCAATTAATATGGTTCGGGTCTGATTATAAGGGTCCGATAACAGTAACAGTGAACAGAACAGATGGGTTTATAAGATGGATTAACGGGTTTATATCAGATCAGAGGTTAGTCGGGTTGGGTTTGGTTAAACAGAGTGTTACCGGTTCAGATCAGAAAGTGACCGGGTATGAATAGACCTGATGACTATGTTTCAAGGATAATTATTGGTGACAGTCACCATCACCGGTGACTGTCTGGCTTCCATAACAGAACAGAGGGACAACCGGTTGGTTTATGATATAGTTTACGGGTTGGGTTCAGAACAGAACAGAGGGAGACGAACAGGTGGTTTTATCGGGTTATTATCGGAATAAAGGAAAGATTAGGGTGGTTACAGATGACAGTCACCAAGACCGGTGACTGTCCGGCTTGTTTACTGGACAAAGATATGAACATGGCGGGGTATTTGGTGGTAACAGTGACGAGGTGGGCGTTTAATATAGGGTTTCATAACTAATCAGAGAAGAGGAATAGGGCTCGGGAAGGTGGGGATTCATCAGGGAGGAGGAAGAAGACGAGCGGCGGTTGCGGCGGTGGTTTCCGGTGGCCGGAAATGAAGGAGGTCCGGCTGGGTTCTTCATTGAGACTCATATGTGTGTGGTTGATAGTATACAGACAAGAGAGAGATATGCGAAAGAGATAAAAGAGGGGTGGTTTATGTAGTCAATTTAAATAGAGGGTGTTTGGCTACAGGGATAATAACTGAGACGCGGGTGTTTGGTAACAGGTATATCAATAAAATAAGAAACGTTTGGCAACGTTTAAATAGCGGATAAGGAGCGTTTAATCGAGATAATAAAAATCCAATAATTATTATTTATAAAATTAATTAAAACGGTTAGCCGCGAGATTCGAACCGGAATATTTAAATAAATAATCAGGTGGTCGGGTACGATCCGACCCGTTTAAGAGACCCGTAACACTTCAGGTCGTTACACATTTAGCCCCTACTCGCATGAAACATAGGCGATTGGCCTCCTAATCGCCTCTAACATAGGCGATTAGGGTTGCTAATCGCCTGTAACCTTGCTGTTCCGGTTTTTCGCGCGTTTAACGCTCCAAATCAGATCCAGAACGTGTGTAACCATCCAATATCAACCCAACAACTATTCTAAACATGTTTAAACCAAAATCCTTCGTTTTGCCTCGTATTATCAGCCCTGCATGCACCCATGTAGTCCAAACACCATACACATAGCACGAATCATCACCTTAACATGCACAACTATAACCCTAATGAACAATTACTCAGGTTTTATTATCATGACATCAATATTATTCTGAAACTATCTTAATAACATGTTAATCACTCATCTTGAATCATAAAAACCCTAGATATTAATCATAAACACACATAACACATGTATGATTGTTAGAATCTGATTAACAACACTTATTAACGATTTTCAGAAAGCTTTTTCGTTTTAGAACAGGTCTGGACCATTAGGGATTGAATAAAAACGTTTATAAAGATTGCATGGATGGAAACCAAACCTTAGATTTGTGAAAGAATGATGAATTAAGCTTGAAACCTTGTGTTTTGATCAAAAATCGTGTTCCAGAGGTTGTGTGTGTGTTGGGGCGGGTTATGGGACGACTAGGGTTTGTATTATGAAGTTTAGGAGGTCAAGTGTGGTATTTATAGTCGTTTTTAGTCGTCCAGCCCGTAACTAGCGATTGTGCAGCATTTACACGCGATTAGGGGTCCTAATCGCATGTAACTTCATGCATTTGGGGCCTAATCGCATGAAACCTCATGCATTTGGCCCCCAATTGCCTATAAACCTGCCCAATCGCCCCTCCTATAGGCGATTAGCCACCACTAATCGCCTATAGGGGCTGGTTCCTGGTATTTTGCGCGTTAAACCCCGTTTTAACATATGTTAACACATATTCACATACCGACAAGTCACGTAATGATTGTAAACACATAACACTTGCAAATAGACATATTCACACTCGTTCACCAATTCCCGGGACTCGAGACTTGTATGTTCCGTATGACCTGACGATCCTACAAATCGTCACCGTTTGTACACTTGGTTAATGACTGACATCTAATGAACCTCTAGACCAACATCCAACGATCTTCTAGACTAAACCGATAGTTCCCGAACCATAACACGACTTAACTAACCCAGTTAAGTATACTATACGCGTGACTCGCTAAGGTAGACTTTTATCTAGACAACGTTGTTAACCAGAATTTGCCGGGTGTCACAGATACTCTGCTTTGGTATATACGATGGTGATGTCTTCCGGCATGTCTGAAGGAAACACTTGAAGTTAGGGCTACAAACAAACTGAACGGCACGAACAAGACCTTGTTCGTGTTCGTTTGTTAAGAAAATTATGTGTTCATGAATTGTTCATGAACACTTGCCGAACAAGATTTTCTGTTCGTGTTCGTTTGTTAAGAAAACACTCATGTTCGTGTTCGTTTGTTCATGAACGCGCATGAACACAGACGGACATTAGTGAACACAAACAAGTGTTCATGAACGGAAACAAACATAGACATATATTAACTTTTATATAACATCGAATTCATATACATTAAGACATTAGCTAGATCCACCCAAAGTATAATCTAACTGTCCAAACATACTTAGTATTGGTGAAGGTTGTTGGAGGAGGTGGATGGCAGAGGGCGTTGGAGGTGGAGCGCATCAATGCCGGAACATGGAAACATATAATGAGCTTGGATACAAAAAGCAAGTTTATTGATCTCATATAGTCATATATTTACCTCATATATATCATTTATTGTGTAAAATATATAAAATTAAAGGAATATAAAAAAGTATAGAATTTAAAAACCTTCATAAACTATCGAACATAAACGAACATGTTACCAAACGTTTACGAACATAAACGAACGAACGCGGCCTCTGTTCATGTTCGTTCGTTTAACTAAACGAACAGAATTTTTTGTTCGTGTTCGTTCCTTTATTAAACGAACGAACATAAACGAACTTCCCGCCGAACAGTTCATGAACTGTTCGCTGAAAGTTCAGTTCGTTTGCAGCCCTACTTGAAGTGTTCGATAGTGGTACTCGTTGAAGAGTTGGCACTTCGTGTTCAAGTCGTTCCATTTACGGCTAAGTGAGTCGATGGTTCGGTCAGACCCACCCACCAGCCGATTGTATTCGTGTAAAATACGGTACCACTTGTTTATTTTATGTGGGTTATCTTCGACATGTTGCCACGCTGAAACCAGTGCAATTTCTTGTTCCTCGGTCCATCGTTGGGGTGCCATTTTCCTTTGTATGAATGAGACGACGGTGGTAAGTGGTAGTGTTAGTGGAAATGGAGGAGTCGGACGTGGTATGGGACGGAGATTGGGACGGAGACTGGTATATATAGGGCTGAGGTGGACAACCGAACCGTCAGACCGTCTCGGGAGTCACCGGAGACGAAGAGACCCAAGACGAATCCGGCCACGTGTCATTATATTATTGGCTGGGACCCTAAGCCGTCTCGGGAGACGGCTGGGGAAATGTGAAACGTCTCCACCAAAGACGTCTTTTGCAGGTTTGAGACGTCTCCGGAGACGCCTTCGGTGTGGTTCCCGAGACGGCTCAAGCCTAGCCGAAGACGGCTTGAGCCCGGCAGTCAGTGAGACGTCTCTAGGGCCCATGGGAGCCGTCTAGGAGGTTCTGACACGTCTCCCGAGACGCCACACAGTCTTCGGGATCTAGGTCGGCCACGTGTTGCATTTCTATTGTCGTAGACTAAAGTGTCTCCGGAGACGGTTCAGTCTCTTTGGGAGCCGTGACCCGTCTCTCCAAAGAGACGGGAAGGGACCATTTTGGTAAAACACTCAGTCAACGAGCCATTTTGATGATTTTCCAAAAAAAAAAAATTATGGCATTGTCAAAAGTTAGTTTTTTGCTGTTCAGTATGTTTTTTTTAACTAATACAAATAAAATGAGATACATATACCATAGTTATCGACAGTAAAATGAGATACAAATATTTGACTACTTAGGTTTTAATTTAAACGATAGTAAAAATGAGAAAACAACACGATTAAGTAAACATGTCTACAGTTTTTTTTTTTTTTTTTTTTTTTGAACGGCAAATTTCACTCTTCATGGGACTTGAACCCATGATCTCCCCTTAGGTGTTCCTAGAAGCTTTTGCTTCTACCATTGGGCCACCAACCCCAATAAACATGTCTACAGTTAAGAGTTATCTTTGACTATAGCATGTTGAATAAAAAAAGGAAATTAAATTTGTTATGTGGTGTATTTAAGAGTTCAACCAGTATCACACACTACGATAAAGGATATAAGAACCAAATCAAAAGTCGTAACATTAACCAAACTAATATTTATATGTGTTCGGTTTGTTGTAGCTGTGGCTCAGCTCTGGACATCGAAATATAGTGACACAAAAGTGCATCATAATTTAAACAAATCATATCGTACACCAGTATTAACTGCGCAAAAAAAAATCCACATAAAAATACCAAGCACGTTAGTATTTACGTGTCGTAACGTGAGATTTTAACACTAAAAATAATATAAAATTAGTGTACGTATAATAAAAAGTTTAGGAATTGTCATACACATCCTATTTTTTTTTTTTTTTCAACGGCAACATACACATCCTATTTGATATTAAGTAGAAAATAGGTTTGCTTCTGGGCTGTCATTAATAATATATTAATATTTATAAGACCACGTGGAGTGGGGAAGGGAAAAAATACAATGGCCCCTGTTTTTTATTGGTTCACGTGGCAGCTGAGCCAGCATGTGGTTTGATGTGAAAATGGGGTGTAGTGGTGGGAAAAAAATTAACGCCCTAAATAAAATTTTATTATATCTTTTAAATTAAAAAAATAATAAAATAATATGAAAAGAGGAGATGATCTTAGGTGGCAAGTTCTGATTGGGTGATTGTTATTGTGCATCATCGTTACATTTATAGCGCTATCCCCTTTTTTTGCACATAGCGCCCCCTTAGTGATGTTTGGGGTGCTATGTTACTTTTCACGCCCTGAATCACGCTCCACTACACATGGTCTAATATAGTCCTCCTTTCTTTAAATAATGAAACATTGTATAATATAAACACCAGAGTACATCAACGAATTTGATTAAGGACGTAAACACACCGAATAAACATGAATACTGTTTTATTCGTGTTTGTTTTGTTAATAAAATATTTGTCTTTACAAACAGTTCACAAACACTTACCGAATTACATATACCAAAATCACAAAACGAATAGTTGACACCGATGTTGCAGAAGTACCGAATGCAGTACCCGAGATACGACCCGAGTACCATAATAATCTAATAACCAAGGAAAAATAGATTAGAATATTTGTAGGGGAAAGAGTTAAAAGGAAAAGGAGAAAGAAGCAATAATGGTGATTTATAAGTGTATTGGGAAGCGATGATAATATAGATAGACAAGTGAGTGGCTCAATAGGTGTGGGATTCGTAGGCAGGGTGCATTCTCTGAAGCTATCTTCTGCCATATTGTCACCTTGATCTTCGTAAATTCCATTCCAACTACCACTAACAACCATGCATCACACATTCACACACACATCTATGTACATCTACCGGCATATTTTTTTTGGGGTTGTGGATTCATACACCCCCTACTTTAGGATTTATACACCACTAGGTAATTATTTACTAATCATATTACAACTATTACACCACTACTTAATTATACCACTATTTGAGGAATTTTATACAATTTTTAATTATTAATCATATATTATTTTTTACATGTTTATTTATGGATTAATACATAATATATTTTATTATATATTATTATTTTTTACATGTTTCTTTGCGGTCAAATTGCGACTGTGATAGAACCATAGTGACGGTCGCAAAATTTGTGACTGGGTTTCGTAGGCAAATTAATATGTGATAATAGCATAAGAGACTTCTAACCTATTTCAATTTAGTATAATTTTATTTGTTTTACATAAAAAAACTTACGTAAGTTTTGGTCTTAAGATCACTATAAGAATGTTTGTGCAACATTTTTAAGAGTAATTTTGAAAAGAAAAAATAAAAATATCAAGATTTATATTCTTAGCTAAAATAAGTACCGAATTATCAAATATATTTAAATATTGACCACATTTTTTTTTATAAAAAAACACTAAAACAAAAAAAAATACTACACTAAAAAAATACAATAAAATAAAAAACGATTATATTAAAAAAAACTAACGTAATAGGGGAGTAAAAATTTTGGTTGTTGAAAAATTAAAATTTTTGATATTCAAATGTTGCCAGCCTGGTAATGGACGCGAGCTGGCTCACATACGATCGCTCGCGTCAGAGATCACGTGGGTGTGTTATCGTGGGCGCTAACCACGTGGATAAGGTTATGGCTTGTGGCAGCTTGCTCGCAGGCCACAACGTACAGTCTTAGATATATTTATATTTTTCACATCATCACGTAGACCTAAATTTTGATAATATTATTAAATATAAATATATAATGAAAGAGATCTAATCATAAATTTTGAAATTTTGCTTACTGTTACTTTAAAAGTAAAAACTAATACAAAATGTTAAATTTAATTTTTCTTGCAGATATAAATCTAACTTAATTTACGAAGGATATAATACAATAAAAATAGAACTTCTCGTTTTATATGATTAAATAATACCGTAATTAAATAAATTTATGAATTAATTAAAAATTTATTTTGGAAACAACAATGTAATATAGCTGGGCTTATTAGGATGGTAATTATTATGGAGAGCATTTAAGGAGGGTAATAAATGTAATAATGTAAAAGATAGGGGTGCAGTATTTATTATGAAGGGGTTCCTATTAAAAAAATGCTAGTTCTCAATAAAGTTAGTGGTGTGTGAATCCTTATATGACATCATGCTGATGTCAGGTGGTGTACTAATCCTAGATCCCTTTTTTTTTTTAACAGCAAATAACTTTTATTGTTATTTTTTTAAAGGTATATTTCATACAAACAAAAGCCGATCACCCCACAAACCGGGTTGACCACAAACATACCACTCACTTAATTACAAATTTACACTAATTGTCTCAAAACATAGACTTTAGACTAGCTCTATTCTTGGCCCAAAGAAACCCAATCAATCTAACCTCGCCTATGATATCTTCCATCTAACCGATTTATTCTCGAACTTGAAGCCGTTCCTAGCTTTCCAAATGTTCCAACATCCGATAACAATGATGCCCTACATAATATCTTTTTCCTTTCCCTTGAGACCAGAGTGATTATGGAACTCCAGAAGATCCATAGTAGAAAACGCTAAGAGGTTTTGAATCCTACACCAAATGCTAACAGACTGCCAAAGAAGAGTGGCGAAAACACACGCTGTAAATGGATGGTCCACGATCTCGTCCTCGTTGTTACACAAAGGGCATGACAAATCATCGACCAAGATGTTCCTGTCTCTCAAAGCCACTGCAGTGGGGATTTTACCCATCTTAGTGCTCCAAGTGAAGACATTACACTTGAGCTGGATTGGACTAGAGTTTTTGGAGCTTACGCGTTATTTTACCAGCTAAGTCCTTTCCAATTTGCCTTTATTTTTATAATTTTTGTATTCGGAATTTATTCTTTTGTTTTGAGTCGTTTTCTATTCCTACTTTGAGGGCAATGTAGAGTTTAAGTGTGGGGATGGGAAACTATTGTTTAGTCTGTGTCAGGCAAGTGAACCTATCGACTCTAGTATAGCTAAAGTAAGTCCGGATATCGAACCCACGAGACTCTAATGGAAAACGAAAACTAGACTCGATTACTTATCCTAAATATCTATTAAATTAATTTATTATTTTAAAGGGGGGTTTTACTGAAAAATAAATTGCAATAAAATAAAGAATAACTAAAATTACTAAACTGAACTAGAGACACGAACTTAGTTGAGCTGAATTCAGATGATGATGAGACACTACCTAGACCAGACTCCTAACTATGCCTGATAAGCTTCTATGGTTATAGAACTGAATTGGAACCGGGATCTTAAAATACTAAACATCAAGAATAAACTAGACACCCTCGACCCTTCTCAAGGGGAAACCCTAGAATATTTTTGTGCTGTTAAACTACCGGTTGGAGTACAAACCCTCACAGGTTATCTAACTCTTATGATCGAGTACCCGCTAGACAATCTACCTCACAGCGCGAAAGCCTCACTACACTAGGTGTAAGGGGTAATTATTGAAGCCTAGATCTAACTTGATATGCAAGAGTTGAAAGGGAAACTAGGCAAATCTTCTCACAAAGCCTCTAACCTAGCAATCTAACAACCTAGACATACCAACAAGTCCTCACCTCACAGCTATTGAACTTGGAAGAATACCTAAAATCTTCTAACCACCAAATACCACTCCTATGGTAAACTCGCGACTATTGACCATAAACTAGTTGCTACACAAAGTCTGCAACCTAACTAGCACTCATACATGAAAGACATTCACAAAAGTGCAAGTGGAGTGAATAAGTGACAATAAGAAAATAATAAATAAGCATATACACCAGATCTAAAGAAATCAAAATCTTGACTGAATCATAAATCCAAAACACGTTCCAAAAACCATAGTAAATAAAAACAAATCAAAACATAGTTATTTGTCTTGGCCTAGGTAGCTATTAAAGTTTTAGCCACAAATCATCTTGAAAAGAAAAACAAAGCCAAATAAAAATTCAACAATCATTATATAGAACAAAGATAATAAAGGAACGAAAACACCGAATGATTGACATCCGAATAATCGCTGGCTTAAAACCTTTGATCCCTGGCCTGCCTCCTTAATAATATTTGCTTCTTTATTTGTCGCTCCTCTGTTGTGCCCCTTGATAATAATTTGCGCCTCTCAAATAAAAATAATATGCGATCTCCTCTGGCTTTCCTCCTGCTCCCGTCAATCCCTTCTCTCAATCCCCCCTCGAAATTAATATATGGCGGCTCCTCTTTATCCTTCTAAAAAATAATGCTCACCGCCTTCTTTAGCCCTATTTGTCTCATACCAATTTGCAAAAGCCCATTCACGGTTTTTTTTTTCTTTTTAATTTACTATTATTAGTTTATTATTATTATTATTATTAAACTTATTATTATTATATATAGTATTATAACTCGGTGCTCTAGACTCGGGTGTTCTTGACTTGACAAAAGTTGCTCGTTTACGCTCCAACGTCCATGAACACCTACCAAAATATAAAATAAAATAGATAAATACTAACAAAGACCCAAAACTAATAAAAATCTATAAAAACCTAAACTAAATAAAATAGACCGGTACAAGCCTAAAACTAATAAAAACACTATTTAAACGATTCAAAAACTATACAAACTTTACATTGGAAATAGATGTATTTTACAATACATCAATAATGAATCGCTTCCACGACCCTTCTCCAGAGTTGAGTTGGTTCTAACTTATACCGCCATTCCCATTTCGACAAAAGCAAAATATTTATCGTCTTCAATCTGCATAGTCCGAGACTGCCCAATCTTTTCGAAATGGCCACGCGCTCCCAGGCAACCCAATGTATTTTTCTCTTTTCACTAGATCCTCCCCATAAGAACCTTTTAAATACCGATTCCAGATCATTAATGATTTTGCAAGGCGCCTTAAACAGAGAAGAATAATAAGCCGGTAAACATTCTAAGACCGACTTTATAAGAGTAAGCCTCCCACCGATCGACAGGCAGCAAGCTTTCCACTTGGACAGAAACGTCTCCACAACTTCCATAACTGGCTTCCAATTGGTAATCCGATTCATATTGGACCCAACCCAAACTCTCAAATACTTGAAAGGCAAAGTACTCGCCTTACACCCCACCACTTTCGCAAAGCTCTCGACCTCTTGGAAAGACACACCAACCCCAAATAAATTATATTTCGCTAAATTAATCTTGAGTCCGGAGCCCAAGTGGAAACAACGTAGAATCCTCACAATATTTGCCAAGTTGTTCTCCGACCACTCTCCCATAATAACGGTGTCATCCGCATACAACAAGTGGGACAAATGCGGCCCTCCGTACAGTGTGCGAATACCATGAATAACCCCTACTTCTTTAGCTTTATCTAACATACTAGAGAGTGCCTCCATAACAGCGAGAAACAGAAAAGGAGACAACGGGTCCCCCTGTCTCATACCTTTACTGCATTGAAATTCAAACGTGGGTGCGCTGTTAACCAGAACGGAAGACCTCGCTAAAGAAAGGATTCCCAAAACCTAAGTGCACCATAAAGAAGGGAACCCCATTTAAGCAAGAATGTCTATCACAAAGTGCCAATTAACATTGACGTAGGCTTTATCAAAATCAATATTGAGAAATAATATTTTTTTCTTCTCGTTCTTGCACCAAGACGTAACCTCATTCAGAACAAGAGGCCCATCAAGAATATACTTCCTTTTGATAAAAGCCGACTGAGAATCCGAGATGACCGTCCCCAACACCTTCTTCAGCTTGTTAGCAAGCATCTTTAATAACACTTTACTTAAAATTATGACCAGATTGATCGGTCTATAACCACAAAGATCCACCGGATCTCTCACCTTTGGAATAAGAGTGATAAAATATGACTCGCGTCCCACATTTATTTTTCCAAATTGATGAAAATAACCAACCACTGATCTGAAGTCTTGTTCGAACAGGTACCAAAAATGTTTTATGAAACGCATGTTAAAGCCACCCAGGCACGGGGCCCGATCATCCCTGCAGCTAAAGACCACTTCCTTCACTTCTGCATCCAAAAACAGGGCCATAAGGAACATACAGTCCTCATCAGACAGTTTAGATTTACCACTACAAATGAGTTTCAGCCGATCAGGCACGTCCTCGACAAACTTGTTTGTCAAAAACTTTTTTTTATTTTTTTAATCCAAGTTTTCAATTTCATATCCACGAAACAAACTACATACGGATAGCAGGTAGATGGGAAACAAGCTGCGCCGCCACCCCTTTCTGAATACAGAAAAACTTTAGCACTTATTTTTTGACAAGACCTGGTTTGGAAATCCAAGTGCCATTAACCTTCAGACCCGGTATACCGTTGATGGCTTTCATGTTCTTAATTATTCCATGAAAATACCTAGAGTTCTCATCGCCTTCGATAGCCCATTTAATCCTCGATCTCTGTCTAAGGTCCAAAGCTTTTCTCAGGCCGACTTCTTTTAACACCTTCTTACATTCCGAATAGATCAATTCTTCATCATCTGAAAGGTTTCTGGTTTCCATAATAGTCTCCATTTTATGCCTCTCTGAATAAGCCAACTCCTCTTCCTCCCCTTCCATCTTCACCCTCTCCGATCTCTAACTCTTGATCTTGGACCTGATGTGAGCAAGCTTTTTTGTCAACACAACATCTGGCTCCCCTATACCTTCAAAAGACAAGGCCGCATGTCTTACCGCTTCCTCATAACCCGGAGTAGATAACCACGAGTTAAAGACCCTGAAAGGACAAGCTCCAAATTTTTTTGAAGCGGTCGAAAGAATTAAAGCACCGTGATCTGAATAAATACAAGATAAGACTCTAACTTCCACTTCCGGCAACTTGTCAAAGAACTTTTTACAAACCAGGAACCCGTCAATCTTACTAATCTTCCTACCTTTCTCCCGAAAACAGGTGAACTAGTTTCCTCTCAAAGAGTATTCCACCAGGCCCATCTTTGAAATGAATCTGTTGAAGTGCTGAGCACACGATGGTTTGAAAATAGAGTTCCTTATCTCTTCCCTGAAACAGACAACGTTGAAATCCCCTGCAACCACCCACCACCCAACCCTACTGCCCATTTCAGTTTCAATCTCATGCCATAATATCTGCTTCGCCCCGTGTCCTTGAAGAGCATACACATTCACCACGTGAATCACCTCATTACTGACTTTAATCATGCCAGAGAAGATCATAAAATTCGGATTTTTAAACATTTGCAATTTTTCAAACACTTTCGGATCCCATAAACAAATGAGACCACCCGATATACCAACAGACTCCACAAACTCCATCTCATAGTCTCTACTACCCCATATAGAACCACCTTCTCTAGAAGAAACAATGGAAAGTTTTGACTCCTGAAAAAGAATTAAATCCACCCCCTGTTTTTTTTTTAAACTCCCTAATCCAACTAGCCTTCAAAGGATCCCTAAGCCCTCTAATGTTCCGAGACATGAAATTCATGATTCCACCCCATTAATACCTTGACCCACAATAGACTTTCGAACCAATTCAGCATGATTAACTAAGTTAGCACCAACCCGAGAGCCCACCTCAATTGTCAATTCAACCTCTTTATTCACCTTAATTATTGTCCCCATCGTTACAATTCATAGAGTTTACCTCAGTATCCATCTTCGAGACCTCATCATCCGGACCGTCCTTCTCGTTCGACACCTAATCAAGCTCCATATTGAGATCCAACGATCTACCAGTCTTTTATTCCCCCTCGTTGACCATTTCTGGTGAAGTTTGCTAATCCTGAATCACTAGAAGGTTGTTCAGGTTGAATGGGTCTTCCATATTGGACCTTGATCTCTTCTTGGGCCTATTCTTTTCAGTAGGGCCGGTCACACTCTTTTTATGTTTGGGCCTCCTGGGAGCCATCGATTTGGGCCCAATTCTTTTCCCAATGGTGTTTTCAGAGGCCTCGAAAAAAATATATTTTTTCTCACCTGCGTATCAGCACGCGCCGTATCCTGCTGATTCTCGGTAATGCCAACCTCCATGTGCTCGTTTGATTCCCCATGCAGACCCAAAGGTTGTTCTTCGTAAGCCACTGCCGGTTCCACTTCCACTTCCACCTCCGACTCTTTCTCCGGCCCATGTTGGCTTTCTGGTAACTTACAACCAGCCACCACTCTGACCTAGTCTGGTTCCCAATCACCCGGTTCCTCCAAGATCCAAATCTTGAAGTATCTATCTTTCCATTTTAGAGTAACCGCTTCATTTATTCTATCCTCGTCTCCAACCAGGATTCCCACACACACCATAGAAAGATCCCCATCTTCCGAAGACAAGTGTGACTTATGGATAACCTTACCAAAGCAGCCTGCCGCGTTGTCAAACACACCCTTCTTCGCCAGATGCAAAGGTACCCCGTAAATCTTAACCCATGCCACCCTCTCAAACGGAAGATGCCCTTCCCACATGTCTAAAACCGTAAACCATTTACACCAGGCATCCCGGTCCAACACAAACTTAGTAGCATCTCCATTGTCTGGAAACTTAAGGAGGATAGAGAGTCCTCCTATGTACTGGATTTCCATGCCGGATAACCCATCTTCTATCAGTAAAGAATCAAGCTTGATCATTGTATTAAGATCCTTCACCCTCCCCACTAACGTTCTGCCATGCAAATTCGATAGAGCACTAGTTTCATCCGGAATTTCCACTACTTTCATCTGCTTACCCCCATTGCAACCTTCCCGCTCTTGACCAACTACTGGTTTTCTAGTTCCTCCCAACATTTCCTTAAAAGAAATCCCACCAACACATTTAAAAGCGCTAGAACTACTGATGCGTCTGGTTTTAGTAATTAGAAAAGATGTCATTTTTTTCGATGCCAAAAACTTGATGTGTTAACTCCAAAACATTGGTTTTGAGAAAAAGACTGATTTTTACTAAACCGTTAAACAAGTTTTAAATTTATAAGTAAACGATAATTACTTAGAAAGTAAAACCAACACATAGGCAAAGAATTTGACGTGTATAGTATAGATTTCTAAGGTAAATACCGAGTATCGTATTCCAAAGAACACACTTTCCCCTACTCAACCTTTCATCACGTTAACTAATCGGGGTTGAAAAAGAAAATAAAACGGAAGGGTTCTAAACGAAAAATGGTTTTGAAAAAGGTTTGGTTTTAAAATAAAAAGACAAAAATAGTAGGGATACTAAACATGGACATCTCGGGAACCCTCCGTATAAGTAGTCAATTTTATTAATAAAGGCAATATTAAGTTTAATTATCGGTGCAGAGAACAGGGGTGAACGGTCCCTTCTGAGTTAGGGACGAGAAAATAAATAAACAAGGGATGACGTTCTGGCAACTCTATGGGTCATGCACAGGGGAAATGTACAAGTCTCCATAAAGGTGACAATGCGGTGTTACCTAACTCACACTGCCATACAGCGTTTTGGAAAGTTTAAGTCCTATTTTTTAGGCACTTACCAAACCACCGCCAAGCCACTCGTTTAAGCACTGGGTCCTCTAATTTATCTTCTTAATTTAATGTAGAGGCTTAATTCCGACTAGGAACACCTTCCACCTCACTTAGCTCTCGCTTTCTGTACTGAAGGATCTTTCTTATAGTCAGCATAGGCGACATCGTATTCTCTAAAAGTTAACGGCGTTGTACTAAAGAGAACTAGATAAAATATCCTTGTTTAATTTATCTTAAAAGTGACAACTTAAATATTTATTGATCAGGTAAATATAAGTTTGGTTTAGTGATTATTTGACTTAACAAACCCAACCCGTAACCTCCCGAGATGAATGAAGTCCTTAACAAAGGTAGAACATAATCCTAAAGGTGTGCAATCCGAATATCACTGGTGCATCCGTAGGGAAACCTCATTTTGCCAAGAAAATCACTCATACATCTTGTAAAAACCAGAAATGTGTCACTCAGATCTGGCCCACTTCAGAAGCCATTGCTTGAAACCCGGTTTAGATATTAGAAACCCGAAGGATCTGACTCACTACCGGTTTCCTTGCCTTGGATCTAGCTTGGGACTACCAGAAGCCAATCGAACCTCATGATAGTTAGTTTTATTATTTAAGTTGGGGTTGATTTTAGAGGTTTATCAAGTTAATCACTAATTGAACCTGTCACAAAGATAAACAAACAAGAATTAGTTAAGGAGATAAACACACCAAATAACTAAAAATAAACTACTACTAATAATAAAAGTCTACAAATCGAAATAGGTACGGATGATGCTAGATGGATACAACCCTAAAAGATAATCAACATAAGAACATGGAAGATTCCAACTCGTAGACAAGCTTTCTACCTCCTTGATCCTATGTATCTAATGTGATCCTCACGACCCTCGATATTTTATTGCATGTAACTAATCCTGCGGTTCCATTCCCGGGCAAGATAATCAAGGTAGGACGAGGCCTAACTGTGACAACCGTCACCATCGTCTTTCATGAAGTTGTCGATTATAGTCCTTAATGTATTCAAATGTTTTTTTTATGATAGTCCTGGTAAGTTTCATCGTTATTTTCGAAATTAATAAAGCATCAAACTCAATATTAATCATTCGCTTTTATCAACGTTTGAGTTAAATCCGTATATTGAAATATAATTCAAAGTGGGTTTAATAAAAGTTATAAAAGTAAAATCATTTAAGTGAACTTGGTTAGTGTAGTTAGATTTATAAAGGACACATTTAACTTAGTTAGCTATAGTATCAACCAAGTTAACAAGGAGGGACCAAAATTGCCAAACATGAAAACTTTTAAAACTGAATTCTGTACTCCTTCACGTTTTTTTTCCGGCCAGAAAGGTTCGCCGCCGACAAGTCTCCGGCGAGTTCTTTTGCTCCATTTTTGGACGTTACAGCTTGTTTAAATGTTCACCAAACGTTTCGTCACCTTTATCCTTCAAAATCCCATCTTAATCGCAGCCTTAAACGTGTTTAATTACGATTTTAAATGGGTTTTGATAGTAGTTAAGTGAGTAACGGTCAGAGTTATTTTTTTTTCGAGTTATTGTTTGTTTCACTCGACCATTATAAAAAATAACCATACCTTTCCTCTGCTGCATCGTTTCACGTCCTAGATAGTCTATATAACCTTCACAAATCGTCCCTTGTAGCATTCCAACTTGCGGCTTTGGTTTTGAATGTGCAGCCACATTTTTTGGTTTATAATACACCTTGTAAGTTCTAATTTTTGTTGCTATTTGGCTGTTGAATCATTACTCTTCAAAATCCCCTTGTTTCCAATCTCAATCGTTTAGTTTTTGGGGTAATTGAAAAACACAGGGTTAGGGTTCTTGGCTTGGTCTAATTGGGAAAGAAGATGATATAGTGGGTATTTGTTAAATAAAACTATTTTCAGGATATGTTAACATAACTAGCTTGTGGTCTAGTGGTTTTAGTGGAAGTTGATGTTTGAAAGGACCCAAGTTCGAAACCTCTATCCATGGGTTCCCTTTATATATATATTTTTTTGGAATCCATTTATTTGATTTATTTAAATAAATATATTGTATAAAATTATAATATTCATAATAAATTCATTTTTTTATCTAACAATTATGAAAATTTAGGTGTAATATATTGACACCCTATAGAAAATTACCACTTTTTTATTTTCTGGAAAATGTCTTATTTTCATATTTTTATTGAATTTATTTTTTTAATCGTATTTAATTGATTAAAAATTCATTTTTAATGATTTTAATCTCAAAATTTTTGGGAAATTATTTTTCATCATCATAAACTGAAATAAAAATTATTGGTTCAGAAAACATTTATTTTTACTGATTTTACTATTTTTAATCATTTAAACATGATTTAATCTTATTAAATCAGTTCTAAATATAAATAAGTTTATAAAAATTATGGGAAAATTACTTTCATAAATTTACATCAGAAAGTATCCATTTTCTATAAAAATAGCATTTTTGGATCATATCTAGTATTTTTAGTATATTTATATTTAATTAGATATAATAAATCATTTAATTAAATATAGATTATAGAATTTGTTTTATGAGTATATTTCTATAAAACAGAAATGTTTCTAAGTTTTAAAGTCATAATTTTCATTTGTTTGAATCATTTTCGTAACTCATAATTATTATTCAAATACTTATAATTATTGTATTTATTTACAATTTTAGTTAAAATAATTAATTAAATTATTTTGACTTAATTAATTGAAACATATTTTTAGCTAAATATTCAATTTGAAATATTTGTATTACTTAATCATGGTCATAGACCTTAAACATATAATTTTGGGTTATACGCGCTTATTATTAATACCATTTATCATGAAAATTTTAATTCCCCAAATCGTCTTAACAAACCCTAATGCCTTAAACCCTAGTTACCTTAGACTTTTTAGACACTTCCTTATTAGTATTCTTACACATTATAGGTTGAATTCCTCGGAATTCCCATTACTTAGCTCACGGCCGCTTAAGTGGATTTTGATCGCTTTCGCAAACGGTGAGTATATCTTTCCCTTTTTTCATGTTTTACTCTTTTGGGGCTATTCATGTACACTATGACTAAATGTTATTCTTTCACTAAATGCAATTCTCATGTGTGTTTGCGTTATGTTAATTTGTGTGTCTATGACTTGTCAAAATCATTAACCTTTGAGGGCCTGACATTTCAATGAATAGTACTATGGTATATACCCTTGTGACTCTATTGAGAGTCCTCGTCATTGCTATGTATTACATTACTACTAGCGCATACTATATATATCTGCTTTTCTTTACATAGGGTTGATTTTGAACGGATATTACTTATTACATAATTGCAAATGGTACAGCACATGAATTGCTAAACACTTTTCCTACAATATTTACTCAAACAGGGTATGCTTACCAATACATTTTTGTATTGACATATACTATTTTCGTACATGTTTCAGGTTGTTTTGAGACGCTTCTTTTAAGCTTTTGGATTTATATTTAAGCTTTGACTTTATTGTAATTTAGTTAGACTTGACACTTTAGAATTATTGTATTATGTAATTTTCCTTTCAATGTAATAAGCTATTTAATTCAATGTATTCAAATTTACACTTTAGTACCATGAGCTATTGAACAATCGTC
This sequence comes from Ambrosia x helenae, assembly GCA_030844895.1. Lineage (NCBI taxonomy): Eukaryota > Viridiplantae > Streptophyta > Magnoliopsida > Asterales > Asteraceae > Ambrosia > Ambrosia x helenae. Next base: position 111,626,004 of record CM061230.1, read on the forward strand.
ACTACGTGACACTCCGATGTTTCCGCCATCGGTTGGGGTGTTACACTAACCTTGGTGGGATGTTAGGATGGCCCTAAGGCTTCCCACAAGACCCGAAGATCTCTGAAAGAAGCTTGGAAGTCGTCCCAAGAAAGCTTTTGAAGGATCGAGAAGGAACACCAAATGATTGAGTCGAGCTCGCTATTTATAGAGCTTCCAGACTGTGTACGGGCGTGCACCATGAAAGAGCACGGGCGTGCACTGCCCCACGTATGTTCTGTTGCTGCAGGATCTGTCTTGTCTATACTTTTGGTCCTGTACGAGCATGCCAGTCGACAAAGTGAGTTTTCTTGTCTCCCAAGTTGGCTGCTTTGTCTTCTAGTGCGTGGGGCACTCGTGCAAATGAGCATGGGTGTGCTTGGTCAACCTCGGGTCAATTTTATCATACTTTTAGCCTCGAGAAGGACTTTGCACATACTTGGAACATGCTTCGGGTCTCGTATTCTCAGGAATCTCCAGTTTTTAGCTGTTTTTGCCCGAAAATCATCTATTTTTGGGTTGAAGCTCCAATTTTCTGAAAAACACAAATAGGAACAATTAAGTAGCTATAATTATCAATTTAAGCTCAAATTTGCCCTATTATGAGACTATTTATGCATGCTTTATATGTGTAATTGGTGGCAAATTAACTTCCTTGAGGAATATGGTTCATTTAATGACTCTCACTCTTCCTATTCTTCTCCTTTACTTCCTCCACCTTTTCTTTATCCTCCTGTTGTTTCATCAAGTGAAGATTCTCCATTGCAAACTTGGCTATATTCAAACTGACCTTGAAATTCCCCATCTTTACACCGTTAAGAGCGCTTTCAAGTTCACCAGCGTTCCTGACAAAGCCAAATCGGTTACCATCCTTGTCTTTCTTCTTGGCGATAAACGTTCCTTTAACTTCACCAAAAGTCCCTAGGAATTGCGACACGTCCCAAGTGGTGCACCCATGTGGAAGGTTGGTAATAAAGAACTTGGTAATGTTGCCGCCTCCTGTTTCCTCCGTTGTTACCTTTTAGTCTTCTTTTTATTGGAACCTCTTGCCAACTCTCGTCGTGTCTCCCTCTTCCTCTCGTCATTGTTCAGCTTTTTTGAGTTACCTTATGTCAAAATCTAGATGATTAATAGCTTTTATTCATCGCCCAAAATATACAATACGTTGTACGAGTAAAGCACTAACACAATGTAAGACATTAAACAAAACACCATGAAGATATTAATATTACATCATAATTTTTTTTACCCCACGTCATCAAAAGTCACTCATTTCTCATAACCTCCCCCCTGTTTTTTCTACCCCCCCTGTTTATTCACCCTATGTTTATACCATATAAGGATCGTAGAATACATTTCTCCTAATATACCATCAACTAAATACACCATATTTGTCTTCTTAAAAACATCCAGATCCATTGATCGCGGTATTTAAGTCAAAGGGCCAGCGTTGATCCCCCAACCCACTATGATTACGAACCACAGCCGACCCAGAGGCTTTTTGTAGTGGAATTGGGTTTCTCATACGCTTGGACCACTTTCTAGAGTTAGTCTCACCCCTTTGGGCCACTCCCCCCATTAAACCAAAAAAACAAAAAATTATCCTTTTTTAGTCGTCTCGAATGGGCCCACCTTAGTTGACCTAATAAATTTATTACACTCCAAATATTGACTGTCCCCACCACCATTTAATTCTTGTTGGTTAATGGAGAAAGTACCCAACGCTGCTGCATTCTTGTGACCCAACCTTAGTCTTTGATCTTCCCCATGTTGCTGCAAAGACCCTGCAACTACTTCGGCAGCTGAAAACACAGTTCCGATGAGTTTTGTTTGTCATTTCCGTAATGAAACTTGACCAGAGCATCATCAGTATTATTCTCCTCACTCCCTGAACACCCATTTCTTTCAAATTTGCAGTCCGTTGGACTTCCAATACACCTGAGACAATTCCCCACTCCCCTAACGTTCCACCTGCTTTTCCGGTGTTGTTCTGCTATCCACCTGCTTGTTTTCTAGTGACTCACTGTCTTTGTCAACACCTTGTTCTATTTGTTTTATCATAAACTATTATTTTATTTGATCTACTATGTTTTTTTTTACAAAAAAAGATAAAATAAAAAAGAATCACTGTATATATCTTAAATTGAAAGGTCGGTGGCATGTTCCACCGACACTTTCAACCGTTGAACTTTTAAAAATAATAAAAACAACCCCTGTATTTTTTAAGTTAACATGTACACCCTATCATTTCAAAAAAACTTTATGCAATGTCATTTTCACCAATTAAATTCTAACTTTTCAAATTTACTCCATTGATTTTCATTCTTTAGCTTAGAAGGAAAGAAAATTTTCTCACATGGTTATTTATTTATCTATCGATATATATACGCGCTTTGCCTTAACTTATTTTGGAAACGAGTGGGTCAAGTATAATGTTTTTATGCTTTTTTTATGTATGTTTTTTAGTTGGTCTACGTTTTGACATTTTAATGTGTGTTTCGGTATAAATTCACATTTCAGCGTAAACAATATAAACTTATGTTTCGACATGAAAAAAAATTTCGTTATTGAGTCGGGCCAAATGTAATATGTTTTCATTCGACGATATAAATTCAATTATCATACGTTTTGACGTCGTTAAGTCCTCATGCAAAAGTAAGGGTGTTGTAGTGTTAGGTGGACCCCTTACTAAAGGGATCAACCTGGATTCGGTTTCGTTTCTTATGTAATATAAACACGGACCAATACGTGTGTTCATATGATTAACATATCACATAACGTATCGCTAATTATAAAAAAACTAAGGCATCGTTGCCGCAACGTGCGGCCTATGGCTACAATCTTGTTATATCTTGTTTGCAAGTTTCCGAATTAGCATTTGCTAACACTTCATTTGTTAAGTGTGTTTGGGGATTACAGTTTACAACTAACTACTACTTGATTATGTAACTTAAACCACAACATTTCGGTTCGCTTGAATAATCTAGGACTTCTCAAATTTAGAGTTAAGTGCTTGGTTAGTCACTATCGTTTGCAAATATTGTATGTTTGGTCCTCACACTTTAAAAAATACACGGTTGGTCTTGAAATTTAAATTTTCATAATATTAGTGATCTTTAGCAGCTAAAGTCATTAAATTTTTAGTTGAATTCATATGAAATTTCTTATTTACCGTATAAAAAGAATATACGTAACACTCTAGGCATATCTTATATCGTCCGTAGACAAGAGAGATCTTGGTTCATAAGTAATGTCATGCCTCATAAATCACCAACGCGTTTTGAGCGCATATAACTGTGGAGTACATGAAAACTCCACAGTTAAGCAGGTGGGAGTAGTACTAGGATAGGTGACCTCTTGGGAAGTTTTTACTTGGGCAACCGAAAATAAATTTGTGAGATTCTAGTAGGCAAAACAGACAATATTGGATGATATTAGAGGCGGGGTGTTACAGAATGATATCATGGCCACTTCTGTGCCATCCGGGATGGTGGGGCAAACCTCATCGAGGACGATGAGTCCCCGAGGGGGGTGATTGTAACACTCTAGGCATATCCCACATCGTCAGTGGACATGAGAGATCTTGGTTCATAAGTAATGTCTTGCCTTATAAATCACCAATGCGTTTTGGGAGCATATGGCTGTGGAGCACGTGAAAACTCCACAGTTAAACGTGCCCAGGTGGAAGTAGTACTAGTATGGGTGACCTCCTGAAAAGTTTTCACTTGGGCAACGGAAAACAAATCCATAAGCTTTTAGTAGGCAAAGCGGACAATATTAGACGATATTAGAGGGGTGGTGTGTAGGGATTGAATTTTGATTATGGGAAAATGAACGGTATAGAGAATTTGAAAGATGAATGGTACCTATAAAGAAGAAAGATGATACATGTTTAATTTTCGTTTTTTCATATATTTGATAAATTATTTCAACATATTTATAAAAGAAGCTAAATAAATTCCACATTAGATTGTTATCTCCTCTTCAGCCTCAGGTAAATCATATAGGATTAGAATATAAAATAAACTATAATGACTTAATTAGAAATAAATTTTTTATTTAATAACCTCATTGAAACACTTCTAAAACTTAATTACCATTCTATAAAATATTCCCTTACTAAAGAGAAAACTTTCAAGAAAATGCAATAGTAAATAGTTTATTATGGTAATTAATGGCAAAATATCGTCAGATTTGAACAATCAAGTAAAGTTCAATGACAGTATGGTTGTACACGAGCCGAGTCAAGCTGAGCCAGGCTAAGCTCAAGTTCGAGCTCGAACTTAAATGAGCTAGCTTGGCTCGGCTTGTTTTTTGATCTGGTCGAGCTAAAAAGCCAAGCTCGAGCTCGGCTCGTAAATGTTTGAGCCGAGCTCGAGCTGGCTCGAGCCAGCTCGTTATTTTTTTATTAATTTTTTTTACAAATATTTATTAAATAAAAAACAAAAAAATAAAATAAATTGCCAGAAAAATAATTGCCAGCAAAATAAAATTACACATATACATGTATAATTTTTTTTATTTTTCTAATATTTTAAAGAATGAAAGGCATACTAAAAGTATTATATGTATAATTTGTGTTTTTTTATATTAATTTTCATATTTTACTGATTAATTTGTATACAACCTTAAAAACGATGGTCGGTGGAACCGACTGAAATTACAAAAACACCCTTCCTACTGAAATTACAGTACTACCCTTCGTCCAAATTACAAAACCATTCGTGCTACAAAAATCCAGGGCTTCTAACCGTCGGCATCTCGGAACCCAACGTCACTGAAGCCAACTATCGTCGCAGCACCAAAGTGCTCTCGGATTTAGCCCGTAGCTGACACTAGATGAGACAATCTAACCTTAGAACCTTCGACACTGCTTGATTTCGCCGGATTAGCGAGTGTTTTTGAGTCTCCCCGTCACCACAGCTCCGGTGGAAATGGCGACAAAGATGGTTGAGGCGAGGCGGTGGTGGTAATGGTTGAGGTGGCTACGACGGTGTTTACGGCTCTCTCTCTCTCTCTCTCTCTCTCTCTCTCTCTCTCTCTCTCTCTCTCTCTCTCCACACATGGAATGTGTATTGTTAATACATAAAATAATGGATGTCTGGTATTTGCTTTTTACATGGGTGGGTTTAAAAAAACCATCAAATGGTTGATGGGTTAACATGTGTGTGGTTAAAGTAAAAGATATTGTGAATGGTGGATAACTGCTGTGATGGTCTTAGTCATTGTGTATTGAGTTAGGTGGATTGATTTATTATAAAGCATTATTATTTATTTATTTGTTGCTTTGGTGTATAGGATTAGAAAATTTATATATGATAATATATGGAGGAGACTGTTTGTAATAAGTAACTTTATTTATATATAATTTAATTTGATATGTAAATAGATACATTGTTTATAGAGTGTGGTTTAAATGAGTTTTTTTTTTAACTATTATGGCCCATGGTAAAAGACCATTACTAGATTTTGATGAAAACGATTAAAAACGTGATTAGTTTACGTGCTAATTTCTAAATACGCTTCAGCACAAATCTAAGTTGGTTTACATTTCAACCTAAATTTTTGTCGGTAACGAGTCAAGTTAAATATAGTTTTCATGCTTATTTTAATGTACGTTTTCCGTTAATCTATATTTCATCTGTAAACACCACCGGACTATCCTACCTGAATCATCGGCGAAGCCAACAAAGAGGAAATTGGTCAAATATCGTTAATCACAGCAACGGAGGGTTGGGAGAGCTATAAACGATTGACTGATAACTAAATTAGTTAATTGCAATACATTTTAGATTATAAAATCATGTGACACGAGTGGGATATATTCATGTTTCGACATATTTTTTTCGAAAATGGGTATGGTCAGGTATAATACGTTTTTGGTGTTGGTCTATGTTTTGATGTAAACTGTGTTAGGAAACGAGTCAGGCCAAACATAATATTTTTTTCATTTGATGGTATAAATTCGAGTTATCGTACGTTTTGACGTTGTTGAGTTTTGATGCAAAGGTAAAGATGGGGTAGTGTTAGTTGGAACCCCCCCCCCCACCCCAAACTAAACAGTCCAACCTTGGTTCGATTTCGTTTCTTTTTTAACTACAACGTTTTATAATGGATACGTAAAACACGTGTTTTCACATGATTAACGTATCACATAATGTGTCGTCAACTATAAACAACAAAGTTGACGCCGCCGCAACGCGCGGCATACGGCAACAATCTAGTTAAACTTAAAATGTTAATACTTCAATCTCCTCTCACATATTTTTTTAATTTAAACACTTAAAAATAAAATTAATACATATAAATAAAACAATTCGAGCCAGCTCATGAGCCGAGACAGGCCTAGCTCGAGCTCGTTTACAATCGAGCCGAGCCAAGCTGGCTCGTTTTTTTTCGAGCCGAGCTTTTTTCTAAGAGAATTTTGAGCGAACTTCGAGTTGCGAGCTTTTTGTACACCCCTAAACGACAGTACAAAAAATGGAGCGGAGACGGTTATTAAAACCGGGCTAATTGACTAGGCAAAGGGGTTGGTAACCCGGTTTGAAAGTAGAAAAAAGGCGTGAAAGCTAATCACGTGAAGATTGGTTGAGTTACGGTTCCAGCTCCTACTAAGGCGAGTTTCTTGCTTCCCCCTTCGTATCTGCCATGACGTGGTTGGGGATTTTCTAGGGTTCTTTGTGGGTGGCTTGTTTGGTGTTTCTTGGTATGCTTTGTCGTAGGGTAGTGGGGTTTTGTGTTTGTTGGGTGTTTTTCGTGGTTGTTTTTTTTTTTTCCGTGGTGTCTTCTTCTTTTTTTTTTTTTTTTTTTTTTTTTTTTGAAACAATCATCATCATACTCAGTTAATCTCATTAATAGCAATGCTAAGGTAGGGTTTGAGGAGGGTAAGATGTAGACAGTCTTACCTCTACCCCGTGGAAATAAAGAGGCTGCTTCCAGTGAGACCCTCGGCTCGATAGTGGTTTTGTATCAAGCATTGGACATAAGGCACATAACACTTAGCAATCGGAACAAGCCCGATTGGTGCATGTAACCCCTTGTCTTTTGGCTATCAACGCCACCACATGACGCATGAGTAACCATCCGTCGTTTTAACGTTATTTTCACGAAATTAGTAAAATAACGTTAAAATTATATGCGCACAGCCGTAAGCGGGGCTAAACAACCAAACTTCCTACAAGCAAGGAGCTTTCATGAAGCAAGTAAACTGAACAACACTAAACACAATTACAACAGGAAGCATTTTGTGACATCCGGTAAGTTTCTTTTTGTTCGGTTCTTTCCGTTTCTTTCTTTTTGGGCTTTGCGCAATTTTCGGGACGAAAATTCTTTCAACGTGGGATGATGTGACACCCGGCATGTTCGGCTTAAACATAATAGTAACATCTAAGTCTACCTTAGCGAGAAACGTTTATAAACAAACTTAACTGGGTCAGTTGAGTCGGGTCAAATTAGGATTGTCCAGGGTCAATGATCTGGAGGATCATTGGGAGTCGTTTTGGGAATACATTAGTACCGGGTTCCGTCGTTGGTGACATTACATGAACTAATTAAGTATATGTGTAGATTATGGGTCGTGTGGTGAATTGTATGCTTATACTTGCTTAAATGATGTACAAATGATTATACGTGCCTAAACATGCTAAGTATAGACTATGGATGCATGCTTATGTGTTAAGATGTGTTAGAATGCGTTAAACACGACAAACTGGAAAAAGGTTAACATGTGTTAAAAGTGCTGTTAACATGTGTTAAAAAGTGCTGATGACCTGAATGTGGAAATAATGGGCGAATGTGGAAATGGGACTTGAGAAATGGGCGAATGTGGAATCAAAGTGGGCGAATGTGGAAAGATTCCACATTCGACCATTAAAAAGGGGCGAATGTGGAAAAGTTCCACATTCGACCACATAAACTGGGCGAACCTGGACTGGGTATAAATACCATCCTTAGCCATTTTTCACCATTTCACAAACCCTAAACGCCTCCAAACACTCTCTATCAGCTATTATCATTGGGGAAGGAGTTTTTGAGCTTGTTTTTCATAACCTAACTCTCTAAATCATTACAAGTGAAGATCTAAGGTGTGTTCTTCATTACAAATCCTTTTTAAACAATTTTGACTTGTTTTAATCTAAACCCCAAGGGTCCAGATCTGATATCAACCTATTTTATGAATAAAAACCTTTCCTAACCAAAACCTATTCATAAACAATGAGTTTTTTATGCAAATAAACATGTGTTAGTATGATATTATGCATTGTTTGATGATTACTTGTTGTATAGATGATATGACAACAACCTAGGGCTGTTATTAATGATGGGTTATGATTGAAACATGTTACCTTTGATTGTTAATGGTGTTTTGGCGATTAAAGGGGTTTTTAGTTAGATTTAGGGTTTGTTTTTGGATGATTATGATAAGGTTATGATAGGGGTTTCTTGTTCATGATGAGTCGAGTATGATGGACGGATTATTGATCGATTTCAGAAAGTTTCCTAATTGGGTAATATTTTCATGCATGGTGATGTGACATCTCCATAATTTACTATTTTAGGAAACTTGTAAAACGGATAGATTTTGGGGTAAAATTGGTAGGGTTTCGTAGGAATATATTAATGATGCTTGACTGCTGTAACTCGTGATGTTTCGTGATGTTTTCGGATGTTTTTCGACGCGTTTTTGGAAAAATCTGACATCAGGGGCGAACCTGGAATACCTTCGACCAGTCGAACGGTCGAAGGTGGGTTCCAGGGGGCGAACCTGGAAACTAAAAGGGGCGAATGAACTAAAAGGGGCGAAGGTGGGAAGAAAAGGGGCGAAGGTGGAGGTTCAAAGCCACATTCGACCAGTTAAGGCCACCTTCGACCTCCCAGGACTACGTTCGACCCTACGTTAACAAAAATGAGATTTTTGATACAAACTAAGTGTTATATGCTTGAACCTTGCATGTAATCTATGTGTACTTGATTAGTTAGGGTAATGGGTCACCAACGGGATGTCGGGTCGGTCTAGTGTGTCGGTTAAACATTTAAACACGTTTTAAAACATACTTGGTTACGATCTGGACAATCAGGGACTAGATAACCTTATGGTTATTAGTCGGAACACTTATGTGAACATTTTGATAGATCTCCGGTAGAGGGATTATCAAGGGCTAAACATCTTTACTTATATTTGAAGAACGCTATCTAAGGTGAGTTCACGGCCCCACTTTTACTGCTTTAACTTTTGGGGGAGAAAACATGCGCTAAACAGTTTTGGTAACATATGTCATACTATGGTTTTAACTTTATATTGCTATACGATCTTTTGGAAAGTCCCGGGGAAACCATGAATGTGCGGGTTTGCACAACGGGGGAAATGTGGATAGATCTATTGGGCGTGACCTGCCCCACTCGTCGGCTTGGAGGGCCGGGCGGGTGCATATTGTCTCGAACAGGAACATTATCGTGCTGAACATTACGGGCTGCTAAACATGCTAAACATTGCTAAACGTGTCCAGTAATGGTTTCCAATCGTAGTGGTAATAAAACATACGCCTAGCTAGCGTACTTGGTAGCATTGATATAGTATGGACATGGTAACATTTGGATAACATTTTTGAACAAACCTGTGAACTCACCAGCATTATATGTTGACGTCTTTTGGCATGTTTTTCTCAGGTCGCTAAGGTAGCAACAACTGGATCTAGGCGCACGAGTCGGCACGGGCGTCTAGGGTTTAGAGCATGGTCTTCATTAAACATTTGAACTATGTCTTTTGGGTTGTAAACATTTAAAGCTTCCGCTACAGTTTATGCTTTTATAATTATATCTTTTGGGTTTTGTGTTATGCATATAGTGTTGTTTATTGTGACCGTTGACTTGAATCCTGGTTTGTCATGCGCCTCGCGGTAAAACCCCGCAAGTGGAATTTGAGGGTGTGACACATTTTCACATGTTCAAATCTAACATAACATTCTTTGCTCTACTTTTGATCCACCAATAGCTACTCGTTTGGCTTCTTGGTTTGTTCTAGCTTCTGGCTGGTTTTGTTAGAATTATATTTCTTTTGCCGTTAGAAAAAAAAAAAAAAAAGTAAAGCCCATCACCGACCTTTTTTCTTTTCTGTAGTTTATTGGATTCTACGTTGACTCGTCGACCATATATAGCAAAAAGGAGAAACAAAAGTCGTTTTTTTCAATCAGTTTTAAATTTCTTAAATTAAAAACCTTTTCGGAAAAGTATGAATGCACATATTTCTTGATTTCTTCGGTTCATCATAGGGAAAGAAGTTGATTTCAACTGAAGGATTATCTTAAATAACCACATATATAATTACATCACAAAAATAAAGTCACATTTTAATATTTTTCGTTAAAATAAAAGGACTTTTCTTTTTCATTTTAAAAAACTGAAAATATATCTTCCGGTAATAACCATTTTTTTCATAATTTATTTAAGTAGTTACAAAAAATTGTTAATGTCAACCAGGGCACTACCCAGGGCCTGCGGTATCATGATCCCATCCAGTCTTTACTACCCCAATCCATTTCACAGGGCCTGCGGTATCATGATCCCATCCAGTCTTTACTACCCCAATCCATTACACTAAACATCCATTTGAAGGCAATATTATCATAATCTCACTCCCCCTCCCTCCCCCCCCCCTCTCTCTCTCTCTCTCTCTCTCTCTCTCTCTCTCTCTCTCTCTCTCTCTCTCTCTCTCTCTCTCTCTCTCTCTCTCTCTCCCCAACCCACTATCCGATTTGGGGTGCCCGAATAGAGCGAGGCGGTGTTTCCGATCGAGTAGTAGGTATCCCATTCCAAATCGAGGAGCGCCCCGAACTCCTAACGCTATGTTCCCAAGTTTCATTTAACAAAGGGAAAGAAAAGATTTAAAAGGAAAAATCGTGTTCCACGGTTTTTAAGGAGAAAATGGAAGAGAAATGGAAGGAAAATTATGGTTTATTTCCTTCATTTCTCATCCTTCTAAATTTTAGAGATTCCGAAGTAAATGATTTTTTAAACATAAATACTTATTTTTCTTTTTTCATTCGAATGCGGGAACACCATAGTTAATTAAATCTTTTTTTTTCCACTATCTTTCTTTTCTCTTTTTAATTTTCTATGTCTATTTTTCCTTTATTTATTAAACTCGGGAACACAACGTAACAGAAAATATCACTAAAGTTTTGACTTTGATATCGTTCTAAGTGAACTTTTTCATAAGCAGTTATAACGAATAGTTAAATGTGAAAAATAGTAATTAAATATTAATGATATTTCATAATAGTTTCGCCTAGGTTATTCAGTTTAAATTATTTAGTAAAAGAAAAATTAGAGTGAATTATTATTTATGTCCATGTGTTATAGTGGTTTTAAGTACTTAAATTCAAAGTCTAAAACTTTAACTACTTGAGTTCTTAGCTGGAAATTAACTAACAATTTGACTCCAAATTGCTAACTCCATCCATAAAGTTTGTTAGTTTTTTATAAAAAAGACAAAAATGTCCTTGTTATTTAAAAACAAAATAAAATCTAATAAATAATTTACAAACCTACTAATACTATCTCACCACTCAAACCTACCCCATCCCCTTCTCTCTTTCCATTCTCTTTACAGACAACTTACAACCACCACCACCACAATCACAACCATACAACAAACACTACCACCATACAACACCACTACCACTACCACAACCATAAAACACCAACACCAACACCAACACCAACACTATTATGTTTAGCACAAACACACAAACCCCTATGATTATGTAACCGAGAGAGAAAGGAGGGGACAAGAGAAACAAAGGCGGTCGACCACCGCAAAACAACATCAACGGGTCCGGAGGTAGGATGGCCAGGTCTGGTGGTCGATTGGGGTTGTACCTAACAGTGGATTTTTGCTTCCTCAGCCCCTAAACCCTGTAATTGGGGCGATACTGATTTGGCACCCAGAGACTAACGGCGATGACGGTAAAGCAATTGGGGCGACACTGATCTGGCGAAACTCCATCTACAGATCCATCATTTCCCATTTTACAACAATAACTCTCGTTCTTCTTCAATTAGGTGTCATTACTCTTGGTTTAGCTTCAATGATTCAGTGGTAATGGTGGTGCGATAGTTGTGTGGAAGTGGAGGTGCAGTGGTGGTGGAGAGAGAGGGAGATAGAGAGTCGGGTGTCACATTGGGTGGTGGGTGATGTGTCGTTCGGTGGCTGAGTGGTGGGTTGGGGCAGTGGCGGTGTTGAAGGGTGTTGTTGCAATGGTGGTGGTGCAGTGGTGGGTTAGGTTAGTAGAAATGGTGTAGAGAGAGCAGAAGAAGATGGTATAAAGAAGGGTTAAGTGTGTAGATATATCTTTTATTTTTTTAATAAGTATGGGTATTTTTGTCAATTCATAAAGATTTAACAAACTTATTTAACGAAGTTAGTAATTTGGACTCAATAGGTTAGTTAATTTTCAGCTAGGGACTTATGTAGTTAAAGTTTTAGACTTTGAATTCAAATAGTTAAAACCACTATTACACATGGATTAAAATAGTAAATAGTAATTCACTCTAAAAAATTATAGCAATAAAAAACATCAAAAGTTGAGTGATTTTTGTATTTAGAAAAAAAAATTAATTAACTTCAATTAGTCAAACAATATTAAAACTTATAAGTATCTTATACGATTTCATGTCTTTTAAACTAATTGCAAAAAGAAAATTTATTGGTTTGTATGATCATGTCTTATATATCCTCCCACGAACCCTAATAATTGACATAGTATAACACATGAACAACATTTTATTAATATTAAATTTTAAAACAATTGATGATATTTTGTACTAGTTTATTATATATAATTAGGTTGACAATGTTAGAAAAATATGTGTTAGGTCAAGCTCGTTACATCATTGTCTGGTATACACCTTAAAATTATGTAAAAAATATGCCTAAATATATTACAATTGTGTTCATGTTGCTGTTCAATTAGACACGTACATGCCGTTCAAAAAAATTAGACACGTACATTAGGGTATATTCAATTAGTTTAACTATTGTATGTATAAAAACAACTAAACGAGTTAATTATAATAATAGAGAGGAAGAAACATCAGAATCTTGTTCGAAATTAGGTTTATGCTAACAATATGTTTGTCAATATTTTTCTTTTCTTTTCTTGTCGTTTTTTTATCTGTTTTACATCTTTATTTATTTTTATATGCTTTTTTTTATATTAAAATTAACATCTGTGTTCAAAGTTTCATACTGTAGATGAAGAAAAAATAAAACGTTTACCTTATTTATTTATTTTTATTTTATTTTATAAACATTGAAAAAAGAACAGCAATGGAAACATAACCATCATAGTTGTCGTTTTGGTAAAAAAATAGTTCCTTTTGTAAAGTTTATAATTCTATAAACTTTGTTACGATAAAGAAGGATTCATTTATCACAAGAAATTAAAAGATGGAATGATAATATAAAGTGCAAATAATTAACTAGTAATCCCCACTTGCAGAGCAGTTTGTGAAAGGCTCAACCTTTCATTTGGGAGGTTTGAGTTCTGCATTTGGGGAAGTCCCTATGATGGATAGTTCCTATTAAGGCATGGTTCGATCTGGAGGGTAACACGGTTTTACCCAGCTATTACCTCAACGAGTTTCTCGTGTGGGGCAGTATGGTTTCCGGGCGAAGGTTAGTTTGCGCGGCGGCCGGGGCCCGATAGAACATCACGTTTGCGGGCGAAACTGACGGGTAACGTCTTAGACGAAAGCGAGTTTCTCGTGTGGGGGCAATATGGTTTCCGGGCGAAGGTTAGTTTGCGCGGCGGCCGGGGCCCGATAGAACATCACATTCGCGAGCGGAGCTGACGGGTAACGTCTTAGACGAAACCCGGTGACCAATTCGGTCCAGTATATAGAAACTCACCCTTCAGATAAAAAAAGAGAGAATTACAAAGATTGTTCTTTAATAATTAGAAAAAATTGCATGTTCTGTCCTTTATGAAAAATTTTCACTCATTCTGTCATTTATTTTCTCAATTTGCTACACCCTCTTTCCTTTAGCCTAACTTAGTTAAAAAACTTGGTTAACTTTATTTTCTAAGTTTACACTTTTATGGTATAGAGGCTCGGTTTGCAAGTGGGGTTTTAAACGTTTAAAGACCTTTATTTTCTCAAAATACATTTTTAAACGTTTATGGAACTTGCTAAACATCTTATGACTTAGTCGACCGTTTCTGTGCAAAAATATACCATAAACACCCACCAAATCGTTTGCAATTTGAAGAACAAGATCAACAAGTCGTAATTTTAATCGTTCTATTTAGCCTCGAAAACGATCAGGTCAGTACAATTATTATACATAGTTTTGATCGGAATTTTATGTTCTATAATAACCCTATGATTTCATTAATTGCCGTGGTCGAATTCAAGGTCAATCAAGGGTTAGGGTTCGATCAAAACTATAAGGGCTAAAAGTGTAAACTTAGAAAATAAAGTTAACTAAGTTTTTTAACTAAGTTAGGCTAAAGGACAGAGGGTGTACCAAATTGAGAAAATAAATGACAGAATGAGTGAAATTTTTTCATAAAGGATAGAACGTGCAATTTTTATAATAATTAAAGGACATTCTTTGTAATTCTCTAAAAAAAAAAATAAAAAAAAAATTTAACTAGTACTGAATGTGTGGGGCATGGAAGTGGATACCCTGGAAAACCTTAAGGAACATCCATTATTTAGCATAATATATATGGTGAATAAAATCAAATGATATTTCTTTGTGGATACCTTTCTTTGCTCTCTAATGGATACGGGGACCCGTTAGGCTAAACCCAAATCTTTGTCTGAGTATGAGAATATTGACTTTGGTGGCATATTGTGACACCCTTTGAAAATCTTGTGTTTTTTTTTTTTTTTTCCTTTTTGTTTTACTCCTTTATAACCTCTTTATGTATCACTTTTCCATATTTGCTACTCATAATTAGCAACCAAATCAATTGCATGTATCTCTTTCGATCCACTCATAACCCACCATCAATTTAGATAACATTAATTCATTATAGACCATACTTATGGCTACTAAATGATTGAATAGGTCTTGACAACATAGGGTTATTTCAAGACAATTTTATTAGTGTGCTTGGCTGTTAGCTAGTATTGTTTTTCTTGAGGTGTGTCTTTAGGGATCCTAGGATCCCACTCTTCAAATTTGGCAGTTGGTGGATGTACATTACAGATTTGTGCTAATTTTGGTGTTCCATGTTGAAAATTATCCATAAGTCACCAAACACTCCGTTAACAATTGCATGATTTTACTCCATAATTGTGACTCACAAATATAGTTATTTATAATTATAACGAGTCTTTTAACGAGAATTTCACATTTTCTAAGATGTATGAAAGTTATCTCCTGATCTCTAACACATACACTTACATGTGTGCGAACTTTATGTCAAACTGTATAATATTATATATACACATTATCAAAATTGTCCAACACACATTATATCTGTAACAATTACAAGATTGAGTCTACACTCTACGGTGACTATGTTTGGTTGGGCCATATGGCAAGATGTGTTTGACTTGTGTTTTTTTTTTTTTTTTTTTTTTTTTTTTTTTTTTTTTTAGCTTTATTAAATTTTGTTATAATTGGTTATTAATTATATACCGAGTAGTGTTTTGGAGTTGGACAAGTTTAACAACAGTCTGTTAGTGTCAATACTAAATATAAGTTGGAAATAAGAAAAAAAAAAAAACAAATGAAAATATAGAAAGAAAGAGATGCACAAAGTGGTGCCTTTATACATGCATACATAATGAGTTATGATTGTTGCCCCCTTCAACCTACACACACTTCATCATATGTGCAAATTTAAGTCAACTGCATCAATATCTACTAAGCATTCCTCTTCTTTTTTCTTGCTTCCAATTAATCTGTTCAAAACTATTTTTCAATAAAACAGTATGTTACAAAATCTTATTTCACTCATCTCCCAGACTCCCACCAGATCAAAAAGATAAAACTAAACCGAAAGCTTACAGTATATCATTAATATGCATCTTTGAGTGTTTTGACGATCGATAACTCTTTCAAGAAATCTCTAATAAGATTTTTGAAATGGAAATAGTACTGACAGACGAAGCTAACGGTTCATTATCACGAGACATGTTGCTAGGGTCGGGTACCTATGTAACACAAAATGAAGCTAAAAGGGTTCATTGTATTGGAATATAGTATTTAGGGTTTAGTATCGAGCCCACGGGCCCAGTTTAACTCTATATATTGTAACTATTGAATAAAATAGAATCAAGGAGTTTTACCATCTTACATGGTATCAGAGCTTTAAGGTTCTGGACCTTTTCCATTCTTCCTCCTCCAAAATAAAAACCCTAGCCGTCCCCACCAAATTCAAAACCTAGACAGGGTGGCGTGCCGCCACCGCCGCCGCCACCCTGTCCACTCCATTCATGTTTCCTCTACTTTAGTTTCTTTTTTTTTTCGGTCTCTATTATCCATTAATTTAATAAGTTTCGTTTGGTTTTGGTTCAAGATGCAATCAAAGACTTTGAATCAAGTTAATCCTGTTAGACTTTTGTTCAATTTGAGTTCCACTCTTTGTCATGTATTCCACGTTTCCTCATAATCAAAATTCAAGACTATCCACTGCAATTATTTTTTATTTGATTCACAAGTTGCATTATTATTCATTCCATTTTTTTAAGCAACCAATTCCGGAGTTGCATCATATAAACCCTATCTACTCATCCTCCTTCCTCTTCTCATCATCATCCTTGCTCTTCCTACTATTGATTTTCAAGATCACAGATCGGTCTCTTATTCCTAGCTCCAAATTATCTATCTAGAAACCACTTTCCATCCCTACAAATCTTTGATTTCTCTCTGTTTTTTTCTCTCTCTCTCTTTTTCTTATCGGCTCCTCTTGTCGGACCATGGTCCACTCGTGATCAAATCACGGTTTGACCAGATTTCTATTTTCGATCTACGGATCTCTTCTCTATGGACGATCGCCATTCACGGTCACCAGCCTTCGCCACCTCCTATTGTTGACACACCACCACACGACTATGGTCGTAGGGTGTCTATTTGTCCTTCTTCTTATCTTTGATTTTCTTTCCCACAACCTCTCTTTTATCTTTTGTATTGTCATGGCCAACAAAGATAGCATTGCTACTTTATTGGGATCTAGTGGATCTTGTTTATCTTTATGGGAATTAAGAAACAAAACCAAACATGCGGAACTTGTGGACCGAAATAAAGTCAATATTGAAGAGTACGGATAATTTTTTGGCAAAGTCAAGGAGATTGCAGAATTTTGGAATTGCAAGTCAAGAACCAAGATCGAAGTTATTTTTTTCCAGTTTTTATTATTATTGTTTTGCTTGTTTCCAGTCCGAGTGTCCGATTTCCTCCCCTCTGACTGCGGGGGAGTATTGGAATATAGTATTTAGGGTTTAGTATCGAGCCCACGGGTCCAGTTTAACTCTATATATTGTAACTATTGAATAAAATAGAATCAAGGAGTTTTACCATCTTACACATTGTCCAAGTTTTTTTAATTACTATGGGCCTATGGCCATTCTTTGAGAAAACTAAATTGGTAGTCTAAGATATTATGTAGCATATAGAGTTTTTTTTTTTTTTACATGCGTTACATGACATTGTTTCTGTTGGAGCAATCCTAGTTGGAGAAAGTTAGAGTTACGTATGCACGCATTGACCAAAAGTTTCTCACAGATAAGCATGGAATATTAATTAATTTGATTATTTAAATTTTGAAGTGTTTGTTATGAATTCAAATGATGACACAAGTATTTTTTTTAACGACCAACAAATTTCATTCTATAATGGTTAATCAGAAGCTAGCCAATCACCAAATACAGCATAGTACAGCGATACACCATCAGTATACACATCCGAATTAGAACTACCAACCTAATTTATACAAAGAAAAGCCTCTCCAAACCTCCCAAACCATCGCTTGAATTCTTGCTCGAGAACTAACCCAAAGAAAGCTGCAACTTTTAATTTCTCCAAGCGTTTGTCTGATTGCACATTGTTGTTGATTGAACAATGCATCATTTCTTGCACGCCAAATGCTCCACGAAGTTGTTAGGCAGGAGTCATTTTGGGTTTAGAATATGAGGCTTGCGCGCATGGCAAGGTAGTTTTAGTATAAATTCATGTAGTTCTTGTCAGATTACCCAAGGCATTATAGCCTAGTGGTATCTTGGTGGTGAGATAAGACTTAGGGACCATAAGGTCCTGGGTTCGAATCTCACAAAGGGGGTTTTCTCATAATTATGAGTTTCCTCCTGAATTGGTGACTTGGTGGTGGAATATGATCGCATGGCAACACTGGTGGCACGATGATACTCCAGTGTTCCGTGAGTGATTCCAATTTGTTGGCCGTTCAAAAAAAAAAGTTCTTGTCAGATTGTGTGTGAGTTTTGTTGTTTTTCAAAGTTAATAAAAAAAACTTGGGAGTCGTGGGAATTTACTCACAGCACAAAAATCTTGTATTATTGTGTTCCGTTTCATGCTTTGATTATAAATTGTTTCCAACAATTTCAACGTAAGTACGTATAATATCCAGCTATTGAGACATGTTGAATTCAAATGGGTCCAATTATAGGGTAAAAGACATTTGGATTTAAATCAAGGTTTACTATTTCACATCATTGTGTTGTTTAACTTAGCTTCCAGCTAATATATACAAATGCAATTATGCATGGTGCTTTACTTGTTTTAATGTTTTGACTTATACTAAAGTGTTCATGCCACATATTCTTTAAAAATTGAATTTTTACATGCATCGGGAACCTTAAAGCAATAACAAAGACAATAATGCAAGCAACACATCAACATGATTATCCACTACTTTCTCTTTTGTAGATTTTCACTTTGCTAACATGCCTTATGGCTTTACCCTCGTCATGCTTAGTTTATTACGGAGTATCAATAAGAAAAGTAAAATGGATAAACGAAATTTGTTTTGATTTTGTCAATAGCCCCACTATTAAAAAAACTAATTTAAAGTCTATCATTAGCACCTTTTTTTTTTTTTTTTTTTACTTTTTGAAATTGAAAAACACATGTATAAAATCCTAATCATTATTGATGACGTGGGTAACTTAAGGCTAAAAAGCTAATTATAACACACATATTGCTCGAAAGGTGAAAGGCTTAGAAGGCTTAAAAGATGACAACTGTCATCAACAAAGGGAATAAGCCAGTGATATGTCTTCTCACTACTTTCTCGGTTGACTCTTCAAATCTGGTCACAACCACGTGTGAAGAGCATATGCTTATCTTTTACAACATCTTTTGTTTCATAGAAACCCCCACTTGAAAGAAATTTCGAGACGAAATTTTATAAAGTAGGGGAGATTGTGACAACCGTCACCCTTTATCTTTTAGCAAGTTGTCGAATCTAGCCCGTGTACTTCCTTTGTTTTTTTTTAATCTAATAAAAGTCGAGTCCTTTTGATTATTATTTTCTCTATTTGGAAATGTTTACATATTAACCGAACGCGTATATGAATACATGATTAATCACGATATATTTTGACATTTATATTTATAAAAGCTTTAAAAGTTTAAGATTTATAAAAGTTTAAAGTTAAAAACCTTGTTAAGTTGTTAAAGTTTATAAAGGAAAAATCAAACCTAGTTAAATAATTAAGTTAACCTAGTTAAAAGTAGAGGGGCCTGTTATGTCAAAAAAAAAAAATCAATTTTTTTCCCTCTAAACATTTTTCCGGCGAAAAATTTTCCGGCCATCGGAATTATGTCCGACGAGTTGGTAAATCATGCTTTAATCACGTTTTAAAGGCATTAATCGAATCCTAGGCGTTACTTCTATGTTCCTCTGTGTTTTCCCCTCATAAAAATCAATTGATGGCATGTATTGGTGGGCTGTAACTCGGTTTAAAAACCGTAACCGCCGGAATTTATGTTGTAAATTAAAGCTTCGTTTTAATCTCACACTACATAAATCGAAGGTCCCTTTTCAGTTTCTGCACTAAATCTCTTCGAAAACCCACGAAAAACATGTCAAAAACACGTACAGAAAACTGTGTAATCGACTTCTTTATGATCGGGTACATTACTTCCAACTTCGACCGTGATTACATCTTGTAAGTTCGATTTCTTTATGCCGTTTTGTTACTTATCAAATTCCGATCAAAAGCCCTATCTTTTCGTATGCTCTTGGTCTCGAATCGAAGGTATTAGGAATTAGGGTTAGGGTTTGGTTGTTTTGGGGAAGATGATGAATAAATGAAATTGTATAAATAAATTTTATTTTGAATTAACATCACAATATGGTTGGTAGTAGAGTGGTTGTGTGGGTATATTGGTAATCAGAAGACTCGGGTTCGAGTCCCTAGACTTACGTTTTTTTTATCTTTTCTTTATATTTCAGAATTATATTTTATACCATTTATTAAACATTCATAAGATACATAAATCTTGAAATATTCTTAGTAAATTCATTTTTGATCCAAAAATTATGAAAATTTAGGAGTAACTTTTTGACACCTCATAGAAAATTATAATATTTTTATATCTGAAAAATATATTATTTTCATATTTTTATTGATTTAAATTCTTTTAATCATTTTTAATGATTTTAATCTCAAAATTTTTTGAAATTATTTCTTAATATCAGGAACTAATATAAAAATTATTTATCCAGAAAACTTTTATTTTTAGTGAATTTATAATTTATAATCATTTAAACATGATTTAAATTCATTAAATTAGTTTTAAATGCAAATAAATTGAGAAAAATTATGGAAAATTTATTCTAAGTATTTTTCATCAGAATGTTTTCGTTTTTTTCAAAATTATAATTTTTGAATCATATATTGTATTTTTGTTGTATTTATGCTTATTTAAATACAATAATCATTATATTTCAAATCAGATTTATTAATTTAATTCTTTTGTCCAAAATGATTTCAATTACTTTTTCACTAAATATTCCATTGATGATAATTATATTACCTATCCACATTTATAAACTTTGTCGTATCATTTTTGATATACAAGTTTTATATTAATTCGATTTACCGTAAAAACTATATATCCCCAAATCAACTTAACGAACCATAATGCCTTATAACCATAGATACCTTAGACTTTTAAGACATTTCATTTATTAGTATTCTTATACATTATAGGTAAAATTCTTCTGAATTCCCATTTCTTAACTCATGTCAGCTTAAGTTGGATTTGGTCGCTTTCGCAAACTGTGAGTATATCTTTTCCCCTTTTCATGTTTTACACTTTTGGGGTAACTTATGTACGTTTATTACTTCACTCACTTAATCATGTTTTATTCTATATTCACAATCGCAATTCTTTTATGTGTTTTACTTGTTGATCGCTGATAGTGTGTACTTATGACCTTAATCATTAACCCGGTGTGGGCCTAGCATAGCAATAATTAGTACTATGGTATATACCCCTTGTTGACTTACGTGTTCGAGTTAAGTCCTTGGTTATTGTTATGTGTAAACTACATTGTCTTGTCGCCTACTATATAATGATACTTATGAGCGAATACTATATATATGATTCTTGATTCTTGATTCTTTAAGGTTTGATTTTGGGTGGCATCTGTATATAGCTTGAAAACTAAATTGTAGACAGTATAACACGTGAATTGCGAAACTCTTTTTCTACTATATGTATTCAAAACAAGGTATGCTCACCAATACATTTTGTATTGACATATACTATTTTCGTACATGTTTCAGGTTATGTATGAGATGACTTTTAAGCTTTTGGAATTTTACCTAGATTTTGGATTCATTGTATTTTAGGTTAGTTTAGTTGGCATTTAGAATCGTTGTATTTCATTTCAATGTAATAAACTAGTTAATCAATGTATCAATATTTACACTTTTAGTACATGAGCTATTGAACAATCGTCACTACGTGACACCTCGATGTTTCCGGCATCGGTTGGGGTGTTACAATCTCCCACCTACGTTTTGCAACGTGGGGGACTCCACGACCTGTGTTTGGCTAATTTAAACCCTTTTACCCATGTGAGACTCGTTATCTACGTTGGTCATATATTTGCTGTAGCAATAAGTTGGTGCCAACAGTGGGGCTGTGCCATTAAGTTTATTTTGTAAGTTAGTTGTGTAGCTCCAACTCCTCAAAATGTCCGACCAACAGTCTCTGGATGACGTGAATCAATTTCCTCACAACACCGGTGAGACACCAAACACTGATCAAGCTTCCTTGAATAGATCCACTCAATTCTCTACTCCCGGATGTACTCCCACGAGTACCACATCTCCGGAGTTCTCCCTTTTCCAGACTCCAACCCCTTCTCGTTCAGGGGTTCAATCTTCTGAACTCGGCCTCATGCTTACACCAGAACGCATAGATTAAACGTCCGAGGAAGTAGCCAATAACTTCTTACAGTTGAGATCTCTTCTCAATCAACACGTGAACAAAGAAAGAGAAAAGGGGGTAATTATAAGGTTGGACTATGATGAGTCCGAACCCTCATTTTCACCTCGACCACCACTTCCTTCTCACATTCCTCCTACTAGCTCACGATCTACACCATCTCATCTCGAAGTTAGTCCAAGCTCAAACCTTTCTCCTTTTAACCCAAGTCCTTACCAACATGGGAGGTCGAGCCTAACTGCCTTCCCTTTGTTCACCTCTCAACCTTTGCACCCATAGGGCACGAGGTCACTCTAGACCAGCTCTTGTAATCACTGGTCTCAAGTGTTCCACCTCCTACCCCCACTTTTTAGGAACAGGTTATGACCTCCTTACCTCTGGCTTGAAGTGCAACCATGAGTGTTCCCATAGGAACCAACTACATGATGCCACCTGAAAGCATTCAAGGCTTCAACCTCATGCCTCAAATGATGGCCCAAATGATGGCACAATTCCCCTGGAAACAGCTTATCAGCCAAGTGCTAGCCACACATCAAGGTAACTCAAATGGTAACACAAATGCTAGAACTAAAAATGACATAAACAAACCCTACAAGCCCAACAGCCTTTCATGTTTCTCTCCACAAATAGCCGACTATGATTTTCCCACCAAACTGAAAATGTCTTCCTATATAAAAACCTATAATGTCACTGATGACCTCGAATATCATCTACAAATCTTTTCTGGGGCAGCCAGAATGGAAAAATGGGGTAATCTCGAGTGTTTCCTCATGTTCATGCAAACACTGGTTGGATCCGCCCGAATCTGGTTCAATGACCTTCCTGCTGCGAGTATTCGGTCCTTTGACAATTTAGACAAAGGATTATTGGCCAACTTCTCTCAACAGTGACGGTGTGTCAAGGATGCCACGGTCATTTTCCAAATTAAACAAAAGAGATGATAAAAGCCTTTGAGATTTCATAGAAAGGTACAAAAAAGAAGGCCTAACCTATGTCGGTGCTGATGAGAAAATGAAGGTTGCATGGTTCATTAATGCTATAAACTCCAAGTACCTAACAAGGGACTTCAAAAAGAGTCTTCCTAGGACCCTTGAAGAAGCCCTTGAAAGGGCCGAGGCTCACATTCGAATGGAAGAAGATGTGGACATCAAAGAACAAAGGAAAAGAACTGCCAACTAGAGAAGCTTTAGTCCAAACCAAAAAAGAGGTAACTTTGGGTCCTACGATAAGCGCTCCAAGAGATCTAACTCTCGAAGGTCAGATAGAAGAAACCCTCCAAGTAGAGAAAAAACTGTGAACTTCATTGCTCTAACCACGATCCCACAAGAAATCCTTGCCACAGAAGAGGTAAAACACAGCTTCAGACTTCCCCATCCTTTTCCCAAAAGCAAAAGAAATGAAAACTCCAACCAATATTGTGAGTTCCGCGAAGAAAAGGGACACCACACTAATGACTGCTTCCAACTCAAGAAAAGAATCGAAGAAGTTGTAAAATCCAGGGAGCTTTCTCATTTAGTCAGGGGAGTAAAAGACAATATAGCTGATGGAAAGAAGAAAGAAGTTAACATGGTGTTCCTCGAACAAGAAGCTCCCTATAAATATCTTTGGTTAGAGGCTTGGAAACGTCAATGTGTCTGTTTCCCCATACCCAAGGGTGAAAAACCTCACAACCCTTTGGTGATAGAAGCCCAAGTGGGTACCATTAAGACACAAAACGCCTACATCGATACCAGAGCGGCCACAGGAATCATGTTCGAGAAATACTTCAACTTGCTCAGCCAAGATGAACGTTCAAAACTTCAACATGCTGAGTCTTCCATCAAAGGTATCGTTGACATACCTCTCAAGCCTTTGGGCCAGATAACCCTCAACGTTTGCTTCTCCGAAGGAAAAATGAAAAGAACTGAACCACTTACTTTTATGGTGCTCAACTTACCTTCCAACTATGATGTTATCATTAGAAGGCCTGGATTGGCCATGTGTGACATGGTTGTCTCCATTGGCCAAAGGAGTGTGAAATTCCCCATAGAAAATGGAGTAGCAACCCTTTAACCTCCCATGGAAGCCCTCATGGTAGAGGACATTGAACCCAAAATGGATGAGCGAGGCCTGAGTATTAACCCAAAGTATCCATAACAAAGGATAAAGGGTAAATACCAAGCTTTCCAAGGACATCCTCTCGAAGCTTGAAAGGTTACTATAAAACTATGTTGATGTTTTTGCATGGTGTCCGGGGAACATGACTGATATCCCTCGAGACATCGTCGAGCACGAGCTTAGAATCCCTCCTGATGTCAAACCCATAGTCCAAAAGAAGCGAAGCCTTGCAATAGAAATAAACTCGGCGGCTTGTCAAGAGGTGGAAAAAATTGTACAAGCCAGGATCCTCCGAGAAGTCAAGTATCAATCATGGGTTGCTAATCCTGTGATGGTTCGAAATCCTGACAACTCCTGGAGGATAATGCTTTGGCCTTATACATATGTGATTTGGTTTTCATATGGGAAAGCATAATCCGTCGCTTTGGCCTTCCGGAGTATTGGTCACTGATAATGGCAAGAATTTTGCTGAGAAAACTTTCAGCTCATGGTGCAAATAGTACAGAATCACACAAGCCTTCAGCTCAATAGCTTACCCACAATCCGATGGTCAGGTTGACAGGATGAACCGTAGCATCATTGAAGGGATAAAAGCAAGGCTAGGCCGACATAGAGGGAAGTGGCTTGAAAAGCTTCCAAATGTTTTATGGGCTATCCGAACAACGGAAAAAACAAGTCACAAAAAGACCCCTTTTAGCCTAGTCTTCGGTTTTGAAGCTGTAATCCCTGTTGAAATAAGGGTCACCATAATCCGAACCCTCAATATGGATGCCAAGGCTAATAAAAGTGAAACATTGCTGAATTTGGACCTCTTAAGCTTAGCAGCCATCCGGGAAGCTCAATACAAACAGTAAATGGAGTCCTACTACAACACCCGATTCAAGCATGAACATTTCAAACCTGGAGATCTTAAACTCCGAAAAATTGAAGCAAGCCGAAAAGAAAACCAAGGAAAACTCGGTCCTAAGTGGGAAGGACCATACACCATCCTCGAAGCCCACAAAGGAGGATAATACAAGCTCACTGACACCAAAGGCAAAAGGCTTCATCGCCATTAGAATGGCAAAAACCTCAAAAGGTTCTTTGTGTAATTCAAATGTTTTAGGAAAAGTGTTTTAACTCCTAAAATATCTGTTCTATCTTATGTAACCTTGGTATGATGAATGAAAGAATCATAGGATTCCCTTTTAGTGGTTGCCTTTCTATCCTATAATCAGGTTGAGAACCTTGCAAGAAAGTCTATGGCATGGGCCATGTAAGGGGATGAGCTCCCAGGCCACATCGCTCAATAGATTCAAGGGTTAAAATGTTAAATGAACCTATATACGGGATGAGTTCCAAAATCAATCCTACTTCATGAGACTTAACTTAAAAAGAAAACGTGTCTCATAAACGGGTTTGAA
The DNA here is from genome assembly GCA_030844895.1 of Ambrosia x helenae. NCBI lineage: Eukaryota > Viridiplantae > Streptophyta > Magnoliopsida > Asterales > Asteraceae > Ambrosia > Ambrosia x helenae. The sequence continues at coordinate 111,651,957 of CM061230.1, forward strand.
CAACCTACACCAAGTGCTCCTCAAGTCCTTTGGAAGACTTACGAACTATGAAACACTAAGTAGTGTCTATAGGGTAGGTAGTGTATCTTTTACCTAGATTGCCCTAAGGTTAAGTGACTGCAGCACTGAACTTTCTAAGGTGCTACAGCTGGAACATGCACAACAAAAAGCAAATACATACAGAAAAGATAGAACAACAAAGAGTCAATATAAGATAGGCACCACGTCCATACATAAAAAGGCCTTAAGAGCCACCAACCTAAGCATCATTAAAAGGCCTTAATACCATAATCTTACACAACGTTCAAAGGCTTTCACAACCACTAACCACCAATGGAACCTTAACCCCCCCCCAGTTAAACACTGTTCACAAACCAAAAGATTATATTGTTTACAGACAGGTGCTAAGAAAGCTACGAATAAGAAGGGCATAAACACTTAAACTACGACATCTGAAGAGGAAGGATTTGAAGCTTCAGCTTCTTTCATGACTGCATCCTCAACCTTCGATTTCTTGACCTTCTTCGCCTTCTTAAGCTTGAAGCCTTTAAATTTTCATCCTTGGAACCCTCCTCGCCATCATCAAGAGTCTGCTCACTATCTCCTGAATAAGATATTTTCTTGGATAGGGATTTAAGGATCTCAGCACATACCACCTCATTAAGGCCTGGAGGTTTCAATTCCTGCAAAACAGACAAGGGCTTACAAAAGCAGTTGGACACTTCTCCCACATATGGATAAGTTAAACGCTCCATCTTCAAGGCCGACTCTTTGAAAGTTTCCATAGCCTTGGGCTAATAAAAGGGAGATTGCTCCAAGGGTTGCCCAACTTCATGTGCCTTGTAACAAAGCCATATACCTAAGATGATTTCCATGGTTGAGCAGCTTCATGTAAACTTCTCCTAAAGCTGAATTAAATTCGAAAGAGTGTAGGAGATAAGTAACAACCTATTGGAAGCCATGTTCTATCAACCATTGGTTATCTTTGGAAGCTTGGGCCAGTGAAGCCGTCAACCCTTTCTTTTCTTCTTGCAAGGCTTTCTGTTGGACATCAAGAGCAACCCTGTCCGCCTCAACCTTCGCCTTCTCAGACTCATACCTCTTTTTCTCAATCTCCTGCTCTCTTTTCAACTCATCAATCACAAACACAAAAATTTTCTCTTTCTCAGCAAAGCCCTGGGCCTTCCTCCTCAGGGCAGCGATTTAAGCCTTTATTTTCTCCTTCTTCTTCTTCGAGAATTCTTGATATTCCTGCATCCTCTTTCGGGACCTTGCAACCCCATCGGGAAGCATGGAGGTAAAGCTACAAGCTCCAATCATCATTTTGGACAACAATAGGCCGTCGTCCATTGCCTCCAAGAATCCCGAACACTTGGAGAAGCAAAATGGGTCAACATATCCTCACACACAGAAGAAGACTTGAAATTATCACTAACCTTCACATTCCAGCCCGGGAAATACATGTCCTCGTCTCCAGTAATCATCGATCCTTCACCACTCATCACCACAGAACCCTTGGGAGTAGGCACACCAACCTTTTTGCCCCTTACCCTTAACCTTCTTGCCCGAAACAGTAGGATACTTCTCAACCACATCAACTTGATCACCTTCTTGAACCTCCTGATTCTTCGAAACTTCGATGTCATCCCTAACCTCCACAGGTTATAAACTGGTAGGTTGGCTAGCACTCTTCAGCAAACGACGACTCGATTATCGGGTCGAAGGCTTTGAATGATCCTGTTTTGTAAACCCCTTGACATTGGGAACACTTGAATAGTTACACCATCATATCTACATATTTTTGGTACTTAGTAACCGCATCCTCCCCAGGTGTTGCTTCAACATCACCAAACACTACGTCTAAAGCATCATCACTCTTAATGAAATCAAGGACAGACATGACTGCAATAAACAAAGAAAAGTATAAGAACTAAATGATAATAAAAAGTCACAAAATAAAAAAAGAAGATCCATACCCTGATCATCCCTCATAGGCATCGGATCTCGGTCCAGTTTATCCCAAGCAATGCTGACATCGGTTAAAACTAAGAAAGGTTCAATGAAAGGCCGAAGCCTTGAAGGCATTCCCTAAGGGAATCCAAAAACCTCTTATCCAACTCAGATTCTGAAGGTTCAAGTTTGTTCAAAACGGCATCAGGCCGCCTCCGAACAATTTTAATGGGACAATAGACTCAGAAACCCAAAATAACCTATTTTTCCTTGAACCCAAGGTAGCGACATACGAAGAAATTAAACCAATATCAATATGTGACGTCTCGAACGTGAACCAGTCACCGTTCTTCGCCAAACAGAAAAACCGATGAAACATCAATAAACTAGTATCATAACCCAAAGCACGACAAAGGACTTCAAAATGAAGAACCCTAGACAGTCCGTGTGGATGTATTTGCCCAAAAAAAATTCGATTGTACTCAAGGACATTTAAAACAAAGATTGAAAATGGATGTAGAAGGTTAGAAAACTCGAAGTGACGACAATACAGAGCAATCGAACCCAAGGGACATTGATTGATTGATTTATCCAAACCCAGAGCATCCGGATTAAAGGACAAATCAATCCCCCCATTCTAGGCAAAACGACCCAACCTCTTCTTGAGTGAGTCGGGAATAACTGACAGCAAGATCCTTTTTAACACCCATTTGCTTGAATGGATGATCAGAATAAAAAGAAGGGAATGAGACTGATCTGATTGTAGAAGACGAAAAACCAAAGGAATGTACTTGAAAGAGGGCGAAATAATCTGAAGAAAATGAGAATAAAATGATTAAGTAAATGAAAGGTTATTAATAAAATAACTGCTAGGCATAATGATGACTATGAAAGTAAATAACTGCCACCTGACAACCTGCCACTTGTCACATCAAACGTCTAATTCAAAATTCAAATCCAGAGGCTTCACCGCCTTAACCAAATGAAGCCGCCAACCCTTGAAGCCTTTTAGAAATAAAAGTTGTGTAATAAGTCAGAAGCATTTGAGCTACACCACAAATTCATCTGATTTGGGGGCTGATGACGTGGGTAGCTTAAGGCTAAAAAGCTGATTATAACGCACAAACTGCTTGAAAAGTTAAAGTCATAGAAGGCTCAAAAGATGACAACTGTCTTCAGCAAAAGGAACAAGCCAGAGACATGTCTTGTCACTACGTTCTCGGTTGACTCTCCAAATCTGGCCACAACCACCACATGTGGAGAGTACATGCTTTTACCCAAAGGTTTCAAGCCTTCCATAGGCTAAAGTGGAATGTCCCTTGTTGCAACCTATAATTGCGAGTGCTGCCATTCCTTTTATAGGAGATGCTTTGCCTATAAGATATGGCCCTGATCACTATCAAGATCACACCTTTCATACTTCTATTCTCTCTAGAAGATTATGCTTTACACATAATCTTTTCTTTACATCATATCTTCAAAGTAACAACACTTTAAACAACAATCTGCTTTTGAGTTCATCTCAAATCATAATCATAACAACACTAAAATAACTAAATCTCCTATCTACGTTTTGCAACGTGGAGGGACTCAACGACCTCGTTTGGCTAATTTAAACCGTTTAACCCTTTTACCCCTGTGAGACTCATTATCCATGTTGGTCATATAAGTAATTTAACTTCATTTAAGGAGGATAGTATTGTAATTTGCCTCATTGTTTAAGACATAATACTACATTATTTAATAAACTTATATTAAATACATTATTTAATAAACTTCTAATTAAATACATTATTTATTAAACTTTCTCAACAATAAATATTAAACTCATATAAATACAAAAAATAATATATATACATATACCATAATAACATATTCTCATAATTAAAATTCATATTATCATTACTAAGGGCCTAATAATTAAAAACAACTAATTTTTCATCAATAAAATATCTAGGTATGTCAATTTGATCTCACATTCAAAATTCAATTTATGATTAATGATTGTTGGTAAATGAAAAGTCGGGTTTAGTGTTATTATTATATCGGCCTCGCAACACGTCATCAACATACAACTATTCTCTTCTTTTCCAATCTCCGCCAAACTTCGTTGGTGTTACAAATAAACCACCACCACCACACTGAAAGCTTCAAACTCATCTACCTCACCAACGAGCCGCCGCCAACACTAGATCCTTTGTCTTTGATTTATGGTGTTGTTGTGTAAGTTTTTGTCGTCGTCACCGACTGCCATTCTGACCACTCACAAAATCATTGAATAACATCGTCATCTTGGTTTTATCTATTGTAGCTTCTATATGCGACCGATGTTTGTATTAAACCTATTTTCCGCTTTAATGTTAATGGAAGAAAGATAAAAATGGGTTAGATTATTGACTCTGGGGCTAATCAACATATGGTTATTAGTGAACATCTATTATCTGATTTCATTGATGTTTCTGATCTTAACATTCAGGTTAAACACCCTAATGGTACTAATGCCTTAGTTACCAAAATAGGAACCTTAAAATTGGAAAATGGTGTTGTGTTGCATGATGTTATTTTTTTTTTGGTGCCTGAATATTGTGTGAATCTTATATCTGTGCACAAACTTGTTAAGGACAACCATTTGTTTGTTGTTTTTGATGAGTCTAACTGTTATATTCAGGATTTGTCAACAAGGAAAACCCTGGTGACTGGTAATCAACTTGAAGGGTTGTATTTCTGTGGTGGTTCATTTGTTAGCAATAAGGTAGGTATTAGTTCTAAACATTATGACTTGTGGCATGCTAGATTAGGGCACCTTGTTGATATTGTTATAAAAAAGTTAGAACCTATCATAGGAACTAAACTTGTTTATGATTCTGATTTATCTTGTGATTTGTATCACAAGGCTAGACAACATATGGAACTTTTTCCCTTAAGTGATCATAAATCTTCCAGTTTAGGTGACTTAGTTCATCTTGATGTCTGGGGTCCCTATAGGGTGGCTAGTATGGAAGGATTTAAATACTTTCTCACTATTGTTGATGACTACTCAAGGGTTGTGTGGGTGTGTTTGATGAAACATAAAAATGAAGATTTGAAAACATTCAAGATTTTGTTAACATTCTAAAAAATCAGTTTAATAAAACTGTTAAGATTTTTAGAAGTGATAATAGTTTGGAATTTGTTAATAATCAAATGATGTATTATTGTAAGTCCTTGGATATTCTTCATCAAACCTCTTGTGTTTATACTCCTCAGCAAAATGGTATCACTGAAAGGAAGCACAGACATCTATTAAGTATGACTAGTTCTATCCTATTTCAAAGTAATTTACGTGTCAAATTCTGGTCTGAATGTGTGTTAACTGTCTCTTATTTGATTAATAGGACTCCTTCATCAGTGCTGGATGATAGAACTCCCTTTGAGCTTATCTTTGGCTTTGAACCCTTCCTAGATCATTTTAAGAGTTTTTTAGTGTCTTTGTTTTTCTAATGTGTTAAAAGAATATAACAAGTTAGATTATTTTAGAAACTATTTTTCATTTTAAAGATAAACATGTTTTTGAAAAATTTAATGATAACACTTTAACTGAGTTAGATTCATCAAACTTTTTGAATTTTTTGACAATGAGACACACGATAACTCTGAAACACCTAATGATGAAGGAATGGGTCTAGGTATGACTGATTATGAGATTCATGGGTCTCAGCAGTCTTCTTCTAGCCAACAGACTTCGGGTGAACACTCCAGTTCACAAGTATCTGATGACATAGGAAGAACTGGCAGGGCTGAGCATGTGCCTTTAGAAAGTGAAAACATTTCTACTTCTGAGGGTAATTGATGCGTGAAATGTGTGATAAATATATTTTAAGTCCAATTAATTTCAAAACAAGTTTTAAATGGGAAATACCCACTAAACCACACACTACCGGCAAGTGTACCGGTCGAAAGTAGTAAAGTAAATAAGTCCGAGTATCGAACCGTGGACACTGTAATAGCGGCTCTCGGTACTAAGCTTTCGTCGAGTCCTAGTCTAATAAATTGAAGTGATGGTGATTTAATTAACTACTAAAAAAAATATAAAATTAAAGTAAATAAAATCAAACAACTCAAACAAAGCAAACGAACAAGTAGAACTGGATCAGATCAAATAATGAGAAAATGGCTACCTAGGTAAGAATCAAGGTGACTGGCGTATAGCTCCCGGGATTGGATAAATGGGTTTTGGCTACCGGGATCTTAAGATACACTAAACTAGACCAACACTGGAACGCGAATCACTCTCCAACATGTCGCAATACTGAATCTAGGGAAGTGTGTAAACTCACCGGTCTCGGGTTCGGATCACCTCTCGGTCTCTCCAAACTATGCTAAGGTATCCTAAATCTGAATGTCCTCTCGGCCCCCTCAGAAACAATACATCCGGGATGTGTAAGGGATGCAAGGGATTCTTATTCTAACAGGTTTCTAACACAGGATGCTAACAAAACAGGCACGCTAGGGGTGACTCACTCTCGTGCAGACCACGGTCCCGAATACCTACCAAGCTGGACACACTGACACCTAATCTCCTCTCGGTCTCAAAGGTGGTAGAATGCTAAATTGCCGAATAATTTATATAACTTGTTTCTAGGGTTTACTACGTCTAGCAACCACAAGATTAATCAAAAACACTAAGTCTAAGATAATCACAAAACCCTAGATCAAAAGATACAAAATCAATTAAACTAGAATTTAGCGAAACAAGAATTAATATTCAGATATTAAGCATGCATATACAAAAGAAACCTTATTAGAAAACCTTTACCAAAACATTATCCAAAACATTATATAAATCCAACCCGAAAATTATTATTCAATTGTCACCCATCATCAATACCTAGGTAGCACTAAAAGTTTAGCCACTCATAGTCATGGAAAGTGATGAAAACATAGGTTCAACAAAATAATAAAACATAGTATCAAGTAGTTGAAAAACACAAAGTAATCAAAAACTCAAAACTAGTGTTTTAGATAAACAAACCCAAGCCTTCCTCTCCTTGAAAATTGCCTCCTCAAATATCCTTGATGCTGCTGTCGATTTTTGTTCTGTGCTTTGCGGCTGATCAATGTTCTCTCACTTCGAAGAATGAATATGTTCACCCCTTATCCCAAGATGATTTTTTCTTTCTTTATAATAAATGCGTAGGGTTTTTTCTCACAATTGGGCTTCACTTTCTTTTCTCTGTCTTTTGTTCTTTTTTTTTTGTTACGTAAGTTGGACTTTAAGTCCATTTTTATTTTATTATTATTATTATTATTATTATTATTATTATTATTATTATTATAATAGATAGTATTATACTCGGTGCTCTAGACTCGGGTGTTCTTGACTTAACCAAAGTTTCTCGTCTACGCTCCAACGTTTATGAACACCTGCTCTCTAATGTTCGTGTCCCGATTAGAAATCATTTGTTTTGAGCTCATTTTTCACGAATACCTATAAAATAATAAAATAAATAAATAAATAATAAAACTGACACGAAACGAATACTAACTTGACCAAATAATATACAAAATACATAGGAAATTAGATGTGTTTTGTAACACATCAAACATCCCCACACTTAAACCTTTTTCGTCCCTGAAAAAGACTGCAATGGAATCATACTTAGAATTCTTGGTTTCAAAAACTTTTAGGTTCATTAATTAAGATCTAATTACGCATCAACCAAAACTGTCGGTATTGTTGTCCACCTAAACCCAACCACTAGCTAATCAGGCCCCAATCATGTAAAGCAATTAAGTTCATATTATTACAATCAATCTATGGGTCTCACACTCAAGATATCCAGCTTCACCTAATCACACCTCAAGCTTTCGAAGCAAATTTTAAACCATGTAGATTTACCAACCACTGCAAACTGAACTCCCTAATGTATTAGAAATTAAATTTATGATGGATGAAGTTTATGAGCTTAGACACATTTGTTTTTTTTTTCCATACCTAACCCAGAGGTTGTCTCAATCAGAGTCACCATCCCCAAGAGCGACAGCATGAGCTTCGGTATTTTTTTTTTTCAACTTGACCTCGAGGGAGTTTCGATCAGAGGCTTCAATTTTTTTTTTTTTTTTTTTTTTTTTTTTTGGTCTAGCTCAATTGATGGACATGTGGAATTTTTTTTTTTTTTTTTGGCGCCACTTTTCACCGGATTTATTCTCATAAAAAGGATCAAGTGTGCCATTTAATTAATAATACATATGGGCTTTCAACCTACAGTGGTACCCCTAATTACTATCAGCGGTTTCAGTTCTACCGTTTCTCCTAAGATGAGAACCCACAAGATTTCATGATTTATTAAGGTATATTAAGACAATCATGGGAACCTTTCAAAGCTAGCTGGGCCTACCGACACATCTTAAGTAAACACGCTTTCAATCTATTTATATTCTCATACGAATAATATTTTGAAAACCAAAAATCCCAACTTTACTATCATTTTCCATATAAAATGCACAAAAGATCAGGGACATTTTTTTTTTCAATTTTTGTATTTTTTTTTTACTCAACCTACAACTAAGCAAAATAAAGACGAAGTCTCCCATCCCCACACTTAGAAAGGCACAATGTCCCCAATGTGCTCCAGGATACAACGTAAACTAAAAAAAAAAATAAAGCAGAAACAAAATAAATATATAACAACAAAATAAATGGAACAAACTCCCCTGGAATATATGGCAATAACTCGCAGAAAGTATTATGTCCGTCCATAATCTACAACCGTATAGCATTTCCTTCGCGGCCATAGTCAGAATCCTGCAAAAATAAACTAAAAAGAAAGTGAAAGTAAAATGACTCAATGACAAGTGAGATGCCTGTTTACAAAAATAATTTTAAGATCGACCCCCATCCGAATGGAGATTGAGTACGAGCAGGGGAGATCCAGCAATGAAAAGGCCATGGCAATCCCACAAGATTCGACCAAATGAAAATAAACAAAACTGACTCAATTAAATTAAAATACAAGACTCAATTAAACGAAACATAATAAAATAAAAGAAAAAAGGGGAAAAACATACCTGGGTCAGCACGGTGATAATGATAACGGTGGTGGTCAGTGGCAGGTGATAATGATAATGGTGGAGGTTATGTGGCTCTTTTTTTTTTTTTCAAACAAGAATAAAACCAACCTCAAACCTCGTATGGATGAAATATTTCCGCACTAAAGACAAGCATAATATCCTGCAAAAATAAGATGAAACAAAAACACAAAAATTCAAACACACAGAATAAACACATAAAAAATACAAACTCTACAAATTTGGGTTCTCACCCATGATTCTATTCTTTTATCAAGCACTCTAACCTGGATCAACGAGGATATCTACACCATCCTCATGTAAATCAATCATGTTACTAATGTTATCTCTCATAAGGCACGATCTTTTCCACCTAAATCTAGGATCACCAGAAAATATTCTTAAATGCGAGTGGTAAATCAGGATCCTATCCCCACACTTAGGTTTATTCACTACCTCAAGGCTAGATTTAAACAGTGCCTTATTCTCCTCATCTATCTGGTGCTCGCTCTCACACTCGGACGATAGCAAAATATGAACTGAGGGCTTCTCAACCACCTCCTCGGAACTCTCAACAACCTCATCTACCTCTAAGCTATCGGGAGGCTCACCGGAGGCAGGGCCCGGATCATGCTCCACAGGAACTACAGTCTCTATCTCTACCTCCTGCCTCTCCTCTGCCTGGTGCCGCCTATCTAATAAGTCTGCTCCACAGATGTAGTCAATGCACCGGTCGACATGTGACAATAAAGTGCCAAGAAAGCACGCAGATTCGACCTGACTACTCGTACTCTCCCTAGACCTATTAACACCAAAGGTGATGGAGTCATCCCCTACACGTAGTGTAATCCGACCGTCCGAGACATCTATCAATGCCCTTGCAGTGCGCAAGAAGGGTCGTCCTAAGATCAACGGCACATGCTCGTCCTCCCGTATATCAAGTACGACAAAATCAACGGGAAACACGAAGCTCTCCACCCTTACTAGCAAATTCTCTAGAATGCCCATAGGGTACTTAACAGATTTATCAGCCAACTGTAAGCACATCCTAGTTGGATTCAACTCCCCAAGATCTAATCTCTTAAACATAGAGTAGGGCATGAGATTAATGCTAGCACCTAAATCAGCGAGGGCATTCCTAACTGTCAAACCACCTATCTGACAAGGGATAGTGAAACTCCCAGGATCGGTCATCTTCTCCGGTAGTTTATTAAGAACGACAGCCGAACACTCCTCACTTAGAGTGACTTGGGAAAGCTCTTTCAACTTCTCCTTACGGGACAGCATCTCCCTCAAGAACTTCCCATACTTAGGCATATCTCTACGAACATCAATGAATGGCCTATATTGCTCTAAGTTCTCACTCTTATTCAACCTACCAGGATAGGGCGGTACTGGTTCATAAGGGGCAGGTGGAACATAAACCTTTTTGGGCTCCCCCTCAGACTATTTCTCCTTCAACCTACTTTTGGGCTGTGTGGTACTTGCTGGGTCTAGCCTAGTAGGATGCACCTTGCCCGGAGACTCTACCCTAATCTCCTCATCGACACTCTCCTCTTCAACTACCTCACTCTCTCTCGACACCGGGTGATCAACTCCCGTGCTCTTCCCACTTTCGGTGAACACCGCATTCACCTGAACATCTGTCGAATTCCTGGTCATCTTACCAACTAACTCTCCTATGACCCTCTCTAAACTCTGGAGCGTGGACCCCTGATTCCTAAATAACATCTCAAATTCTTGATTTTTCTTTTGTTGTTCCTGATAACGGGTCTCACGCTGCATCACTATGGTCTCTAGGAGTTTATTCGTCCTAGCCTGATTCTCCTCACTTTTCTTTAGTAACTCACTAATCTCAGACTTAGGATCTCCTATACTCTGCCATCCAGAGTTGTAACTTTGGACATAGTTCAACTCTTCACTAGGACCTACGTGGCAATCTATGGTCTCATGACCCCCTCTACAAATCTCACACTTAGCACTAATCTTAACCTGAATATCCTTCATGACCTTAGCTAAGGATTCTACCTGTGCGGCTAGTGCAATGCTACTCTCGACAGAATGGATACCCTTAGGGGCAGCAGTAACGCCCCCAAAGCCAGGCTCAATGTACGTGCTAGTGGCTAGGTCCTCTATCATCTCAAGGCATTCAGCAGCGGTTTTGGTTTTCATCATGTTACCGCCCGCTGTAGAGTCAAGAAGTCTTTTGGTCGCGTCAGAAACTCCAGTGTAGAATTTCTCCACGACTCTCCAGTCCTCAAGACCATGATGAGGGCACTTATTCAAAAGTGCCTTGAATCTGTCCCATGTCTCATAGAAGGACTCCCCTGACTGCTCAGTGAAGGCATAGATAAGATTTTTAAGACGAGCAGTTTTAGCAGGGGGAAAATACTTCTGCAAGAATTTTGTTTGAAGATCAGTCCAAGAGGTGATGGCTCCCTGTGGGAGGGAGTCCAGCCATGTGAGGGCCTGATCAGTAAGTGAGAATGGGAACAGACGCAAACGAATGGCGTCATCAGTGGCACCATTAAGCTGGAAGGTGCTACAGACTCTACCAAATCTAGTTAAATGGCCATATGGGTCTTCATCACGCATGCCGTGAAACTGAACTGAATGAGATATGGTGTTGATCAGAGTGGGTTCAATGGTCCAGTTGTTCGACTCAACAGTGGGTAGTGTAATACTGGACCGGATGTGAGTAGGTGTAATGCTGATGTGTTCAGCGACAGTCCTACGTGCAGCCATTTCTTTGGGATCTATCTGGTGGGCAAAATGTTCTAGGACTGCAACGAAGTACTTCCTATGTACACAGAGAGACTAAAACTATACTAGAATAAGAAAAACTAATAGCAAATAAACAAAAATATATTTTTTTCTTTTTTTATAAAATTAAAAATAAAAATCTACCAAACTACGAAAGCAATAAAATGACTAGATCCCCGACTCGGGTCGTCCTTGAAAGCGCAGTGTGTCCCCGGCAACGGCGCCAAAAACTTGATGCGTGAAATGTGTGATAAATATATTTTAAGTCCAATTAATTTCAAAACAAGTTTTAAATGGGAAATACCCACTAAACCACACACTACCGGCAAGTGTACCGGTCGAAAGTAGTAAAGTAAATAAGTCCGAGTATCGAACCGTGGACACTGTAATAGCGGCTCTCGGTACTAAGCTTTCGTCGAGTCCTAGTCTAATAAATTGAAGTGATGGTGATTTAATTAACTACTAAAAAAAATATAAAATTAAAGTAAATAAAATCAAACAACTCAAACAAAGCAAACGAACAAGTAGAACTGGATCAGATCAAATAATGAGAAAATGGCTACCTAGGTAAGAATCAAGGTGACTGGCGTATAGCTCCCGGGATTGGATAAATGGGTTTTGGCTACCGGGATCTTAAGATACACTAAACTAGACCAACACTGGAACGCGAATCACTCTCCAACATGTCGCAATACTGAATCTAGGGAAGTGTGTAAACTCACCGGTCTCGGGTTCGGATCACCTCTCGGTCTCTCCAAACTATGCTAAGGTATCCTAAATCTGAATGTCCTCTCGGCCCCCTCAGAAACAATACATCCGGGATGTGTAAGGGATGCAAGGGATTCTTATTCTAACAGGTTTCTAACACAGGATGCTAACAAAACAGGCACGCTAGGGGTGACTCACTCTCGTGCAGACCACGGTCCCGAATACCTACCAAGCTGGACACACTGACACCTAATCTCCTCTCGGTCTCAAAGGTGGTAGAATGCTAAATTACCGAATAATTTATATAACTTGTTTCTAGGGTTTACTACGTCTAGCAACCACAAGATTAATCAAAAACACTAAGTCTAAGATAATCACAAAACCCTAGATCAAAAGATACAAAATCAATTAAACTAGAATTTAGCGAAACAAGAATTAATATTCAGATATTAAGCATGCATATACAAAAGAAACCTTATTAGAAAACCTTTACCAAAACATTATCCAAAACATTATATAAATCCAACCCGAAAATTATTATTCAATTGTCACCCATCATCAATACCTAGGTAGCACTAAAAGTTTAGCCACTCATAGTCATGGAAAGTGATGAAAACATAGGTTCAACAAAATAATAAAACATAGTATCAAGTAGTTGAAAAACACAAAGTAATCAAAAACTCAAAACTAGTGTTTTAGATAAACAAACCCAAGCCTTCCTCTCCTTGAAAATTGCCTCCCCAAATATCCTTGATGCTGCTGTCGATTTTTGTTCTGTGCTTTGCGGCTGATCAATGTTCTCTCACTTCGAAGAATGAATATGTTCACCCCTTATCCCAAGATGATTTTTTCTTTCTTTATAATAAATGCGTAGGGTTTTTCCTCACAATTGGGCTTCACTTTCTTTTCTCTGTCTTTTGTTCTTTTTTTTTTTTGTTACGTAAGTTGGACTTTAAGTCCATTTTTATTTTATTATTATTATTATTATTATTATTATAATAGATAGTATTATACTCGGTGCTCTAGACTCGGGTGTTCTTGACTTAACCAAAGTTTCTCGTCTACGCTCCAACGTTTATGAACACCTGCTCTCTAATGTTCGTGTCCCGATTAGAAATCATTTGTTTTGAGCTCATTTTTCACGAATACCTATAAAATAATAAAATAAATAAATAAATAATAAAACTGACACGAAACGAATACTAACTTGACCAAATAATATACAAAATACATAGGAAATTAGATGTGTTTTGTAACACATCAGTAATGTTTCTAATACTTAAACCATTAGAAGAAGCAACAAGGAGTCTATTCTAACAAAAAGGCTTGATGACTTTGTCATAGAAGGGAAAGTCAAGTATGGAATAGAGAAGGTTGTTAACTATGCTAATTTATCCCTAGAAAATATAAAGTTTTTGCTAGTGTTCTTATCAAAAGTATAAAACCTAGGAATTTTAAAGAAGCTTCACTTGATCAAAATTGGGTAAGTGCCGGTTGGTGTTTTATGTGATTTCGGTTTTACCCAAAGTAAGTGTGATTATTCTTTGTTTGTTAAATTTTCTGGTAATATTACTGTTTTCGTGCTTGTTTATGTGGATGATATTGTGCTTACTGGAAATTGTGTCAATGAAAAATTTATGATAAAAGATCTAAGAGAGTTGAAATATTTCCTAGGCCTAGAAGTCATTTCTAGTGAAGATACTTTGTGTCTTTCACAAAGAAAATACTGTTTGGATCTGTTAACTGAGTATGGCATGCTTGGATGCAAACCGGTTAACAGTCCCTTGGAGCCAAATCATGTCTTAACAAACATTTGTAATGAAAACTCAAAGTGTCTTTAGTCTATTACTGGTTATCAACAGTTGGTAGGAAAGTTGATCTATTTATCTCATACTAGACCTGACATTTCTTATGATGTGAATTATTTAAGTCAATATATGCACAAGGCAACTGATGGACACTTGAAAATTGCTTTCAGAGTGTTAAGATATCTTAAACTGGCTACAGGAAAAGGCATTTGTTTTTCAAAAAGTTCAAACTTTAACCTTGTTGCCTACTCTGATTCAGATTGGGCCAAATGTGTTGACACAAGAAAATCAGTGACTGATTTTTGTATATTTCTAGGAAATTGTCTTGTGTCCTGGAAAGGTAAAAAACAGTCTACAATAGCCAGATCATCTGCTGAGGCAGAATACATGGCTATGCGCACAATTGCTTGTGAGAACTTATGGCCTAAAAATCTTTTGTCATAACTTAATGCACAGGTTGGTTTACCTGTCAGTCTTTTATGTGATAATAGTGCAGCTTTGTCTATTGCTGTAAATCCTGTGTTTTTTACAAAACTAAACATTTTGAACTTGATTTGTTCTTTTTAAGAGAACTTGTGTCAAAAGGGATTATCAAAACTGTTAAATTGATTCTGAGAAGCAATTGGCTAACATAATGACCAAAGGTTTAGGAGTTGGTCAGCATGATGAGTTGTGTAAAGGTTTAAACTTAAGAACTCCTTTTGGTTATTAAATTGTTGGGTGGGGGGGGGGGGGGGGTTGAAAGGTATTTGACCCTATTCAATTAAAATAACAAAAAGGTTTATTTTATGTGTTTTGGTATTTGAATATTTAGCATAAGTTTTTTTTGTAGGTTCACATAACATTTTGTTGTGTTATAAAATGATGGCATTGGGCTTGTTGGTTTGCTGCTGTTGTTGGGTTATTGAGTTCAGGAGCCCAAGTCTTGCATATGTGTTTTAGAAGCCTGTTTAATGTTTTGTGTAGTGGCCCAGTTCTTGGCCCAATTCATTGTTTATTGGTGATGTGACGATGCGTGTGAAGAAGCACAAATTGTTCTCAACCTTTGGATGAGGTTCTTTCTGGCCGTTGATCTTTATGAGAAAGCACAAGTGCTCAGCTATATATAGCTTCTTTGATCTTCCCTTTTCCACTTTTGACTCTCTTTATTTTTCTCAGTGTTTTCTTGTATTCTCTCATTCACATTCACAGTTCTAGGGTTTCGTTGTTTGATCATCTTGATCTAACAACTTTGGTTTCTCTTTGTGTCTTTTGTGACTGATTATCGTGTTGATAATCTTTGAGAGTTTGAGAGATTTTGTAGTGAGGGTTTATTGTGTAATTTGTTCTTGTTAGAGATTCGTGTACTCTGTTGATATTTTGGTAATAATAGTTAATCTGTGCCGACTATTTTGACAAAATGATTTATGATTTTAAGAAAAAAAGTGAATTTAGAAGGGTTATAATTTGAAATGGTTTAGAATGATCTGACATAGTGATGTGATGGTTTGAAATTATAAACTAACTACACTATTATGGGTGTTTTAGGTTAGGCGGGGTATTACCCTGGACTTCACTGAACTACCCTGATTTTTCATCAATACTGCACTGTCACATCACTTCATTGATACATAAATTTGGAGGCTACACTACCCTAAACTACGCAACCCATAAAAAACAAAAACCCTCACACACAAAACACCACACGTCGCCCGTTAACTAGGACCCATAACTGCTTCACGAGAGTACTGCCCATGTCACTGACGACGGTATTACTAGAAGGATAGTGGCCTACCTATGAGCAATCCGTAAAGTGCCCCGCCTAACATGTGTACGATTGGTTGTCAAGACTCAAAATGATGATCATATGGTAATGTGACGTGGCATGGGAGAGGGGACCGGTCATTGTTGTTAGAAGTTTGGTGGTCCCACAACCACTAATTTGGGTCTCAGTAAATGTGCTAAAATTACAAGGTTAGAAAGTAAAAGTACCTGAAAGAATGGGCCCGTGGCTCATATTTTACCGACAATTTTAACCTCGAGTTAACTGCATCTCCCACTACAACCCAATATTTTACTCCGTCTTTTGTCTAAAAAATATAACCCTAGTAAAGTAGTAATTTGCATTCATCCTAAAAAAAGAAATTATTACTCTAGGGCACCACAAAATTATTTCATATCCACAATCATTGTAGTTGTATGTTATATAAAATACTAGACGATTTTATAAGTAAACATATTTATTAATCTAATATATTATTAGAGTATGGATCTTAAGAGAATCAACTCGTATTTAATAACTGAGATAATCATTCTGGATCATACATTTCTTATAAGAGAAATTAAATTCTAATAACCTAAACTATTTGAAATTGGCTATTGGCATCTCCAACTAAAAATATGGCCACATAAAACCTGAACTATTAACTTATTGGAATCTAACACCCAAATGACTGACGCCGTTAGTGGGCTGCTGACATGGCACCAGTTGCTGACGTGGCATGCTGATGTGTCAATCCACGTCAGCATGCCACATCAGCAACTGGTGCCACGTCAGCAACCTACTAACGGCGTCAGTTAATTGGGTGTTAGATTTCAATAAGTTAATAGTTCAGGTTATATGTGGCCAATTTTTTAGTTGGGGGTGCCAATGACCAATTTCAAATAGTTTAGGTTATTAGAATCCAATTTCCCTTCTTATAAAGGCAAAAAAAAAAAAAAATGCTTAATCGCACGTTTTTACACAAGAATTTTTTTTTTTTTATGCAAGAATTTTTTTTTTGTTTTTTTATTTATACATATGTGTATATTACATTTTCAGCTATACATATATGTATATTTCAATTATACATATGTATTTATTGGGGTAGTTGTTAAAAAAAAAAAGATTTAGTCTATATGGACACCTCTCAATTATATCTAACACACCCCTTGACATTAATACACCACGTATAACACTGTATGTGGTGTATAGGTTCCAATCATAAAATGCTAGATAATGCGCCAGTTTCTGCTTGGCGGCGTGTCTATACCACATATAATGTTATATGTGGCGTATAGGTAGGGGTGTTTAAAGTCGGATTATCCGATTTTCAGATATCCGAAAGTCGGATAATCCAAAATTTCGAATAGTCAATATGGGATCCGGATCTGAAATTTCGGATCCGGATTTAGATAATCCAAAACTTAAAAAAAAAAAAAATCCTTTCTCTTATACTAAAAGTCTAAAACCGAACCTGCTTAAAACAAAATTTCAATATATATATATATATATTGAGAAAGGCGTATTATGTTAGTTTAATGTAGGATTAACTTGGAATGAATTAAATATATAGTATAAATATAAATAATATTATATATAATATTGATATTTTTTAATATTTCGGATTCGGATAATCCGATTATCCAATTTTTTTAAAAATATGATCCGAATCCGAAAATCGGATTATCCAAAATTTCGGATAATACGGATACGGATTTTCAGATATTTCAGATTCAAATTTCGATTCAGATTTTTTTAAACACCCCTACGTATAGGTGTTAAATGTTATTTCCCTCATATATGTCACGTTTTGGGAGAAACCTAACTCCTATCGTATAGCACTATACGACAAGTACTAAATTGATTTTTTTAAGTTTATTCAAACACACACACATATATACATATATATATAATATTGTTTTTTAACAAACTTTATGTTGGATCAATGTTCTTTTAACAGTTTTTATTCATGAACACTTGTGTGTTGTAAATATATCAAAGCAGATTTGCATAGCGGAATAAGTAAAGTGTTCAAGTTAAAGTTTCAATTTCAACAGGAGTTATTACTCCCCCTGGATTTAATGAACTAAAGTAGTTAATGAGAATCTAAACAATTTAAAGCATATAACAATAAGTGTTGTGAAAGATTCTAAGATATGAAATGGTTTTTCTATTAAGAAGCCTTTGAAGGATTTCAGTAAAAATCGATGTCTAAAATAGTGGGATTAACCCATCTATTTATAGACCAGCAAATACATACAAGTTGATTAAAAGATAATACTAAACAATACTACAACAGGCTGTAGTATTGGAACTTGTACAAAGACTTTAACAAAACAATATAATACTAAACTACTGAAGTACTAAGGCGGTGGGAAGCTTCTATCAAAACAGTTGATCAGTGACAAACTACTGATGAGTAGTTTGTCTTCAGTAGTTCTTCAGTTGACTTGTCTGGTTAGACTTCAAAACTTCTGATCATTACCCTTCAGCACTTGATATCTTCTTCTTCAATACTTTCAATCTTCTTCTTCAGCAGTTTCTATACTTAGCTTTATTTGCAAAAACAGGAATTAGACTAAGGCATTCAAAAGTGGTTTCTTCAATCCTTTTTGTTCTTACACTTTATAATTATAATTTATAAATATTTTGCTCAAAACTTATATTTTTAAAAAATATAATCAGCGGTACTCAGTTAAAACCAAACTATCAAACATTTACACAACCAATAAAACGAACTAAACATCTAATTTACACTCTCCAATTCTTGCATAAGGTTGCCAGAATTAATTAGATATGTCAATCAAAAAATTCCACCTCATCTCACTTTACATCTTTTTTATAAGAGAATTTTTTTTTAAATGGTATAATTTTATTTTAATAGGATAGTAGATATTGAAAACTTGTGAAATTATAACACGCAAATACAAAAATAAATGAGTGATAGCTTATGAATGCATATGTGACATTGACATTGACATGGAGTAAAAAATGTCAGATCATAACACATAGCCTTAAGATAACATGTTCAATGACACCAAGCAGTTCTTACCATTTTGGTTTCTGATTATTTAATCTTATTATAATTGACGCAATCTATATCTATAATCTATAACTTATAATCTATAAATTTATAAATCTATAATCTATCTATAAATATATATAAAACAATTGATGTTTGTTGACGTGACATTCAATGGTAGCCTCAGCCCTCCCTTGAATGTGCCACGTGACATAATGAGATGAAAGATTTTTTTTTAACTTTTCGTTTTTATTATATTAAATCTAAAAAAAAATTAAAACCATATTCCTATCTTCTCTATTCATCTTCTTCTTTATTGTTATCTCTTCCATCATTCTATCTCTTCTATTTTTCTTCCATAACTCCTCTTTATTTCTTTATCCCCATCTCTCTGCCAATCTGTCTTCCATCTTTTTTTACATAACCCCTCTTTTTATTTTTCTTCTTCTTTATCCTCCTCTATGTTGCGAGCACCGTCTTAATATCATCATCTTCAATCGGCGTCATCTTCAAATTTGAGAGATTGTAAGTATGTTTTATTGTAGTTTTAATTAACATGCAACATTAATTGTCGATTATTTAGTTGTTATTTTAATTTCAGATCTATATTTTTTAATTTCAGCTTTATATGTTTTAGGTTGATTTGTTGAAAGATAATTCTTGAAGGGTATAACTTTCCATTCACCTATATATGTTCCTATTTAATCGGTTATATTTTCGCTATCAAAGGATTTTAGGTTTTTCGATTTACTTTTCGTTCTATATGTGTCATTTGATTTTTATACATGTCATTTGATTTGAAGGGATACCAGATCCTATGAAAAAGATGAAGATGAAGAAGAAAGAAGAAGATGTGTTTGGGTTTTTTTAATATATTTTTTTCTTTAGTTTATGTTTATGTTGCTGTTGTAAAAAAAAAAAAAAAAAAAAAAAAAAAAAACTGATGTAAGAAAATTGTTAGCGGTCCACAATAATCAGTTACCTTAAAACTAAAACTTCTATGGTATTGCTTGTGATAAGTTGGTTTTCTAGTACTATCTGTATCAAAAATTACCATCAATTACCAAACTTTTAGTTGGAAGCTAAAAAAACCATTGAACGCATTTATACACCGAATAAAATCCTACCAACGTCTTTAATGATTTGCTAGAACAACTTTTTTTTAATGGCAAATTTTTATTACATCTTTATTCCATCTCACCTTACATTTGCAAGGATTTGAACCCACAACCTTACATTTGTAAGGGGGGGACACCATACCACTAGACCAACTTAACGAATCAAATATACAATTATGCACAAACTTATTTATATGGACATAAAAAATTAACAATAAGTAATTTGAAAAGCACAGGTGCATTTAACATTCACGATAATTACTTCTGGATTGTTTCCATGTGCTAATTTAAGAAAAATTTAATCAATTTGTGTAATCAAACCTTCGAATCAGATCCATATCCAAATCGAGAAGTAGGTCTATAACGTCGTTAATGTTGGTTAATGGAATAAGAATATATGAAGCGAAAGAGACTCACCAAGTATGTTTGAAGGCTTCGATTTCCCAATGGATGCTGATGAGAGGAATGGGAAACCCTAAAATGGAAAGCGTATTCTATTTCTTTATGGCTACAAATGAGAAGAATGGGAAGCATATGTTTTTAGACATGAGAAGGTGATGATACATATACACTTCATGGGCACTCAAAGGGCTAAGAATTCAATTGGGTTTTATTAGGTTTTATGAAGGTGGGCTACATCTTGAGATGAATATAAGGTGTGTATTACATAAATATACATTTGACATTATATGTTGTACATGAGGGACATAAAGGTAAGAAAATGACCAAAAAAATGAAGATTTGTGAAGAGACCTTTGAACTCCGATCTTAAAATTTTGTTGAAATTATCTTAGTGAACATCTTTGATCCTTAATAAGGTAATAAAGATTAGTTCATATTAATATAGATTTTAGCTTAGCAAATTTTACATTAAAAATAAAAACAATTATTTCATATAAATACAGATTTTAGAATAACAAACTAATAAAAAAAGGTTTATTTACAATGTTATTAAGTTTATTTACATAAAAATTGTTTCATGTAACCAAAATATAAAGTTTAGGCATGCTCAAAAGAAATTGATCCATGTTGTATGTTGATAAAAACTATAAAAATGAATACTAGTATCAGAACCGACGTTTTAACAGTATTGGTTTGGTTAGTAAGTGAATATTTTATTTTGACTACAACTTTATTTCAATAAAAATTACATTGGAAAGTTGATAAAAAAAAAGTTAGACAATATTGTGTATTTAGTTGCTCTTGAAAGTAAATGAAAAAAAAAAGTTATTAAAGAAAAATCAAACTAAATGATAAATAAAATATTATCAATCCTGCAAGGAATATATTTATGCTTTTTTTTTTTTTTTTGCATTTACACATTCATGTACAGTATATTACATATATGTTCATATATATTTTGTAATGTACATATATGTACAAATATGCAGAAATGGTTGCACATACATATATAGAAAGAAAAATTGTGGATAAAAACATGTTTTTTCTAATGTAAATACGTGTTAAATTTAAAAAAAAAAATTAGTATCATATATATATATATATATGTTTAACAATATATACATATGTATAATCAAAAATTGACAATATACACATATGTATAAATATAAAAAAAAACTTGCATAAAAAGCTGTGATTCAGAAAAAAAAAATATCTTAAAAAAATATATGGTTTAAAATAATTATCTCAGTTTTTAATTAGCCAAGTATTCTCAAAGAATTTCTACCCCAATTATGTATTGTAGCAACATGTTAACTACTAAATTTGATAACCACCGTTAAAAAAAAGTAATAAAACTATAACCTAACTAATTAATTTGAACAAAATGTGGGCTGCCTATTAAAATGTATGGGCTCAATAATGGCAAAGTGGTAGGCTTTGGGGACAAGAGTCCAGATTCCAGAGAGAGACCAACGCTAGGCTGCTAGGGGCGGACCAAAAATAGATTTAAACCACATCTATATACCTTATTGACTTATTGAGCCACACTCCCTCAATCCACATGAAATAATTCTATAAGCCTAGTGTCACAATGCTATGTGCTTTTGAATTGTGTCTCTTAAGTAAAAGAAAAAAAACATTAGCACTAAAACATAATCTCAATCATATCTTATCTTAAAATATTGTTTTATAATTCCTAAATTTTCATTACGATTGAATATGATTCTTGTGTGTTTTTTTATTAACCAGTGGTCATATCCCCACATTCAGCTATTAAAACGTGATAGAAATTCTATCTACTCTACTTTTAGGGGGACGAGACGCTACCAGCAAATCTCAAGGGTACCCCAATTTTCACATAATAACATCGTTGTTGTGATCATGGGTAGGGTCTCGTTAAGGTATTTGCTGATTCTTATAATTAACGGATGGGAACACTGAAATTTGTGGGATTTGGGGTTTTTTTATTTTTTTTTTTATTTTAGGGTTTAGAGGTTGTGGGTGGAAAAGATGGGAAGATGGGAAGTTTGTTTTTTTAATTAAATTTTGGTTTTAATTCTTTATTAATATGAATTGGGTTTTATTAAAAGAAAATTAGAAAATAGAATAAGATTGGGTTTTAATTTGGGGTTTTAATTTTAATTTTTAAGTTTATATGTATTAATGTAAAACACTTATTTTATTTAAAACAATACTTAAAAAAACATTTTAGTGTAGTGGTTCAGTATAGTGTTGATGCCTTCAAAACTGTGTTTTAGTGAAGTGAAGTGATGTGGCAGTATAAGATTAGTGAAAACCAGTAACATTAAATGGAGCACCCCGCCCCACCTTAATGTTCTACGATTTGTAATAGAATTCAAATGGCAAGAAATTAATCTGATTGGAGGACAAATTTTGAAGACTAAATTTTAACGGTGCTGGACTACCAGTAGGGATGTAACATTTGGCCGCTTGTAACACCAATGTTGTCCACTTAGCATTCGATAAACTGACAAGGTAGGAACTAATGTATTTTCTTTTGTTCGCCTTGGTGGTGACTTACCAGGAGATCACCCATCATGGTATTAATCTCACCTAGGCACATTTAACTATGGAGTTTTCATGTGTTCCAGAGCTAAGTATCTAACTAAGCCCAAAAGGTGTTGATGATTTAAGAGGCGGTGCATTCCTTATGAACCAATAATCTTTCCTGTCCATGGGTGTGACAACTGGTAAAATTCAGTCAGCCTTTGACTGGATCTTAATCACGATTTCTATATGCTTAGCATATATTAAAGTTGATTTTGATTAAGTTAAGTTGTTACGAGTCCAACAATATCTTTCTTGGAATTCGTGGACGTCTTGGTGCTTCTAAAGAAAGACTGTGCATTTTAACGCTGACGAACTGACATCAGTAGGAATGTGTCAGATTGGACAAACATAGAGTTATTACATGTAAATACGGCACGTATTTACTGTTGAAGCCATCGGATGTGGAATCGGCTTGGAGAATGGATTAAAACGTAGCGTTTTGGAGAACGCGGGGAGTAACTGATAGGAGAACCAGACAATGAAATGCGTGGTTTTAACCGCATTTACGCTTTTGGATTAATTAATTATTAGAAATAATGTTATTTATTAAACATCGAAAGCTATCGGATCATTTAAATGAAGGAAACAGTAACCGATCAAGTTAATGCGATTCTAATGGGTGCTCTGAAAGAACGCGTAGGATGCTGAAAATAATTATATTTTAGCTCGGTTTAGCTATATTTTAGATTTCGGACTAAACCGACTAATTTTTATAATTAATCATCGAGCCTAGAATAAAACCGAGACGCTTTATGTTATAACGGGTTCGATACGTGGTGTCTACCTACCTAACTTTAGACCTAGCTATAAAAAGGGCTTGCCCTTCCTTTCTTCTTTATTATGCAGAAAACTCTCTCTCTCTCTCTCTCTCTCTCTCTCTCTCTCTCTCTCTCCCTCCCTCCCTCTCTCTCTAACTTTCATCCCTCTCTCGTTTCTCTCTCTCACTATCTTTCTCTCCTCCTCCTCCTCCTTGTAGTAGAAGCCGGCCGATGACCACCTTTCATGGTGGCAGCGTTGTGGTGTTGTTGGAGCCCGAAGAGGGTAGAGACAGAGGCGAGTAATGGTGGTTTTGCTCAGTCGTGGTGTCGGGTCTTGTAGGTTTGTGGTCCGATTGTGGATATGGTGGTTGTGGTGACCGAGTGGGGCTGAAGAGTTGGTCCGGGTGTTGGTCTCGTTCGGTTTTGGCGGCGGTGTACAGGCTGGGGTCCGATGGGGCTTAGATTTGGTTCGGTTAGGGCTGATGGGTCATAGCCCGGGTTGGATTTTGATTCAGTTGTGGTTGTTGAAGTGATAACGGCGGCGGTTCGGGTGATGGCTGCAGAGGTGGAGCTCGAATGTGGTGGTGGTTTTGCTTGCATGCAGCAGATAAGGTGGTTGATCGTGGTGGTTCACGATCTGTTAGGATCTGAGTTTGATTTGTTTTGATAGTTTATAAATGAAATACGAATGAAGATAAACAAATATGAAAAGTGCAGTGAAAATAGTAAACTGTAAATCAAAACAAATAGGATAATTGTTTTAGAATCAATCTTCTCATTTGTCAAAACAGATTGGAATGATTACACAATTACTCCCCCTCAGCCTGATCACTCACAGATGTTTGTCTAAGAGAATGTTTGGAGTGATGAATAGAACAGTACATGCACTGTTCTATTTATAGACAAACTAAACCTCTGATGACCTATGGCTGACATCACCTAAGACAGCGACATCTAACAGATATATAACAATGTAAAAACAACTGATGAATACAGACACTGTTACATAGATAAACTCTGATGACTAAACAGCTGATGGGTAAAACTCTGATGTCTTGTATCTACTGTTGGAGTTTAAGTATTGTTGGCTCGAACAGTCTTTGTCTTCAACAGTCTTTAGCTCAGCAGTTGTTTCTTCAACAGTTCTTTGTGATAAGCACTTGTACATCAGCAGTTGTTAGGAGGAACAACAGTTGTTAGAAGTCAACAGTCTTTTGGGGGGATCAACATGTAAACACTGATTTATTATGGATCATATATATAGTATGTTTTGGCTTTTCAGATCATCTGTTCTTCTCCAGATCAGCAGACCCAACAATCTCCCCCTAGAACAGATGATGCCAAAACTCAACCTTTATTGCTGATCTTTATTCCTCATCAGACTTTCTCTAATTTGCCCTTTGAATTGTAATTCAAAATTTAAAGAGAATAAGTCTTCAACATCTCTTTCAAGCTCTAAGTTTAGAAGGTCTTGGGAATCATTTGCACACATACCATATGCATCATCCATTCTTAACTTTTGAGCTTCTCCATCAGATCTGAGCAAAGTCAATCCGTGGGTGTCTTTGTTGACCTTCCACTTTAGAATTTTTGAACCTGAGGATTTCTTGAGTTGCAGCTTTATTTGGGATGAGTTTGGTGATGGAGGTCTGCCAATGATTCTTCTTAGTTCTTCAGTGACAGGGCCAGAGAAGCAATGGATTTGGTTGAAGATCCCTTCTTTCACAAAAGTTTCAGCAAACTCTTTTTCATCTTCTTCAGACATCTGCTTCTGCCTTTTGCAATGTTTCTTGGCAGCAATGGACAGATCAGATGTTGTAAGTAAGCTATCAAGTCAAAAGGTCTGTTGAGATCTTCCAACCAATGGTGCATCAGGATAAATTGGTTTTCTAGGTAGTGTGGGATCAGTTTTTCTATTCTCTTCGAGCTTCTTGTAGGTTTCAACCAGCCTCAGCTCAGACCATCTTGCCATAGACCTCATTTCTCCATACTTTGCAGCAACAATCTCTTCCCTCATTCTTTTGTATTTTAAGGCTCTGGCCGGGTCTCTGCCTATTATGAAATCAGGAGCGGCAACCACTTTGTCTGGATTTTTAGTCATTTCTTCAATCTTGTACAATTCTTCTTGAAGAGCATGAGTAGTCCAGCCTGCAAATTGTTTCTTATTTGCTTTGTAAGGCTTAGTTGCCAAGATCCGATCAAGAATAGATTCCCTGACTACCCTTTTCAAATCACCACTGATTGGCATGTCAGACATAGAATTGCTCAGGGTCTTAGCAAAATCTTCAATCCTTTTCAATTTTCTAAGCTCTGCTGAATGGATGCCCTGAACAGTCCTGTCATCCTTTCCTTTTCATTTCTCCTTAATGATCAAATCTGTCTGCTCTGCTTTTAGTTTTAGGTATTTATCAATGTTTCTGGTACATGCAGATTTAGGAGAGATTGGAAAGTTCTTTTTGATGGATCCTCAGTATTATAGAATGATTGAATTTCTCCTTTGAGTAGATCAAGCTCAAGAGGATACTGAGCAGCCAATGGTGTGATGGATGGTGGTGGTCTGTGGGATGTAAATTGGGAAGTGTGGTGAAAAGGATGTAAGTGGAATGGCTGGAATGGGTGCAGTGGTGATGAAATGGGAGTTGGTGTGGTTTCTATATTATCATCCTCTACCACAAAGGTTGATTTTCTCTTCCTTATGTATAGGATCAGAGGAGATGATGGTGTTTGGGTAGTAGTGGACGTGTTAACATCTGTTGGCACTTGTGTAGGACCAGCAGATGTTTGGGGTTGTAATGGTGATGTGGGTGGCATAGTTATGGGTGGTGTAGTGGTGGTTGTTGTTGTGATTATGGGTTCAGTGGTTGGTTCAGTGGTTGTGGTTTTTTTGGTGGTAGCAGTGGTTCTAGCAGATGTTTTGGGAACAAAGGTTTTGGTATTGGATGGTGGTTGCCTAACATGTTTTGCAGGCATTTTCTAACTTTTAGAAGAGCCAACATCTTCAAATTCCTGTTGTTGTTCTTGTTTCTTCTGTACTAAAGCCTCTGCCTTGACTTCCAAAGTCTCAGACCTTTTTAGCTTAGCTTCACCAGCCTCTTCAGCTATGATATTGGCAGATTTGAGCAGTGGATTGTTGTGGAGCTGGAGTAGACCCTGGTTTGTTGACAACAGACTTTTGTGATTGACCTTTTTGAGAAGGTGGACATCCAAAGGGATCTAGCTTTGGTAATCTATCTCTGCCACCCTCCCCCTTTTTGGCATCATCAGTAGTGAATTCATCATCATCTTCATCTCTTAAGATAGTTGTGGGGGCAGAGCCAGTGGTCTTCAGCAGATGATCTTTAATAGCTTTAATGTCTGCTTGAGTATCTGTGTACCTAACATCCACCATTGTTCTGATTTGAGCTATATATGTTTCATGAGTTTGATATGCTAGTTTTCGATGAGCTGTGATGATGGGGCTGACAGACTTCCATAGCTCACTAGCAATGTCTTCTTTGGATAGTTGACTTTTGGTGAGGACAGCCAAAGTTTGCATCATTGTCTTGATATCAGTCTTGATTTTAGCAACAGATGATTCAATGGATGTAACTCTCTCCGTCAATCCTGATATTTTAATTCATCACCTAAGTTAATAGGATCATCTGAATTCCTACCAGAAGTGGTAGTTGTAACTGGTTCAGTTCTAGGAGGTGAGTACATAGAATAGAAACCAGATGCCCCTTTGTCTTGGTTCTGGGGACTTCCAACTGATTTTGGGGTCACTATAGTGGCCTCATCAATTGTTGCCTTCAAGGAAGTCTTAGGGATGGAACCACTGTCCTGTTGTGAGACAATGGTCTCTACAGCAGTAGTGGCTGCTTCACTTGAAAAACCACCTTGAGTTACATGTAACTCAAGAGCTGTGGCCTCCCCTGTTCGTGGGCTAGCCATTTGATTTTTATCAGACCCAGTCACTTGTTGAAGTATGCTCTCAGTGATAGGTGATGGAGAGGAACTGGGATTGTCCTGAGTTTTATCAATGGCTTCGAACAATGGTTTCATGGTAGGTAGAACATGTGATGGTGAAGTTTGGGGATGAAAAGAAAAGCAGCCCTGGGAGAAGGGCTTTTGAACATATGGTCAAGTGACTCATATGCTTCACGATGTGTTTCCCCTTGGCTTACAACATGATCCTTTTGTGAGGAAACATGAGGAGATTGGCTAGGTGGAGATATATCCATCTGTTGAGAGGAAGTATCAACAGTGGTTTGTTGTTGCTTTTGTGCTACAACAGGGTTTTCCTCTGGTATCTCATCTTCAGAGTTACCCTTTTTGGTTTCTTGAGGGGTTTTGTGGATGGAGGTTTCTTTTTGGAAGTGGCTGGTGTGGGTTTCACAGCACTGGATGTAGTGCCATGATCACCAGGAGCAATGGGCTCAGCAACAACGGTTTGGACAACAATTGTTGTCTTAACACTCTTTGCTTGTGTTTTTGAAACTTTAACTTTTGACACCTTTTCTTGGGTGTTTGGACCCAACATTCTTGTAAAAGTTTCTTAGGATAAACTCTTCATTTGAAAAGATTTCCCCTTTTAAAAATCCTTTTCAGGTAAGACCTTTTGTAGGATAAAACTTAAAAGTCTTGGGTATAAGAGAAAAACATTGTTTGACCCAGACTTGACTCCCTTCACATTTGCTACTAAATCTAGAAACAGTGCTTGGGATAGATTGTAGTCAGATTCTGACAGCATTGCATATCCTAAGTACTGAACTTTCAATGGGATTTCATTGAAAGCAGTAGTTTTAGCAGAGAGACATATAAGGAGTATATGAAAGAAAAATTTCATGACTCGCGGGAATTTTTTTTTTTTTTTTTTTTTGTAAATTGTTGCTCCAGTCATTTGTGAATCATAACCCCTTTTCTAGGAACTCTGTGTGAAGTTCAGCCTTAGGGAAAGAATCCATACCTGCCAAGTCGTTTAGAGAGAAGGTTGTGGATATGGTTTGGGGGGTTATGGTGACATGTGTTTCTCTAATTTTTGAAATTATGGTTGTGGGCTTTTTATCTTGTAGCAAGGTCTTAGCATTCAACCAGAATTCTTGATGAGTGTCGATGTAAATGGGTGAATCAGCGGTTAGGATAGGAAAGTATTTGGATTGAAGGATGACGTCAATGATGGTGTGGAATGGAGTGTTTTCATCTGTTTTAACCAGATATGGTAGGTAATTGTGAGGGGCTTTTGCTTGAAGATCCATTGTAATGGATTTCGAGTCAAATGAGTGAAGGAATTTGTATGAGGGTTTGAGGTTGAAGAAGGCGGTTTTAGTATTTTGAATACAATGAGACAGTGTGACAACTGTTGGGGGAAAAACAGGGTTTTTATAGCCTCGGATGAAAACCGTTGATGTGGCCAAAGCACTGCTTTTGAGAGCAGACGTGACAAACATCTGATGTGCATACGTGGCAAACAGCTGTTGAGATGATAAACAGCTGTTGATGTTTTGCCAAAGCACTGATGGTTTTTTTATGTATATATGTATATAGTGGAAAACAGTTGTTTTATCTGATTAGATGTTTGAAACAGATTTTCAACCAACAGATGATAGAATGTATGAAACAGTGGTTGTTTTATCTTTAGCAGATTTTTCAACCCAAAGCTATTTTTAAGGATGGATTTTGATTTTCTAAAAACATTTTAATATTTTATTTAAGAAAACATTTTTGTTGTTAATCCATGTTTAGCATACCAATCCAAGAGATCAGATTTTCAAAGGTAGATGTGTCTAAAGCTTTTGTCAACACATCTGCTAGCTAATCCTCTATTGGAACATGGTGTAGGAAATCAAACCTTTTTCATAGCTATTTCTCACAAAGTGATGTCTGATGTCAATGTGCTTTTTGGTGGAGTGAGAGACTGGATTTTTGATGATATTTTATGTAGCTTGGCTATCCAGCATGAGTGGAGTCCTTAGTGCAGTTATACCAAAATCCAGTAATTGATTTTGAAGCTACATGAGTTGGGCCGTACAGCTTGCAGCAGCAATGTATTCAACCTCTGCTGTTGAAGTTGAAACAGCTGCTTGCTTTTTGCTTTGCCAAGAGACTAAGGCATTCCCTAGAAATTGGCACCCACCTGATGTGGACTTCCTTGTGGTGTGGCAACTAGCAAAATCACTATCTAAATAACCTGAAAGATCAATATTTCCATTAGCAGGATACCAGATACCATGTGTGGGAGCACTTTTTAGGTATCTGAATATCCTCTTCACAGCAATAAGATTTGACTTTCTAGGTGATGCCTGGGATCTTGCACAGACACAAGTGGCAAACATAATGTCTGGTCTGGATGCAGTTAGGTACAGTAAAGACCTAATCATGCATCTATAATGTGTCTGATCAACCAGTTCATCTTTGTCATCAATAGTGAGTAGCTTGGTAGTGCGCATGGGTGTACTACATGACTTACAATCATTCATCTCAAATCTTGTAAGTAGGTTTTTAACATACTTATTTTGGTGAATGAATGTACCATTTTGCAGCTGCTTAACTTGGAGACCAAGATAGCACTAAAGTTCACCCATAACACTCATTTCAAACTCCGCTGTCATGAATTCCCTAAACTCCTTACACATTTTATTACATGTGGACCCAAAAATGATGTCATCCACATATATTTGAACAATCATTAAATCTTTCCCTCTCCATTTTAAAAATAAGGTTTTATCAATTTTACCTCTTGTGAAACCAATGGATAAGAGAAAAGTGGAAAGAGTTTCATACCAGGCGCTTGGTGCTTGTTTCAAGCCATACAAAGTTTTGTTGAGCTTGTAGACATGATCAGGATGGAATGTGTCTTCAAAACCAAGTGTGTAACATCCCATTTTTGTTATATAAATAAAATGTGTTGTCTCATATTTATTAGTGAATGAAACGGGTCATTGGTCAATAAAACAAACCAATAATATGTGAGATGGATACTCATGTATTTAGAATTAGTTGACGAGTAAGAGTCGGATAGTATGATCATTTGACATTGGAGATCTAGGCGAGTAATTAGCATTATAGGAAACCGTTTAGAAGCAATATAATATATAATATTTGACCTTAGTCTGTTTTTAGTGTAACTTATTTCATAACGAGGAGAAAAATAAGCTCGTCTTAACAGTATATTCGAAATTTTATACAAAGTTATATGAGAAAAACGAGTGAAGCAATTAAATTAATTATATTAATATAGCTAATATAATAATGCAAACTAAAATGAAATGTTGAAAGATTATATGTTGTACGTGAATATCAAAATTGCCAATGTGGGGCTAGCCCACTTGGTAGAGACATATGTCTCTTAGTTGGGAGGTCCAAGGTTCAATCCTTGGCAAGGGTGTTGTAATATAGAATTATTGGTGTAATAGTATAGGAGATGTAACGTTTGCCGTTAAAAAAAACGTGAATATCAAAATTTGAACTAAAAAGCATATAAGTAGTACACGTGTGTGTTGTAGAGCAATACGTGGATGCAGGTAAATAAAATGAAAATCGAATAGGCATATACTAATTTCTTACTAACTAAGATAAATTTATTACTTGCTGTCGAAGGCAATATGCAAACTGGTTACATATAATTGAACCAGGTAGGCAACAAGGAGATTGTAGAATCAACAATAACACTTCAATAACGAGAATCTCAGGTCTTGAGCATCCTTTGGATATTAGTTATTAGTCATTTTTATTGCATGAGTAGGAGCACGAGTAAGGGAGACTCTACACTCACTGGCCATAGCTAGTTTTGAAGACCTTGAGATATTACCTGGTTGTATTAGCGTTGTCAACTGCTAAGGGACTGATAAAGAGGTGAGTTACTTAAACTATTTTCAAAACGTGATACTTGCTCATAAAATTGTTTTGGTGGTGATTGATCATGTATATGCATCGAACCATAGGTGTGGCATCCAGGGTGTTATATATATATATTATAATGATCATTATATTTTCCAGGCGTGGACATACACTTACAGGCCTTGTTACGGGTTTTGAGGCTGTAGGTGTGAATATATAATGCCTAGTCCGGATTATGATTATGGTGACATGCATTTATATGCATCGAACCATAGGTGTGTCGCATCCAGGGTGTTATATATATATATATATTATAATGATCATTATATTTTCCAGGCGTGGACATACACTTACAGGCCTTGTTACGGGTTTTGAGGCTGTAGGTGTGAATATATAATGCCTAGTCCGGATTATGATTATGGTGACATGCATGGAGCTCATACTTGATCAATAAAATTGTTTATGTGGTTGTATACGGTGTGGGTCTGCTGTGAATTTGGTAGACTATGTGTGTAAATGCTTGATCAATGTGAATGTTTATGTGGCTGTATTCGGTGTGTCTGTTGTGTGTTTGTTTTACTAATGAGTCGGTTTATGTGACTCACCAGCTTTGTACTGACGTATTTTTATTACTCGAGCATGTATCACAGGTTTGATGATGTAAGGACTAGGAGTGCCTAGCAGAGTGTGGAATGACTGTAGATGTTTCATCTTACTATGGTTAAGCTTTGTGAGTTTGGTTGTAGCTTAATCACTCTGGCTTGTAATAAATACTTAAGTTATGTAATGAGATTACGTTTCCGCCTTAAGTTTGCGCCAACTGGTCACTGTAAGTGCCCCGACCTGGGCGGGGTGTGACAAGTTGGTATCAGAGCTTTAGTTTAAGAGATTTAGGTACTTATTGAGGTATCTAGACTTAAACTAGGACTAGGAAGCCAAGTAGAAGAGCCAATCTTGATAGGCAGATGCTAGTATAATGAAGGATGTATATCATTGGTATGCCAAACTTTATGATGGAAGGACCATATGGTAGTTGGGAGTATCATGGTATGTATTATATATTGCTTTCATACCTGGCCAGTATGAAGGTTAATGAATGATACCGCTATGATCTCGCAAATATCATATTGTACTGAAATCAGGAAATAGTAGGCAGAGTTTTAAGAATGTGGTTGAGCTCTAGTACATTGCTACTAAAACTTGTATATATATATATAGGTGTATCTGTGGGAGCATATCGTGCTTACCTTATTCCCATCTGTTTGCTTGTGTGGAAAATGATTAATAAGTAGATTGAGAGTTGATTTTATGTTTCTATGTTAACCAATGGAAGTTGTAAACATTATCTAGCGTATGTACTTAAGTATGCCAACGGTTTATGCGTATTGTAGAGGAGTATGCATATTTGTGGATGATAAATAAAATCATAGTATACGTAAAGCAGATAGGGCAATATAAGGCTTGAATGAAATACCCTAGACAGGTTAGTTGTGTAATCAAGTAAGGAACTTAACTAAATTTGGTATCTCCACTTTCCCATGATAGTTAATTAGAAGCAGGCTTGAAAGTGACCCAAAGACAGATTGTAGTGGAGTAAGGAAGGCATTTGAAGCTCATGTTTTCTTTTTCTACTCAATGACATATAAAAATCTCTTAGGAGTTTAGTCAGAAATATCAAAGGTGCATTAGTTGAGAAATCTCTAGAAAAGGTTAATGTGTCAATGGTTGATATTCAATCAACTAGGCCCACGTACAAGGACGGTAGGTCTTGCAAGCTCAGGCATTAGAAACCAAAGAAACAATCACTTTTGGGGTACGTTAGAAGAAAATCCTAGACGTTATTACTAAGAGTAAATGGGATAATAATCAGAATTATGGGAGATCCAATTTTAGGGGGGTTATAAAGGGAGATCTGGACCCACACTCCAATGTCTGACATGTGGAAAAAGACATTCTTGTCCATGTCACAAGTTTATTTGTAGAAATCGTAAGAAACCCATGCACACCTGCCATCAATGTAGAGAGCCTCGTTAGTGTTTTTTTTATATATATTTTAAGGATTGACGGCCTAAGAAATAAAAAATTGCAGAGCCCGATAGAGCAAGATGTAGAGCTTTTGATATAGAGACTGAAAAAGCCGTAGGAATATTGATAAGATAGTATGAACGATATTGGTAAACAATTTCTATGATAAGATACCGTTTGATGCTGGTGTTGACAAAAGTTTGATATCTGAACCTTTTAGAGAGTTTTCGTTTAACTAAATTCTCTGTAAGCTAAATAAACCATATGTAGTAATAGTAGCAAATGGAAGGGAATTGGAAATTGAGAGCTATATCAAAGGTTTTTTTTTACAATCTAAATTAGTAAATACCTCGATACCTATAGACTTACTATCAATGAAACCTGGTTTGCTGGATATAGTACTAGGGACGGATTGGTTAACTTGCCAAACTCGTATATTGGGTGATAAGAAGCAAATTCGAATCAAGGACCCGAAGGGGAAACCTTTGATAACTCGAGGGGAAAAACCTAGTAAACCCATAAGTTTTAGTATGATGATAAAGGCAATTAAGTGTATCCGAAAGGTCAACTAGATTAACTAGTAAGTTCACCAAAGACTAAGGAAGATAATAATTTAATGGAGGTGCCAATAGTAGTCAAATTTCATAAGGCATTCCCTAAGGGTCATTCTAGACTATCAGCTGATAGAAAAAATTGAATTTAGAATCGACTTGATCCCCGGGACAACCCGTATTGCTAGAGCCATTTACTGTCTTACCTTGACGTTTAATAGAGGAATTAAGAGACCAAATGTTGGAGTTACCAGATAAGGTTTTATATATTCTAGCACGTCGATATGGATCGTTGTCAGGACACGATACGAGGTGTAGTGGTTGATACCCATAGCCAGGGGTTAGGACACGATGCGATGCGATCATTGTGAGTTGTAAGTAATGCCATAAGACCAACATATCTGTAGTATTCGTATATCTCATTAATTTAGTTGTAAGATAAACGCGTCATAATAAACTTCATGCATCTAGAAGTGATGTTAAGGTAAATCTCTTACACTAAATTAAGAATGCAATGATAGGCTTTAATGGAAAACCATATCAAGAAGTAAATGATGGCTGGTAGCCCAGATTATTGAGAACTATAAATGATATATATTAAATTTCGTTAATTGAATATGAGATTCTTAGTTCTGGAAAGATTATGAGATATGATACCAGATGAAGCTTATAAGTCAAAATACACCGTATACCTTAGTAGCAATAAAATGTAGGATTTAAGAAATGATTATTGTTTGTTGGGAATAAAAAGCTATATCACAAGACAAGTAAAGAAATACTTTACCTACCTAAAAGTCAAGGCGAAGCAGCTGAAACTATTTGACTATCTATTGGAACCTGAAATCCCATGAGGGGAACGGGAGATGATAATAATGGACTTTGTTTTTAAGCTTTCAAGAGCGAGTCATGGGCACAATGCTTATTTAAGTAATAATTGATAAGTTCGCCAAATCTACACATTTTGCCTATCCTTAAGGGCAAATGAAATGTAAGTCAAGCCTTTTACTAAATAGATTGTCTCATGACACGATGTGTTTACATGAGCTATATACAAGGGAGAGATTTGTTCTCAAGTTTTGGGCAAGGTTTCTAGAGAAAGCTGAGAACTCAAATATATCCGAGTAGCGGGCAAACTGAATGCACCAATCAAGCCTTAGAAAGTATACTACGTGCGTACATAGAAAACTGTAGCACTAGTAAGGACGATCATCTAGCATTAATCAAACTTCCGTACAATAATAACTATCACGCCAATATTATGGCAACACCATATGAATCCTTGTATGGGAAGAAATGTAGAACGCCCATCTTCTAGACTGAAGTATGTGATGGTCTATCAAGATATGGGATCTTATATGAAACAACTGATAAAGCAGTGATGTTATTAAACGATAAAACAAACATTAGAAACATTAGAATATTGGAACATAGAAATGATGAAATATTACATAGGAAGTGATGACGAAATGAAGAGGTCTTCACCTCATTTGTTTAAAGTTGACAGGTTTCGAGGACGAAACCTAATGTAAGGGGGATATATTTGTAACATCTTGTTTTTGTTATATAAATAAAATGTGTTGTCTCATATTTATAAGTGAATGAAATGGGTCATTGGTCAATAAAACAAACCAATAATATGTGAGATGGATACTCGTGTATTTAGAATTAGTTGACGAGTAAGTGACGGATAGTATGATCATTTGACATTGGAGATCTAGGCGAGTAATTAGCATTATAGGAAACCGTTTAGAAGCAATATAATATATAATATTTGACCTTAGTCTGTTGTGACAACCGGCATGTTTGGCTTAAACATATTAGTAACATCTAAGTCTACCTTAGCGAGAAACGTTTATAAACAGACTTAACTGGGTTAGTTGAGTCGGGTCAAGTTAGGATTGTCCAGGGTGCAATGATCTGGAGGATCATTGGGAGTCGTTTTGGTAATACACTAGTACCGGGTTCCGTTGTTGGTGACATTACATGAACTAATTAAGTATATGTGTAGATTATGGGTCGTGTGGTGGATTATATGCATAGATGTGTTTAAATGATGTGTAAACGATTATCCATGCTTAAATATGTTAAATATAAACTAAGGATGCATGCTTATGTGTTAAGATGTGTTAGAATGCGTTAAACACGACAAACTGGAAAAATTAGTTAAAAATGAGTTCTGGTTCGACCACTTCGAGTGGTCGAAGGAGAACATTTGTTTGGTTCGACCCTTTATAAATGGGCGAACCTGGGGTGTGGAATTGAAAGAATTCCCTTCGACCAGGACAGGGCTCATTTGACCCTGTGAAAGGGTCGAAGGAGGCCACCTTCGACCATTGATATGGGACGAAGGAGGATTAGTATAAATACCAAACTTTGTCATTTTTCATCATTTCACAAACCCTAACCATCCCAAAACACTCTCAAACGATCTTAATCACTAAGGAAGGAGTTTTTGCTCTTCTTTTTCATAATCTAACCTATCTACTACATCTAAACAAGAATCCAAGGTGTGTTCTTAATCCTAAACCTTTTTAAAAGCATTTTAATTCGTTTTCATCTAACCCAAATTGTCCGGATCTGTTCTAAGGGTGTTTTTATGATTAAAAACCTTTTAAACATCTTTCTAAACCAAAACATTATCATTTGACATAGGTTTTCATGATGATAAACATATGTAAATTGTGTATTATGTGGTGTTATGTGTTGTTCAATGATTTGCTGCTGTATCTATGATAGAAACATGATATAGGATTGTTATTGATGCTAGATTATTGTTGTTTAGGGTTAGGATTGGATAAATGATGATATTATGGGTATTTGGGGGGTTTTAACGAATCTAGACTTGATGCATGATATTTATGATCAATAGAACTAATAGGGAAAGATCGAACACTCGACAAACTGAGCATTTTAAGTTGAATACGGATCGATTTCAAAAGTTTCCAAATTGGGTAAATAATCCATGCATGATAGTGCCGTTTCCATAATTTTTACCATTTTGGGAAAGGGCTGAGATGGGCGTATTATTGGGGGAAATCGGTGGGGTTTTGTAGGGATAAGTTTATTCATGCTTGACTGCTGTGTTTGATGATGTTTCGAGTCGTTTTGAATGTGTTTGAAGCGTTTTTAGGAAAATTTGCACAACAGGGGCGAACCTGGACTCCTTCGACCGATCGAAGGTGCGAAGGAGAGAATCCAGGGTCGAACCTGGGTTTTGTTGGACGAATGTGGCAAAACGGTCGAAGGAGGCATCAAACGGTCGAACGAAATACAAAACGGGCGAAGGAGACTTAAACTGACTGGTTCGACCGTTCTGATGCAGAAATGAGATTTTTGATACAAACTAAGTGTTTTATGCTTGAACCTTGTGTGTAATCTATGTGTACTTGATTAGTTAGGGTAATGGGTCACTAACGGAATGTCGGGTCGGTCTAGTGTGTCGGTTAAACATTTAAACATGTTTTAAAACATACTTGGTTACGATCTGGACAATCGGGGACTAGATAACCTTATGGTTATTAGTTAGAACACTTATGTGAACATTTTGATAGATCTCCGGTAGAGGGATTATCAAGGGCTTAACATCTTTACTTATAACTGAAGAACGCTATCTAAGGTGAGTTCACGGCCCCACTTTTACTGCTTTAACTTTTGGGGGAGAAAACATGCGCTAAACTATTTTGGTAACATATGTCATACTATGGTTTTAACTTTGTATTGCTATACGATCTTTGGAAGCCCGGGGAAACCATGAATGTGCGGGGATGCACAACGGGGAAATGTGGATAGATCTATTGGGCGTGACCTGCCCCACTCGTCGGCTTGGAGGGCCGGGCGGGTGCATGTTATCTCGAACAGGAACATTGGTATCATGCTGAACATACGGGCTGCTTAAACATGCTAAACATTGCTAAACGTGTCTAGTAATGGTTTCCAATCGTAGTAGTAATAAAACATACGCCTAGCTAGCGTACTTCGTAACATTGATATAGTATGGACGTGGTAACGTTTTGGTAACATATTGAACAAACCTGTGAACTCACCAGCATTATATGTTGACATCTTTTTGGCATGTTTTTCTCAGGTCGCTAAGGTAGCAACAAATGGAACTAGGCGCACGGGTCTGCATTGGCGTCTAGGCTTAGTTGCATGTTTTGAAATAAAGTGTTTTGAATACTTTGGAATACTATTGTAGCTGATTAAATTCTTCTTAAATGCTTCCGCTTATATAAATCGTTATTTATGGTTTTACGTATTTCATATAGAGTCGTCTATTGTGATCGTTGACTTGGATCCTAGTTTGTATGCGCCTCGCGGTAAAACTCCGCAAGTGGTAATTTGAGGGTGTGACATCTGTTTTTAGTGAAACTTATTTCATAACGAAGAGAAAAATAAGCTCGTCTCAACAGTATATTCGAAATTTTATACAAAGTTATAGTTTAAAAGTTATACGAGAAAAACGAGTGAAGCAATTGAATTAATTATATTAATGTAACTAATATAATAATGCAAAACTAAAATGAAATGTTGAAAGATTATATGTTGTACGTGAATATCAAAATTTGAACTAAAAGGCATATAAGTAGTACACGTGTGTGTTGTAGAGCAATACGTGGATGCAGGTAAATAACATGAAAATCGAATAGGCATATACTAATTTCTTACTAACTAAGATAAATTTATTACTTGCTGTCGAAGGCAACATGCAAACTGGTTATATATAATTGAACCAGGTAGGCAACAACGAGATTGTAGAATCAACAATAACACTTCAATAACGAGAATCTCAGGACTTGAGCATCCTTTGGATATTAGTTATTAGTCATTTTTATTGCATGAGTAGGAGCACGAGTAGGGGAGACTCTACACTCACTGGCCATAGCTAGTTTTGAGGACCTTGAGATATTACCTGGTTGTATTAGCGTTGTCAACTGCTAAGAGACTGATAAAGAGGTGAGTTACTTAAACTATTTTCAAAACATGATACTTGCTCATAAAATTGTTTTGGTAGTGATTGATCATGTATATGCATCGAACCATAGGTGTGGCATCCAGGGTGTTATATATATTATAATGATCATTATATTTTCCAGGCGTGGACATACACTTACAGGCCTTGTTACGGGTTTTGAGGCTATAGGTGTGAATATATAATGCCTAGTCCGGATTATGATTATGGTGACATGCATGTATATGCATCGAACCATAGGTGTGTGGCATCCAGGGTGTTATATATATTATAATGATCATTATATTTTCCAGGCGTGGACATACACTTACAGGCCTTGTTACGGGTTTTGAGGCTGTAGGTGTGAATATATAATGCCTAGTCCGGATTATGATTATGGTGACATGCATGGAGCTCATACTTGATCAATAAAATTGTTTATGTGGTTGTATACGGTGTGGGTCTGCTGTGAATTTGGTAGACTGTGTGTGTAAATGCTTGATCAATGTGAATGTTTATGTTGTTGTATTCGGTTTGTCTGTTGTGTGTTTGTTTTACTAATGAGTCGGTTTATGTGACTCACTGTAACATTACGCATTTAAAACTTGTACGTTACACCATCGACATTAATAAAACGTCAAGTTTCGTTATTCTAGTGTGCATTAATTATTTTTGTCGCGTTTGTGGAATCCTAATACTATATATATTATAATTATTGTATGTTTTAACCTTGAATAATATCAAAAAAAAATTATATGTCCTGGCCGGGAATCGAACCCGCGCCAAGACCGGTCACACACACACACAAGCTTAACCAACTGGGCTGGGCTTCACTATTGATATTATTCCATCGCGTTATAATTATAAAGAGACTTCAAACATTTACAGTTGACTCGCAAAGTCAACTGTGATGAATGCTTTGCTTAATCCATCAACATTAACGCGTGTTTGATCTATATATGGCAAATTTATTTGATTTCCGGCCCAGTATGACTCGATTACACGTTTATTACAACCAATTGTTGACCTAATTTCAAAACCCTACGCGTATGACATTAAACCTAGGTCAACTTACCAATTAACCCAACCCATTGATCCCCACTATAAATTGAACCTTGGCACAGCATAACAACTCGCTCACATCTCTCTCTTAACCTCCAATTACTTCTGAATCGCTCTGATTGTGCTATACGATCAAACAGTTGACTTCTTGGGTTGACCACTCAATCGTACACGAAACAACACTGTGAGTTCTACTTTTTTTGTGGGTTTTATTAGTCGGCGATCACACAACATAAACCCTAACTTTAATCGGGTTCATAATGTCTGATTTGTCTGATTGTAGAATCTAGGGTTCGTGGGTTTTAGATTGGGGATAAACTAGATAGCCTTTGGGTATTTATTTAATGTTGAACGGGTTTCATCACAACCACTGGCCTAGGCCAAGTGGTTGTGACCAAGGCTTGCCACAGCAGTCACCCGGGTTCGAGTCCCGGCTCTGACTCCCCTTTTTCTTTTCTTTTCTGTTTTTAAACAACAAACACATATATATATATATATATTTCTTATAAAACTTATAAATTCATTTTTAAATAATAAAACCTTTTTATAAATTCTAAAAAAATTATATTTATTAAATCTGAGTTAAAAGTTTTATTTACAATTTTTGTTTTTCAAAAAATTCATTTATTTAGTATTTATAATAATTAAATCAATTTTATACTATTATATTTATAAAAATCCATTTATATATCAAAACAACTTTATTAAATTCTACAAAAATTACCCAATGTTTATACAATGTTAAACTTTACTGAAATAATTTTTAATTCAGTAAAATCATTTATTTTATATTTTTAATCAATTTTTGTTAGATTTAATCATAATTAAATCTTAATAAATTCAATTTTCATTGTTTTTGCACCAAAATTTTATACAATTTATTTTTAGATATTTAGAACTGAAATATGATTTTTAAGATAATAATTCTTTAATTTTAGTATTTTTGAATATTAAAGTTAAATATTGGCAATTTGTAATAAATAGATTTAAAAATCTATTTTAAAGGAAATAACTTTATAAAAATTATT
Source organism: Ambrosia x helenae (assembly GCA_030844895.1). NCBI lineage: Eukaryota > Viridiplantae > Streptophyta > Magnoliopsida > Asterales > Asteraceae > Ambrosia > Ambrosia x helenae. The sequence goes on from CM061230.1 coordinate 111,693,274, forward strand.
TTTATACTTCAAATGCATTATTGTGAACATTCTATATTCAAATGTTATAAAAAGATTTTCTTTTATTTAATTATCATATTTCCCTTATTTAATTAACATTTTATTTTAAATTCAACAATTGGTTATCCCCAAATCGAAACCCTAGGATATACTTATAAACTAGTTAGACTTAGACTTATTTGTTGCCTTATACATAGGGTAACACTTGGCAAACTATTGGGCTACTCTATTACTATATCTCAATACCAAAAACTATACCAAGGTGAGTTTACTTAATCCTGTTTATGAGATTCTTTATACTTGCAACAATTTTAAGCAATTCAACATATATGTCTAGTAGTAAACTTTATTGCCTCATGTATTAGTCAACAGTTTCAACGAGTTTCAACGAGTTTCAACATTTACATAATCATTAGCTATGGCCAAGCCGGCGATACTCAATAATAGATCTATTGGATTGACAACCCCACCCGGATACGTGTACCTCCTATATAGGTCACGTGGGTGATTGTTATCGTTCAACATATTACTAAGGTGAACCGTAGATGACGGGATGGACCTAAACTAGTCGGAGGTTTGATTATGTCAACATATTATACTATGCATGTAGACTTAAATTTACGATAGACGTACGAATTGCTAGACTTTTATACTTAAACTATATGCTTAACATGGATTATGTATTCTCACCAACTTCTAGTTGACCCCCCCCCCCATTTTTACAACTCAACAGGTGATAATGATGCTTGAAGATTAGAGTATTTATGAAGAAATAAGGAGTCTATGCATGCTTGATTCTTGTGTGATGTATTAGATTTCCACATTCAAACTCTTATGTATTTAAATTTTTGGATATTTACAATTTAATATTTATTTCAATTAAAATTTGATTACCATGTGCTACTGTATACTCATCAATACGTGACACCTCGATGTTTCCGCCATCGGTTGGGGTGTTACAGATTGGTATCAGAGCCTTGGTTATAGGGAATTAGGTTATTAGAAATAATCTAGACTATAACCTTAGGGACTTAAACAGTACTTGCTTCTCCTACTTGTAACCCTAATTGCTTCCCTAATCCTATCCTTATCCTATACCTTATATAACCCTAAACCTACATGTGACTACTATTCGTCTGCTGCAATCCTGATCCACCATTAGATTAATAGGACAAAATCCTCAGGTTTAACCTGAACCCCCTTGAGATCTCGTCGGAGTTCTAGATTTTAATAACGAACACGTGCAATCTGGAAGGGTGAACGCCTGTATTCTGAGTCTTCTGTCTAGGCTGGCATTGCGCATATATCCCAATCAGACGAGGGACCCGGATGCCTACCTGGGAATTCTCGGGATGAGTGTTCACTTATAGGCTAAAGCATGTCTTCATATGTTATTAGAATTTAGAATCTTTGATAAGTCAACGTTTTCGTTTATTCGTTTTAATTAATGAATAAATGATTACATTCCTTATATAAACTCTCACTCATTTCATTGTGTCTATTACAGATCATGCCTCCTCGTCGCAGCACTCGCAACAGCAATGGTGAGAACCACGAAGAAGGTGGTGACAACCACAACCATGACCAAGTTCCTAACCACAACAACAATGGGGTCGATGCTCAACTGGTTGCGATCATTTCTCAACAAATGGCGCAGCAAATCGCAACTCTGGTTCCCAATTTACTCGCTCAGGTCATCCAAATGAACGGCAACGGGAACGGTCACGGCAACGGTCACGGGAACGGGAATGGCAATGGTAATGGACCCCAAGCCTGCACCCTTAAGCATTTCAACTCTTGTAACCCTCCAAAGTTTAGTGGTGAAGAAGGAGCTACTGGACTCCTCCAATGGTTTGAGGGTGTTGAGAACACTTTCATCAACAGCGAGTGCCCCGACAACTTCAAGGTTCGTTACGCCATGAGTGTTCTCCATAAACGAGCACTCACTTGGTGGAATGAAGAAAAGCGTACTCGTGGGCCGAAGTTGCTCTTGCTATGACATGGGACCAAGTCAAGGAGGTCATGAAAGAAGAATTTTGTCCTCGCAATGAAGTTAAGAAACTTGAGGATGAGTTCCACACCTTAGCTCAAAATAGTGGGGAAAACCTTGCCTACAACACCCGCTTTCATGAGCTTAGCTTATTGTTGCCTCACAAAGTTACCCCTCTGCTGGTAGCCATCGAGAAGTACATCGGTGGTCTGCCCATGCAAATCCAGGACACCGTTTGGGGTAGAAATCCTGCAACTTTGGAAGAGGCCAAACGTCTAGCGGCCACTCTTACTGATAATCACGTGAAGAACGGTACTCTCTTCCGCAAGGGCACTAAGAAGACGGTTGCCAAAGACACTCCACAGCCTGCAATTGAAGTCAAGCCTGAGACCTCAAGCAACAAAAAGCGCAAGGCTAGAAACTATATGGTTGCTGCTACTCCACCTGCTACCCAAAACCCAGCCAAGAAACCCTATGGTGGAACACACCCTCTTTGCAACACCTGCCAGTTCCATCATCTTCCTGGTAGACCATGCCGCCAGTGTAATAACTGTAAACGGTATGGACACTACACCAATGCCTGTCAAGCCCCTGCTGCCCAAAACAACCAAAACAACCCTGCCAGAAACAACCCTGCACCCAACCAACAAAACAACAGGCCTACTCGTGGTCAATGCTACGAGTGTGGCAGCCCCGATCACTACATCAACAACTGCCCTAATCGTAACCAGAACCAAAACCGAAACCAAAACCAAAACCAGAACCGCAACCAGAACCAAGGTGCTCGAGGTCGCGCCTACAATCTCAACGCTAATCAGGCTCGTGACAACAACGAAGTGGTGAATGGTACGTTCCTCATTAATAACCACTATGCATCCATATTATTTGATTCGGGAGCTGATAAGTCATTTGTGTCATTGAAGTTTGAACCTTTACTTAACTTACCCCACACTAATCTAGAGGAACCTTTAGTGGTAGAAGTAGCTAACGGGAAGTCTATTTCGATCGACTCTATTATTCGTAACTGCTTGTTGAACCTCGACGATCATACCTTCTCTATAGATCTCATCCCCATGCATCTTGGTAGTTTTGATGTTATAGTAGGCATGGACTGGTTGTCAACTCATCGTGCCGAAATTCTGTGCTTCGAGAAAGTCATACGCATTCCTCTCGAATCTGGTGAGATTTTGAAGATCTATGGTGAGAAACCCTGTGGCGAGCTTAAGCTTATGTCTTGTACTACTGCCCAAAAGTACTTACGAAAGGGGTATACAGCCTTCTTAGCTAATGTGATAGAGAAGAAGGACAAAGGCAAGAGTATCCAAGACATTCCTATTATTCGAGACTATCCTGAAGTTTTCCCAGAGGATTTACCTGGTTTGCCTCCTGCTCGACAAGTGGAATTTCGTATTGATCTTGTTCCTGGTGCTAATCCTGTTGCTAAAGCTCCTTATCGTCTTGCACCCTCTGAGATGCAAGAACTTGCTAGTCAATTACAAGAACTTTCTGATAAAGGGTTCATTCGCCCTAGTTCTTCTCCATGGGGAGCCCCTGTCTTGTTCGTTAAAAAGAAGGATGGTTCTCTTAGGATGTGTATTGACTATCGTGAACTCAAAAAACTCACCATCAAGAATCGTTATCCACTTCCTAGGATTGACGATCTCTTCGATCAACTTCAAGGAGCAACCCACTTCTCGAAAATTGATCTCCGTTCTGGTTATCATCAGCTTAGAGTCCACGATGAAGATATTCCCAAGACAGCTTTTCGCACACGCTATGGTCACTATGAATTCATGGTTATGCCTTTTGGATTGACCAATGCTCCCGCAGTGTTTATGGATTTAATGAATCGGGTTTGTAGACCCTATCTCGACAAATTCGTGATCGTCTTCATCGATGATATTTTGATTTACTCTAAATCAAAATCCGATCACGAGCAACATCTTCACTCCATCTTGGGTCTCCTAAAGAAAGAGCAACTGTACGCCAAGTTCTCGAAATGTGAATTTTGGCTTAAGGAAGTTCAATTTTTGGGACACGTCATTGATATGAACGGAATTCATGTTGATCCCGCGAAGATCGAAGCTGTGAAAAATTGGAGTGTTCCTAAAACTCCAACCGAAGTCCGTTCTTTTCTTGGATTGGCTGGTTATTATCGTCGATTCATCGCCAATTTCTCCAAGATCGCTGTTCCTCTCACTACCTTAACTCACAAGGGTAAACCCTATGAGTGGGGACCTAAGCAAGAGGAAGCATTTGAAACTCTTAAGCTGAAACTCTGTGAAGCTCCTATCTTGTCTCTACCTGATGGTAATGATGATTTCGTGGTCTACTGTGATGCATCGAACCAGGGTCTTGGTTGTGTTCTCATGCAACGAGGAAAGGTTATTGCTTATGCGTCTCGACAACTCAAGACTCACGAAAAGAATTATACCACCCATGATCTTGAATTGGGCGCTGTTGTCTTTGCACTCAAGATTTGGAGACATTATCTTTATGGGACAAAATGTGTGGTGTTCACAGACCACAAAAGTCTCCAACATGTCTTCGATCAAAAGAATCTTAATATGAGGCAACGACGTTGGGTTGAGTTACTTAACGACTATGATTGCGAAATTCGCTACCATCCTGGCAAGGCGAATGTTGTTGCTGACGCACTTAGTCGTAAAGAACGTGTCAAACTCCAATGTGCGAGAGTTCGTACTGATCTTCAGGATCGCATTCTCCAGGCTCAACACACATCAGTCACCCAAGGTAACATGTACGATGAAATGTCTTGTGGTGCTGAAACTCAACTTGAAACCAAACCCGATGGTCTTCTTTATTTCCTTAATCGACTGTGGATTCCCGACCGTGATGATCTTCGCACTTTTCTCATGAACGAGGCTCATAAGTCTCGTTATTCTATTCATCCTGGAGCTGACAAGATGTACCAAGATCTTCGTTATTCTTATTGGTGGCCTGGTATGAAGAAAGATATTGCTCTTTTCGTTGCCAAATGCCTCACTTGTTCCAAGGTCAAGGCTGAACATCAACGACCATCTGGTATGCTTGAACAACCAGAGATTCCTGTCTGGAAATGGGAGAGCATAGCTATGGATTTCATCACCAAACTCCCTCGTACACCCAAAGGTTTTGACAGTATTTGGGTAATCGTCGATCGTTTGACCAAATCAGCTCACTTCCTACCTATTCGTGAGAAGTATTATGTGGAAAGGTTGGCAAAGATGTACGTAAGTGAAATCGTATGTCGTCACGGTATACCGTTGGACATTATTTCTGATCGCGATGGTCGTTTCACCTCTCACTTTTGGGAGTCTCTACAAGATGCTTTGGGTACCAAGTTGAACCTGAGTACTGCTTATCACCCTCAGACAGATGGTCAGACTGAACGGACCATCCAAACACTTGAGGATATGCTCAGGGCATGTATCATCGATTTTGGTGGTGCATGGGATTCTCATCTTCCTTTGGTTGAGTTTTCATACAACAACAGTTATCACGCCAGCATTAACATGGCTCCTTTCGAAGCACTCTATGGTCGGAAATGTCGTTCACCTGTCTGTTGGACTGAGGTTGGTGAAGCTCGTATTACTGGACCCGAACTAATCCAGGAAACCACAGACAAAATTCAGCTCATTCAGGATAATCTTCTCAAGGCTAGAAGTCGCCAAAAGAGTTATGCTGACAAACGTCGTAAACCCTTGGAATTTCAAGTTGGGGACCTTGTACTACTTAAGGTATCTCCTTGGAAAGGAGTTATTCGTTTCGGTAGAAAGGGAAAGCTAGCTCCTCGATACGTAGGCCCCTTTAAAATTCTTGACAGAGTTGGAAAAGTGGCTTACAAACTTGAACTTCCACCTGAGCTAAGCAATGTTCATCCAACCTTCCATGTTTCGAATCTCAAGAAATGCTTAGCGGATGAGAACCTTCATGTTCCTCTTGAGGATGTGCAAATTGATGAAAGCATGCACATTATCGAGAAACCCGTCGAGATTGTTGATACTGGAGTCAAGAAACTCAAGCGCAGTCGTATTCCAATCGTTAAGGTTCGTTGGGAATCTAAACGAGGCCCAGAGTTCACTTGGGAACGTAAAGACCAGATGAAGTCGAAGTATCCACATCTTTTCCCACCAGACTCTCCAACTCCAACTTCGGGACGAAGTTCCTAAAAGTAGGGGAGACTGTAACATTACGCATTTAAAACTTGTACGTTACACCATCGACATTAATAAAACGTCAAGTTTCGTTATTCTAGTGTGCATTAATTATTTTTGTCGCGTTTGTGGAATCCTAATACTATATATATTATAATTATTGTATGTTTTAACCTTGAATAATATCAAAAAAAATTATATGTCCTGGCCGGGAATCGAACCCGCGCCAAGACCGGGTCACACACACACACAAGCTTAACCAACTGGGCTGGGCTTCACTATTGATATTATTCCATCGCGTTATAATTATAAAGAGACTTCAAACATTTACAGTTGACTCGCAAAGTCAACTGTGATGAATGCTTTGCTTAATCCATCAACATTAACGCGTGTTTGATCTATATATGGCAAATTTATTTGATTTCCGGCCCAGTATGACTTGATTACACGTTTATTACAACCAATTGTTGACCTAATTTCAAAACCCTACGCGTATGACATTAAACCTAGGTCAACTTACCAATTAACCCAACCCATTGATCCCCACTATAAATTGAACCTTGGCACAGCATAACAACTCGCTCACATCTCTCTCTTAACCTCCAATTACTTCTGAATCGCTCTGATTGTGCTATACGATCAAACAGTTGACTTCTTGGGTTGACCACTCAATCGTACACGAAACAACACTGTGAGTTCTACTTTTTTTTGGGTTTTATTAGTCGGCGATCACACAACATAAACCCTAACTTTAATCGGGTTCATAATGTCTGATTTGTCTGATTGTAGAATCTAGGGTTCGTGGGTTTTAGATTGGGGATAAACTGGATAGCCTTTGTGTATTTATTAATGTTGAACGGGTTTCATGACAACCACTGGCCTAGGCCAAGTGGTTGTGACCAAGGCTTGCCACAGCAGTCACCCGGGTTCGAGTCCCGGCTCTGACTCCCCTTTTTCTTTTCTTTTCTGTTTTTAAACAACAAACACACACACACATATATATATATATATATATATTTCATATAAAACTTATAAATTCATTTTTAAATAATAAAACCTTTTTATAAATTCTAAAAAAATTATATTTATTAAATCTGAGTTAAAAGTTTTATTTACAATTTTTGTTTTTCAAAAAATTCATTTATTTAGTATTTATAATAATTAAATCAATTTTATACTATTATATTTATAAAAATCCATTTATATATCAAAACAACTTTATTAAATTCTACAAAAATTACCCAATGTTTATACAATGTTAAAATTTACTGAAATAATTTTTAATTCAGTAAAATCATTTATTTTATATTTTTAATCAATTTTTGTTAGATTTAATCATAATTAAATCTTAATAAATTCAATTTTCATTGTTTTTGCACCAAAATTTTATACAATTTATTTTTAGATATTTAGAACTGAAATATGATTTTTAAGATAATAATTCTTTAATTTTAGTATTTTTGAATATTAAAGTTAAATATTGGCAATTTGTAATAAATAGATTTAAAAATCTATTTTAAAGGAAATAACTTTATAAAAATTATTTTTATACTTCAAATGCATTATTGTGAACATTCTATATTCAAATGTTATAAAAAGATTTTCTTTTATTTAATTATCATATTTCCCTTATTTAATTAACATTTTATTTTAAATTCAACAATTGGTTATCCCCAAATCGAAACCCTAGGATATACTTATAAACTAGTTAGACTTAGACTTATTTGTTGCCTTATACATAGGGTAACACTTGGCAAACTATTGGGCTACTCTATTACTATATCTCAATACCAAAAACTATACCAAGGTGAGTTTACTTAATCCTGTTTATGCGATTCTTTATACTTGCAACAATTTTAAGCAATTCAACATATATGTCTAGTAGTAAACTTTATTGCCTCATGTATTAGTCAACAGTTTCAACGAGTTTCAACGAGTTTCAACATTTACATAATCATTAGCTATGGCCAAGCCGGCGATACTCAATAATAGATCTATTGGATTGACAACCCCACCCGGATACGTGTACCTCCTATATAGGTCACGTGGGTGATTGTTATCGTTCAACATATTACTAAGGTGAACCGTAGATGACGGGATGGACCTAAACTAGTCGGAGGTTTGATTATGTCAACATATTATACTATGCATGTAGACTTAAATTTACGATAGACGTACGAATTGCTAGACTTTTATACTTAAACTATATGCTTAACATGGATTATGTATTCTCACCAACTTCTAGTTGACCCCCCCCCCCCCCATTTTTACAACTCAACAGGTGATAATGATGCTTGAAGATTAGAGTATTTATGAAGAAATAAGGAGTCTATGCATGCTTGATTCTTGTGTGATGTATTAGATTTCCACATTCAAACTCTTATGTATTTAAATTTTTGGATATTTACAATTTAATATTTATTTCAATTAAAATTTGATTACCATGTGCTACTGTATACTCATCAATACGTGACACCTCGATGTTTCCGCCATCGGTTGGGGTGTTACACTCACCAGCTTTGTGCTGACGTATTTTTATTACTCGAGCATGTATCACAGGTTGATGATGTAAGGACTAGGAGTGCCTAGCAGAGTGTGGAATGACTGTAGATGTTTCATCTTACTATGGTTAAGCTTTGTGAGTTTGGTTGTAGCTTAATCACTCTGGCTTGTAATAAATACTTAAGTTATGTAATGAGATTACGTTTCCGCCTTAAGTTTGCGCCGACTGGTCACTGTAAGTGCCCCGACCTGGGCGGGGTGTGACAAAGTTGTTGGAATACATAGACCTCCTCCTGAATTTTGCCATAAAGGAATGCACATTTGATATCCATCTGATACACCTTGATGTGGTGGTTGACAGCAAAGGCTAGGAAGAGTCTGATAGCTTCTAGCCTAGCTACAGGAGCAAAGGTTCCATCATAGTCTATCCCCTCTTCTTGTCTGAAACCTTGAACCACAAGCCTAGCTTTGTTCTTGACAACTATACCCCTTTCATCAGTTTTGTTCTTAAAGACCCACTTTGTGCCAATTGGACATACATCCTTTGGAAGTGGCACAAGCTCCCATACTTGTTGTCTTTTAAACTGAAGGAGTTCTTCCTGCATGGCCTCTACCCAATTGTTGTCTTTCAGTGCCTCTTGGTACTTGACAGGTTATGTGAGGGATAGAAAGCCTGCAAAAAGACAGATATTTGAGGATTGGCTCCTTATGAGCACTCCCTCTTTGATGTTGCCAATGATTTGGTCTTGTGGATGAGCTCTTAGGTAGATTAAATCTCCCTGGTATGGTATGATGGCATTTTGAGATGAGGGACAGAGGTTTGGTGACTCTGTTGTTGTAAATCTGTTTGCACTTCTGTAGTGCCAACAGATGTTTGAAATGGAAGTGGGGGAATGGGTCCAAGTGGTGTAAAGTTGGACTGACTTTTGTCAACAGAGGTTGGACTTTTGTCAACAGATGTTTGAGCAGTGGTTGAACTGGATGAGGCAGTGGTTTGAGGGTAAGACTGGCCAACAGTGGTTGACACAACTATGGCAGAGTTTTGACAGGTGTTTTGAACATCTGCTTCCACTGATGCAGAAGTGACTTTGTAGTGAGAAGGAATCACAACATCAAATCTGTAATCCTGTTGTGGAGACTGTGGTATACCTGCACTGTTAGTTTTAGCAGTAATATCTTCAAATTTGAATTTTTCTAAATCAAACAGTTCAGCAGGATTTGCTGGGATTTTTAAGGATGAAAGTTCATTAAACTTTACATTCAGAGTTTCTTCTATTGTCCTAGTCCTTGTGTTAAACACTTTATAGGCCTTGGCAGTATAAGAATATCCTAGAAAATACCCACAATCTACTTTGGCTGCAAATTTTGAAATGGAATCTTTAAGATTTAAAATGAAACATGGGCAGCCAAAGATTTGGAAAAATGATACCAGTGGTTTGATTTTGAACAAAATTTCATAAGCAGTCTTTTGATGTCTAGGGTTAATTAAAACTCTGTTTTGAACATAGCAAGCAGTGTTTACAGCTTCTGCCTAGAAGGACAGTGGCAAACCAGAATCTGCTAGCATAGTTCTTGCAGCCTCAATGAGAGTTCTGTTTTTCCTTTCAACCACCCCATTTTGTTCTGGTGTTCTTGGAATGTTGTACTGCCTCACAATTCCTTTTGACATACAGAAATCATCCAACTCCTTATTTTTAAACTCTGTTCCATTGTCACTTCTAAAGACTTTTACTAGCAAGTCATATTGTTTTTCCACTTTGGTGACAAAGTCCTTCAAAATACCTGCAGTCTCATCCTTAGAGTGTAAAAAGTAAGTCCATGTAAACCTAGAAAAATCATCAACTATGACAAGACAAAATCTCTTTCTCATTAGACTCATGATTTTAACTGGGCCAAACAAGTCCATGTGCAACAATTGAAGACATGACTTGTTTTGGACTCATCAATGGATTTGTAAGAGCTTTTATGTTGTTTTCCTTTTAAACAGGAAACACAATGCTCATCACATTTGAACTCCTTTGATGGAAGGCCTCTCACAAGGCTTTGTTTAGAGAGTGAGTTGATAGTTTGAAGGTTGGTGTGACCCAGTCTCCTATGCCACAATTCTGTCTCTTTAGTTGAGGCAGCAGAAAACAGACAGACATTTGCCATAGGATTATCCTTCAACATATCAACTACATACACATTGCCACTCCTGTGTGCAATAAGTTGTGCTTTGCTCTCAGCTATGATGGTGTCAATCTTTTTAACCACTTCTGGCCCAATAATCCTACAAGTTTTCTTAGTGAAGAATGACCCAGAGCCTTTGTCACTCATTTGTGAGACACTAAGAAGATTAAATTTAAGATTATCAATAAGATTGACATTTCAAACTTGAGTTTCCCAGCCTGAACAGTCCTGAACCCAACACCTTACCTTTAGAATCATTACCAAAAGATATATCACCCCCTCCATGAGCTAAGAAGTCCAGAAATAGGGCTCTACATCATGTCATGTGCCTGGAGCCTCCACTGTCTACATACCATAGACTATCTAAGCAAGTAGAAGCTCCCTGCACATCAGTAATGGATTAGTTTTGGTGAGTGTCCGAAGCCAAGTTGGCTTTGGATGAGTTCCCATACTTTTCAGCCTCAAGTTTAGGAGAATGATCAGTGGTTTGAACCAGTCTTTGAACCAAGTTCAACAACTGTTGCTGACCATTTGCCAGTGTTTGTATGTCAACACTTGGTGCAACAGATGTTTGACCATTTCCTGTCAGATGATAGTAACCATAAGGATTCCTGTTCACTCTTGGTTTTGAAGGCCTCTTGGGCTCTTCATAAACATGTGACAGACTATGACAATGTGGTTGTCCATGTCCTCTTGGATACTTGTTTGAGGGTGGAGCATCTGTTACTTGGACATCCCTGGGAGCAGATGATTCAACACTTTTGGTAACAGATGTTTGGGCTGGTACAAAAGTCTATTTCTGCTTTCCTTTTGGAGTACTAACCACTTGACTTGCTTGAGTTTTAGCATTATACTCTTGTATTTTGACATCAAAATTTTGAGATAAAGACACTCTTTGGTTTTGTGATTCTTTTTACCACATATTGAACATGTAGTTTTAGAATCACACACACTTGTTCCTTTGTTGATATCATATGCTTTTAGAAGAAAACAGTTTTTAGTGACATGGTTCTTCTTTTCATAGAAATCACAGAACAAGTGTACACCCTTTTCTTTCTTCTTCCCTTTTTCAACCTTCTTTTCAATAGATGTTTGAGCATCTGTTGGAAGATCTTTTAAGGGAATGATTTTTTGCCTGTGGTGCCTTCTTACTAGCAGGGGTTTCAAAATCAACTGGTTTGATGATTTCAAGAACAACACACTCATCTGACCAAGTTGGTTTAAACTCATATTTTTCAAGTTCAGTAAATGATGAGGAACCCTAAAGTTTTTCAAGAACAATTTTCTAACCATTAGGTTTAGTGATTTTAATTTCTTGACCCTCTAAATTATTTGGAACAACCTCAACCAACTTTGGTTCCCCTTTGTCAGTGTTTTGAAAAGCTTGAACATTGTTTTCACAACTAATGTCCAATTTCACATGACATTTGGTCTGTTTGTTGAGTAGCATCTCAAAACCTTTACATGATTCCACCCATTTTTCACACTCAACTTGGGTGGAATCAAGCTCCTTTTTACAACTCTGATATTTTGTTATCATAGTTTGGAGCTGGTCTTTGGTTATACTTGCTTCATGTTTTAAACTGCTGATTTCAGATTCTTTTTTAGTCAATTTTGATTTTAACTTTTTTGAAAGTTTTTCAAATTGAACTTCATCATCTAAAATTTTCTTTCTAAGGTTTTCATTCACCTCTTAAATGTTTACAAATGCTATAACACATTTGTTTGAACACAAATCATTTAAGATTTGAGAAGATACCTTAGCAGCAGCCATCAATGCACAATCACACTTGCACTTAGAATCATTACCACCCTATGGATCTGAGAGATTCACAACCTCTTCTTCAGACTTTTCATCTGGAACTACTGCATCAATAACATCATTAGTCACATTTTCAGACTCAGACACCACATCCTCAGATTCAACTTCTTCTACTATTGTGTCCAAAGCCATGAAACAAAAATTTTCTGGTTCATTTTCAGCTTTGGCAACAAGAGCAAAATTCTCATCTGTTAACTCATATGGTAAACTGCTCCAATCAACAAAGCCTTGTGTGAAAAAGCTCTGTTGACTAGTCTCTGTAGGGGCAGAGGGTGCAGTAGTAGTTATTGGCATTTGTGCCTGGGCAACAGGGGTTTAAACATAGTGAATTTGAGGAACACTGGTTTGAACATAATGGACAGGAATAGTGGACGAAGACTGTGCAAAGTGAGCAGTATTTTGCACATGTGGTCCAGGGGTATTATGGGAAACTTGATAAGTGTTTGTCTGTGGCCTTTGATTTGGATAGGTAATCATAGGTGTCCTACTTTCCCTAGAAAAATGACCAAGTCTATGACATTTATAACACTTAATCTTAGATTTATCCAACCCCACCTTTGACCTGCTATTTAAACCTGGAAATCTTCTGCCAGTTTTCTTGTAGAATTTGTTAGTTCTAACATTGAGCAGAGCCAGTTGGTGCATTATGTCCATTTCCTCCAAGTCATCAAGGTCAAAATATTGAAGGTCATTATACTCAAAGGATATGTTATCAGATGCCTGGATATCACCACCACTTGCTGCAAAAGCATAGTTGGGTGAATAAGAATCAGAGTTAAAACTAGAGTTAAAACCTGAAGTTATGTCAATGAAATGATCATAACTCTGATCCTTATTATTACCAGGTACCTCATCCTGACCTAAAAGTGTTGTATTACCAAATACATAATCATCAGACACTTTTCCAAAGTCCTGAAGCTTCTTTTTCTGGTTAAGCTCTCTCTCATAGGTCTGCTTACCATGAAGCTGGGTCAGAGATAAGTCCTTATAACCAATTGAGTTTCTCATAACAATCGCAATAGTGTCCCATTTGTCTGGTAATGATCTCAAAAACCTATGGTTCAATGTTGAATTAGGATAAGTTAGACCCACCAGTCTTAATTCACTAATTAGACAGTTAAACCTCTCAAATTGTTGGGTTAATGACTCTCCCTTCACATGACTGAATGTTTCATATTGTTGGTTAAGTATTTCACGGTTGTTTTCAATAACCTCCTCAGTCCCACCAAATTATTCTTTCAAAGCATCCCACAACTCCTTTGCACTGTTATAGTGTAACAGCCCAGCATAGATATCATTTGGTAGAGCCATGGCCACAATACTGAAGGCCTTAGCATCTAACTCAATTTTCTGAAAATCTTTCTCGGGTAGTTTTCTAATTTCTTTGGCTCTTGAATCTTGGGATCTTCAGTACTCGGCACCATCGGAACATGTGGTCAGAAGATAACCGACTTCCAACACCCAGTGTTCTGTTGAGCTAGAACATGGCTCATCCAACGTTGCCATATAATGTATTCAGATCTGACAAGCATTGGTGGCTTGTTGTTCGTGCTAGTGTTATGTGGATCGTGATTGATTGAAGCCATTCTCTGATTTTTTTGTAAAACAAAGTGTGTTTAAAAAACTTTTAACGTAAATAAACTTTTACTCTATTTTCAATCTGACAAACAAACGATATCAATAATTGTGAGCTGATCTGTTTATATTAAATTGATTGATTAAATCGAATTTAATTGACCAAGCTCTAATACCAATTGTTAGGATCTGAGTTTGATTTGTTTTGATAGTTTATAAATGAAATACGAATGAAGATAAACAAATATGGAAAATGCAGCGGAAATAATAAACTGTAAATCAAAATAAACAGGATAATTGTTTTAAAATCAAACTTCTCATTCGTCAACACAGATTGGAATGATTACACAATTACTCCCCCTCAGACTGATCACTCACAGATGTTTGTGTAAGAGAATGTTTGGAGTGATGAATAGAACAATACAGGCATTGTTCTATTTATAGACAAACTAACCCTCTGATAACCTATAGCTGACATCACCTAGACGTCGACATCTAACAGATATATAACAATATAAAACAACTGATGAATACAGACACTATTACATAGATAAACTCTAATGACTAAACAGCTGATGGGTAAAACTCTGACGTCTTGTATCCACTGTTGGAGCCTAAGTGTTGTTGGCTTCAACAGTCTTTGTCTTCAACGGTCTTTAGCTCAACAGTTGTTTCTTCAACAGTTCTTTGTGATTAGCACTTGTACATCAGCAGTTGTTAGAAGTCAACAGTCTTTTTTTGGGGGGGGGGGGATCAACATGTAAACACTGATTTATTATGGATCATATATATATAGTATGTTTTGGCTTTTCAGATCATCTGTTCTTCTCCAAGTCAGCAGACCCAACACGATCTGTTGGTTCGGAAGGTGATGTTCTAGTTCAGATCTGACTGAGTGCTCGGGTCAGGTTCGAGTCTTGAGTCGGGTTCGGGTCTCGGGTGCATGGTTTAGAAGATGGTTCAGTTTTGGAGATCGGGGCTCGGTTAGAAGTTGCTTTCGAGTCAGATCTGGTCAACGATGGAGATGCATGCGTATATAATACGGTATAATATTTCGATTTGTTATTATTATCATATATATAAGTGTGTATATAGATTATAGATACAAAATGGTTGTGACTCGCGAAACGGACCAACGATATTATTTAATAAATGATATTCGCATATTATTGCATGATTTGATAATATTGTATATTGGACTAAACCGTTGGACTATATTATATATATATATATATATATATATATATATATATATATATATATATATATATTGTTATAAGTATGTATATAAGTATAGTTTACATAAAGTGTCAAAAGGTGTAAAGTCTCGTCCATTGGAAACACGGATAAATATATTGAAAGATATGTGTTTGTAAATTGATTTTGGAAAAATTGTAGACGACTTCTGTTGTCTGGATTGTATAAAAACAGAGGAAACTCTGCCGAATTTTTATAAAATCCATAGCACAATGAGTGCAACATTGATTGGCATTTTTTATAACTTTCCAAGTATAGACATATATAATTTATACAAAATATCACGACGTTTCAACAAAAGTATTTATAATAAGTACAAGTGAATTCTGAATAAGTTTTTGAAACACACACACACACACATATATAGTTTTGCCAAACATCATGTATAACGAGTTTTCAAAAGGTTTTCGTAACTAAATAATGTTTGTTGTACGGATTCAAGAATTGTATTTTACAAAGTATATTTTCCTAGAAATAAATGAACAAAACAATTATATTTATCCGATTTACAAGGTGAGTTATGACTCTAGATGGGCTATATGTTTCGTAGCAATAGTCCAACGTAGGTTACACACGAATGGTAACAAGTGTGCAACTTGGGTACTATATCGTATGTTAACACATAAATTAAGATAACTCGTGATCGGTTCGTTGAGTTACAACACTTTCTAGTCTCGGATTCGTATACACGAGTCTAGATAGCTGGATAATAGGCTAGGCTTTTTGTGTTAGACTTTAAGGTGTCCTTTATTGGTAACTAGGACACAAAGAAATGTTTAAAGATTCGAGCTTTGATAACCAGCTAAGCAAGGATATCGAGGTGAGTTCATAACCCCACTTTTTACTATTTTGCAACTGTTTTCGGGCGGGGGGGGGGGGGGAGACATATAAACAGCTCGGGTTTGAACCCGTCAACACTAGAACCGTTCAACACCCGAAGACGAAGACGAGAGGTTATGTTAATACTTTGGGTGTTTGCCGGAGAAGGAGGGTGGTCGCCGGAGAAGGAGGATGGTCACCGGAGGTGGTCGCTGGAGAACGAGGGTGGTCGGGGGAAGATGGGTTTGTTTAAAAAGTTTAACTAATGGCAGAAATGGTCCTTGATATTTTAAAAATTACATATTTAGCTAGAAAACTAACTGTGTCTGTTACAAACTAACCCCGGTTAGTTTTGGTCCAATGGAATAAAAACATTGACAAGTTGAGACTGTTATCTTACAAGTTTCAAATTAGGATTATTCTCTTCCAAACCCCCAAAGTTTGGATTATTTAATTCCATTTCCCCTAAATTTTTTTGTTACCAACTCAACTATCTATAGAAAATATTTCTCCTTTATAGAATTTATTATAGATTCGTGGCTAGAATTTTGACATGTGTATATAGAATTCAAAAGAATTTATTGATCATTATATATAATTCAATTAAGATATTGTATGAAAGTATGATTTTTTCAATTCTTCTTTCAAAATTGAAGGGTTTTTGATTGAGTGAAAAAAAAAAAAAAAAAAAAAATTGTCTACCTTACTTTCTTCATTTTACCTTATATCAATAACCCAATCATTAATGCAATTATCTGGAGAAAAAATGTCTATTATGTTTAATATCTTTAGTTTAATCTAGAAAGAATGAAAAAAATATTGTTAACTGAACGACGAAATAACCTAGTTTTCTAATATATCAGGACTCAAAATATATACACATATTAATTATTCACATGTGTATGCATAAAATAATAGGAAGTGATCATGATTATGCACATCGAGTGGGTTACAGCCAAAAGCTACAAGTGGATTATTTATTCAACTGAAAAAAAAATTACTAAGATGAGCAATATAAGTATCAAGATCATCAAGTGGGCTAAGGAGTCTAATTTTTATTCCCTTTCCTTTACCTCTTATAAAGGTAGGGTTCTTGTCAGATCTTTTTCAAAGTGGAAACAAGAGAAATGAAATTATGAAAACAATATTTTTAGAGAAAACATGTCATGGTAAAGTAATCACACTCACCTTTAAAAATTGGAGTTCAAGTTTAGAAAAATAATATAAAAACAAGCATACATCTTTCAAGTGTTGTAGTGCACAACTATGCATATTCGTGTATGTAATTGGAGACTCTTGAATGAAGTGGTTGTGACTTTCAGTTGAAGCAAGTGAAACATTTTCAACTTCTCCATATTCTTACATTACTTGTGATCATATCTATTCTAGCTCTTCTTACAACTTCATACACACACAAATTAAACACACACATAAATGTACATACTAAAGTAACTTTAATATTGCAATAAATAAAAAATGAAAAAGACTTGAAGTCTTGATATATGTATGTATGCATGCAAGACACTACAATGTATACAACAGATTAATAAAAAATTAAAAAGGTTGAACCAGAAACAACAATACAAATTTAAATCAAGAAATTCAACCAAATTAATACGAATGTACATCATACATGATTGTTTGTACCCCATCAACCAGCGATACACAACAATTGGTCACTCTTCTTAAAAATCTACTTTTCTTGATCATCTTCAGTCTCGATCCTAACGTACTTCAAATAATTCAATCTTCTGATCAAGTGTCAATCTTGTCTCAAGACTCTCTTAATTAATTGAAGATCAAGATTCGATTAATCAAGACAATTATATCGCTAAACATAAAGTATATATGTTTGTAAGGTCCTATCAAGTTAGTTTCTCAATACCACCCACCATCAATAATCATTCAAAACAGTTGTTGAAAAAATAAAATAAAATAAACCCCCCAAGATTGTTGCTTGAACACAGTAAATATAGATATATACACACACCCACATATATGTGTGTATTAATATATAAACTGTTTACCATGAACCTCCTCCTAACATTCCACTCCAAAAGCCATTGGCATCTCCAACATTTTGGTCTCTATTTTGTTCAACATTTCGATGTCCATCATGAGATGTAGTTATTGTGCTTGTTTTGAGATCTTCAAATGGGAACAAAAGCCTCCCACTTGAACTCTCATGGATGCTACTTCCATACGTACCATTTCTTTCCATTCCATCCAAGGAAAAATTAAGTGATGAAATCCTGAATTCCGGCTGTTAGACATAATTCTTATTTCCCTCAATTATCCTAAGTATATATACATATATAGTGTGACATATTAGTTATCCTAAGTTGAATAGTCATGTTGGTTATTAACTAACCATTGTGTTGGTTAGAGTCATAGGGGACACACCCCTTCATTTGTATAAATACCAAACACATTGTAACATTTCATTTATGTATTGATTCTCAAGTTTATCTTATTCTCTCTCAAACCCAAACCCTCTCACATCGATCCTGAAACCTTCATTTGGCATCAGAGCGGTTATTCAGAAATTGTTCTATCCGATCATATAAGAATTCAGCGACGAAGAAAAAGTTGATCAATACTCTGTTTTATTCGAAGAAGGAAAACAGAAGGCATCGACGTTTAAAGATCATTGGAACAATTATTTAAAGCCATCAAGGATTCGTAGAAGATCAATACATCAAACCCTGTAACCGTTCAACGAAGAAGACGACCGGAAAACGAATTCCGGCCAAACCAGAAAATTCCGGCGAGATACCGGTTACACAGTAACGTCGTTTCAATCGCGAAAAACGGTTATATTATCCCTGCCTTTCGTTTATTATCATTGTCGAATACGTAAATCTTAATCAAACAAAAAAAAAATCAAGTTTTTCTTTTGATACTCTGTTTCTGTTCGTAAGTTTTTTTTCCCGCCAAATTTTTTTTTTCTGATCAAAACCAGTTTTTTTTCGGACATCAGTGTATGTTCTGAACGTGTATACATACAAAAACACAGAATCGTTTTTTCAAAACACATCAAGTGTCAAGATTATTATCGGGTTTAAAAACAAAACCGGGTTTCTTATTTTTCAAAAAATCTTCGTATTCGATCGTATTTTTGGATTAGTATCCAAAACAATTGTGTTTGTGGAACATAGAAGTGTTAGTTCCATTGTTTGTTGATCAAGAAAGATCAAAACAGAAAATTTTTTTTTTGGGGCAGAAGGTTTCGAAGAAACAAACAAGAAGAAGTTGACTTTTCAAAGTCAAACAGAAATAATAATATTTTATTTGAGGGTATTTTATTGTGAAGGGTATTATATCAGTGTTTGTTTGTTGGAATTTATCACTGATTAAACAAAAAAAGAAAAGAAAAGGATTGAAGCATAGTAGAAAAACAAGTGATTTGTTTTTAGAAGGGTGTTTAGGATTGACAAAGGGTGTTGTTAAAGGACACTAATCAATCATCGTTGGAGGATTATCAAGTCATAGGATTGACTTTAGATTTTTTTTGGAACATTAGTGGTATAAAGAAATATTATAGCAAGGATCTTGATATTTTGTTGTGGGCCCGACAAAACATCAAACTTTGTTAAACAAGAATATTTTCTTCAGACATATCATAGTCGTGTTTGACAAAGCTAGTCAAACAAAGTTCCATAGAAGCGTGGGATAGTCCATACTAGATTTGGACAATAGGGAAGAAGAAGAACAAAAGTCCGCAGAAGCAGACGCCCGTTAAACCCACAATGTCGAAAGAGACAGCGTCAAAGGAGACAGTCACGAAGGAGACTCTCACTTTCAACCTCCAGACACCAATGTTGACATCTACAAATTACACGATTTGGGCTGTTCGTGTTAAAGCAATATTAAGTGCAAATGGTCTTTGGGAAGTAGTGGAACCCGAAGAAGGCACGTCGACGGTAGATGTAAAGAAGGATAGGACAGCGATTGCCTATCTCTTTCAGGCAATTCCAGAGGATATGGTGATGCAGGTGGCGTCACATCCTACAGCGAGAGAAATCTGGGAAGCATTAAAGTTAAGATTTATTGGAATTGACCGAGTCCAGAAAGCAAGACTTCAATCATTACGCACAGAATTCGAGATGATAACAATGAGAGAGACAGAAACCATAGACCAGTTTGCTGGTAGGTTAAGTGCGATTAGTACAAAGTCAAAAACCCTAGGAACGACTATTGAAGAGTCGATGTTGGTACGAAAATTGCTGGACTCCGTACCAGAGAGGTTCCTACAGATTATTGCATCCATAGAGCAATATTCAGATATAGATACCATGACGTTAGATGAAGCGCTTGGTAGACTTAAAGCTTATGAGGAACGCCTTAAGTCAAGAGATGAGAAGAAATTTGGACCATCAGGTCAAGAGAAGCTGTTATTTACAAGGCAAGATAGAAGGCCTTTCAGCAACAACAATAGGAACTACAATCAGAATCGAGGTAGACAGAACTTTAGAAAGTTCAATAGAGGTCAAAGAAATGAGAGAAAGAACTTTGACAGAAATGGCCATCAAGATCAGAGAAGTGATCGAAATCCCACTAAGAATCGTCATGACGACAGTAGTTACAAGCCCAAGAGAGATGGCAGCAGTGTAAGATGCTACAACTGCAATGAATTAGGACACATAGCTCCCAGATGTCCTAAACCTCGAAGTAAGCAAGAAGAATCTCACCTAGTAATGGAAGAAGAGGATCCCACATTACTTATGGCAGTTGGTGAAGAAAGTAGTGTAGTTCTAGAAGAGAAGAAAGTCATACCAGAACGTTATCATAGTGAAGATAATGGAAATGAGATATGGTATTTGGACAATGGAGCAAGCAATCATATGACAGGAAGACGCTCCTATTTCACAGAGTTAGATGAAAAGATAGCAGGAAGTGTAAAGTTTGGAGATGGATCATGTGTCAACATCAAAGGTAAAGGCTCAATTTTATTGGAATGCAACAATGGAGAACAAAGACTAGTTACAGAAGTCTACTACATTCCAACACTCCAAAGCAACATCCTAAGTCTCGGGCAAGTTACAGAAAATGGATGTAAAGTGATTATGGAGAACGATTATCTATGGATTTATGACGCCTACAGCAACCTATTGATGAAAGTCCCAAGAGCTAAGAATAGACTCTATAAAGTAAGGCTCAGAATAACAAGTCCGATTTGTTTACAAGCCAGAATAGTATCACCTGCATGGTTATGGCATGCACGTATGGGACATGTGAATTTTGATTCACTAAGACAGTTAAGCGTTAAAGGAATGGCACGTGGAATACCAAAGATTAAGCACCCATCTCAAGTATGTGATGCATGTATTACGGGAAAACAAAGCAGACTTCCGTTTCCCTCTCAAGCAAGTTTTAGAGCTACGAGACCTCTAGAACTCGTACATGCAGATTTATGTGGACCGATTACACCCACATCATTAGCAGGCAACAACTATTTTTTCCTGATAGTTGACGATTATTCAAGATACATGTGGATCTACATGCTCAAGTCAAAAGATCAAGTTTATGAGAATTTCAAGAAATTCCTAAGTGAAGCTCAGACAGAGACGAGTCAAAAGCTCAAGAAATTAAGAACGGATCGTGGAGGAGAATTTACTTCTAAAGCACTTACCACGTATTGTGAGGATAGAGGAATCCTCAGACAGCTTACAGCACCTTACACACCTCAGCAAAATGGTGTAGTAGAAAGGAAAAACCGTTCAGTAATGAGTATGACAAGAAGCATGTTAAAGGCTATGAACGTACCACAGAACTTATGGGCAGAAGCAACAAGACAGGCGATTTACATACTAAATCGGTTACCTACTAAAGCAGTACAGGGAATGACACCCTACGAAGCAGTGAATGGAAAGGCACCCAATATCAAGCACATTAGAGTATTTGGATGCATAGCATATGCAAAGGTAACGACGCCCTATTTGAAGAAGTTAGAAGACAGAAGCAAGAAAATGGTACATCTAGGAAACGAAAATGGTTCCAAAGCCTACAGATTATATGATCCCATAGAAGAGAAGATACATATCAGTAGAGATGTCCAATTCATAGAGAATGAACCATGGAATTGGGACAACTACTTGAAAGAAGGAAGTGAAGATGAACCATCTTGGACAAGATTTGAGATACATGGAGACTTAGAGAATGAAGCTGTACAAGAAGAGAATGACGACGACAGTGAAGATCAAGAAAGTGATAAAGATTTCTTCAGCAGTCCAATTACAGCTACAAGAACTCCAATAACGGTACAAGAGACACCGACAAGTGATCCAGCAGTTGAGACAAGTACTCAAGAGTTAGAAGACTCACCAGGCTCTTTAAATAGACCAGTTCGAGCCCTTAGATCACTTAGTGACATCTATGCAGCCACACAACCTCTTAGACCAGAAGATTATGAACATCTTTATCTAGCATATGATGAAGAACCTGCAAACTATAAAGAAGCAGCAGATTACCCACAGTGGATAGAAGCAATGGAAAGCGAGTTAGATTCCATAGAGAAGAACGACACTTGGACACTGACTACGCTCCCCTCAAGTCAGAAACCAATAGGTCTAAAATGGGTATTCAAGGTCAAGAGAGACGCAAGTGGACAGATCACCAAGCATAAGGCCAGATTAGTAGCAAAAGGGTATGTACAACAAGAAGGTATAGACTACAATGAAGTATTTGCACCCGTTGCAAGAATGGAAACAATCAGGCTACTACTAGCATTGGCAGCACAGAAAGGATGGGAAGTACATCATTTGGATGTAAAATCAGCATTCCTACATGGTGAATTAAAGGAAGATGTCTACGTATCACAACCAGATGGATTCATAAAGAAAGGAAAAGAGAACCTAGTCTACAAGCTAAAGAAGGCTCTATATGGTTTGAAGCAAGCACCAAGAGCATGGAACATAAGGCTGAACAACATCCTAAAAGAGATAGGATTTATCAGATGTCCACAAGAACAAGCAGTTTACAAGAGAACTTCAAGACAATCAACAATCATCATAGGAGTTTATGTCGATGACATAATAGTGACAGGAAGTTCAATGAAGGACATATCAAGCTTCAAGAAGGAAATGCAAGGCAAGTTTGAGATGAGTGATTTAGGACCACTCACATACTATCTAGGAATAGAAGTACGCCAAGCACAAGGAAGGATACAGTTGAAGCAATCAGCCTACGCAAAGAAAGTTATCAAGGAAGCCAGACTAGAAGACTGCAATCCAACAAAGACAGCAATGGAACCAGGTCTGAAGCTCGATAAAGAAGACGAGAGTGAACCAGTCAATGAGACAGAATACAGAAAGCTAATTGGAAGCTTAAGGTACCTTACACATACCAGACCAGATATCACCTACGCAGTTGGATACGTGAGCAGATTCATGGAGAAACCAAAGACGACTCACATGAAGGCAGTTAAACATTTGATAAGATATATCAAAGGCACATTGAATTATGGAATTCAATACAGCAAAGGCAAAGAAGCAGAAATCATTGGTTACAGCGACAGCAGTTATGGAGACCAAGAAGATGGAAAAGGAACAACAGGAACAATATTCTACTACAAAGATTCACCTATCACATGGACAAGTCAGAAGCAAAGCACGGTAGCTTTATCATCATGTGAATCAGAGTTTATGGCAGCAACATCAGCAGCATGTCAAGCAATATGGCTACAAGGAGTACTAAGCGAACTCACAGGTGAAAGACCAAAGAAGATAACTCTACGAGTAGATAACAAGTCAGCAATACAACTCATGAAGAATCCTGTGTTTCATGGAAGATCAAAACATATCAACACAAGGTATCATTTCATCAGAGAATGCATAGAGAACGAGCAGATACAAGTTGATCACATCAGTGGAGAGATGCAGAAAGCCGACATCCTCACCAAGGCATTACCAAGGATAAAGTTCATAGAGATGCGAAGTCTCATAGGAATTGAAGACCTTGGGGAAATCAAGAATTAGGGGGGAGAATGTTAGACATAATTCTTATTTCCCTCAATTATCCTAAGTATATATACATATATAGTGTGACATATTAGTTATCCTAAGTTGAATAGTCATGTTGGTTATTAACTAACCATTGTGTTGGTTAGAGTCATAGGGGACACACCCCTTCATTTGTATAAATACCAAACACATTGTAACATTTCATTTATGTATTGATTCTCAAGTTTATCTTATTCTCTCTCAAACCCAAACCCTCTCACATCGATCCTGAAACCTTCACCGGCAAGGCATCAACTGTCCAGAGGGTCCGGACTGAATTGGCATGAATGAATTCGTCATACCCCTTGTTGTATTCTTGATCCCATCAAAATTTGGTACTTGGATGAGCTCAGAAAATGTCTTGAAATCATTTGTTGATGGGAGTCCTAGGTTGAGATCTTGGGCATGCTCATGATGCATCATCCTAGGGTTTTGGGAAAGTATAACTTGTGTTGGTGCAGGAGGTACAACTAGATCAGGAAGTTTCTTTGACATTGAAGCATGAGATGAAATGGAAGTAAATGATCTCTTGTTCTTCCTTGAACCACCACCAACAGGAACATTTCTAAGGGATCCACCTTCTGTCCAATACCTTCTACAAGTCTTGCAAAAGTATCTTGGTTGTGAGAGGCTGTGGTTGTTGTAGTAACAAAACTTTGTGCTTGTAGAGTTGCATCTTGGACAGTTTACAGCCGATTCTTTTTGTGGTCTTGTCTTTCTTTCCAAAGATGAAGAATTTGTGGTGTTTTGTACCACTATTTCTTCCATAGGCTTCATTATCTCCTATATAAACAAAACACATAAAGATAAAGGTAAGAAATAATTTGCATAAAAGAAAGATAAAGACATAAAGATCCAAAAAAACTTTTAGATTTGCAAACAAATGAATAGAACAGGAAGACTGCTTTATACTTTTTCATTCCATAAAAACCGCTCTTCAAGATAACTAATTAACTTGATTTCTTCCCTACCCTTTATATATAGCACACATACTTAATACTTTGAAGAAAAATAATAAAATGATTGTAAAGAAGAATTAGAGTTGAAGATCCAACTAATTATGTGTGATCATAATCGATGATATAAACAAGTAGAAACTAGAAGCAAAGTTCTATATTGGTTTGATCTAGATACCATGAGTTTCTTGAAAATAAAGATTCTACTATAACAAATTTACATATCCATAACTGTAGGTTGTTTGTGTTTTGTTTTTTTTTCGTAGATGATAGTGAAGATGATGAAAAAGATTAAAGATCAAGCTATCATGCACCTGTGGCCAGTGAGCCGTATCCATGGCTGAGAGAGAGAGAGAGAGAGAGAGAGAGAGAGAAGACTTTCCACTGGTGTTTTAAAAAAAAAAGCACAAAAAGGAATGTTTTGTGTGGTTTGTGTGGACGTTCTATGCTTTAATGTGAATGTGTATGTCTGGTTGGTCTTTGGAGAGAGAGCTTTGCTTAGAATAGTACCCAGCCCTCACGTTTGTGGTGGAGTTAGAGTTTAGGGTTGAGTAATTCACGGTTTGGAATCGTTAGAATTGAGAAATCGATACAGAACTGTTAGATTCGAACCGTATTTTTGTATTTAGGTTCCGGTTCTTAAATTTTGATGAAAACGGTTCCTGGTTCGGTTTAGAACCGCGGTTCTGTTTAAAGAACCGTTAGAACCGGTTTAGGTTAAAACTTTAAATGTTATATTTAAAACCCTATTAATTTAGTGGGCTTTTCCAAGTAGTTTTGTAGACCGATGATCCACATTTTCAATTTCCATGTTTAATCTTTATAAAGAATATTGTTCGAGCCAAGTTAATTATATAATATCCAATAAACTTATTGAGATAGGAGTTCCATTCGAAATATGTAATTTCTATAAAAACATATAGAGTAGAATAAAGGAATGAAAATAGCTTAAACTGATAATCAACGCTTACAAATTCATTTTTCGGCAAGAATCGTTTACACGAGAACCGTTTAACTCGGTTCTGAACCAAACCGGTAGGTTTTTATACGGTTCGGCTCGGTTCTTATATTTATCCCTAAACGGTTTCGGTTTGGTTCCAGTTCAGTCCGGTTCTGAACCGTTACACACCTCTAGTGGAGTTACATCAAGGTAAATAAGGAATACAGGTAACGCTGGTTTGATTTGAAAGGATAAGCACTAGGGAAATGGCAAAGGGTTACAGAAGAAATTAGGAAATTGCTAAGGGTGGGTTAGGGAGGAGAAACGAGAAAATTGCTATTTTTTTGTGACTAGTAGAAAGAACTTTCTATATTAGCCGGATGGCTAGATATTAGCCATTTTCACATAAAATCCACAAGTCAATTTTTAATTGGTTGGGAGGAGAAAATGATAACGGCTCCAGCTTAGTTATAAGGTTGTTTGGTGTGGAGTTGGGGAAGGGATCGGTGGGGTGAGGTGGCACCTTCCCCCTTCGGTAACAACCCCCCCCCCCCCTCCCGAGATTTTTTTTGTGACTTCGGTGGATTTTCCCCCACCTCACAAAGATTGTTGATTAGTTTAAAATTTGGAGTTTAATATATATTTTTTTAACTCAAACTTTATGTAGGATCGAATAACGCTTAATCCAACAATCACGGGGTTTATACTAGAGGTGCGGAATCCCTCTAATATGCTTTAACAACAGATACGATAATGAAACTAAGACAAACGAGTAATCACAACACACACACGGGTCAAAAGATTATCGATTAATCACTAAAAACAGAGCACGAGTGTTTACAGAGATCAAATCAGACCTTACAGACCTTGGGAGGGTGTTTGGAGAGTGTGTGAGGCAAGAACTGATGATTAGGGCAATGATTGGGCCTATTTATACCTCCCGTACACGTACAGGTCATTACAGGCGAGTAGGAGCTATCCACCATGTAAGAACTAGCGAATGAGCCCTATTCGCTTGAATTAATGGCGAGTGAAGCCTAATCGCCTATACCTATAGGCGATTATAAGCTAATCGCTAATACCCATATCCCTACTCGCCTGAGAAGCCCAAACACCCTAAAAACGCTTATAAACGTCTCCAAACACCCCGTGACACGTCCAATCAACATATATACTAGCCTAGGGACATCATGCACTTACAGACTCCCCTTGGACCAGGCTAGTATACGTACAAAAATTACTTAAGACAACGTTTATAGCAACAACTAGCAACTTTACAAACTCAAAATTGAAAACATACAAAGCAAACATAACATAAACAAACATGCAGCATCTTCAGTCTTCATCAAATTGACATTGTCTCGATCCTGGAAAGTCTTGACCAGTCGCATCCCGCATGAACTTTGTTGGCGTGACAGAAACGAATCACCCGTTGAAACTTCAATGCTTGATCGGCTTCGGCCTTCAGATGTTGTATTGGATATAAGAACAATGTCTCCACGTCTTTCTCCGAGCAGTTAATCAGCCACATTGGATCCCATATTCTAATCTTCCTGCACGGTTTTGGCGAGTTGCTCAAGACTATTACGGCTTCTGTGGTCTCTGCGTCATAGTGCCAGTAATACAACTTAGAAGCGAAGTCTTGCTCAATCGGAGCTAATGGAATCTTCGACGCGGTTTCGGGTGGTTTGATGATGTGCTTCCAAATGGGTTTCTTTGTGATGGGATGTATCTTGTTTGTCACAACAGATTTTGGGTACTGTGGTTGGAACTGGTCCCATCCTTCAACACTTTCTCTTCTCATAATGTTGTAGAACCCTTCAAACTCATAGCGTGACTCATGATACAATGGAAGGTGCAGTCTAACCAAATCGCGTATATGCCAGAAGGGCAGACTAAGGATTTTCGTGTATGGTTGAAAGTAGAGAAGACCATCCTGCCACTTTACTCCCAACATCTTAGCATGTTTAATGTAAGCCCAGCTGATCACGCTTCCTGACATCTTCACCAACTGTTTCTTGAACATAGAAGCCTGTACAGGTTCCTTTTTCTTCTCAGACTCGCCTCCAGATGGAAACCACTCAGGATACTTTTGTCTGATCTTGTCATGTCGTTCTTTCACCTTGTCTGGGACAGGTGTAGGATCAGACTTTAGCTTTTCTTCAGACTGGTTAAGCATCTCCTCAGAGATCTTAGGTATCCCGCTGCTCGACTCATCAACTACATACTCAGGTGTAGTGATATTGGTTCCATCTTCCATTTCCACCTCATGATTATCTGGATGCAGTTCTGGAGCGAAGTGGCTAGCACTGGAAGATTCTCCAGGTGCCAAGCCAAAGATCTTTTCCAAGTCCTCAGGTGTAACCTCAGGAGGTATTTCACCCTCTTCCAGATCATAATCAGAGGACACATGAGGAACACACAGGTTGCCATCATCATCATGTGCAAAGTAACTGTTTAGGGGCTCCACGTCTTCAACAAGAACTATCGCTTTCTTCTTTACTTTATCGCGAAGTTCTTGAATCTTGCTCATCATAGGAGCTGGCTCCCCCTGAGCAGAAGAACCTGCCTTGGGATCTTTGCCTCTGCGATCGTGACTTTTCTTCGTTCGTCCCGATGCAGACCCACCAGTTGATCCACCACCGCCTGTGGCTCCGGGATCACCACCATCACCCTTACCATCATTGTCATCATCGTCATCAGACTCATCATCATCCTCTTCATCATCATCGTCTTCTTCACTATCCTCATCATCACCACTAGCTCCAGCTTCCGAACCACCAGTAAGTCTAGGTTGAGTTCCAGTCAGCGCATTCAACCTAGCCCTTAGCCTTGTGTTTTGCTTCTTATACTTGGTGATTCGACGCTCGTTGTTCACATTTGCGAGCTGGAGATCACGATTAGACTGAATTAGCTGCTGTTGTGTTTCCATGATCTGCCTGTTCGACTCCAAGATTTGCTGATTAGATAAAGTAAGTGCGTCGACAGTGGTTCTCAGCTCAGTGTTAGCTGTGATAGTGTCTCCAATCAGTTCCAACATCGCCGTCTCATTTTCTTCTATGTTGGCGTTTTTGCTCTTCATCTCGGCCATTTCCCGTGCTTGGGCGGCCACTATTGCAGTAAGCTCGTTGATTTGGCGCTGGAGTTGTTCATTTGTTGTTGGAGTCGAAGATGAGGATTGGCTCGAAGGTCTAGCAGCTGTTGATCTTGCCGCTTCTTTCAACATTCTGATTCTATCACCTATCGGATTAGTGGCTAGTTGTGAACTTGTCGCTTCAACGGTAACTGAGACTGGCTCAGTGAAGATTACCGAGGAAGGCATTGACATAGTCACACTCGCAGGCATAGCTGCACTGAAGGAGAGTGGGACAGACGTTGTTGTATCAGTTGCTGCTGTTGTTGTTGCTGTTGTTGTAGTTGCTGTTGTCGCCGCTTGAGAGGATTGAGTCACTGGATCCCCAAAAGCTTCAGGAAGGGTAAACCGTCTTCTTCTTGAGGTTTTCTCAGCTTGAGGCTTAACAGACATCGTCTTCTTACCTCGTACCCTGTCCTTCTTGGCGGTTGTCTTTTGTCTCTTTGCAGGAGGCGAGGAGGCAAGTTCTGCATCAATATCTGCAACAAGATCACCACTACCTGGAGAGAAAGTGGGATCTCTTGCAAGGTCTCTCGCCTCAGCTGTGAGAGCTCTATCTTCTTCTAAAGAAAGTACATCGGCTGACTCATCTTCTGTGGCTTCAGAGTCATCATCTGCATCAGTTATGTCAACTGGTGCGTCGTCATCAATATGTGCCTTACCTCTATGAGACTGAGAGGTATCGGGTTCTTGTGCTGCTCCCGAATGTTCAGAGAATCCAATAACATTCGGATCAAACTCCTCATCATCACCTTCTGCAGTGTCAGAAATCCTGCCTGGGGCGTTTTCTCCCAACTCATCTGTGCTACGCCCTATGTTGTCCCCTTCTTTAAACACTAACCTGTGAACACGAAAGTCATCCTCCGAATCACTGTCTTCGTGTCTCCACCTGTTGCCTGGTGGAGACGCGTAGTCTACTCGCTTCATGTGCCCATATAGTCGTCTATTCGGAGGATATTCAGATTTTGGTCGCCCCTTGTAGATTCTCATCCTGTTCATTTCTACCTCAGAAATATCATCAGTCCCTATATATTCAGCCGGATGCTTCATCAAATCAGGTACTTGACTATCGATGATCAACTGTAGGAACCGGTGATAGACAATGAAGGTCTTCTTTGTTGGCGGTAATAATAGGATCTCCTTTAAGTGGTGCAGGATCATCTTGGAGAAGTTAAAAGGCTTGTTGAGTGTCAGAGCGACAATCGCAGAAGCCAATGTATCCCTTATCGCATCAAAAGTGCCTTTTCTCGGACCAAGGCACTTCAAAACCACATGAGTAAGATACTTAAACTCTGGCGGAAGTAATCCTTTCATCAGCATCGTCTGTGTGTCGACTCTTCCCAAATACTTCATCCTAAGAAAGCCGCCACGTATTAGAATAGCATCAAACACTATAGGATCAGCTTCAGAGTCTCCAAACTGTAGCACTTCTCGAATGATCTGTTCGGTGATAATAACTTCTTTTCCTTGAACCGAACTAGTAATCACGATCGGATCAGCCTTGGGATCAACCTTGGCGTTTCGATAGAACTCTAGCAGGATATCCTTGAAAGCAGCGTGCTGCTTGGATATCGCATAATGTATTCTTGATCGCTTTAGGAAGTCGATGACGCCTTGAAAAATTCTGCCTTTATCCGCAGTAATCGGTCCGAGAAAAGCACAAACGTTGTGCTTTGGCGATGTCTTCCAATTTTCCATCCTGTACACCAAAAACGCGTAATAAGAATCATACAATGATACTATATTCATAAACAAGCATAAACGGACAAAAACGGACAAGACTTTGACAAATTTTTGGTGTTCAGCTTGTATCAAGTGATTACAGGTTGTAATTGCATACAAGACATGCGAATAGGACTGTTTATACGCGATTAGACATGAGATAGACCATTATACTCGAGTACAGGTCTTAATACGCGAGAACAGAACCTAATACGCGAGTACAGGTCTTAATACGCGAGAACAGAACCTAATACGCGAGTACAGGTCTTCATACGCGATTACAGGTCTTTATACGCGAGTAGGGCTACACTCGCCTACTCTATACGCGATTATAAGTCTATTCGTGTATAGTATACGCGATTATCAGCAGAACCCATCCTATTCGCTACCTATTCATGCGAGTAGAGTTATACTCGCATGAACAGTGTTCTTGAACACCAAAATTGTCGAATTCTCGTGGCGTCTTGTTTCGAGTTCGGAATTGTCACAATGAAGACTATAACAACCCAACATCAAAAACCCTAACAATAATTATAACATCCAGGACTAAAACGGGTTTAATTGGACATTGTAAAAAACTAGGGTTCTTCAAGTTTGAAATTGGGGCTTTTGATTTCTTGATGTTATGGGTCAAAATGTTGGTTGAAAAACATTCTAAGGGTACCGATTAACAAACCCCCATCAAGAAATAACATCAATAAACACATATTAATGCCTAATGATCAAGAACAAGACACATAGGATTTCGCCAAAGGAAACGCAGATTTAACCCTCAAGAACACGATGTTACGATCTGAAGGATTTAGAACATGATACCTTGATGATGTGGAACAATAATCACTGATCAAAAGAGATACGGGCAAGGTGATTGATTGGAGACGGGGTTGGAGGGACGAGCACAGTATCAGTGGTGGTTTGAAAATAATGAGAGAAAAGTAACTAACTGTTTGTTTTTATACTCGCTTCTATTCGCATGCCCAAACAGACGAGTAGAGTCTACTCGTGTCAAGAAATCACCCAATAACTTCTACTCGCCCAAGCAGAAGGCACGAATAGAACTCCTAATCGTGTAATGTTGTTTCTTATGTATAATATAGGACAAAACCTCTATTCGCTTAAAGTATAAGCGATTGGCTTGTAATCGCTTCACACATCACACGATTACCTTCTAATTGCCTATTCATTCAAGCGATTAGGTACCTAAGTGAGTCCAACTTTCACAGAAATTACCAAAATGCCCCTGCAGCACCAATTCACGCATTTTTGACCCGTTAAGGTTCAAAACTTGCGTTTTTCACCTCGTTTAAACACTTAACACAGATGACGACTCATGACTTTGAAAAATTTTCATTTTCGGCCCTTGTATTTGATAAAACATACGGTTTTGACCCGGCAAAAACACAAGTTTCCAATTAGTTGTCCTATTTTATTTTCGGCGTTTTATTCTTGAAGAAGTAAGATTACAATGGATTAGGATTCCAACATCGGCAATCAAGAATGATTAACTAAGCTAAACTAAGCATAAATAAAATAAAACGGGAGATCAACTAACTGTACACTAACATATTTTTGCGAGTTTCAACGGTTAGGGAATCATATCAGTGTACGGACATTACTAGAACCCCTTATATTTTCAGTTTTCGCTTAAATTACCAAAAAGCATCCTACAACAACTGTCGATATTGTTGTCCACCTAAACTCAAAATCAAGTTTTATCGCTAGGCACTTTAGATACGTTTAAGGTAATATTAAGGCTGAGATACAAGGTGTTCCCGCCACGCGACACATTCCCGTATCAAGTCATGCACAAAGCTTCCTCGTAACCGGTGAGTAAGCTGTTGTCATCCGTATTTTACAAGGAATGGACTCAGTGGTGATCAGGTCTGCAGAAACGCTGCAACAGAGAGACCAGTGAGATCCAAACCAGGGTACAAGTCAAATACCGTATATTTGATTTTTCACGGTACGATGCTTTAGGTATATGATTTGATACCTTAGAGCGAATTCTCATTGAGAATAGGGTTTTGGCATATATGAATCTTTTTGCTCTTTTAGGATTCCCGGACGTCTCCTGATCAGAATTTATTCTATTTTTTTGTTTTTGTTTTTTTTTTTCAGGAAATGACATAGGGGTGTCTCAGTCGTAGGCTGCGACCCCAACGTACGACACGTGTGCCACTCCTATTTATTCTGAGAGACGTCCAGTTCACCCCGGATGAACCAACCTCTTAAAGACCATGAAACCTCGGATTTTGGCATGCTATCAAACGAGATTTCGGTACCAAGACCATATGCCAACGCACGTTGATCCACACATGATTCAGATGATTTATATTTATATCACCGTGCCGAACTTGGAAATGATTTTGAGCCTACCGACACATCATTGTAGAGGCTACCTATCAGTTCCAATATTTTTAAGATGATAAGGGTCCAGACAGTCCGACTGATTGGTTAATATCATCTTCCCATTTTCACCAAAGACACTCATTTTTGCATTTTTCAAATTTTTTTTAATTTTGGAATTTTCTCATTTTTTTTTTTTTTTGAATTTTTGCATTTTCTGAATGTTTTTGTATTTTTCTGAAATTTTCTCCCCCTAAAAATCTAAAAATTTGCGAAAAGACAATATTTTTGGATTTTTCTGATTTTTGAAAGAAAAATATTTACAAAAACGATTACCGATGAGGATCTAATCCTGCTTAACTTTAATGCCGTTTAAGATTAACAGGTACTCAAAACGAGGACCGTCAAAAGCTTTGGTGAATAAATCGGCACGTTGGTAGTCTGTGTGGATTTTTACCATATCGATAAGTTTCTTTTCATAGCAATCGCGTATGAAATGATACTTAACCAAGATATGTTTCGCCTTGGAATGGTTAACTGAGTCTTTAGCAAGAGCTATAGCGGACTCATTATCACAGTGAATGGGAGAATTAAGAAATTTCAAACCGTAGTCTCTCATTTGTTGCTGTATCCAAAGAACCTGGGAGCAGCAGCTCGATGCTGCTACATATTCCGACTCGCAGGTGGATAAGGCGACTGAGGCTTGCTTCTTGCACTGCCACGAGACTAGTCTTGGTCCCAAAAACTGGCATCCAGCCGATGTGGATTTTAAGTCTGTCTTGCATCCGCCATAGTCAGCATCACTAAATGCGATGAGGTCAAACTTATCGTCATTAGGGTACCAAAGACCTTTGGTCGGACAACCCTTTAGATAACGTAAGATCCTCTTCACAGCAACCAGGTGGGACTGTTTCGGCCTTGACTGGTATCTTGATAGTAAGCATGTCGCGAACATTATGTCAGGTCTTGATGCAGTGAGGTACATGAGTGAGCCTATCATAGCTCGATAGAGAAAAGGATCAACGGTTTGTCCTTTCTCATCAGGCCCAATCCCGTGATTGGTCTGAATCGGTGTGCCTACTGGAGTAGAGTCTTCCATCTGGAACCGGCTCAAGATGTCAGCAACGTATTTTGTCTGGTGGATGAAGATCCCCGACTCTTGTTGTTCTACTTGTAGACCGAGGAAGAATTGCATCTCCCCCATCGAGCTCATCTCAAATTTGTCCTGCATAAGCTTTTCGAATTCCCTGCACATGACATCATTAGTAGACCCGAAAATAATATCATCAACATAAACCTGTACCAGAAGACGATCACCACCCTTTTCCTTGGTGAATAAGGTGCAGTCCACGAGTCCGCGTTTGAACCCGTTGGATATCAGATAGTTGCTAAGCATTTGGTACCATTCACGCGGTGCCTGATGGAGTCCGTACAACGCTTTGTTCAATTTGTAGACTTTTTCGTGATGCAGCGGATCCTCAAACCCCAGTGGCTGAGCAACATACACCTCTTCCTTCACGACACCATACAGAAAAGCACTTTTCACGTCCATTTGATACACCTTAAACCGTTTGTACGAAGCGTAAGCTAAGAACATCCGGATAGCTTCAAGGCGCGCAACTGGAGCGTATACTTCGTTGTAATCTATTCCTTCGATTTGACGGAAGCCGAGGACAACTAATCGAGCCTTGTTTCTTATAATCACCCCGCGGTCATCCCGTTTACACTTGTAGACCCACTTTGTTCCAATCTTTTTCGAGCCTGGAGGTAAGTCAACTAAGTCCCACACTCCTAGCTTTTGGAACTGCTGAAGTTCGGCTTGCATTGCTTCAATCCATGGTTCTTCCCTTAGTGCCTCTTGCACAGTTCTTGGTTCAGTTTGAGAAACATATAAGGCGAAGGACCAATCGTTCTGATGACCTGCTTTTCTGATTTCCGAATAGAGTGCCAGAGTACCTGTATTGTCACTTGAACTAGCATTTCTGAGCTGACTGCGCGTCATGACTCTGCTAGTCGGATTACCAATCACATTTTGCATCGGATGAGTGTCGTGAATCCGAGATTCCGGATGTGCCGGCACTGGATCATCCGAATGCAAATTTAGGTTCTCCAAACCTTGAGATATATTTGTCTCAGCTGCGCTTGAACTAGAGGGAGCAGCGGGTTGCATATTAAAACCGGAGAGATCAATCCGAAGACCTATCCCTGGAGCTGCTGAAGAAGAAGGACCAGCTTGATTGTTTCCTGTCGGATTAACTGGAGCTGTAGTGGTAGATTCACCATTTCCAGCTTGTTCCTCAG
This sequence comes from Ambrosia x helenae, assembly GCA_030844895.1. Taxonomy (NCBI): domain Eukaryota; kingdom Viridiplantae; phylum Streptophyta; class Magnoliopsida; order Asterales; family Asteraceae; genus Ambrosia; species Ambrosia x helenae. The sequence goes on from CM061230.1 coordinate 111,728,963, forward strand.
TGAGAGTTTCATGAGACTCTGCAAAATCGTCGTCGGAAGATGAAGATTCGAGAACCTCTGCTGACGCTTCCTGAAAAACTTCCTCAACTTCTGCTGCTGCGGTTTTATCGGGGGGACCCGTGGATGCAGAGGCATCAGATGGAGCAGGCGCAGGTGCATTAACCACGATCGGACGCATTAGCGGAGAGCTAGCTGCGTTTTCACATTCGTAATACATTTGCGCTACAGCATCATCCACCAAATTCTCCACGTTGAAGGAATCAAATAGACTCTTATAGTCGAACAACCAATCAGGTCCAACACCAGGTGCATTGGCAGTATAACGCTGAACATCGACATTAAGCCAATCCTCAACGTTGTTGGTTCTTTTGTTGTACACTCTTTTGTTGGGAGTGCTGTAACCAACAAAGAAACCTTCTTCTGCCTTTGCACCAAACTTCCCATCGGGATGTATCATGGTGCATGGAGCTCCGAAAGGTTCCAGAAACTCTAAGTTCGGTTTCCTTCGGTTTAGAAGCTCGTAAGAGGTTTTTCCAAGCTTCTTTACCGTTAGAACCCTATTCAGAGTATAACACGCGCAGTGAACTGCCTCGTTCCAGAAGATCACAGGCAAGTTCGAGTCTGCGAGCATAGTTCTGGCTGCCTCAATAAGAGTCCGATTCTTTCTTTCTGCAACCCCGTTTTGCTGAGGAGTGTATGGCGCTGTGAATTCATGATGAATACCCTTTTCTGCACATAACGCCTCCATAGCGTGATTCTTGAACTCTGTTCCGTTATCGCTTCTGATCCTACGGATCTTTAGCTGATATATATTTTCCAATTTAGTAAACAGATTCTTCAAGTAATCAAAAGTTTCACTCTTGTGCTTCATGCACACAACCCAAGAAAACCTAGAATAATCATCCGTAACCACTAAGCAGTATGAGTCACCGTTCTTGCTCTTTCGATTGACTGGGCCAAACAGGTCCATGTGCAGTCGTTCGAGTGGTAGACTAACTGAGTTTGTCTTCTTAGGCTTGTGAGACTTTCTTTTCTGCTTCCCTTTCTTACATGAGACACAGACATCGTTTAAATGAAAATTCTTAACAGAAACACCTTCCACTAGTTGGTTCTGGACCAGATGGTTCATTTTCCTCAAGTGGATGTGCCCCATTCGTCTGTGCCACATTATCGATTCCTTCTCTGTCGCCTTTGACAGAAAACAAGTGACCTGACCTTTTGCAGTCATTGCTCGGCTCATATCCAGGACGTATAAGTTGTTGACCCTGGGAGCTGAGATCATGACCCACTCTTTCGGTATTTTGAATCCAGGCTTCAGAATGAAACATGCGTTGTCATCAAAGAATACAGTGAACTTCTTGTCACATATCTGTGAAACACTCAGCAAGTTGTGGTCTATCTGTTTAACAAAGCTTATCTTTTCAAAGCTTACTATGCCGTTGCTCATACTTCCTTCCTTTGTTATATAACCCCCTTTATTACCAGCAAAGGCGACATACCCCCCATTGATATTCTTTATGTCAAAAAGCAGGGATAAATCGCCTGTCATGTGCCCCGAAGCTCCACTATCAACAATCCAAAGGCTGCTGATAAGGCCCTGTGGAACTCCCTGCACAAACATTCAAAGTTCAGTGGTTAAGGGGGACCCAAGCCTTCACGGTCTTGGGTCTACCAACTTCATCTAACATCGGAAAGTCAACCCATCTCCCATTTGGTGTTGGAGTTGTTTCCGATGGTACCGCAGTGCCTTTTCCAGCAGATGATTCTCCTTCTTTGGTTGGTGACTTGGGTCTCCAAATCTGTTCAGGTTTCTTTGGCTTGGGCTTCTTCTTTGCCTGTGGGCTAGAAGGTCCAGCCTTGGATTCCTTTGGAGGAACAGATTTTGGATCCACTTCAGAATTAACTGTGCGTGGAGCAGCTTTGGGGTTGCCCTGCGGTTTAGCTGCAGCCTTTGCTGGTGGCTTAGGCGCTGCTTCAACCTTTGGAGGAACAGTGCTCCCCCTCAGCTGTGGACCCCTGCCATCAACTGGCTTTTGGTTCATAGCAATCTTGTTGCGGTTATCATAAACGACCTGCTTTCCCTTTTGTTTCTCTGAGAGTTTAGGGGAAACAGGTTTCTTGGATTTGCTAGAACTGGGAGGATCATCCACTTTGATCCTTTCTCGTCTCAATTCAGGGCACGCAGCAACTAAATGCCCACGTTCCCCGCACTTGTGACAGGATCTATATTCTTCAAACTTAGGAGATCCGGGTTTGGTCTCCTTCTTGTTCCTTTTGTTAGATGGAACGGCAAATGAGTTTTTATGTTTTAGATCCTCAAGACATCTTCTTTGCTGATCGACTTGAGGATCGTCATTTCTTTCAGTGCCGCTCGATCTAATAAACTCAGTCACATGCTTTTTCGGACCGTTTCTTTGAGCTTGATTTTGAGGATTAACGGTGTTCGACTTTTGATTTTTCTTATTGTTTTCATTAGACTGATTTCCCTGATCCTTTCTACCCTTACCCTTACCCTTGTTTTTACTCCAGGTTTCCTTTTCTATGGTAATGACAGATTCTTGCCAAATTTTGGCAACAAGACCAGGGGTGATACATCTGAGAGGGACTTCCTCATCAGCATACACCCTTTCAGACCCTTTTAACTTATAGAACACCTTAATCCTCCTCCCATCCTCGGTTTGCACTTTCGGTTGCAGTTCACTCAAGGTTTCAGTTGTAATGATATGATTCGCAAGAGGAACATCTATAGTTTTAACCGGTGCATACCTAGGAGGTTCATCGAGCTCATCATCCGAAGTGTCAGTGTCATATACACTGATATCATCAGGTTTCTCACACAAATTGACAGCTTTAGCAGGAGTAGCAACCTTAGTGACTTCAGCAGGTTTAGCTGCTTCAGTAACCTTGGCCGCCTCTGCAGCTTTTGCTGCCTCGGCTGCCACGTCCACAAGTTCCTCCTTCGGCAAGACATCAAAATTGTGATTTTCGAATCTCACCGGAGGTGGACACTGAGAGTATTTGGGACTGGTGGAGAAACCATCCTTGTCAGAGTGTTCAACTATGTGATCAAGGACATACTTGCAGTTTAAATAACTCTCAAGCTTTTTCTTGATCTTTTCATAGTCACAGTTAACAATGGCCAATTGTTTCTTAGTGTCTTCGACCTCATTGATGTAATTATTTATAGCAATCTGTTTGTTAGCTAAGGTTTTTGACAGTTCAGAAACATCCTTTTTGTAATTTTCAATTGTACTTAGAAAATTTTTCTCCTTTTGTCTCAAGGAATCAATTGACCTTTGCAACGGACCAACATCAGCTTTTAAATTCAGATTTTCTTCAGTTAATTCTTTAATTCTGAATTTCAGCTGATTACACTCTACACAATCTAATTTTGAATCAGAAGAAGAACTTACCTTGTTCGACGATTCAGTGATGGCCATCAATGCATAGTGAGCTGCTGTCTTCTGAACTCCGAAGAATTCGCCGTAGTTCTTCTCTGTGCAGTCAGCATCCACAAGAAACGATCTTTTACCGATCAATGCATCTGCTTCAGCTAACAAATCCTCCAAATCTTCTCCATTATCAGAATCGCACTCCGAGTCACAGTCAGACACCTCGGTTTCAGAAGTGATGATGTCAGACTGACTCGAAGTTTCTTCAACTTCGGCTGGTGCTTCAGACGCTTGTTGAGCAAAACAAGCTGCACCACCTTGAGGAGCTTCATCTCCGGTGATCAGATGGTTCCAGTTATAGCCTTCATCAGCTTGAATAACCATGGCTTGACCTTGATTGTTGTTTGCAGGAGGCCTCTGGTTCTGATTCTGGTTGTTGACTGGGACAATGGCACGCTCAGTATTAGGTTGACCCTGAGCTTGCTGCCTCTGATTCTGATTACCTCTGTTGTTGTTGAAGGGATTCTGATTTCCTTGCTGCTTAGGTCGGTCACATTCCCTTGCAAAATGCCCTTTTGTGCCACAATTGTAGCATGTGACCTTTGTTTTGTCAAACCCAAACTTGGTGTTATTGTTGATCAAGACATCTCTCCTTCCCGTCCTTTCCATGTAATCCTTTGCCCTTCTCACCACGCTCGCGAAGTGCCATTGTATGTCGATCAGATCCATGTCGTCCTTATCAATCTGCGAGTAATCCTCCTGTGTAAGATGAGGATTCCCGATCTGTCCAGCAACCAGTCCACTATAGGAGTTCACCAAAGTCGACAATAGAGCCATGTGTTCTTGAGCTAGCTCTATAGTCACCTTTCCTAAACCCGCAGTGTTCAGCTGCTCTGGGACTGTATTGGTCTGATAGCCACCTTGATTAGAACTAGAAGCACCTCCATATCCACCATAACTTGTAGTTGGAGCTCCGCCAAAACCTGCAGAAGAGGGTCCACTAAAGTTTGCAGTTGCCTGCGCTGGTGCTGCAAGATGAGAAAACGGGTTAACACCAAACTGGTTAGCATTATAATTCAAAGGATACGGGTTTGGTCCAAAAGGATATGTAGGAGGGGGAACATCAGTTGGGGGACCATAATTGTCGAACACATAGACTGGGTCCGGGTTAACCACAAAGGCAGTTTGTGGTTTGGTGCCACCCACACTGGTGTCCTGAAGAGGATTCCCATAATAGATGCTGGGATTCTGTGGAATGAGCGCCTTGTTTGCTCTCCTGATCTCCTCTATCTCCTTGTTCTCCAGCTCGGTAATGAACTCGTTGATGGAGAGAGTCTGATATGCATTGTTTGACTTTAGAATATCCAACCATTGATGCCAGTGAGGAGGTAGCGCCTCAGCAAATCTTTCTACAAGGTCCGCAGATGAATATAAGACCCCGTACTGATACATTTCTGACATCAGATGGTAGTATCTCGCCGTCAAATCCCTCAGTGATTCGTTCCCAATAGCATTGAAGTTCTCGAACTCCTTCTTAAGCTGATCCATTTTAACCTTTCGCGTCTTCATATTACCCTCATTTCGCTCAGCCAAGGCTAACCAAAGCATCTGTGATGTTGTGCACTGAGCGAATTGATGAAGGATGTCCTTTGGAAGAGCTTGCTTCAATGCTGCCATCGCCTTCTTCTCATAGTTGTATTTCTTTCTCTGATCTTCATTCATGTCTTCAATAGAGATCGGAGTAGTGGAGTTCTCAACTAAAGGCCGACTGTACCCTGTCTCGATAGCTGACCATACAAGACCATCGATGCCCTCGACATATGTCTGAAATCTGCCCTTCCAACCGTGGTAGTCGGACATGTACTGCAGCTTCGGTGCCCTGTTAGAACTACCCGTCTCTAAGTCGCTCATGAGTACTGAAGACAGATGATTTGTCTGAGAGTTTGCAGCAGCCGCGAGTGCCCATGGATTCGTGTTCACCATTTGCTGTTGAGCAGCTAGCGCCCACGGATTGATTCCGGCAACATTCGCTTGCATTTGCGATTGCTGCATCCGTTGCGCGTTACGTTCTGCTGAATACTGCCAAGGGTTCGTGGGTACGTTAGATTGATTGTTCATTTGTTGATTATACTGAGGTCTCGGTTGACTCAGATGTCCCCACGGGTTCGCCATATGTTAATATTTGTCAAAAGTCCGATACTTAGTCAAATTTTTCAGTTTCAGGTCCTTATAGGCGATTAGGAACACTATTTGTGTGATTATAGGCGATTAGGGTGTAATTGCTAGCGTTTGGAGACCTTACACGCGAGTAGGATCTATACCACACCTATTTAAGGCGAGTAGGCCTCTACTCGCTATAAGTATAGGCGATTAGAGGCTAATTGTGTCAAAGGAATCTGTAATCGCCTAATGTATAGGCGATTAGGGTTTTTGGATGTGAGTAGGGCTGCAATCGCGTGTGTTATAGGCGAGTACAAGCCTACTCGCTTAAACACACTTGTAATCGCCTAAATATAGGCAAATAGGGTTTCCTAATTGCTAGTATGTCTGCGTAATCGCTAGATCTGATCTGTAACCCCACTTTTGCTCAAAAACAGCCGTTTTTGCCTCAAAATCTTATCTAAAACAATGTGTTTATACCCCAAATGATTGGAAAAGTTTCCAAAACACTTTTAGAACAAAACCTAATCAAAAACACACGTTTTAATCCATAAACACACACCAAGATGTTGAAAAAGATGGGTTTTTGACAAAAACTCAAAGTTTCAAAAATAAGAACAGGTTTTTGCTTAAAAATCTGAACTTTTACACCAAAAACAACCTGTTTTTGCTCGTTTTTGTTATTAAAACACCCGTGATAAGAGCCTCGGCTCTGATACCACTTGTAGGATCGAATAACGCTTAATCCAACAATCACGGGGTTTATACTAGAGGTGCGGAATCCCTCTAATATGCTTTAACAACAGATACGATAATGAAACTAAGACAAACGAGTAATCACAACACACACACGGGTCAAAAGATTATCGATTAATCACTAAAAACAGAGCACGAGTGTTTACAGAGATCAAATCAGACCTTACAGACCTTGGGAGGGTGTTTGGAGAGTGTGTGAGGCAAGAACTGATGATTAGGGCAATGATTGGGCCTATTTATACCTCCCGTACATGTACAGGTCATTACAGGCGAGTAGGAGCTATCCACCATGTAAGAACTAGCGAATGAGCCCTATTCGCTTGAATTAATGGCGAGTGAAGCCTAATCGCCTATACCTATAGGCGATTATAAGCTAATCGCTAATACCCATATCCCTACTCGCCTGAGAAGCCCAAACACCCTAAAAACGCTTATAAACGTGTCCAAACACCCCGTGACACGTCCAATCAACATATATACTAGCCTAGGGACATCATGCACTTACACTTTATATATATATATATATAGGGTTAGGATATTTTGGAAACCCATCCTTATTCGGTAAACTCTGGAAACTCTGACTTCTCAATTTTTTTTTTTTTTTTGAAAAAAAAATAGGGCAAGTAATATACATGATTTTAAGCATTTTGGGCCAAAAAAATTAAAAAGTGCCGAGTAGTTTTTTTTTAAAAAAAAAATAAAATTTTGACTAACACATGTTAAGCGATAATAACAGGTGTTAACCATCTGTTAATTATATGTTAACAGTAGACGTTTTTTATTTTTTAAAAAAAACCGTTCGGCGCTTTTTCGATTTTTTTGGCTCAAAATGCTTAAAAAATGTATATTACATACCCTAAAATTTTCATAAAAAAAAAAGTCGGGAAGTTAGAGTTTCCAGAGTTTACCTTATAACAAGGGTTTTCTCTATATACTTCCACTATATATATATATACACACAAATATCTCACACTATGATTGTTGTAGCAATGATGAAGATGATCTAAAACTCAGTTGCAGATCTGAAAGGTAGGTTTAGGGAGGTGGAGTTGTTTTGGGATGGGGACAGGTGCCTGTGTTGACAATGGTGGCTGTGATGGATGGGGGGAGGGGGAGATGGATATGGATATGAATGTGTGTGTGTGTCTGATATATATATATATATAATATATATATATAATGTTTTTTTAAAATTAAAAAATATATAGTTTATAGATTAGATAAAATAATAAAAAAGGAAGAATGATGAAGAAGAATGAGGAACCATTTCCTTAGTTTAAGGGAGAGATAGAGGAAAATAACATTTCAATAATATGAAATTTGGTTGAGTTGGGAGAGGATGTCACCACATCAAAATAGCCTAAGAGACACATGGAACTAGACATGTATAAAACCGGTTTTTTTGGCCAAACCGGTCCGGTTTATAAACCGGATCGGTTTTTTTTTATGAAGATAAAACCGGTTTTTATCCAAACCGGTCCGGTTTTGGGACCGGTTTTTAGCAACAAACACTACCATCTATTGGAATTGATTAGGACCGGGTTTAAAACCGGTTTTTTTTGCCAAACCGGTCCTCCAATATCCAAAATACCTTGCTTATACCGTTTTTTTCTCAAAAACCGGTTTTTTTCCCAAACAGGTTCTTCTCTCAAACCGGTTTTCAAACCAAATCGATCCACGAAACCACAAACCGCTCATAGGACCAATGTATAGGGTCGGGTTCGGACCGGTTTCTCTCCAAACCGGTTTACCAGTTTTTTTATCGGGTCGGTTTTAAAAACCAGTTTTTTTGTACACCTCTACATGGAATGGAACTACCTGCATTTCTTGATTGTTTTGAACCTCCTAGAATGTGTATTTTGGTAATAATTATAAGTGATCCATGTTTATTTTCTTTATTTTCCCTATTAAAATTCATATAGTCAAAAGCATACATATACTCTAGAATAAATGAGGTTTGTGGTCCATTGACAAAGATAAAACTTTTAAAAACACCTATGCTAGGAGGTTGAGTTCAAGTCTTATAGGACCATTAAATTAAAGACATTAAAATTTCAAAAAATATACTTAAGAATAAAATAAAATTAAAAACAAACACGCTTCTTCGTTTGAACATAGCGTTGCGTTGCTTGATGACAGAATTTCCCAAACAGAGAATGAAAAAAGTAATAACTTAATTTTCTTATGTTGTCGGTACTTGTATGACCACTCATGAAACCATAACTTTACACATGCTATGATGCTAAATTGTACATCTACTTTTGCTGCTTGATGGTAATTCAGTAACTTCTACAACTCAAAAGGGGAAAATTAAAGTTGAAGCATTATCTATATCTATATCTAGGGTTGGATTAAAATAAAAACACTCTCTAGAAACCCTTTTGTGATTATTGATCTATACGTATTAATGGCTAAGATTAATCCAACTTAATTTATTGATTAAAGGTACATGTCCTTTTTATTTGTTAGTGTCAAAAGGGTAATATGGATATTTTGGTGATGAGATAATGGGTATGCTTGGCAAAGAGGTTTTAGGAGCTTCAAGCTTTTAAGAAAAAAACCCATACTCAATAAAAAGCCTTGTTTGGTTAAGGAGCTGGAAGCTTTTAGGTTGGGAGAAAAAGCTTTATAGTGAAAGGTTATCTATTAGTACTAGCTTTTAAGAAAAAGCTCTACTAGCTACAAACTTTTAATTAGTAAATGACACAAATACCCATTCTATTTTAAAAATAAAATAAAAACCTTTACAAGCTTTTAATTATACTAATTTTGATCATTTTATACATTTTATTAAAAGTTCCAGCTACTCTGTCTTCTCTTACCTGGCATCTTTATTACCTAATCTCTCCCCCTCTCTCTTGCAAACGTCATTTATCATATCCCTATAATAATTTTAAGACTTTTATGGCTTATCCTGTCATTAATAATTTCAAGGAGAGGTTGCATAAAATGTTATAACTTTTTTTGTTGTATTACAACTTAAACCATGTTGTATGCGTTACATTGTAACATAACATATATACATGTAACTAAAAAATTTAACATTGTAACATTGAAAAACATATGAACTACAAGTATTTTACATGTGAAAATCTGTAACAACTTATAAAAAAAATCTATTGTAACATAAATCTGTAACAATGTTACATGAAAAAAACAACAAACACCATAGTGTTATATATACAAAAAAACAAACAAAAATGTTTTTTTAGTGAGTTTTTGTTCATGCAGAAAAAAAAAACACAATGTGTTTAGGTAATTTATTAATCATATATAGGCAAGGTCACTAATCGTGTTATGATAGTATATATGTTTTTGAACCTACTATATTACATATAAGAACCCGCTAACTACATATATATTCACAGATTTCAGTTTGGTAAGAATCAGTTTGTTTGTATTTTGATTGGTGTTGGTAGGAATATTAATTACAAAGGTTACTAAGACAGTTAAATTTAGTCTATGATTCTTAGACACCTGGTAAATTTCTAGCCGATAAGTGATAATTAATCAACCTACCATGCACGCCTTTTAAATTAATTATCATCATTACATATCATTTAATACCAATTTGGTTGTTTTTTTCCCATGTTCACATCAAAGTTTTAGAATATCTCAATGTTTTTATAACCGGATCGGACGTCGAACCGGACGCTCTACCGTTCACTGGTCGAACCGGTCAGACCGATCTATCCGGGTTTACAAACCGGATAATTAGTTTTATAGTTATATTTTCTAATTTAAAATATACAATACAAAACTATAATTATTTTTCATGTGTATTAAATTAGTAATTATCTAGCCTAATAATTTTTGCCCTTAAGCTAAAAAAAAGCCTAAAACTTATAATATATACACACTTTAGGGTTGAAGTTATCTTCTTCTTTGACCTTTCATTACTTTCAACCCTTTGTCTCTTTACCTCCACCATTACCAACTTTAGAAGCTTTGTTTTTCACCTAGAATTTTCCAGCAACCCCTGTAGAAATCTCCTGTAAACATGACCCAGATTAGTCAACAATCAATGGGTTGACTTGGTCAATCAATACAAGTTTAGATCCAATAACCGTCGTTAACAACTCATTATCCGTATTCGAAACCCATCGTTCTTCTTTACTCACAGTATCATCATCTTCATCAAGATCAATGATTTTGAAGTGTGTGGTTAGATAATAAAAAATCAGATCTGCAAATTGAAAGCTTCATGTTAGATCTGCAAATTTAAGAACCGGTCCAACCCTTGAATCTCGGTTTCAACAGTTGGTTTAGTGGTTCGACCGCCGGTTCACCGGTTTGACTTCCGGTTCGTTGCATATGCGGTCCTCTGCAGTGACCCGGACCGGCCAAGGTCCCGTTCCCCGGTCCGACCGGTCCAACCGGCCGGTCCGGTCCGGTCCGGGTTTCAAAACACTGGAATATCTTAAGGAAGTGGCAAAAATGTACAAAAACTCCAATCAAGCAAGATGTACACACGTAAAACTAGAAGTAGGTTTTATGAGTTATTGAGTGTTGATCTTTTTAAAAAAAATTGAAAAAAATGACATATTCCTTTTTATAGTACACACATTTTGTTCCTTCATATTAGATTTCTCTATCTCGAGAAGCACCCGGGGATAATCTAGTTAATAATAAATAAATAAACATTTGCCTAAAAAAGTATTAAATTTGAAGATAAGGATTGTAAATTTGGTTTATCTCACAGATAGCTTCATGGAGATCAAGGATTATAATAAATTGGTAATTTTATTTATTACATTTGATTCATGTTTATCGTTTAAGTTATTTAGTTTGTATAAACTTCGAAGTCGTAGCAACTGAAACTAGCATAGTATTTTGTTGTTTTCATTGTTTTGTGGGTTAGGGATAAGGCAAAAATATATCGCAGCAACGTGCAGGGTTACGTCAACTCGTTTGAATACAAAATGCAAACTAGGGGTATGTTTGGCAAAGAGCTTTTAAGAGCTTTTAGGAGCTTCAAGCTTCAAGCTTTTAAGAAAAAACTCTTAATTAATAAAAAGCCTTGTTTGGTTGAAGGGGCTGGAAGCTTTTAGGTTAGAGAAAAAGCTCTATAGTGAAAAGCTACTAGTAGTAGCTTTTAAGAAAAAGCTCTACTAGCTACAAGCTTTTAGTTAATAAATGACACAAATACCCATTCTATTTTAAAAATAAAATAAAAACCTTCTTTACAATCTTTAAATTATGACCATTTTGGTCATTTTATACATTTTATTAAAAGCTCCAGCTATTCTGCCAAACACTAAAATATATTTAAAAAGCTTTCAGCTAACAGCTTCCAGCTACTAGCTTGCAACTTCCAGCTTGCAGCTTCCAGCTACCAGCTTGCAGCTTCCAGCTACCAGCCTCCAACTAGTTTTGTCAAACATACCCTAGATCTGTTACAGTCACCTCAGCTCCTTCATCGGTGTTGTGTTAAGTAAAGATTTAGATGAGTTAACGAACGCGGTTAAAAGAACTTGTTGTAGGGTTAAAGGGTTACTTAGTGATCGCGTAAAAGTTAATATAAAAAAATTGATAAGAACGAGTTGTGACGTATGTCGTCTGTGGGGCCATTTTGTAATTGAAAGAAAACAATTTGAGAACCAGATTCAAAGGTCGGGGCCCAAAAAACATCATATTGCGCATGCAATTCTTAATTGGCCACTTTTTTCCCTTGGTCCTGTCTCTCTATTTCGGTATTTCTTTTTCTTTTAAATCAATTCAGATGAGTTTTTATTTATTCTTATTATTATATCGAATCTAATCTATCTATCTATCTATACAACTAATATATGAAACTTAATGTGGACACATAGCACTTCCATGTTGATCCTTCAATTCTCTAGCCTATCATATTGTGCCAAGTGTCCAAATATGAGAATTTATAAGATTTTTCTTTTTTCTAAAAATCAAAAATCATTCTCATTTATTTTTGGTCAAGAATCATTAACTATAATTAAGTTTCCTAAACCTTCTCCTAAATTATTTTTTTTAATTAAAAATCATTAATATTAATTTTGGTCAAAATCGTTTACCAATATTAAGTTTCCTAAAACATAATCTCAATCATAACCACTGATCATTATCATCCCTTCTTCTCCATAGGATCCTCCTCCCCCAACTTGTGTAAACCTTACCACATCAATAAGATGTGTTTGTATTCTCAATCAATCATGTCCTTTATTCATCATCTTCTTCAACCGTCGTCTTCCTCTTTTCCCCAAATAAGTCGGCTCCTTCATCCTTCTCTTTCGTTGATTATCAGGTTATAGGAATCTGTTTTCGATTGTGTTTTTCTTTATTGTTAATCAATCTTGTGTTTTTTTTTTAGATTCAATATATGAACATTAGGTTTTCTGATTCGATCTATGAATGGTCTTCGTATTTTGATTTAGTGATTGTGTAACTCTATCTAATTTCTTCAATGGAACTAATGAGGTCACACGATTATCCATTTTTTGTATTTAAGTTTTGCTTTTTTCTTTGATTTTGTTATATATTTTAATCTTTGAATGATTATTATTAATTGTTAATTTGCAGATTGTTTCATGTTAGTTATTAGTTTATATTGGCTGAGTAGCTGACACATAAGATTATCATTGGAACATGAATTCCAAAACAGGTGGTGATAGCATGCTAGCGCTATATTGACTAGGTATTTTGCATGAGGTTATTCTGCTTTTATAGATGACTACAAGAAATGAAAAAGGATTTACATGTGGTGTTCTTTGATGCGTAAAGAGTTTTTTCCATTGAGGATAGTAACATGGGCGATACGCCTTTTAAGTATAAGAAACTTACCTATCGCTTATTAGATTGCGAACAAAATATCTCTATAGATTACCATTAGGTGTGAAAACATGTGAATGGTAGATGTTATATCCTATATGCCTCAGATATAGATTATAAGTTTATAATTCAGTCTGCTTGATAAGTGTGAAAACATGTGGAGGGTAGATGTTATATCATATATGCCCATACATGGATTATAAGTTTACAATCCAGTGCAGTTACAATTTTTAGCAAGAAATTGTTTGGAGTTGCTTTATCTTAGGGAATCTTTAATAGTTTGATGATTGTTTGGATATGCATTTCCCAACATATTTGTTTTCTTATATTGATTTTGTCATAGTGGCTGGTTTTTTGAATCTTTTATTTTAGATTTTATTAATGTTTTTTTTTTTTTGACTATTTTAGCATGTCGAAGTCCATTACTCATACAGGTATGTATCTTGTAGATTACTTTATTTAGCAATTCACTTATATGACTTTTTTTTTATCAAGTTTCTGTGTGTTTGGGTTGTTTTCAAGGTTATTGAAGTTATTTATCTATCTATTTGTTTTTTTTATTATAACATTATCTACATTCAATCATGTCAGTAGCTAGATTGATAGTTATAGGGGTATAGCACAATCAGGTCACCCAAGTATTTATTTCTATTTGTTTATGAACCGGTCGATTATGATAATGGGAAGATATTAATATTTAAAAATTAAGGGCAATTATGTGTTTTGTAATGTTGTGTTGTATTGAAAGAGATGCCTTTTCCTTTTACCATCGCAAATATACACATATTTTTTGTATCTGTCATAACAACTATGTAAATGACCTTGGTAAGTTGGTTTGACTTGAAAATAGCAACAAATCAACTTTTGGTACACTTCCAACTCAAAATTTCCACTCTTGATCAATATTGTTAGAAATTAATCTAACTCCTAGGTATGGTTCATATGTGAAAGTTGAGGGTGGGTGAATTGTAAAAGAGTCTATAAATAGGTTTATTTTTTAGAATAAAATTAGTTATTTTATGTAGTTTATTAGGTCTCCTAATTAGAGTCTAAATACGTTTCTTGGTGATTAAGTTTGTTTTTAGTATATAAAAATATAGATGTAGGATTTTATTTGTAATGTGTGGTTTTTATTTAATGACATTTGCCACGTCTTCTCTTTTCCAGATGAATACTTTTTTACGATGCATCAAACTTCCTTGTCGGCTGAGCTGGCACCACACTCTTCCCCACACTATCCCACTTCCTCTTGTTCCCCTCAGCAACCTTCACAGCAGCACCCTTGGGTGGCAAAACGCCTTCTGCCACCTTCAGGTTAGTCATCCGATGAGCTGATCGGACAACTTCAGCAATAGTGGGAAGATTCCCAGCAGCCACCAATCCAGCTATCTCGGGCACTAGTCTAGACACATAGTGCTCGATCCTCCTGTACTCGGGTGTGTGCAAATCAGGACACAACACCGCCAGCTCATTCCTCCTCACAGTGTATTCTTCAATCTCAGACCCAACCATCTTGTAGCTCCAGACCTCATGCTCTAACTTCTGTATCTCCTCTCTCGGACAATACTCACCTCTCAACAGCTGCACAAACTCCGCCCAAGGCATAGCGATAGCCTCTCCCAATCCCATGTTCTGAGTGGTAGCATTCCACCACGACAGTGCAGGCCCCTCAAATGTCGCGGTAGCATACTTCACCCGGTCCCCAGCAGGACAGTTACACATAACGAACACAGATTCAACCTTCTCCAGCCATCGGAGCAGTCCCACCGCTCCCTCAGTTCCAGCGAAGTTATGGGGCTGACAGTCCCGAAACTTCTTATAGGAGCACTGAGGTGGGGGTGGATTGGCACCAACACCTGAAACACGGTACATGAGTAAAACACAAACGAAAGGACACGAAACCCAAAAATGAGGCAAGGTCGACAGAAACCAACTCACCACCCATGGCATTAATCCCAGCCTGGAAATTTGCCATAGCCATGTTCACTTGCTGCTGTAGCAAGTTGTTCAGTTCAGCTTGGGTCATGTTGATGTTTCCACGACCACCGCCTCCAGCACGACCACCACCGCCACCACGGCCACCGCCGCCACCACGACGTCCACCACCGCGAGCACCAGACATGATCTAACAAATCAAGAAATCGAGGGATTCAGATTCACTTCCAGTGTCAACCACTGGAAATTTACAAGAGTTAACCTAGGGACAAATCCATGACTATACATCCAAACTCGAAGTCCATCGGGATTTTCATGCATTCCAGTTTATTATTTCGTGTGCACCCGAAATGATAAACTGCTCTACATGGTCCTCCAGATGTACCCCCAATCTAGACCCTAGTCACCGAATATCGTCGCCTAATAACGTGTGACGATAGGTGCAAGTGTAAGAAGGCATGTGTGTGCTAGTACCAACAAATCAACCCCTCCTTCTTCAATCCAGAAGAAGAAGAAGACAAGAGTAGGTAAGAACCCAAATAAAAGCGGATGATGTAACGGAGAAGCATGATGATGATGTAAGGACAACACGACAACGCTAGTACGTATCCCACTAATAGACTCAAAGTATGTGACCGTCTAGTGTGTGCGACTCGGCTATAGACCAGACTCTACATGCAGTCCTAGTTCACTATAACCATTGGCTCTGATACCAATCTGTCACACCCTCAAATTTCCACTTGCGGGGTTTTACCGCGAGGCGCATGACAAACTAGGATCCAAGTCAACAATCACAATAAACAACTCTATATGAAAAACGTAAAGAAACATAACCAACGACTTTATAAGCGGAAGCGTTTAAGTAGCATTTAATCAACTATGCTATCATCCCAAAAGTTATTCAAAACACTTTTTATTACAAAACGTGCAACTATGCCTAGACGCCAATGCAGACCCGTGCGCCTAGTTCCATTTGTTGCTACCTTAGCGACCTGAGAAAAACATGCCAAAAAGATGTCAACATATAATGCTGGTGAGTTCACGGGTTTGTTCAATATGTTACCAAAACGTTACCATGTCCATACTATATCAATGTTACCAAGTACGCTAGCTAGGCGTATGTTTTATTACTACTACGATTGGAAACCATTACTAGACACGTTTAGCAATGTTTAGCATGTTTAAGCAGCCCGAATGTTCAGCATGATACCAATGTTCCTGTTCGAGACAATATGCACCCGCCCGGCCCTCCAAGCCGACGAGTGGGGCAGGTCACGCCCAATAGATCTATCCACATTTCCCCCGTTGTGCATTCCCGCACATTCATGGTTTCCCCCGGGACTTCCAAAGATCGTATAGCAATACAAAATTTAAAACCATAGTATGACATATGTTACCAAAATAGTTTAGCCCATGTTTTCTCCCCCAAAAGTTAAAACAGTAAAAGTGGGGCCGTGAACTCACCTTAAATAGCGTTCTTCGGTTACACGTAAAGATGTTAAGCCCTTGATAATCCCTATACCGGAGATCTATCAAAATGTTCACATAAGTGTTCCGACCAATAACCATAAGGTTATCTAGTCCCCGATTGTCCAGATCGTAACCAAGTATGTTTTAAAACGTGTTTAAATGTTTAACCGACACACTAGACCGACCCAACATTCCGTTGGTGACCCATTACCCTAACTAATCAAGTACACATAGATTACACACAAGGTTCAAGCATAAAACACTTAGTTTGTATCAAAAATCTCATTTCTGCATCAGAACGGTCGAACCAGTCAGTTAAAGTCTCCTTCGCCCGTTTTTAACCTCCTTCGCCCGTTTTACCTTTCGTTCGACCGTTTGATGCCTCCTTCGCCCAACAAAAACCCAGGTTCGACCCTGGATTCCCTCCTTCGCACCTTCGATCGGTCGAAGGAGGCCAGGTTCGCCCCTGTTGTGCAAATTTTCCTAAAAACGATTCAAACACATTCAAAACGACTCGAAACATCATCAAACACAGCTGTCAAGCATGGATAACTTATCCCTACAAAACCCCACCGATTTCCCCCGATAATACGTCCGTTTCAGCCCTTTCCCAAAATGGTAAAGATTATGGAAACATCACTTTCATGCATGAATAATTTACCCAATTTGGAAACTTTTGAAATCGATTCATATTCAACTTGAAATGCTCAGTTTGTCGAGTGTTCGATCTTTTCTTATCAATTCTATTGATCATAAATATCATGCATCAAGTCTAGATTTGTTAAAACCCCCAAATACCCATAATATCATCATATCCAACCCTAACCCTAAACAACAATAATCTAGCATCAATAACAGTCCTATATCATGTTTCTATCATAGATATAGCAGCAAATCATTGAACAACACATAACACCACATAATACACAATTTACATATGTTATTCACCATGAAAACCTATGTTAAATGATAATGTTTTGATTTAGAAAGATGTTTAAAAGGTTTTTAATCATAAAAACTCCCTTAGAACAGATCCGGACAATTAGGGTTAGATGAAAACGAATTAAAATGCTTATAAAAGGTTTAGGATTAAGAACACACCTTGGATTCTTGTTTAGATGTTGTAGATAGGTTAGATTATGAAAAAGAAGAGCAAAAACTCCTTCCTTAGTGATTAAGATCGTTTGAGAGCGTTTTGGGACGGTTAGGGTTTGTGAAATGATGAAAAATGACAAAGGTTGGTATTTATACTAATCCTCCTTCGCCCCATTTCAATGGTCGAAGGTGGCCTCCTTCGACCCTTACACAGGGTCGAATGAGCCCTGTCCTGGTCGAAGGGAATTCTTTCAATTCCACTTCCTAGGTTCGCCCATTTACAAAGGGTCGAACCAGACAAACGTTCTCCTTCGACCACTCGAAGTGGTCGAACCAGAACTCCTTTTTATCTAGTTTTCCAGTTTGTCGTGTTTAACGCATTCTAACACATCTTAACACATAAGCATGCATCCTTAATCTATATTTGACATATTTAAGCATAGATAATCATTTACACATCATTTAAACACATCTATGTATATAGTCCACCACACGACCTATAATCTACACATATACTTAATTAGTTCATGTAATGTCACCAACAACGAAACCCGGTACTAGTGTATTACCAAAACGACTCCCAATGATCCTCCAGATCATTGTACCCTAGACAATCCTAACTTGACCCGACTCAACTAACCCAGTTAAGTTCGTTTATAGACGTTTATCGCTAAGGTAGACTTAGATGTTACTAATATGTTTAAGCCAAACATGCCGGGTGTCACATCATCCCCACGTTTAAGAATTTTCGTCCCGAAAATTGCGCAAAGCCCCAAAAAGAAAGAAACAAAAAGAACAGAACGAAAAGAAAATTACCGGATGTCACATCATCCCCACATTGAAAGGAATCTCGACCCGAGATTCATTCCGCTTCAGTAGTAACATGCCTCGATTCAAACGCGCGTTTTGGAAAAAGATGAGGACACTTAGCTTTCATCTGATCCTCCCGTTCCCATGTGAACTCCGGTCCACGGTTCGAGTTCCAACGGACTTTAACGATGCGGATTTTACTCCGACAAAGGCTACGAATCTTGTAGTCGAGAATCTCGACAGGTTCCTCCACAATGCGAAGACGATCATCGACCTTGATCTCCTCCAATGGTACAATGAGAGATTCATCAGCCAAACACTTCTTTAAGTTAGACACATGGAAGACGTTGTGCACACTACCGAGCTCCGTCGGTAAGTCAAGTCTGTATGCCACCGGTCCAATCCGATCCAGGATTGCGAATGGTCTGACATATCGAGGGTTAAGCTTGCCACGCTTTCCGAAGCGTATGACGCCCTTCCATGGTGAAACTTTCAGAAGTACGCTGTCCCCAACCTGGAATTCCAAAGGTTTTCGACGGCGATCGGCATAACTCTTCTGACGATCCTGAGCAGCAGCCAAACGCTGACGAATCTGCACGATTTTCTCCGAAGTTTCGTACACGAGTTCCGGACCAGTGAGCTGGCTCTCGCCCACCTCGGCCCAACAAAGTGGTGATCGACATTTCCGTCCGTAAAGAGCCTCGAACGGAGCTGCCTTGATACTAGAGTGATAGCTGTTGTTGTAGGAGAACTCCACTAATGGCAGGTGGATCTCCCAACTTTTGCCAAAATCGATAACATATGCCCGAAGCATGTCTTCCAAGGTTTGAATCATCCGCTCACGCTGTCCATCAGTTTGCGGATGATAAGCCGTACTCATATCCAACTGAGTACCCAAAGCCTTGTGCAGAGCCTTCCAGAAACGTGAAGCGAAACGAGAATCACGATCAGAGATAATAGAAACAGGCACCCCGTGCCGAGCAACCACCTCCTTAAGGTAAAGTCGAGCCAACCGCTCGAGTCCATCGGTTTCCTTAATAGGTATGAAACGTGCCGATTTTGTCAGCCGGTCAACAATCACCCAGATCATATCAAAACCACTAGGTGATCTTGGCAGCTTGGTGATAAAATCCATCGTGATTCGCTCCCACTTCCATTCCGAAACCTCTGGTTGTTGTAGGAGACCAGACGGCCTCTGATACTCCACCTTGACTTTAGCACAAGTCAAACATTTGCTGACGTAAGAAGCTATATCAGCTTTCATGTTTGGCCACCAATAAAGTATCTTCAAATCCGGATACATCTTATCGGAGCCAGGGTGAATAGAATACCGGGATTTGTGAGCTTCATCCAAAACAAGCTCGCGCAATCCCTCGAACAATGGGACCCAAACACGCCCCGCAAAATAGTGTAAGCCATCGGTCCTGAGCTCAAGATGCTTGTCAGCACTGTGCATAGTTTCAGCCTTAAGGTTTTCCTCCTTCAAGGCCTCCAACTGTGCAGAACGGATTCGGTCAGGCAACGACGAATGAATGGTGAGCTGTAAGGCTCGAACACGACGAGGATTCGCAGACTCCTTCCTGCTTAAGGCGTCCGCCACAACGTTCGCTTTGCCAGGATGGTATTTAATAGCACAATCATAATCGTTCAGGAGTTCAACCCAGCGACGCTGCCGCATGTTCAACACCTTCTGGTCGAAAATATGCTGAAGACTCTTGTGATCGGTATATACTTCACACTTGGTACCGTACAAGTAATGTCTCCAGATTTTCAACGCAAAGACTACCCCCCCCCCCCCCCAGTTCCAAGTCATGAGTAGTGTAGTTCTTCTCATGAACTTTGAGTTGACGGGAAGCATAAGCAATAACCCTCCCGCGTTGCATCAACACACAACCGAGACCACGAATAGAAGCGTCACAGTACACAACGAAGTCATCCGTACCCTCTGGCAAGGATAAGATAGGTGCAGAACAAAGTTTAAGCTTCAGCATCTGAAATGCTGATTCTTGTGGTTCATCCCAGTCGAACTTTCGGTCCTTCTGGGTAAGAGCAGTGAGGGGTTGAGCGATCTTCGAAAATCCCTCAATGAAGCGACGATAGTAACCCGCAAGACCTAGGAATTGCCGCACCTCAGATGGCGTCTTTGGTGCTTCCCAGTCTTTAATAGCTTCGATCTTAGCCGGATCGACATGAATTCCCAGTTCATTCACCACATGTCCTAGGAATTGAACTTCACGTAACCAAAAATCACACTTCGAGAACTTAGCATACAACTGCTCCTGTCTCAAAAGTTCCAAGACCAACCGCAGATGTTCCTCATGATCCGCCTTGTTCTTGGAATAAATCAGGATATCGTCAATGAACACGATGACGAACTTATCAAGGTAAGGTTTGCAAACTCGGTTCATTAAATCCATGAACACCGCCGGTGCGTTAGTGAGACCAAAAGGCATGACCAAGAACTCAAAATGGCCATAACGAGTGCGAAAAGCAGTCTTCTGAATGTCAGCTTCCCTGACGCGCAACTGGTGGTAACCGGACCGCAAATCGATCTTCGAATAGTAGCTGGAGCCCTGAAGCTGGTCAAAGAGATCATCAATGCGAGGAAGGGGATAACGATTCTTGATGGTCATTTTGTACAGCTCACGATAATCAATACACATGCGAAGACTTCCATCCTTCTTCTTCACAAACAAAATAGGAGCTCCCCACGGGGAAGAACTCGGTCGGATGAAACCCTTTTCCAAGAGTTCCTGTAACTGGCTGGATAACTCTTGCATCTCGGGAGGTGCAAGACGATACGGAGCTCGGGAAATAGGAGCTGCACCCGGAGTGAGATCAGTACCAAACTCAACCTGACGATGGGGAGGAAGACCAGGTAAATCATCAGGAAACACATCAGGAAAATCACGAACCACCTGAATATCCTCGATCTTCTTCTCATCGTCAGTAGAAACGTTAACAAGCGCCAGAATGGCCGAACAGCCCTTCCGAAGGTACTTACGGGCTTTCATGCTAGAAATGATACTCAGCGGAGTACCGCTTTTCTCGCCACGAACCGAAAGGATCTCTCCATCAGGGAGAGGGATCCGAATAACCTTGTCAAAACAAACGATCTCCACGCGATACAACGATAACCAATCCATGTCGACCACGACATCAAAACTACCCAGGGGCACCGGCATAAGGTCAATGGGGAAAGACAAACCCGACAGTTCCAAGCGACATTCCCTAAGGGTGTGTGTCGCTTCGATTTTCTTACCATCAGCCAATTCTATTAAGTACTTAGCCTCTAAAGGTGTGGGTACTATATCTAGCAATCGACTAACATCCAAAGATACGAAACTCTTATCGGCACCAGAATCAAACAAGACAGAAACATACCGATCATTAAGAAGGAACGTACCGGTAACTGTGTCTGGATCCTGCCTAGCCTCCGCAGATCCAATGACGAAAGCACGTGCAGTCCTGCCTCCGCCGCCGTTGTTCCTGTTACCGTTCCCGCTCCTCCCATTATCGCCCTGCTTCAGTTTAGGACATTCACGCTTGAAGTGTCCCGCATCACCACAGTTATAACACCCCTGCCTCCCCTGAGTCCCCTGAGCAGCAGGAGCAGGAGTAGCCGCAGGAGTCTGAGTTGGGGTGAGTGCCACCTTGAAATCTTTAGCATGGTGCCCCAACTGATGGCACCGATGACAACGAGCCCTATCACAACCCCCAGAATGGTGAAAACCACACTTGTTGCACTTGGGATGCTTCCCAACATACTTACCCGTCTTCTTCCCAGAAGAAGACCCAGATGAATCAAACTTCCTTGTCGGCTGAGCTGGTACCACACTCTTCCCCACACTATCCCACTTCCTCTTGTTCCCCTCAGCAACCTTCACAGCAGCACCCTTGGGTGGCAAAACGCATTCTGCCACCTCCGATGAGCTGATCGGACAACTTCAGCAATAGTGGGAAGATTCCCAGCAGCCACCAATCCAGCTATCTCGGGCACTAGTCCAGACACATAGTGCTCGATCCTCCTGTACTCGGGTGTGTGCAAATCAGGACACAACACCGCCAGCTCATTCCTCCTCACAGTGTATTCTTCAATCTCAGACCCAACCATCTTGTAGCTCCAGACCTCATGCTCTAACTCTGTATCTCCTCTCTCGGACAATACTCACCTCTCAACAGCTGCACAAACTCCGCCCAAGGCATAGCGATAGCCTTTCCCAATCCCATGTTCTGAGTGGTAGCATTCCACCACGACAGTGCAGGCCCCTCAAATGTCGCGGTAGCATACTTCACCCGGTCCCTAGCAGGACAGTTACACATAACGAACACAGATTCAACCTTCTCCAGCCATCGGAGCAGTCCCACCGCTCCCTTAGTTCCAGCGAAGTTATGGGGCTGACAGTCCCGAAACTTCTTATAGGAGCACTGAGGTGGGGGGGATTGGCACCAACACCTGAAACACGGTACACGAGTAAAACACAAACGAAAGGACACGAAACCCAAAAATGAGGCAAGGTCGACAGAAACCAACTCACCACCCATGGCATTAATCCCAGCCTGGAAATTTGCCATAGCCATGTTCACTTGCTGCTGTAGCAAGTTGTTCAGTTCAGCTTGGGTCATGTTGATGTTTCCACGACCACCGCCTCCAGCACGACTACCACCGCCAGCACGGCCACCGCCGCCACCACGACGTCCACCACCGCGAGCACCAGACATGATCTAACAAATCAAGAAATCGAGGGATTCAGATTCACTTCCAGTGTCAACCACTGGAAATTTACAAGAGTTAACCTAGGGACAAATCCATGACTATACATCCAAACTCGAAGTCCATCGGGATTTTCATGCATTCCAGTTTATTATTTCGTGTGCACCCGAAATGATAAACTGCTCTACATGGTCCTCCAGATGTACCCCTAATCTAGACCCTAGTCACCGAATATCGTCGCCTAATAACGTGTGACGATAGGTGCAAGTGTAAGAAGGCATGTGTGTGCTAGTACCAACAAATCAACCCCTCCTTCTTCAATCCAGAAGAAGAAGACAAGAGTAGGTAAGAACCCAAATAAAAGCGGATGATGTAACGAGAAGCATGATGACGATGTAAGGACACCCCGACAACGCTAGTAAGTATCCCACTAATAGACTCAAAGTATGTGACCGTCTAATGTGTGCGACTCGGCTATAGACCAGACTCTACATGCAGTCCTAGTTCACTATAACCATTGGCTCTGATACCAATCTGTCACACCCTCAAATTTCCACTTGCGGGGTTTTACCGCGAGGCGCATGACAAACTAGGATCCAAGTCAACAATCACAATAAACAACTCTATATGAAAAACGTAAAGAAACATAACCAACGACTTTATAAGCGGAAGCGTTTAAGTAGCATTTAATCAACTATGCTATCATCCCAAAAGTTATTCAAAACACTTTTTATTACAAAACGTGCAACTATGCCTAGACGTCAATGCAGACCCGTGCGCCTAGTTCCATTTTTTGCTACCTTAGCGACCTGAGAAAAACATGCCAAAAAGATGTCAACATATAATGCTGGTGAGTTCAATATGTTACCAAAACGTTATCATGTCCATACTATATCAATGTTACCAAGTACGCTAGCTAGGCGTATGTTTTATTACTACTACGATTGGAAACCATTACTAGACACGTTTAGCAATGTTTAGCATGTTTAAGCAGCCCGAATGTTCAGCATGATACCAATGTTCCTGTTCGAGACAATATGCACCCGCCCGGCCCTCCAAGCCGACGAGTGGGGCAGGTCACGCCCAATAGATCTATCCACATTTCCCCCGTTGTGCATTCCCGCACATTCATGGTTTCCCCCGGGACTTCCAAAGATCGTATAGCAATACAAAATTTAAAACCATAGTATGACATATGTTACCAAAATAGTTTAGCGCATGTTTTCTCCCCCAAAAGTTAAAACAGTAAAAGTGGGGCCGTGAACTCACCTTAAATAGCGTTCTTCGGTTACACGTAAAGATGTTAAGCCCTTGATAATCCCTCTACCGGAGATCTATCAAAATGTTCACATAAGTGTTCCGACCAATAACCATAAGGTTATCTAGTCCCCGATTGTCCAGATCGTAACCAAGTATGTTTTAAAACGTGTTTAAATGTTTAACCGACACACTAGACCGACCCAACATTCCGTTGGTGACCCGTTACCCTAACTAATCAAGTACACATAGATTACACACAAGGTTCAAGCATAAAACACTTAGTTTGTATCAAAAATCTCATTTCTGCATCAGAACGGTCGAACCAGTCAGTTAAAGTCTCCTTCGCCCGTTTTTAACCTCCTTCGCCCGTTTTACCTTTTGTTCGACCGTTTGATGCCTCCTTCGCCCAACAAAAACCCAGGTTCGACCCTGGATTCCCTCCTTCGCACCTTCGATCGGTCGAAGGAGGCCAGGTTCGCCCCTGTTGTGCAAATTTTCCTAAAAACGCTTCAAACACATTCAAAACGACTCGAAACATCATCAAACACAGCAGTCAAGCATGGATAACTTATCCCTACAAAACCCCACCGATTTCCCCCGATAATACGTCCGTTTCAGCCCTTTCCCAAAATGGTAAAGATTATGGAAACATCACTTTCATGCATGAATAATTTACCCAATTTGGAAACTTTTGAAATCGATTCATATTCAACTTGAAATGCTCAGTTTGTCGAGTGTTCGATCTTTTCTTATCAATTCTATTGATCATAAATATCATGCATCAAGTCTAGATTTGTTAAAACCCCCAAATACCCATAATATCGTCATATCCAACCCTAACCCTAAACAACAATAATCTAGCATCAATAACAGTCCTATATCATGTTTCTATCATAGATATAGCAGCAAATCATTGAACAACACATAACACCACATAATACACAATTTACATATGTTATTCACCATGAAAACCTATGTTAAATGATAATGTTTTGATTTAGAAAGATGTTTAAAAGGTTTTTAATCATAAAAACACCCTTAGAACAGATCCGGACAATTAGGGTTAGATGAAAATGAATTAAAATGCTTTTAAAAGGTTTAGGATTAAGAACACACCTTGGATTCTTGTTAAGATGTTGTAGATAGGTTAGATTATGAAAAAGAAGAGCAAAAACTCCTTCCTTAGTGATTAAGATCGTTTGAGAGCGTTTTGGGACGGTTAGGGTTTGTGAAATGATGAAAAATGACAAAGGTTGGTATTTATACTAATCCTCCTTCGCCCCATTTCAATGGTCGAAGGTGGCCTCCTTCGACCCTTACACAGGGTCGAATGAGCCCTGTCCTGGTCGAAGGAAATTCTTTCAATTCCACTTCCCATGTTCGCCCATTTACAAAGGGTCGAACCAGACAAACGTTCTCCTTCGACCACTCGAAGTGGTCGAACCAGAACTCCTTTTTATCTAGTTTTCCAGTTTGTCGTGTTTAACGCATTCTAACACATCTTAACACATAAGCATGCATCCTTAATCTATATTTGACATATTTACGCATAGATAATCATTTACACATCATTTAAACACATCTATGTATATAGTCCACCACACGACCTA
The DNA here is from genome assembly GCA_030844895.1 of Ambrosia x helenae. NCBI lineage: Eukaryota > Viridiplantae > Streptophyta > Magnoliopsida > Asterales > Asteraceae > Ambrosia > Ambrosia x helenae. The sequence continues at coordinate 111,754,951 of CM061230.1, forward strand.
TAATCTACACATATACTTAATTAGTTCATGTAATGTCACCAACAACGGAACCCGGTACTAGTGCATTACCAAAAAGACTCCCAATGATCCTCCAGATCATTGTACCCTGGACAATCCTAACTTGACCCGACTCAACTAACCCAGTTAAGTTCGTTTATAGACGTTTCTCGCTAAGGTAGACTTAGATGTTACTAATATGTTTAAGCCAAACATGTCGGGTGTCACAGTACGGGTATTGCAGTTATAAAGAGTTATATGGTTAACTTTAAGAACATAATGCTCAAGATTCAACTGATATAGCTAAAAGGGGAACGGGCCGAATCAACGGGGGCCAGAGTCACAATATTTAATGGGTACAATCTCTTTAGGAGGAGTAAGTTTGGTCTTATTAATAGGAATTCTATTTGTTGTCTCTCCTCAAGAATCCTTTAGTTAGACTAACTCAAGTATAATAACACATCTCATGTCCAGTTTGTCTTGGTAACTCTGATTCACAAATTACTGTGATTCGAAGACTGTTTTTTATGGGTTTTTTTAAATTTTGAATTCAAATACACCTTTTACTTATTTTAGGTAATCTATAAATTAGTATAGCATTTGAATTCATATACACATTTAGTTATTTTAGGTAATCTAAAAATTAGTATAACATGATTGAATGCTTATTTATAGACGCATTTTATGAATTTATGAATTTGAATTAATTAATCTCCTCAATCTTTGGCAATAATATATTAAACTTCTCAAATTAATTACAAGTTAAAATTCAAATATTGAATACAAGAATTTGAATTGATAGATTTCAGTTAAAATTTATAAATATTCAAATATTAAATGTTTTATTTAAGTGTATAATTTCATATTTTCATATCTATAATGGTACCAATTAGACTTAATTATAACATTTAATTCGAATTTTGAATAATCTGACTCAAACGGTGTCTTACTTTTAACATTTTTTCATAAATATTTTTCACTACTATTTATTTTTTACTATATAATAGTCCTCAAATACCATCTGATAACAAGATTCCAATGAAGTTCCAAAGGCATTAATTCCCAATATCCGTATGTTTCGCAATGACCAACAATAAAAGCCAAGGACAATCTCTATCGACGACTGGATTGTATTTAAGAGACCCCGTATTCTTACATGGCCAACTTTATGTCGCATTGTCAAGAGTTAAAAGCAGGAGATTGGTGAAATTACTTATACTAGATGGTGATGGGAATGTCAAGACTAAAACAAAAAATGTGGTGTATAAGGAAATATTTAGTGATATTTGAATAAAATGTGTATTCATTGCTTTTAAATTTTAATAAAATATTTCTACTATATTTTTTATACGTTTTACCACTTCAAATAATTGTACGTTGATGAACCGCGTGTCCACGCAGGCAATAGTCTAGTCTAATAACATTCAAAATTAGTAGAAACTCGGAAGGGGCATTCTGGATAAGTAGTCTTGTCCCGGCCACTCCTGAAGTTTCAAGTTAAATAGAAGGAAAGTATTTTCAAACCACGAAATCACTTACGGCACTCTCAGATATTTTACCTAAAGCTTTATTTTATTTTTTTCAAGTCAAACATTTAAAGCAATTGAAATTAAAATTTCTTACATTAAAATTGAACATCTTAAATTACATAACTTGAAAAATAAAAGGAAAAAGAGAAACAAAAAATTAACATAAAAAACGCCCTTTATAAAATAAACTAATCAATATTCATAAGATGATGCTTCAGCCAATTATATTTGTCCGCAATTTCTATTTTGCGGGCTATCGCGATTCTTTGCACGGCGGGATCTAGATGGTCGTGCGGTCGAGTATACGTCTTAAAATCGTTATTAGCTGTTAATTTAGCAACAGTTTCTTGTTGTTGCTTAATCAACAATGTCGATTCCAAAAGGTGTTCTTTAGCTTCCATCATCTTTTGAAATGTAGTTTCCTTCCTTGACGTATGCGCTTCAAAATTTTCAATTAATACACTTTGATTTGATGACCCGGTCGGTTGTTTCATTTGTTGCCTACCCCTTCTCTTCAGTTGTGTGGGACTTATTTCATCGTTTAAGTCAGGCATCGACATATCTTTAGATGCACTGAAGTTGGCCGACTCCAATGATTTTCTCTTGCCTAGATTACAACCCGAATCCTCGTTCAACAACGGGATCTTGCTCCACTTCTCATGCTCTTTCACAACCTTCCATGCCTCAACATGCTTGAAAGCATGTTTGTATTTTTTTTTTTTTTTACGATAATCACCAAGCGATCTTTCCATAACATTCAAGTCATTGCACTTGCTTTTTTACATATGTTCCTAGAATACCAAATATATTAATCAAAATTAAAAAAAAAACAATCTATCTATATATATAAAAGAAAACGCATATGCTGATATGGCGTGCAATGGAGGCGTCAACCTTCCCTTGAGAGTGCCACGTGGCATCATAATGGAGAGTTTTTGGTGTTTTTGAATTGTTTCCTTTTTTAATTAAATTGAGTTATTTAGGAAAAAAGAATTTAAATTTAAATTTTTCTCTCTCATATTTCCTCCCATAATTTTTAAACGTTTATATCTGTTATATACGTGATTTTTTAAAGAAAAAAATTACACCAAATTAACGAGTGTTTTATTATCTTTCCAACGAGTACCATAGTGCTATATAAAAAACGGAGAAAAAATCGACTATTTTTTGTGGGGTTTCGTTCATACAGAAAAAAAAAACACACAAAGTGTTCATGTTATCACGTAAAATTAGATTTTGTGTGGAATATGAGTTATTACTGATTAGAATACTATGAACATGCAATGATTGAGAGATTTTGTGGTTAGTTAACTTAAGTCATTTGCAATAGGTTATCACGTAAAATTAGATTTTTCAACTCCGGGACCCTCCCGGGTAATCAGCTAGTAGAATATATGAACGTTTGTAATTATCATTAGACTGCTTGTATGTGATAAACGTTAAAATAATTCAACTTACTCAATATATTCTTCCAATTTTTTCTCACTTGATCAACGTTCCCTCGCTTCCACCGTTAAGGTCCTTAAACTTTGTTTTTTTATTTCCTGTTTCTCGATCGGTCAAGACGTGAATGTAAGCTTGCACCAATATTACCTCTTCGTCCTCGGTTCAATCCAATCAGTCGACCCGATTTGTAAGTTTTCCTTTTTTTGCTTCTCTTTACCAACTTCAAGAACCTCCTCATCTTCTTCTTCATACTCATCATCCTGGACGTTTATTTCGTCAAAATTTGTATCGAGTTGCATTTCTAGCATAAGGACGTCGTCGTTATCACCACGGTGTTCAAAAGTAGGCGGGTCATGACAAACCGGTTCAATGGGTGCCTTTTGATGTGGTGGGCTCCTATACGTGGTAAAAACATCAAAGTTGGTCATCACGTCTTGAGAAAAGTCAAGCCGAACCGGTGGAATCATAGGCTGTGAAAGAATAGGTTGGGAAAATATATTATATCCATATGGGCCATAATATGTATTCTGTGAAAATTGGGGTGGTATGAAATAGTTTTGTGGCGATGAATGTGGTTATGGCGTATAAACGTCCGGACCAAAAGGGTGGTAACTGTCTCCTTGTGGTTTCGAATTCCCCCCCCCCCCCCCCCCTCTCCACCCCCATTTGTTTGAAGTCTCAACCCGTGGATTGGAAGTTACTCCCCTCCGTTTACTTAAACCACCGTCGTTTTTGCTTGAAACCGGCCCTCGAGACTTTTGTTCGAACAAGCAACCAAATTCTTTTATTGATCCATTGCTTTAATTGGTTTTGATTTGGAGTAGATAATATTTGGAGTAGAAAATAGTTATAACTTTAGGAATATATATTGGATTTGAATTTTAAAGTTTTACAAAAAAAAATAAATATTAATAATAATAATAATAATAATAATTAAAAATGAGTGTCGCCACATTTGACCGTTGACAATGGTCAAAAATAAATGCCCAACGACTCTTTCATCATTGGTAACACCTTGCCGAGGAGATGGTGGCATTATTGCCCTTCGGCAGCAGTTACCGAATTGAGCTTGTCGAAGAGTGCCCCGTCCCCTTAACAAATAGTTTTTTTTTTTTTTTTAAAGAAAAGAAAACTAGATCAATAATTTTATAATGTATTAGTTTATATATTGTAAGTGTACTCATAAGTGGCATATATATATATATATATATGTGTGTGTGTGTGTGGGGGTGGGGAAGGATCTCTCTTAAAAGATTTAGTATATTTTGTAGACAAAAATCTTGATCACCTCTTTTTAAAAGTTTCATTAAATTCTCTAGTTTCCCTCCATAAAATAAATTCTGGATGGATATGCTTTCGTCCCTTTTGTCTTCGATACTTCTAGCTCTTTGCCTTGGACGTTATTAGGTTTCTTAACAAAGTACAACGAGTAGTACACTAGCAATTTCTCGACTCCTAGGGACCAAAGGCAGGGCCGGCCCTGAAAATTCAATTGCCCGAGCCGAGCTGCAAAAATTGTGCCCCTTAGCCTTAGCTTTAGACCTTAATGAAATAAATAATGTAAACTATTTTTTAAGCTATGATTAAATTAATATCAAATTGATGGATCAAATTTTATTTCCCACTTAGGTTGTACTCTAACGGTAGAGGGAACAAACTTTCTTGGGGAGGTTAGGAGTTCGAATCACACAAGAGGTGAAAATATAAATGGGTGAAAGTCTGACAATTAAAAAAATTGTTTCATAACAAAAATAAAAGATAAAAAAGAAGATAAAACCAACTAGTAAAAATCAAAAACAACTAAGTGTGAGCCATTCTTATTTCATCTTCTTCTTCCTCTCTTGTTCTACACTCATTTATAAACCTGCAATTTTTTTTCTCAAACCATTTTATTTTCTTCTTTAATTCTTAACCTCTCTCAACATTTCTTTACTTTTTATTTTATTTAATCTACCATTCAGTTTGATTAATATTTGATTAACAATTTTGGGGCTCAAACATACAAAAATCCATCGAATTAAGGACATCGTTGTTAAGAAAACTTAGATTGTGGGAGGGTCAATGTACCCCCGAAAAATTAGGCCCGGGCCGGGAGTCCTCCCCGCACCCCTTAAGGGCCGGCCATGACCAAAGGTTTGTTTTCAATAGGCTAGGTATTGTTATTTAGAAAGGGGGTGACACCGTAGCTTGTTTCCTGTCTACTTGTCATCCTACTATAAATTTACCCTTTAATTAATTAAATATTTCTTTCAATCAAAAATAAAAATCCGATAGCGTTCGTTTCATGGATAACAAAGGAATTGAAATTGGAATTCGCGCGAGAACCATAATTGGATTTGGAATTTTGATGTGTTCGTTTCATAAAATAGAATGAAATATCGATGGAATTGAAATGTTGATTTCCTTCCATATGTTGTTGTTCAATTACAATTCTTTCTTTTGTTGTAACGAACAACATAAGAAGTCGAATACACATTCCAGTTCTATCCAAATTTCATTACATTCCTTTAAAACGAACAATACCAAAATTTCACATGGTAATATACTTTACTATATTTTTAGTTTGGGTACGTGTAATATATTTTGTTTCGGTTAATTAGAGTATTCACAATAGAATCCTCATCCCCATCCACTCACAACCACATATTACAACTAAACCCTATTAAAGTTTCTCTCTCCACCACTCACAACCACTTTCAACAAATATTAAAAAATAAATACAGTTTTCCTGTTTTCCCTAAAAGATTCCCAAGGAACCCAATACATACCGACACACTGTAGATTCCCCATTTTCTTCACTCACATCCACTTTCAACCCCCAAAAAATTATAGGGTTTTGTCACCCAAAAAAATAGGGTCTCTATTGTGAATGCTCTTATAGGTTCTACTAGCTACGGGTGCAGGTAATTGATTATTTTAATAATGATGTTCATTTATATGTATATTTTGATTTGGATAACATGATAGATTTTGGCTCAATTGTATTGGTAAACTCTCCTTAGTGAGAATTTAAACGTTATAATTATAGGGAAGAGATAACGTACATATCAACCTTAACGTGAGAAGCGTAGGAAGCATTCTCAGTTCTTAGATTATAGGCGGTGGCATGATGGTAATTAACAACCCTAATCATGGTCGGCTTAATCTAACCAAGGGTAAATTAGGAAAAACGTTCAAAACTTTTTCAAATCGAAACAACAAACTTAAATTGAAACCTGATTTTTCATCATTTCAATTCGATTAAACATTCTGAATGATTACACAATCAAAATAACAAAAAAACATTCGATTACAATGAACGAAAGCGTAAGATCAATATTTGAATCTAAAAATCAGAAAAACAGAGAATTATACTAGGACGATTAATCATACAAAAAACATAGGATTATGAATAAACGCTCATATTAGTTGTCAAATACTTTCGATTTTGTTTCAATAAGAATGATTAAACATAAAAATTAGGTTAAAAAGAAGTTGCTGGCGGAAAAGACGAGGTTTGTGATAACAGGGGATTTTAAACGCACGTTACATCTGTGTTCGATAGGTAACGTGCGTTTAAAGTTCATTTGGTGGGATAAACAAACAAACGCACATTCATATGTTCAAACACGCATTGTAAATTTTAAACGCACTTATTGTATAATCTAGACGCACATGAATTACAAATTCACAGAATATTGTTTTATTGTTTTCGTACATTTAATGATGAAAAATCCAAGTTGTCTATCTTATTAATGGTAAAAAAAATTAAAATATCTAGCTACATGAATATTTTAATGGTAAAAAATCAAAATATCTTACTAATGACTTAAATATGTTCTGATTGGTAATAAATATAGTTAATTCTTGAAATTCAATAACTCCCACATATCATATGTAATTAAGTTTTTTTGTCTAGAAATAAACACTATCAATACATAAGACTCACATAACCAGTAAAAAACACTAAAAAATGGCAGATAACTACACAAATGCAATCAACAATATTCAAGTGAAAACTCTGATCACGGTGGATTCCATCTCTGTCGTAAGAGATGATATTTCTTCCTGTGTGGTTTTAAGTGTGCAAAGTGAGGTCCTCGGGGAGTCTATGAAGAACATGGATCTCCATGAGAAGCTACTCAGCGAAGAAAAATCACCATTCAGGGATGCAACAATAAAGCAACTCCAGACCCAAGCAGCTTTTGATAATCTCATTTGTCAAACACTAAGCAACACAGAAAAATGCATCATGAGAAACATGGCATCAAAACAGAAGGCAATGGACAATATCTTGGGTGGCAAATGATGGATGGGTTGGGGTGGTTTTTATGGTAGTGTTTTAAGTTTGTAAATACTTGGGGGAGTGGGGAGAGATTAATGGCGTGAAATCCACACTCCCACCCTCTACACCACCCCTTGGGGGCTTAAGATCATGATGTGGCCCTATGGGCTTGGGGGGATTCACTGCGTGGGACGGGTCTTGCTTGAAGCTGATTGGCTGCTGCTTTTTTTTTTTTTAACTTATACACACAAACTTTTCAAAATCTAAGCCCCTCCACTCCCCCTACATTTTGAAAACTTGATTTGTAGACCTCACATGTGTCACGTGTCAACTCACGCCCCATTTCCAAGTCCCTCACTCCCTATAGTCCTAGAAACTTAGCAAAGCTAAGGGAATAAAAATGTAATTTTGTAAAACTTTAAGAGAAGCAAAGCCAATGTAGTGAAAGTTTGGGGGGACGTTTGGAAAGTCCATTGACTTTCCCATTTGACATAGATAGAATAAATAAATATACGATGGTGTTTTTTTTTTTAAATTAGTTGGAAACTCGCGCTACGCGGCAGGACTGTAAATATCTGTATCATTCCATTACTAATTACAACTTGGTTTCGAGTAAAATTTAAATCGAGATATAGATAAAAGTAAGCACATCGAAGCAGTATGCTTAGAATTTATAGAACATTGTGTTTTTAAAAGTTGTAAAAGGAAAACACGACATCCCCAAAATTAGTTAGCATCTTCTAGCCCAAATCTCCATAAACCAATATGTCAGATTTTTTTTTTACTTGGACTAATATAGTGTTAATTACACTATTAAGCATTTATCTATAAGGGTTTATTATTAATAAGCACAAATGCAAAGTTAGGTTTATAGCTACCGTCTTCTTGTCGAATTGTAATCCGGACGTTGTCAGTTGATCCCCTACAAAAGTGATCATGTCCATTGGATTGGACTGTACTGGTATTAGTCATGGTCCACGATCTACACCGGGCGCTGCCACACCTTCGCCTGCCACCGCATACCAACTTTCAGTTTGAAATTGCAGAGAAATAGAGAGAGTCGAGAGGTACGAAGGTTGTTTGGTGGTGTGGCTTTTGGGTTTCAAACTCAGTTGTTGTCGATCGGTTACGAATTGCTAATCAAATGGGTTTAACGATAATTCAATTGTAATAATTGTGTGGAATCTGAGTGGTTGGTTACGATGGCGGTCGTTTCATCCGTTTTTTCTTCTTGTTCGATATGCATGGGGTCTTTGAAGAATTGGCCATATATAGTTTTTTTTATAAATTCAATGAATTATCTTAAACGCTTCGGTTGCTCTTTCAATTCAAACAAAAAATATAATGTTGTAGAAATGAAGTAAATTAGTATATCAATTAATATCATATTGGTCAAGTAGTCATATTATTAATCTATTCTTAATCAATAGAGATTTAATTGTTTCATTAAATGTGTCTTGACAACTTAATAAGATTACAATTTTTCCCTTGTAAATGAATATCAAATGACTATTTTACCCGTTCAGAACCTATTATTTTATTTTTTTTGAAAGATAAACTTCATTAAAAACCGACGAAACTCATCTCCAAGGAGGAGAACGAGCCGCCACCAAAGTATTTACATGGTATGTATGTACTTGAAGTTATTGTTTTGTAGTTACTTGAAGTTATTGTTTTGTAGTTACTTGAAGTTATTGCTTAATTGAAAGTATTTTGAATCTGTACTTAAAAAAATCTATTAATCTATTAATATATATAAAAGAAAATGTATATGCTGACGTGGCGTGCAATGGAGGCCTCAACCTCCCCTTAAGAGTGCCATGTGGCTTAATAATTCAGTGTTTTTAGTGTTTTTAAATTATTTCTTTTTTTAATAAAAACACAAGAAAAGATAAAACGATCTCTTCTTCTTCTCATTCTCTTCTTCCTCAAAACCCTAGCGCCCCATCTTCTCATTCTTATTATTCTCGCCTCTCTCTCCCTATCTTTAATAATAATAAACATCTTTGTTGACTAACCGCTGCAACCCACTGAAGAAAAATATTACACGTGCCTTATCTTCTTCTTCTCTAATTTTCTTTCACCAAAGATAATTGAAGGGTAATAATAATAATAATAATAATAATAATAATAATAATAATAATAATAATAATAATAATAATAATAATAATAATAATAACAACGGCGGACGGTTCAAAAGTTCCGGCAAACAGCGTCTTCTTCCAATTCATCCAACTTCAAGGTCAGTTATTTAATTGATTATTTAGCAAACTATTTTAAAAGGTTTCAGTTAACAATTATTTAACCTGGATTTTCATGGTTAAGGGAATGAAACCCTAGAAGGTAATAATTTGTGGGTGATGATGATGTAAAGAATTAGACCATTCAACTAACGTTAATTGCAGAGATCAAAGGAATTGGAATGTTAATATGGGTCTGGTTGTGTTCGAAGATCTTCGATGTTTTCGAATGTATGTTTTGGTTGGAGTATTGCGACAATCCATTCTGGATTGATTTGATTGAATAAATAAATCTTCAGGTTAGTTTGCTGTTCAAAAAAGTGCATAATCATGTACAGATCCTATACATAATACGAATGATTTATTAGAGAAAAAAAGAGGTATAGGGTTAGGATTTCATCTATTGTTGAATCATATAATATATTTATCCTTTATGTAGATTTGTTTAGTTTTTAGTTAGTTATTTATGTTAATGATTACAATTATATTGTTTCCGCATCTGTAGTGAAATTCTATGCTAGATTTGTAGTTTTCATATATTTGTGGAGGTTTTATTGAGAAACCGAGGTTGACGATGACAGTTAGGTTTGCTATATGATGATATATGGTCAAAATTTTATTGTTTCTCTAGATATGTAATGGAATCGTAAAACATATTTGTAGTTTTTGTATATTTGTAGTTTTTTGCCTCGTGAGATTGTTGATGGGAGAAACCAACGGCTTTTACACGCCATGGATCTCTCCATGAAGCACCAATAGCTTTTTAAAGATCTTTAGGTTCATTTCTATTCATGCATGGTTTATTTTCGTATGTAGTAATTGATGCTATTATGATGTTTGGTCTGTTGACATATTTTGATATGATTGTGACAAATGCCCAAACAGTTTCTTTCATAATCATCATGCAAACAGAAATTTTTTTTCCTAATTGTGATGTTTTTTGTTATTAGTATAGGCTCAACAAACCCCGTTTAGGAGTTATCTAAGTGACATGCTAGCCTTGGTAAGCTTTTAACTGTTTGATTATTTAATTTGGATATAAATATATATTGCCTATTGCTTATCTCTGTTGTTGCTTATTGTTGTTTAATGTTGTGTCTTAACTCACATTACAAATGGGTTTTTGTTTAAGTTTAGATTCTAAAAAAAAGCACGTTTGAAGACTTATGTTTTGCCAGAACTGGACAAGTTCGATTCTGGTCAACATCAGTCTAGCAGGTCAAAGCTGGTCAACATGTATTTCGAGGCAAACACGTGTCGGTTTGTGAGCATAACTAACGGGAAGGTATAACGCGCGCCATGTCTTTGATTTATTTATTTTAGTGTTAAAATATATATGGTTAAAGATATATTTTTTTTATGTCTAGAACGACCGGCTGGGATCGTGAAGGGGAAATATCTGGTCTTAACCCCAGAGTACATTTATCAATTGTTTTAATTTTATTTGGTTTTGGTTGTTGTTGCAGGTGAATTGAGTAACCGAACGAGAGGATGAAGGCGAATTATCACTTTTGGAGGTAGTGGTTTATGTATTAAGTTTAAGTTTATATTTAGCATAAATAGTAACAACAACTTCTTTGTGCAATGTTTAATATCTTTTGTCTACTTTTACATGATATGTGTCAAGCAATCCATTAGCTACTGGCACACAAGAAACGAGCTGACAAAAGATGAGACCATTGAAATTGTGGTGATCAAAACAACAGGTGATAAAATCTTTAGTCAACTTAGTGCATATGTTGGTGGCAAAAAGCTGGTCACTAAAGACACATATTTCTTCTTTCAAATATGTGTTCAGTTTTGTGACTTTTGTGTTTGTTGTCTTGATTTGTGACAAGTGATTATTGAGGAAGGGAAGGATTCTTTTGTAAGATTGGTTGATATGGTGAGGTTATTTGTATTTTGAAGGATAAAGAATGTATTCCGCCAGACTTGATCTGAATGACTGAGTTTACGTTTGGTATGTTTTCTTCTTTTATCATTTTTTTATCAAGTCATTAGATTTTTCAACCCCGGGACCTTCCCGGGGTAATCAGCCCCTTTTTGGTTAAATGAAATTATTATACACTTCATATTTTCAGCTCACTTTCATATTTATATAGACATTTTCAATTTGTTTTTCAATTTATAGCCACTGTGTCATTTTGATCTGGTTTCAATTAGCATCCATGAAATTCTTATAATTTGGTTCTCTTATATAACTGGAACAGACTATAGTGAAGGGGCAAATTAATCAATGACGTAACTGGGCAACTGGACCTTGGCAGAATGGTGAATTTAATAATACTGATCTAAAGTCTTCTGGTCCAGATGTCTGCTTCGATTATGTTTCTAATGAGGCTGAGCAATCCTTCACATATCTAACAAGAACATATGATTCATATCCATCTCTGAGGATGCATCAAGATGATCAGCTTAAGGGTTCACCTCTAAACTTAAACCTCCACTGCCGCTCGATTAACGACGCTCCTGGCTGCGCTGAAGATTAGTTTGAAAAATTAGAATGCAGGAAAGATTACTCTCAGTTCTCAAGAAGAAACCAATACCATAGACATGATTTTGGAGATGAATATGTATATGGTGAAAGCTACAAGCATCTAGGTCATCGGCAGAAGCTTTGTCGTGTCGATTTTGGGTATGTGATTCAGATAATCAAATAATGAGATATGTGTGCGTATTTTGTTACCTTTTATTTTAATTGTTAGGTTTATTGGTATGTTTGGTGCTTAGGACTTATTTGTTGAAACTTAGATGAAAAAGGAAAATGACTGTTGTGAGTGTATTGTGTATGGGTGTGAAAGAGGGAAGCTGTTTGTGAACTGAGGGGATTAATACTTCAGGATACCTTAAGCTGGTGGTGGACCGTGGTGGTGGTGGACCGTGGTGGTGGTGGACGGTGGTGTTGGATCGTGGTGGACGGTGGTGTTGGATCGTGGTGGACGGTGGTGGTGGACCGTGGTGGTGGTGGATGGTGGTGGACGGTGGTGGACGGTGGTGGTGGTGGGTGGTGGGTGGTGGTGGTGGACGGTCATGGTGGATGGTGGTAGACCGTGGTGGTGGACGGTCATGGTGGATGGTGGTAGACCGTGGTGGTGGACGGTGGTAGGTGGTCGTGGACGGTGGTAGGTGGTGGTGGACGGTGGTGGTGGACCGTGGTTGGTGGTTGTGGTGGTTGATCGTGGTTGGTGGTGGTGGTGGTGGACCGTGGTGGTGGTGGTGGACCGTGGTGGTGGTGGTGGTGGTGGTGATGAACGGTGGTGGTGGGTGGTGGTGGTGGGTGGCGGTGGTGGGTGGTGGTGGTGGACCGTGGTGGTGGTGGACGGTCGTGGTGGATGGTGGTGGACAGTGGTGGTGGATGGTGGTGGACCGTGGTAGGTGGTGGTGGACGGTGGACCGTGGTGGTGGTGGTGGGTGGTGGTGGACCATGGTGGTGGTGGGTGGTGGTTGACCGTGGTGGTGGGTGGCGGTGGACCGTGGTGGAGGTGGTGGTGGGTGAGGAGAAGAGAAGTGGAGAAGACCTTAGAAGACTTTGGAACAAGTCTGCATCAAGAAGAGGTCAGGAAGACCTTTTTGAGTGAAAGGTCTTCCAAAAAACAAACAATCTGCAGACCCCAAACGTTTGCGCGCGTCTGCGTGGTGCAGACAAAAGAGGTCAGAAGTGCTTTTGAGCAAAAAACAAACAACACCTTAATGTGGCATCTTTACTTAATAGCAAGTTTTAACGGGTTGTGATTATATTAATGACTTAAAATAGTGAAACGCTTCAAGTGCATCTCATTTAAATTTCAAGGTGCTAATAATCTCCAATTTGAATCTTATTATTTGTTAGTTGCAGTTACGAAAGATGGAAGTGGCGGAGATGAGAATGTTGAGGTGGATGTGTGGTCACACTAGGTTAGATAGGATTAGAAATGAGGATCTTATGAAGAGGTTAGAAGTGGCTAACATAGCAGATAAGATAAAGGAGGGGAGATTAAGATGGTTTGGACATGTGAAGCGGAGACACACGACAGCCCCAGTCAGAAGAGTGGAACACCTCACGGTGGAGAGGAGGAGGAGTAGAGGCAGACCCAAATTGACTTGGGTCGATCGGATTAGGCAAGATTTGTTAGAATTACACCTCTCTGAGGATATGGTCCAAGATAGGAATTCGTGGAGGCTTAGGATTAAAGTTAAAGATTTTTTAGGATTTTAGATTTCTTAGGAATTAGGGATGGTCCCTATGCATGTATGTATATAGATGTATATAAATATATTTGTATGTTATAGTATGTTATACATTCTTTAGTGTTTTGTGATTGCCTATTTATCCATAAATATATAGTGTGCACTTGTTCTTTTCGAGCCGGGGGTCTCTCTGGAAGCAGCCTCTCTATCTCTAAAGATAGGGGTAAGGTTTGCCTACATCTTACCCTCCCCAGACCCTACTAATAGCGTCGCTATTCGTGGGATTTCCTGGGTTCGGTTGTTGTTGTTGTTGTTTATGTAAGACTGTAAGCTATATGACCTGTGTATTTTGTGTAATTGCGTTTGTTGTTCGTGTTTTACTTGATTTTAGGTTTATTTGATTGTTAGTTGATTGAATAATATTATTAATCGCTTTCGGTTATGTTTTTGTTCTGGTAACACGGTTATTATGTTAATTTGTGGTTACAACGATACGTTAATGTGTTCTCACACATGATGATTTTTACTTGATGTTAGGCTAATATCATTGTTAATCGGTTGAATGAAATCAATGATCTCTCTCGGTTCTGTCATTGTTAATTGGTTGAATTTGTTTGATCCTTGGTTAATGATTATTATTTTCTATTATGCACATCAACCTTTACCGATTAGTATATGATTTGCTTTAGCCGGCTGCGATGGCATGCGGATTGTCCTGAACCTGATGACCTATACCTGTTGCAATGTCATCTTTTCGGCTGTTGTGCATTTGTTGATTTCCAAATATACGCCAGCATCAGAACAATCGAAGGCTGCAGTATTTGATATGAAAATATAGAACACCCAGAAATGGAGGCATACATGGTAAACTATACACCATACTGCTGCTATGTGATGTTGCTTTTCATTTTCGGCTATGATGATTGCGCCCGCTTTGAGGATATCGATTGTGATGGCGTATGTATTACGCAATCGATCAGCATATCAGCGTGCGCCTGAGCCAAATAGGTATGTGAGGTTCTTATTGAATATTGCCATTTGTTTTAGAATCTCGCGTTGAATGTTATGGGGATTGCAGCTACTTATGACTATAAGCTGCCTTTTTTGGGAAACACTTTGTAATTGCAACTATATATGTAACTAAACAAACGCTTAACATTTTATATAATATGCCCATGTTTGATTTGTTGCATGATTTCTTTTTTAACTTGCTAATTCTTGATGTTTGTTGTTGATGGTAGACTTGACTGTTATGGCCTTATGGGATTTAAAGGTCATTAGCTGCACTTAATATTGATATGCTGGTGCTATTTACTTTTCGCCTATGATGTATCATACCTTGGCTATGCTTTGCTTTGCTTTGAATCTTTTATCATACAATATTAGATTTGTTGTTACCACATAGTTTTTGCACAGGATGCCAGTAGGTCTAACCGTCTACCCAGTTAACATACTAGCGTTATGTAAATGAAAGCATTACTAGCTACCACTATATATACAAAAATCGCTTGGGGTCTACCCAGTTAACATACTAGCGTCTTCCCTTAGCAACATATATTGTGTGTAGGGGTGAGCATATGAAAACCGATAACAAAAAAAACCCGAAACCGAACCGATAACCAAACCGAAAATAACCGAAACCGAACTAACCGATCGGTTATGGTTAACATATGGCCAAAACCGAACCATTCGGTTACTGTTTCGGTTTTCCCTTCTTCCATAACCGAAATAACCAGAACCGAACAGATAATTATATACCCAAGTATTTTTCATACATATATCCATGTATTTAGAACATATTTTCATGTATTTCCGGTATATTTCATGTATCTTTCATATCTATGTATTTGAAATATATCTTTTGTGTAACTCATGTATTTTTCATGTATATCTATATATTTGAAGCATTTTTTATTTGTTTCCTCGGTATTTCATGTATTTTTCTTGCGTTTTCATATATATTTGTATTCTTGAGAAAGATCCAAACACTTTACTAACTATTTTAAGTTTATAATTTTGCTCAAATTTTATGTTTGGATATTAACCGAACATAACCGAAACCGAACCGATAACCGATATATTAACCGAATTAACCGAACCGACGTAACCGACCGGTTTCGGTTGTATGTAAAAACCGAACCGAACCGACATTTGCTTACCCCTAATTGTGTGTGGTGATTCTAAATACTAGAAGTTAATTATTTGAGTGTAGTTTTTTAACTTATTGTAAATGAAAGCATCCAATAGTAAAAATAAATGACATTATTTGTCGTTAATGACTGGTCGTCTTTATGCATTGTTCACAGTTAGGTTTGTATCATATTATATATTACTGATTATTATAAACTCGACTAATTCCATGGCATGTTGTATACAACATGTGCACACGTAAAATTAGTGTCAACCACTTTCTCATAATGCTCAACGACAAGCGACACTAAATATTATTAAATTTCAACCCCGGGACGCTCCCAGGTAGTCAGCTAGTAATAAATAAATAAAAATAAAAATTGAATCAACACATTTGGTGTTCCACCGACAAACACCTTCTTTTACGCCGCATCCTCTAGCGCCACAAAGTGTTGCTAATTTAAATCCTTGACTTAGGCCATGGAGTGCACAGTAACCATTTGGGGTGTTAAAGGTAACACATCATGTTAATCAGCGTTGTATACCACTTCTTTTTTGTGTTAAGGGACGTTAAGGGGTTTATTTGTTAACATATTTACGGAAGAAGGTGAGATTAGAGATAATTTTTCGGTGGGTTCCGATGAGATGTTGGTCAACGCCGTCGATAATTATGAACATGCGGTTAATCAGGAGGGAGTTACGGAAAACATTCAAGTGGCCGTTGACTTACCTTCTAGAACAAGTGATTTGAATGGCGTTGATTTTTTGAATGGTGTGGGCCTGGATAAGGGTACTCATTCAGAGCAGCACATGTAGAGTTGTCCTGATCTAAACGTAGATGTTGCGGAACCAGGGGTCGAGTTTGCTGAGGCTAGAGGAGTTCCTAATGAGTCGGCTGTTGCTGAGGAGTCGGGTTTTAGTTCTGGGGTGCAAGTGACGGCTGAACAGGTTGTGGGTATAAATCCATTATCTGATGTTACTTTGAATCAGGAGCTGGAAGCGGAACGAATTAATTCAGAAGTGGATGCCACGGTTAAGGTCGTTTCGCTAGTTGGTATTGATTTACAGTCTTTTACAGGCATGGTTGCTGAAGAGATAATTTCGGAATTGGATGCCGGTGTTCATCAATGAATTTTGTTTCATTGAATATTCGTGGGGTTCGGACTGATGGGAAAACGGACTGGCTGAGAAGGTTGAAATCTGCTCACGGCGTCGATTTTTTAGCTATACAGGAGTCGAAGATGTCGGATCCTCCATTGCATATTCTCTCAAAATGTTGGGGTAATTCTTTGTTTCATTTTGATTTTGTTAACTCGGATGGGGCTTCGGGTGGTTTAATTTCATGGTGGGATCCATTTTGTTTCAAACAGAGTGGGGTTGTGAAGTCGAAACATGTGCTTATAGTGTCGGGCTTATTAGTTCATTCGGGTGTTCATATAAACGTGGCTAATATACATGCTCCAAACGACCCGGCTGCCAGGAGGATTTTTTTGGTTTGAGTTACTGTTTTATAGACGTTCATTGTGCGGATTGTGGTTGTTCCTTGGCGATTTTAATGATGTTAGATGTCCGGAAGAAAGGGTGAATTCTGAATATGTGCATCAAAATGCGGTGGCGCTTAATGATTTTATTCGACATGCTGAATTGTTCGAATATAATTTGTGTGGTCAAAAGTTCACGTACATGTCCGGGAAAGGTGATAAGTTAAGTAAACTGGATAGATTTTCGGGGTGTAGCGATTTTTTTCCTCTTTGGCCGGGTGCTATTTTGACGGCGTTAGCCCGTTTACTATCTGACCATTGTCCATTGTTACTTAAGTTGAAGAATATGGATTATCGGTGTACTCCGTTTCGGTTTTATTATTCCTGGTTGGAGTATCCCGGTTTTGAAAAATTTGTTAAAAATATGTTGGATAAGTTTGTGTTCTCGGGTCTTTCGGATTTAGCTTTATCCGCTAAGCTTAAATGGGTTAAAGGCCCGATTCGTCTTTGGATTAATGCGGAGCGGAATAAAAGAGATTTGAAATATGTTGCAGCTAAGAAGGTTGTGGAGGACATTGAGCATATAGCGGATAACAGGCCTTTATCGGATATTGAGCTGGAAAATAGAGTTAGAAGCAAAAAAAAAAGTGTTGTTTGAGGAGGATTGCCTTAAAGCCTTGGATGCTAAGCAAAAGTCGCAGGTCAAGTAGGCGGTAGATGGCGATGACAATTCGAAATTTTTTCATAATATTATTCGCTTGAATTCGGAAAATAACCGCATTTATGGGATTCGAGAAGATGGGGTTTGGATTTCGGATCAGACCCTTGTGAAAGAAAAGATAGCTGAATTTTTTGTTGATAAGTTTCGGCTAAACAGTTCTGCGCGGCCTGTTTTTCAATGCCCTGATATAGCCCGCTTGTCAACAATGGACGCAGAAGCTTTAGAGGCACAATTTTCTTTGGAGGAAATAACTAAAGCTGTTTGGGATTGCGATGGAGATAAAGCGCCGGGACCCGACGGTTTTAACTTTACATTCATTAAAAAAATTCTGGTCCAATCTGAAACATGATTTTTTGAACATGTTTGCGGATTTTCACGCTAATGGGTGTATTAGTGAGTGGTGTTTTTCGGCTTTTATTGCGTTTATCCCTAAAGGTCGTGACCAATCTACGCTTGCAGATTATCGGCCTATTAGTTTGTTTGGAGTTTTAAATAAAGTTATTTCAATAGTTCTAGTTATGCGTCTTAAAACCGTGATGTCCCAGATTGTTTCGGAAGAACAAACAGCTTTCTTGAGGGACCGTAATATTCTTGATGAGCCGTTGATTTTGAATGAGACTGTCGCCTGGATGAAAAGAGCTAAAAGGAAAGGGTTGTTTTTAAAAGTCGATATCGCTAAAGCTTATGATTCTTTAAGATGGGATTATTTGGATGATATTATGGGTCAAATGAATTTTTCGCTTAAGTGGCGAGGTTGGGTAATGTCTTTAGTCCGTACTTCAGGCGCTTCTGTGCTGGTTAATGGTTCACCGACATACGAGTTTTCTTGTCAATGTGGTTTGCGTCAAGGGGAACCATTATCACCGTTTCTGTTTATTATTGCTATGGAGGGGCTTACTCGGATTATGAGACGGGCGTGTCTGTTGGGAGTTTTTCATGGGATTCGCTTGGCTGATACGGGTCCGCTTTTGTCCCATTTTATGTATGCGGATGATGTAGTATTTTGCGGGAGTGGTCTGTTATAAATGCCCTGAACTTGAGGCGTCTACTCCGGGGTTTTTATTTGGTTTCTGGCTTGAAGATTAGTCCCAAGAAGAGTTGTCTTTATGGGGTTGGGGTTGATGAAGCTGAGATTTCTCATTTTGCTCATTTGATTAGTTGCTCTCCGGGTCGCTTCCCACTTGTTCATCTTGGTGTTCCTATTGCATCAAATATCAACTTGGTTAGGAGTTGGGATGTAGTGATTGAAAAATTTCAAAAGCGCCTATCGTTGTGGAAGGCAAAAACCTTATCTTATGGAGGTAGAATTACGCTCCTGAAGTCATTTTTAAGTTCAATTCCTCTCTATTATTTTTCTATATTTCGGGCCCGTTGCAAGTGGTGAACGCTTTGGAGAAGTTGCGGAGGAATTTCTTTTGGGGAGGGAATGAGGATGTTGACAAAATGAGTTGGTTGGCGTGGGAAAAACTTGTTGCTCCGGTTAAATATGGGGGTGTTGGGTTGGGGTCGCTTAGAGACGCAAACTTGAGCTTGCTTTCTAAGTGGTGGGGGCGATTTAAAGACAACTTTGACTCGTTATGGCGAAAGGTTGTTTGGTCGATACATGCGAACGGGAGGGGTGGAATTACATCCCTTTGAAGGTTTCTATCGGCGGAACATGGAAACAAATTGCGACTATTTCGGGTGTCTTGAGTCGCTTAGATGTTGAAATTAATCGGTTCTTAAAAGGTAGTCTCAAAAGTGGGGATACAATTTTATTTTGGCATGATTGGTGGATAACGGATGAAATTTTGTTACATAAGTTTCCTGCGCTTTATGCCTTGGAGAGAAATAGATTATGCTATATTTCGGATCGGGTCACAGGTAATTCTCAGTCTTCACAGCTGATTTGGGAGTGGAGACGTGACACTTTGTCTGCAGCTGAACAGGTAGAGCTTAATGCTTTGATGTTGCTTTTGGTCGATGTCCGAACAACAAATGGGAAGGATTCGTGGACATGGTTTGTTGGGAACGAGGTGGGTTTCTCAGTTAAAGGGTTAAAAAGCTGCATTTTTGAGGTGGTCATTGTGGCGTGGCGTGCGTTTCTGGACAGACTTCCCACGTCTGATGCGTTAATTAGGCGTCATATCCAGATTGATTCACAAAACTGTCGCATGTGTGAAATGGCGGTGGAATCGGTTGAGCACTTATTCACGGGGTGTCCGGTTTTATCAAACGTTTGGCAAGCCATTTTCACTTGGTGTAAAGTTCCAAATGTTTATGCATTTCATGTTAAAAGATTTGTTATCCTTGCACCTATCCACCATATCTGGCGCTTGTCAAAGAAAGGCTTTTTATGGGTAATTCTCACAACATTTTGGAGTTTATGGCGGGCCATAAACGACTTCATTTTTAATGCTAAAAAGCTTTCGGTTCGAAGAATTGTTGACAAGATCAAAGTGATGTCATTCCTATGGATAACAAATAGGGGAAAAATGTCGAATATGTCGTGGGATTCGTGGGGAAAGTTTGACATTGTTCGTATGGGCTAGAACCGGCTTTGTTGTTTTGTTTTTTGGGGTTTTCTGTTGAGATTGTTGTTTCGGAGTATCTATTCGGGTTTTTGTTTGTCCGGGTTTTTATTCCGCTAGTTCCTTGCTAGCTTTTTAATAAAAGTTTCGTTTGGCCATTAAAAAAAAAAACATATTTACGGGATGTCAAAACATGAAACTAATTTGTTTTCCTTTTTTAAACTAAAAATCATTAAAGGTATAATTAAGTGAAGTTAAACCATTTCCTTAGGTGTAAAGCGAAGTGAAGTTAAACCATTTCCTTGGCTATGCTAGCTATTGACTTTTCTAGTGCCGTTAACCTGGTTGATCACACGACCCTCCTAAGGGAAGTTAGTTTTTTACATCTAAATGTAAACCAATTCGAATTTATACCGACATAGTATATAAAAGTTCGCACGTAAAAAGTTAGTTTTTTTTTTAAGTAAAGTAACGAGACAGATAAATTTGAAACTTTAGAAACTTAAGGTGGTCAATGATAAATTACTTATTTGAAAAAGAATTTAACGACCAAATTTTATTGAACAATAATATGTTAAAAATGTTTATATATGATGCAGTAATAAAGTTGGAAATTAGAATTTTGAGGTATTAAACATTGATGAGGTAGCAAAACCAATAGACTAAAATTGCAATGTAGTGAAATTTTGGGTTTAAACGTATATTATATATGAAAATTAGTAAAATTGTAGCATTAGAGTGTGGGGAGTGGGGCGAGATTTATGGCGTGAAACCCCCACTCCCGCCCTCTACACCACCCCTTGGGGGCTTGAGACCATGGCGTGGCCCTTTGGGCTTGGGGAGATTTACTGGCGTGGGGTGAGTCTTTCTTGAAGTTGATTGGTTGTTGCTTTTTTAACTTATACACACAAACTTTTTAAAACCTAAGCCCCTCCACTCCCTCTACCTTTTGAACGCTTGATTTGTAGACCTCACATGTGCCACGTGTTAACTCACGCCCCATTTTTAAGCCTCCCATTCCCCATAGTCTTAGAAACTTAGCAAAGCTAAGGACTAAAAATGTAATTTGGTAAAAATTTAGGAGGAGCAAAGCCAATGTAGTGAAAGTTTGGGGGATGGTTGGAAAGTCCATTGACTTTCCCATTTGATATAGATAGAATAAATAAATATACGATCGTCTTTTTTTTTTAACTAATAGGGAAACTCGCGCTACGCGGTAAGACTGTAAATATTTGTATCATTCTAATACTAATTACAACTCGGTTTCAAGTAAAATTTAAATCGAGATATTGATAAAGGTAAGCACATCAAAGAAGTATGCTTAGAATTTATAGGACATTGTGTTTTTAAAAGTTGTAAAAGGAAAACACGACATCCCCAAAATTAGTTACTATCTTCTAGCCCAAATCTCTATAAACCAATATGTTAGAATAATATTTTTTTTACATGGATTAATATAGTGTAAATTATACTATTAAACATTCATCTATAACGGTTTACTTTTAATAAGCACAAAAGCAAAGATAGGTTTATAGCTACCGTCTTCTTGTTGAATTGTAAACCGGACGTTGTCAGTCAATCCCCTACAAAAGCGACTTTGTCCATTGGATTGGAGGTCCACCATCTACACCGGGCGCTGCCACACCTTCGCCTGCCACCGCATACCAAATTTCCGCCTGAAATTGCAGAGAAATAGAAAGAGTCGAGAGGTACAAAGGTTGTTTGGTGGTGTGGCTTTTAGGTTTCAAACTCAGTTTTTATCGATCGGTTACGAATTGCTAATCAAATGGGTTTAACGATAATTCAATTGTAATAATTGTGTGGAATCTGAGTGGTTGGTTACGTTGGCGGCCGTTTCATCTGTTTTTTCTTCATGTTCGATATGCAGGGGGGTCTTTGAAGAATTGGCCATATATAGTTTCTTTTAATAAATTCAATGAATTAGCTTAAACGCTTTGGTTGCTCTTTCAATTCAAACAAAAAATATAATGTTATAGAAATGAAGTAAAACAGTATTTCAATTAAATCATCTTGGTCAAGTAGTCATATTATTAATCTATTAATCAATTGATATTTAATTGTTTTATTAAATGTGTTTTGACAACTTAATAAGATTACAATTTTACCCTTATAAATGAATATTAAATGAGTATTTTACCCGTTCAGATATATAGTGGTACTAGTAGGAAACCCGCGCATTGCTGCGGGGCGTTCTTGTGAGATGGGGGCAAATTTGTATTGTTTTTGCACCATTATCTACGTAACTTTTGGTTATATAAAGAGTAGTTACACTTTTGCTCATCATCTCTATTCATGTATTTCTTTAATTTCATTTTTGAACCAACAATGTAATGCCACATGACACACCCACAACAATGTCTTTTTTTTTGTTTGCCATCTAGTAGGGTGCCGCGCTTCGCGGCGGGAACACGATGCATTTGTAGGTTTAAAGGTTTCCGAATACTAAACCAAGAATTAGACATTACAACACAAACTATGCAAGTGGTTCAATTTGTTCTTTACTTCACCTCGTTCCTTGGCAGACAATTGTTTGCAACGTTCATTTAAAGAGAATATTTGGCTTTGGAGTTTGTGAGTAGGGGTATAAATGGAAGAAAGTGGGTAAAATTTAGTGATTTATACTTGTGCCTTTTCAAATGCCATCTTAACTTTGACATTTTGGACATATTTGCCCATTTCTCCCCCTTTATAATTTGTTATTTTCAAACTAGTATGGAACCCGCGCGTTGCGGCGGGGTCGACAATACAAGGCGGGAACATAATTCAAACCTTAAAACGATAAAAAAAATCATATGTAAGTTGTATATATTTATATATAAAAGCACTCGCGCTTAACGGTAGGGAAGTTCTAACATTAATTAGGATAGTTACATGATACCATGTTACGTTCTATATACATATTGACACAAAAAAAAATATGTGGATGGGTCTTTAGTTACACTAAACGGAGGAAGCAGAAATTCTCTTTCAAAATGTGTAAAAGTTGTATAAGAAAATAGGAATTATACTAAAACAATAAAAAAAACATTTTTGATACATACAACATATATAGGTGCTTGGATGTGCTCTTTAAGTTGGTATTACAATTTGAAGTCACTACAAGTCAATATAACCAATCAAATCCAACACTTTATTGAAACTACTTGTTAAGATTATTCATTATTGTCTAACCAAATGTTAGTTTAACCATCTATTTATGATTCTAATTATTCAAGTTGGTATATTGAACCCAGTTAATTTTCATTCTATCATGAATGATTTGAGCTACGGATTTAGTAATAACTTATTGTTTTGGCTTCAAGACTATGCCTGCATTTTCACTCTTCGCCCCTACCTTAATTTCAGCCTCCAAATGAGATATCCCTAGAAAATGAAAAGAAAAATTGCATACTCTTTAAACCTTTTAAATATGACATATGAATCTATGAATCCCATTATATCTCTTTAATCTTACTTTATTTAACAAATCCTTTATGGCTAAAACTATTACGTCCGGATCAATAAAATAAGTAAATAATAAGACTTTTATACTATTGAATTGAGAATTAAAAGGAGGGAATAAAAGGGATTTGTGGTATTTAATTGGGTCTTTATAATGAGGGTTACATATTTAAAGGGGTAGAAATTGTGTATAAGACAATTATAGTATTGGCATTAAAGGTTGTAGACAAGGGTATAAATGAAAGAAATGGGATAAAAATTTAGAGATTACACTTGAGACTTTTAGAATGTCATCTTAACTTTGCCAAGTTAGACATCTTTGTTCATTACTCCCTCTTTATAATGTAGTAGAAATAGATATAGATAATTTAACAAATTTTACTTCGTAACCAAAACAATGATCGATACTTGGACACTAGGCCCAAATTAAAAGTTGTATTGTAGTGTTAACTGTTAACAGGCCGTATATATTCTTGTTGACTAAATTTTTAATTCACAACCCAAAAGAATGATCCATACCAACATTAGGTCCATATCAAACGTTCTAGTGCTAACAAGCAGTCCAGCAACGCAGACCAGCAAGCATTAAATATGCAAAAATTAGTTCCCCGTCTCTCTTTTATTTACTAGTAGGAACCCGCGTGTTGTGACGAGGCTGTACGATGTTTGGCTATATATAATTGGTATATATGTAAAATTGTTGTATTTAGCTTTAAGACTTGTTTTATTGACAAAATATAGAGATACCCATAGAGGATACATTTATATAGAGATGATATATATATATATATATATATATATATTATTACTATAGATTTCCTAACGAAGTGGTAGCATAAATATTAAAGAAAGTATAAAATTGCCTTATAGTACAAATATTTTTATGCATAGGAGTGGAAAGTGTAGATGCACAAGCTGTAAGACATGGACTTCAATTCATATGCTAGGTAAAAAGGACTAATACCCTCTGTAATGTGTACCCAACATTAATTACCTGGCTTTTAGAAGTATAACTACTGTGAAAACTTCCAAACTGTTGTAACCACGGTCAACAAAATCCCCCTGCAAAAAATACAAGAAACTATAAGATACATATAAAATAGAGTGAATAATGTTTGACACTTCGAATTAAACAGAAGGGCAGTTTTGTACCTTCCAACATATGAATTGTATTCAAGTAGACTCTATGCACACTCTTAATGAACTTCTTCGTCTGTCCAACAAACCAAACCACTTAGAAAGTAGTAATCAATCATATAAACTCTAAAATTGCGTTTAATAATAAGGTGCAAGAGAAACATGTGTATCGAAGAGCAAAATCTCATGTCATAAAGAGATAGTCTAAAACATAGTTATACTCCATTCCATGATGATTGTAACAGTTGATTTGTTTAATATCGAAAGCTTCTCACAATAAATGCATCCTTTTCTGCTATTATCAATAATTTCAACAATTATCAATATGTCTTTGATATCGCTTCGTGGGTTAAACTTCCTTCCATCTTTCTTTTCTCGGTTAAAGATATTGTTGAAGTGGTCGAAGGCTCTAGATGGTCGAAGAAAAAAAAGGAGATTTTATATGGTATCTTTATCGTGGCTTGTTGGCGGTTATGGAAAGCTCGGAATGAGAGACTATTCGCTCAAAAGAATAGGAACGCTGTAGAGTTAGTGGCGGACATTAAGTCCTTGTCTTATCTTTGGCTATGTAGTAGTTGTAGTGTTGGTGGGGTGGATTGAAAGGGGTGGAAGTCTTTTGTTTTTGATGTGATGTAATCTTGGTCTCGTGGGGTTCCCGTCTTGGGAATTCCCTTGGCTTGTGTGTTTTTTTAATGAAATCTGCCTTTCAAAAAAAAATCAATATGTCTTTGATATCAACAAATTGATTTCATTAATTCTTGTTTTTAATTCGCACTTAACCCATAAAGCTTGCAAATAATATCATGTTAGACAAAACACATTTAGATATGGTCTCAACCACGTATTTAGACAAATGACCTCAAAGACTCATAAGATACATATATTTTTTTCAGGAGAAAGGAACTACATGAGCCGGACTGGCACCCTTGACAAATCCCGACCCGATTCGGTCTCGAAAACATTGCATTTGAAGATAAAATTTAAAAAATAAATCCGTACCTTATAACGATGGGGGCTGTTCGAGATTTTAAGGCGACAATAGGGATGTGGCGGTTGCGTTCGGTTGTTGGTGCTATCACTTCCGAAGTGACCCGAGATGAGTGACGGCGACGGCTTTTGTAATCACAATTGGATCATATAGTTGCTGGTGTTGGATGATCAAATGACTGTCTATAAAATGGTTCAGCCGATTAATAACTTCCACCGTTTCATTGGGAAGTTTCAATGCAAATGATGAATATAATCAAGTCTGTATTAAGGATATCAGTTACTTTTGACTCATTTACATTATGCCTTCAATTGAATTGACATGTACAAGTGAATTTAAGTCTACATGGCCCAATCATGTCATCAACAATTTTCATATTCTTATATTTTAAAAATAAAGCATCACATTTATAATTTCCATACTAAATAATCATACTAAAAGAGCTTTAACTGGATTTAAATTTTATATGTAGACGTCAATGATCTCCAGCCCAGCTGGGGTGTCACATTCACCCCCTGTTAGAGTCTCATCGTCCCTGACGAGGTATGCACTCACCATCCCGAACAACACAGGAGTGGCTCTGATACCATCTGTAACATCCGGCCCTCTCACCACCAATATTGTCCGCTTTGTCCCGATGGGTTGCCCATCCAGAGCTCACGGATTTGTTTTTGGTTGCACTGGTGGAGACTTCCCAGGAGGTCACCTATCCTGATATTGCTCCCACTTGTGCACGCTTAACTGTAGAGTTCTCCTCTCATCCACTAACATTAAGCCCCAAAACGCGTTGGTGATTTAAGTGGCATTGGATTACATGTGAACCAAGGATCTCTCCTGGCCACGGCCGATGTGGGATTTTTCCTTGGGTGTCACACAAGTGAAGTTGGGCCTTGGCTTTCAGCCGGCCCAGTCTCTAAAAAATAACTCCTCAGCTAACCTTAAGTCTCTGTCTATAAAAGGATGAGTTGTGCACTGTTGAGGGTTTCTAACGACTCTCTCTCTCTCTTTCTTTCAACCTAACTTTTTCCAGAGCTTTATGATATTTTCTCTCTTCAACATTTAGGGTTCATAGTATTGATTCATCTTGAATCTTGTTTTAGGGAGTTAGATCATAGAGAGTTATAGAGATTATCACGTTGAAAATCTCTGAATGTTAGTGTAGGTCTACTTCTTTGTTTTCGTAAACAGTTTAGTTCGTTTCTTATTTCTGTATTCAGGGTGTAACAAACTTTGGATTGGGATTGTTCAATAAAAGTGATTTCTGTTGTGTGATTCCATGTTTTGTAACACGGTATTAGAGCCATAGTTGCTCCGGTGACCTTCTAATGGGTTTCTTGGTGATTTCCGCTGTGATATTGATTCTCTGGTCTAGATCGAGTCTTCTTGTTATTGATCTGGTCAGGTCTTTTGATAGCTGAGATTATTATATCTGCGTCTCTGATTTCTTGGTTTCTGAAACTCTAGTTATGTCACACCCCAACCGATGGCGGAATACATCGGGGCGAGACTTGTGGTAGATTGTTCAAAGACTTCATGACACTAGATTTTGTGACAATATAGTTTAAAGATAGAATTTCATTTATTGTCTAAAAATAGAAATACAAGTAGTTTAAATAACGAAAAACACAACAACAAGAATATGACAACTTGAACTAGAGTGAGTTTCTATGTCCAATCCTAAGTAGTTTTCTTGAAATGTCATGCAACAAATATTTCATGCAACATGTATAAAATATCCGTCAACACATAAAGCATTGGTGAGCATACTAGTTTTGACATACATACATAGTATAATAAAGTTTTGCTTATAGGCATATGCAAGAGAACCATACAAATGGCGACTAGCCACGAAGAATTTTGCTTAACATGACCCATGTAGGGGGCGGATAGCCAATCCTATAGCGTTATACATGCAAGGTGGGTTGTCAACTATATGAACATTTGTATGTTAGAGTAAATAATTCTACATAGCATAGCGTACAAGCATATAATAGACTTTAGATTGCGCATGATAGAATTTAGAATATGATAGACTTTAGACTAAGCATTATAGATTGTAGAGTTTAAAATCGTTTGAGTTTTGATAGTGATACATGTTGAGCCCCAAAGAATAAAGAATAAAAGGGGGACAAGTATGAACTCACCTTTGGGTGCGTTTTAGCAAGGTTCCAAAAGAATGAGTCTTGGGGGATTAGTTCCTTAGCCTTGGTTAACTAGAATTAGAAAAATAAAGAGTCTTAGGTTCGAGTTTAGATTATAGATTCAAGAGAGTCAAGCAAACCTTTTAGGCAAACCAAGCACAAATTGCCTTTAGGGCAATCCGGATGGTCATGAGATTAAGTTAGACCAAGCACAAAATCATCCTAGATGATTCGGATGGTATAAAGTTAGGAATGTGAATCCATTTGATAGGTTTATGTCATAACCACTTCGTTTATGGAATAAACGTGGGCTTTGGACACGGGATTTCCCCTTTCTAGTGTGGATAAATCCGTAGCACAAGAAGGGTTAAGAGAGTTGGTAAGGTAGGGTGTAACCACAAACTTTCCAAAGATTAATAATAAGCTAGTAAGATAGCATCTTGAAAGTATATTCTTATATTAATATTTCTTAGGACATAAAAACAATTCAGAAAACAAACCCATTTGGGACCTCTTTTAGGTGCTCTACCCTTATCACACTTATGTGGATAAAAATGGGGAAGATCCTAGAGGGTTCTCCAAGGAGTTTTGGATAGAAAAGAGAAGGAAAAACAAAAAGGAATTGAAGGTTTGAGCCTAGAAACTTACTGATGTGTTTTCAGGAAGTTTGCTCAAAAACCTTGAAGATTAGAGAGAGTTTTAAAGAGAAAAGAGATGAACAAGAGATTATGGAGTGGGGAGGGGTTGTATTTATAGGTGGGGTGAGTTGGTTGGGTATTAAATAGAGTTATTAGGGTGGTTGGGAGGAGATTAAGTGGGAGTTAAACCTGATGGTTGTTAGTTACTGTCTACTGTTGCCATCGACATTTTAAAAAAAATAATAAACGACAATAATAATACTTCTTGTAATTGTTTGTGGTTTGAAAAAGTCAAACATGTTAACATTAAGTCACGTTTTTTTTTTGTTTCCTTTTTTTGTTTTTTTTTTGTTTTAACTAAGAGTATTATATATATATATATATATATAAATATATATTAAGATCTTAACTAAATGAGTTTCTAAATTGATTAGGATGAATTATATTGACGACTCGTCAAAAATTAGTAGGAGTAACATAAAAGAAGCGAGTAACGGCGAACTTGAAATTTGTTGAGTATAAAATTTAAAATATATGAAAAGTGAAAATCACGCGGTATTACAGTCTCCCCTACTTTAGGAAATTTCGTCTCGAAATTTAAATTAAGAGTCGGCCTTTTGAAAATAGGTAAATGGTTTGATATGGGTTTAATAGGAACAAAAACTTGTTAGTTTATTATGTTTAAATCGAATACGGTATCTAGTCACTTGTGCGATAATTATGCTCGTACGAAAAGTACTTTTAAAATTTTTACCAAGGTTGTACGTAGAAATTTGAAAGTTTAACCGACTAAAGCATTTTTGTAGGGTGGTGGATGGTAGATAAAATTATCAAGTTTAACCAACTAAAACATTTTTGGTGATTAGTGAAAGAAAATGGTGCGTATAGGTAGGTTTGAGTATGGGGTTAATGTAACAAATTTCGGGTAGATAAGTAAATATACTATATAAGAAGTAGTAGAAATTTTGGCTTGTAAAAAAAATGTCATTGGGTGATTGGGTGGAATAGTAAATATGTGAGCATAATAAGTGACTAGATGTGGAAATGAGCAATATTTAGTAATAGATATTTGGTTTGCACAAGGTTGAAGGCGACTATAATAAAAGAGAAATTTTACTATTTGAAAATAGCTTTTTGGTGATATAAATAGTATTTATTTAGTTTTGAAATCCAGTACATAATTAGTCAAGGAAATATATAAAAGTGAGACGAATCTTGTTTTACATGTATAAATGCTTTTAGAGATTATGGCCAGAGTTTACGGGACTTAGAAATAGATTCTTGATAATGGAAGGATTGTTGATTAAGCGAGGAAAGGCAAAAGGAAAGGAAAGAAACGAAGTTGATGGAGATTACAAGTATAGATTATTCATAGAAAGGATGATATTGCATAGTAAAGAGTGTGGTTCAAAACAAGGTTATAATATGCATAAAAGATAAATAATGCAAGCGTAATTAGACTAGTAAACTATAACATAAACGGTATCACAAAAGATAAATAACGTAAGTGTTGGTCAAAAATTAAACTCGACACCCAAAACTTCTCATGGCACGAATAACTCTACTTTCGGTAGTATCACAGGACATTTATGTATAGGATGTACCGGTGGCGTATCCACCATGCCCTTATTATACCGCAACCGTTTCGTTATTCGAGCCATGATAGGTTACGCATAGTGGAACTCGTTATGTTTTCCATGCGCCCAATTTTTGTAATTACGTGTGCACCCGTAATTAGTCCAATTGTCGTATGGTCCACATAATTTGTCTTAGTTATGTGTGGGTTGCTAGTGAACACAAGTATTTCCCTTTAAGGAAAACAATTTTTTCAAAATGTTTGATGAAAATCAGTTTTCAGAAGTAAATAACTTGAATTTTTTAAATGGTATGAAGACAATGATACAAAACAGTCTCACGGTCCCAATGATGAGACAAAAGGTCAAGAACAACATGATCCAGTGACACATAAGTCTTAGCAATCAGAGACTTGTACTAATGGATCTGAAGGCTTAGCTGTGTCTCAGCAACCCAATCTTTTTAGTGACAACTATGATAGGGCTGAGTATGTGATACTTGGAGTTGAAAACACTTTAAGATCTGAGGGATCATCACGTGATCAGTCACAAGGTCAAACTAGTACTAGAAAATTATCTAGGAATTTTGTTTTGCCTAGTAACTTAAAGGACTATGTGTTAGATGGAAAAATCAAATATGGTATGGAAAGGGTGGTAAACTATTTTAATCTAACTTTAAATTGTAAATGTTTTGCCACTAGTTTAAACAAAGTACAAGAACCCAAGTTATTTAATGAAGCAGCATTAGATCCTATTTGGGTTGTTGCCATGAATGCTGAGATTGAAGCATTACATAGAAATGACACATGGGAACTTGTGGACTTACCTTATTGTAGGAGTTTTATGGGATGTAAATGGATTTTTAAAATCCTATATAAATCTAATGGTGAAATAGGAAGATTCAAAGCTAGGTTAGTGGCAAAAGGATACAGTATAAAACAAGGTGTTGATTTTGAGGAGACTTTTTATCCTGTTGTAAAATTTGTGACTGTTAGATGCATTATAACTTTAGTTGTTCAAAATAATTGGAATCTTTACCAATTAGATTGTTAATAATGCTTTTTTGTATGATGAGTTGAATGAGGAAGTGTATATGAGTCTTCTTGATGGTTATTATTCTAAAGAAGAAACCAGGGTATGTAAACTAAAGAAATCATTGTATGGATTAAAACAAGCACCTAGGATGTGGAATGCCAAGTTGGTACAAGTATTACTTGAACTAGGTTTTAATCAAAGCAAGTGTGATTAATCTTTATTTTACAAGATTTTTGATTCTGTGATTGTTTATTTGCTGGTTTATGTGGATGATATAGTTATAACTGGTAATAACATTCATGAAATTGATAAGGTTAAAGAAAAGTTGAGGTCTAAGTTTATGATAAAGGATTTGGGTGACTTCAAATATTTCATAGGAATTGAGGTGATTAAAAATGATGTTGGAAACTGCCTTTCTTAAAGAAAATACTGCATTGAACTATTATCTGAATATGGTCTAACTGGTAGTAAACCTATTAACAACCCTATAGAACAAAATCATGTGTTGTCAAATTTGTGTAGGGAAAATAATGTTGGATTGGTTAATGTTACTGGGTATCAAAAACTTGTAGGCAAGTTGATATATTTGGCTCATACAAGGCCAGATATATCCTATGCAATACATTTTTTGAGCCAGTACATGCACAAACCAATAAGTGCTCACATGAAAATTGCTCTAAGACTTCTCAGGTACCTAAAAAAGGCTCCTGGAAAGGGGGTGTTATTTAGGAAAAGTTTAGATCTGAGTCTGAGTGCATATTCAGACTCAGAATGGGCTAAGTGTCTTGAAACCAGAAAGTCAATTACTGGGTATAGTGTGTTTCTTAGAAACTCATTAATATCCTGGAAAAGTAAGAAGAAATTGACTGTATCTAGATCCTCGGCTGAAGCCGAGTTCAGAGCATGATGTGCTACAACTTGGGAACTTATGTGGTTGATAAATTTGTTGAATGAGTTAGGTGTTAAGGTTAAAGTTCCAGTTAATTTATTCTGTGATAACACTTCTGCAATTTCAATTGCTGCAAACCTAGTGTTCCATGAATGCACAAAACATTTCAAGTTGGATTTGTTCTTTCTTCGTGAACAAATATCTAAGGGAGTTGTAAAACAGTGAAAATTGATTCAAGTAAACAAGTTGCTGATATATTCACAAAAGGTTTACATCCTAATCTTCATGATGAAATGTGCAAGCCTCTTGGGTTATTTGACCCATTTGCAGTATTAAAGTGAGCGGGGGTGTGAAAATTACAGGTAATATTGTTTCAATTTAATACTTGCTAATTATTTCTTGTTCTTATGTTTA
Source organism: Ambrosia x helenae (assembly GCA_030844895.1). Lineage (NCBI taxonomy): Eukaryota > Viridiplantae > Streptophyta > Magnoliopsida > Asterales > Asteraceae > Ambrosia > Ambrosia x helenae. The sequence continues at coordinate 111,787,714 of CM061230.1, forward strand.
TTTTACTTTGCATTGCATGAACATTTGGTGCATATTGATGTGGCTTATTGGATGCTGAGAATTATGGGCTTGAGAGATGTTGTGTAGAGTTGTTGTGTTCGTGGGCTATTGAAGCAGCATTATAATACAAGTGAAGTTAGGCCTTGGCTTTCAGCCGGCCCAGTCTCTAAATAATAACTCCTCAGCTAACCCTAAGTCTCTGTCTATAAAAGGATGAGTTGTGCACTATTGAGGGTTTCTAACAACTCTCTCTCTCTCTCTCTCTCTCTCTCTCTCTCTCTCTCTCTCTCTACCTAACTTTTTCCAGAGCTTTATGATATTTTCTCTCTTCAACATTTAGGGTTCATAGTATTGATTCGTCTTGAATCTTGTTTTAGGGAGTTAGATCATAGAGAGTTATAGAGATTATCACATTGATAATCTCTGAGTGTTAGTGTAGATCTGTTTCTTTGTTTTTGTAAACAGTTTAGTTTGTTTCTTGTTTCTGTATTCAGGGTGTAACAAGCTTTGGGTTGGGATTGCTCAATAAAAGTGATTTCTGTTGTGTGATTCCATGTTTTGTAACACGAACGATGGTTCAGAAGGCAGAAGGGTTTACCGTTTACATAACCGACACTGAACACTCCGGACTTCCAACTGTGAGCCTGGTTTTTTATATTGAGTTTAAATTATATGGGTCCGATTTAATTGTTGTGACCCCAGGCCCAAAATTTACTTACAGTTCTTAAAGACGCCCCCGTGTATCATAACCTCTTTCTGAGTGGCGAAACCCAGGCACTGGTACATTTAATATCATCTAAACATAGATATGTGACTCTTAAATACATTAAAAATTAAAAACCTTTTTTAATTAGTTTGTTCAGCTAAAGTGTGAAAGGTTATGAACTTACCTCTATGTGTTTATTTACGATACAAAAAATACTATGTACAACAAGTGTACAAAATATATATTTCAAACAACTTTTATATAACAGATCCATAAAAAATATTTTTAAACATATGTAAAATTTATAAGTTTGATGAAAGTGACAGATGACCTGACCATATATGATTTATTTATTTTTTATTAATTTAAACTGATTAATGTGTACGAAGGTCGATCTAATGTATCCTTTAATCATGTGGTGTGCATGAGTTTACGGGTATAAAACAAAATTAGATGATGATTATGCCATTAAAAAATACCATCCATATATGAAAAAACACACACACACATGATTCAGGGTTCCAAATGGTGGGGTTGTTAGCCGACTCTCAGGACTCACAGGTTTAAACCTAACCCAAACAAAAAACCATACATGGGGTTGGAGTATGTGTTCAGTTTGAAATCACAAGAATGTTTTATTCTTCAAAGTTTAAAAAGAAAATAGACTATTAAAATTTTATATTAACTATAATATAATGTAATTATACGAATATATTAAAAAAACTGATAAGAAAATTACATAAAATACTTTTGAAATGGTATTATAAAGGCTTAAGCCCTGTTAGTTTACGTCTGAACGAGTCTGACTAGGGCGAACGTCTGACTCGGTCAGACCTGGGGCTGTTTGGCCGAGCACGTCTGAACGACCAAAATGTCTGACCAAACCTTTTATTTGGTCAGATCCTGGAGCAAGTCTGACTGAATCAGAGGAAAACAAAAAAAAACAAAAAAAAAACAAAAAAAACAGAGCAAGAGCAAAACCCAGGGCCACGCTGAGCTTGAATTTTGAAGCGGCATTCCTGCCCGCAAATCGCACGGGCGTCACAATGGAATCACAACCGGAAACCCATTTTGCACCCCCCCCCCCTACGCGCGGGTATATATGTTCCCAAGTAAAATGTGAGACATAAGATTTGAAACTTCCAAGTGGTTGTCATATATAAACCAATCCATATTTACTCTTTATACCAACGTGAGACAAGAAATTTTAACCATTCAGATGTCCAACCAAACAGCCTCTTAATAATTCAACACTTAACCATTCAGAACTTTTACTTGGTCAGCACTTACACATTCAGAAGTTGTCAAACGGTCTCTTAGTCCTCAAAACATCTTATAAGGGGGAAGGGACACTCCAAACAACTAGCCTGATCGCGACCAAATATTAGCAACCATGTCAAATTCAACTCAAAATATCATGGAACTCTCAAATCACTGAAAGCACTCCAGACTACTAGCCTAACAACTTTATTTTTATTTTTCCTAAGTCATACATTTAAAATAATGACATTTAAAAACGAATTTATTAAAAACAAAAAACCCTAAATTACAACCGTTGAAAGAAAAACAAAAAATACCGAAGGGGGTGGTAGCCGGGGGAGGGGGTGGTTGCCGTAGGAGAGCATCGGTCACCGGAAAAGGAGATGGGTTTGTTTAAAAAGTTTGACTAATGGGCAGAAATGGTCCTTGATCTTTTAAAAAGTTACATTTTTAGCTAGAAAACTAACTGGGTCTGTTAAAAACTAACCCCAGTTAGTTTTGATCCAATGGAATCAAATACAAGACAAGTTGGGATTGTTGCGTTACAACTTGCAAGTTAGGATTATTGTCTTCCAATTCCCCAATGTTGGGATTATTTAATTGGGGTATTGGATTTTAGTAATCCCAAGTTTAACGTTGGACCACAATAATCCTAGGTGAACACGTGGGTGTCAAAAATAGACCTCCGTTAAGTTTTCACTAACCCAGTTAGTGTGAGCTGACTTGGCATGCTGATGTGGACCAACGATGACGTGGAAGCTGACTTTTTTTAGACCATGCGTAGTGGGGGGCTTTATTTATAAAGCCCCCCTTCCTGATTGGTCCACGTGGCTGCTGAGTCAGCGTGGAGAGAGAAACTGAAAAAGGGGTGTGGTGGTGGGGCTTTATTTATAAAGCCCCTGATTGTGATTGGTTGATTTTTTTATTTATTTTTTAATCTTTTAATTCAAAATAATTAAAATAAAAGATAAATAAATATAAAAAAATTACAAATAATAATAAAAACACACAACTAATATTAATTAAATTAAAAAAACAAACAACTTAAATAAATTACAATACCAAATTAAAAAAAAACAACTTAAATAAATTACTGGAGGTTATATTTTGCAAGGATTTGTTGCCTACAATGTATCGCGAGGAGTAGGGCTTCTCCCTCGAGGTGGTCGATCGGTTTGGACAAAGACTCAATGTCCTTTTCCCTTTGTCTCGCCTCTTGAATGTCGACGAACCTTTTATTCTCGGCCACTCTCTGGTCCATAGTTTGCAAACGTCTTTGGCAGAGGTCGCGAAGATCCTGTAGGCGTCGATTCATTTCATCAAACTCCTCTCTCGATGCACCACCTCCTGTCGAAGACGACTCCACCTTGCCACCCTTTTTTTATCGTCTACCGGGTGGTCTTGGAATATCAAACTCCTCCTCCTCCTCATCCTCCAAATCAACAGGATCATCTAAACTCACAAAGCGAGCATCGGATGTCGGTGTATCCGGATCTCGCGACGTGGAGGTGGTTTTGCTTCGTTTTGATGGTCCTCCTCCTGATCCTCTTCCTCTCCTAATCTTGCGCCCACTACCCGACCCCATAGGCGGTACATCAGCCCACTTAGGACTATGTCTCAACATCTCCCATATCCTCAAATACGGGAACGGCCCGCGGGTATCTCTCATCTCGTCCAAGGCCCTGGCCAACAAACCGTCATCACCTTCCCCGCTGGCCCTGTTGTCCTTGCAACGTTGGTAGACCTCCGAAAACGAGTGACATTTATTATTAATGTCCGACCACTTTCCAGATATCGAGTCGTGCTCTCGATACTCCCCCTACCCATGGCCGCAAAAAATAGCTCTCGAATCCGTTGCCAAAACACCGGGGTATGTTGATAGTTTGCTGCAAAAAAAATATCATACGATTAAAAACAAAAAAAAAATACTAAACCAACATTTTAAAAAGTATATATATATATATATATATATATATATATATATATATATATATATATATATATGTAAACACAAAAAAAAAATACTAAACCAACATTTTAAAAAGTATATATATATATATATGTAAACACAAAAAAAATACTAAACCAACATTTTAAAATATATATATATATATATATATAAACACAAAAAAAAATACTAACCAACTTCCGGGTCCTCGGATATGTCGAGCCAGGCTCGCGCTAACTTGAACTCCTCATCTCTTTCCCAACATTCCTGTTGCTTTTTTTGACGAGGAGCGGTAACGTCTTTCTTTTTATGCGAGCGTCTCCCGCGCCCGCACCCGCGCCCCCTTTGAGAACCCTCGGGTTCGTCTTGAGTTTCTGGTACGGAATCGGGCTCCTCTTGAGAAGGTTGGACATAGTTTGGTGGAGGAAAAAATTGAGCAGGCATGTTTGGGCCCGGATAAAATTGACCGGGCATGCCAAGAAGTTGCGCGTATTGCATTGTGTTCGCGTCAAACTCGCCCCAATTGGGTGGCAGCGGAGTAGTAGTGTTTGGCCTTGCACCCGGGCGACCCGGGACCCCGAATGGTGAACCATATGGAAACATGTTTTGTGTTTGATTGTGTTGTGGTGTATGGTTTTAGAGATGATTGTGTTTGTTTGTGTTTGTGTTTTATATAAAAAGTGTGTGTATATATAATAAAACTTCAAAAATTACCGTTCAAAAAAATTCAAGGCTCCAACGGTCAAATTTTTGACCGTTTTTTTCAATTCTCGGCCACGTGTCAACGTGGTATTGGTGGGCTTGATTTTGCTTCGGCGTTATTAATATAACGCTTGTCCATGTTTTGAACAAATAGCGCCCCGGTGTGATGGTGTTCCGGGCGCTATTTTTTGTTTTTTCAGGCATATAACGCCCCACTACGGGGGTCTTATGAGTTGTTTTTTAGTGGGGCCCATTCATTACCAACAACCAATCAAAATCTCATTATCCTTCATCATCATCTTCACTACTACCATCACCACCACCACCACACCGACACCTACCTGCCTGCCACTCCAAAACCCACCCACACAAAATCATTTGCAACCCATCGCTCATGACCTTACTTGGTCACCATTAATGGCGTCTGGTTGTCTCCATTAATCTCCACCATAATCTATATTCTTCACTTACTCCACTCACAAACATCTCACCAGAGCTTCCAATCTCCAGTTCTGGGTCTTAATCCTGTTAATTCTCAAAACCGCTAATAGATGTAACGGTGTCGTTTTTGGTTTAAACATGTTGATTAAGTTGAGAATTTGAAAACTGTTGTTCGATGGTACCTGTCCAAATTTCAAAACTCTTTATAAATAATAATAATAATAATAATAATAATAATAATAATAATAATAATAGAGTATGAAACGTTGTTATCCGGAAGTTCTTCAGCTTCGATGCAGGCCGGATTGTCCACCAATTCGTTCACTGATGACGACTCCATGTACATTCTCTAGGTTTTATTTATTTATTTATTTATTTTTTTGAGAATCGGTTGAATTAGATGGTTTTGGAGTGGCAGGCAGGCAGGTGTCGGTGTGGAGGTGGTGGTAGTAGTGGTGGTGGTGGTGAAGGATAATAGGATTTAGGATTTTGATTGGTTGTTGGTAATGAATGGGCCTCACTAAAAAAAACAACTCATCAAAAAAAAAAAAAAAAAAAAACAAGTCAACTGCCATGTCATCGTTGGTCTACGTCAGCATGCCAAGTCAGCTCATACTGACTGGGTTAGTGAAAACTTAACGGAGGTCCATTTTTGACACCCACGTGTTCAAGTACCCATGACCTCTTGGTCTAGTGGTATCGTGTCTTCCCTTACAAATGTGAGGTTGTGGGTTCAAATCCTTGCAAGTGCAAGGTGGAGTGGAATTAAGATGTAATAAAATTTGTCGTTCAAAAAACATATGAATCAAGTATTATCTTATTTAAATATTTATATAAATATATAATTACTAAGGTAGCGTTTGGTACGATAGAATGAAAGGGGGAATGGAATGGACCATTACAAGGTAATGAAAAATAGTGTGTTTGGTTGGTTAAATGAATGGAATCACCCATTCCACAAGGTTTCCATTCCCTCAAAACCATTCCATCCACCCCTCATGTTTTTTTTTTTCATTCCATCCCCCATTCACCCTTTACTAACAAAAGCATAACCCACCACCGCTATCGCCACCACCCACCACCACCCACCACCACCACCGTCACCACCCACCACCGCCACCACCACCCACCACCGCCGTCACCACCACCCACCACCACCCCCACCACCACCGCCGCCACCAAACACTACCTTCACCCACCCACCACCGCCACCATACAAAACCACCCACCGCCGCCTACCACCATCATCCACCCACCGCCGCCCCCACCACCTACCACTGTCACTCACCACAATTTACTTTACCTACCACTACCACCGCTACCCGCCGCCACCCATCACCGCCGTCTCCTCCACCCACCACCGCCACTACTCACCATTGTCACCCACCTACCATCACCGCCGTCTCCTCCACTCACCACCGCCACTACTCACCCCGCCACCCACCATTGTCGTCGCCACCACCACCTATCACCGTCGTCGCCATCCACTACCACGCTACCGCCACACCCCACCACCACCAACCACCACCCACCACCACCGCCACTACTCACCATCGTCACCCACCCAGCATTACGACCGTCCACCTCCACCTTCCACTGTCGCCTCCACCGCCGCCACCGACCGCCACCACCGCTACCCACCACCGCCGCTACCGCCACATATCACCACCCACCATCACCGCCACTGACCACCACCCACCACCGCCACTAACCACCGATTTTATTCATTCGTCTTTTCTTGTCTATCCAACAACACGAAGTAATGTTTTGTTTTATTCACACATGGCAACCAAACAAGACATAGAATGGTAATGATCCATTCCATTACCTCGTCCATTCCATTCCCTCATCCATTCCATTACCCCATACCAAACAGACCCTAAGTATTTATGTAATAATAACAACAACAACAACAACAACAACAACAATAATAATAATAATAATAATAATAATGCCCAAATATAATAAGTATTTACTGTAGGTCGGGTTGGATTGCGTTTTCCAAAAGAGTATCGATAAAACCCATCACATGGTGCACTTTATCTTATATAATAATAATCAAATATAATCAATGTTTTTTTGCAAGTCGGGCTAGATTACACTCTCTAAAAGAGTATTGGTGATACTTGATACACTACGCAAATAGGGACGTAGCCAAGTACAACCCAAGGTGTGTGGCTGCACACATTGGAGAAAAAATAGTGTATTTTATTGGCGAAAATCTCGATCGTACCCCTTAAAAGTTTGGAAAAAGCCCCCGATCGCACCCTTTAAAAACAATCCTAGATCTGTGACTGTACGCAGACTAACCCACCAGAAATGAAATGAAAACAATTCATCTGGGAAAAAAAATATCGGTGAAATTCATTAAGCCAATTAATAATGTGTATAGTGATTTTATTTTATTTTTGGTTTGTAGTTTGAATATTAATAATTAATGTTGTCATTATTTGATATATAATAATTAGAGTGAACCGGTAGAGATAGGGAAAAGGTATGCAAGAAAGGACAATTTTAAGGTCATGGATCACCACTTTCAACCATTCAATATCTCATTTGAAACATGAAGAGTAAAAGTAAAAGGTAAACCAGTTTGAATTTATGAAATTTGTTATTTTGACTTATCGTTTGAAATTGCTAAGTATATCTACATATAGCATTTTGAAAACTCATAACACACAAATATATTTCTTGAAATTGTTAATTTTCCTACTATATTGCCATTATGTAATACTTTTAGTAATGTATCGAATCGATGCAAATATATATAAGATCAACGAAGATAATTTAGAGACATCGTTTATAAACTTCTAATTGTTGTAATACTTTATCGAATAAATATACAATCGTTTTACTTATATGTTCCTTAGTTACTACTATTGTTTTAGCTATTTATTTATTTTAGTCATAATTAGAGGTGAACAAATCGGTTTTTTTCAGGAACTGGTTCCGGTTTGGAACCGTCCGCTACAGTGTCGGTTCCGTTCGGAACCGGTTCCGGTTCCGTCCGATTTCGGTCCCGGTTCCATCGGTTCCAAAGGCCGGTTTTTAAGACCGGTTCCGATTCGGTTCGGTTCCAGTTTGGTTCCGGAATCGGTTCTTACGCGCACAAAATAAAAAATAAATAAATAAGCCAATGGCAAAAAAATAAACATAAAATTACGACTTTTGTTTTTTTTTTAGTATTTCGAAACAAAAACATGGAAAATGAAATTAAAACTTTCTACTAGCGTGTTTTTTTTTTGCCATTCGACATAAGACACAAGTCGAAATAACCATTTTTCGCCTAAAAGTTCGGCGTTTCGTGTCGTCTCGAAATTTTAAACAACGGTATGCTCGTTTGTGGAACCGGTTTGGGATGGGTTTGAAGATGAAGCCACGGAATGATATAATAAAAGCAAAGCAAACACAATATTAACTGCATACGATAGCGGTTTTTGTGTTTTCGGGTTGTTTCTTTTGGCGGTTTTGAGTGTTATGATCAACCAAAACATCCAAAACCTATTTATACTAAACAAGGGTGGCAAAATAGTGATTTTGGGTGAAAAAAAAACGGCTAGTTAACGGCTATAAATGAGACCAACGATCAAAAAAACGAATTTGGCCTATTCTAATGGTGGAACCGGTTCTGGGACCGTTCTTGAGATCGGTTCCGGTTCCGATTCCGAATCATTTTTGGCTAAAATAGTGGAACCGGTGCTGGAACCGGCGTTCCTAGAGGAACCGGAACCGGTTCCACTGTATACCGGTTTGGAACCGGAACCGGTTCCGGTTCGGTTCCACGGTTCCGGTTCTAGAACCGGTTTTTTTGTTCACCTCTAGTCATAATAGGGAGAGTTTTGCGTACAAAGGGTGAGATCTGTGAGAGAGTTAAGAAGGATTCTGGTGTTAACATATCACAATTTTTTTATGTCAAATTCCATTCATACCATATGACAATCATTAAATTTAGAGATTAAGGGTATTGAATTAATTTGACAAAACACAATTTTAGTACATATATATAAGATCAACTAAAATAAATAAATAGCAACATCTTGACTTCAGGGGCAGAGCTTCGTCTTTAGTATTTAAATTATTTTCATAATTGTTTTTATTAATCAATATAAAAATATTAGAAGACAAACATTTTTTACCTGGTTAATCTCATCAAATATAGTTAATCATTTCTAAAAACTATTTATAATTATAAACCAAAAAATATTTATCGTACTTTAAAATTACAAAATTAAATTTTCATACTTTAAAGTCAAACCAAATTTAAATAGTTCAAATTACCTCCATCAATTCATCTAATCAAAATATGACTGTTCAAAATTAAATAATTTTGATAACTGCGAAATAAATCATAAACTTTGAGATAACAATTTAAAAATATAAATTTAATTTGTACATAATTGAATACTTAGAGCATGTTTGGCTCTCCATTTTCTCACCTCCATTTGACTTATAATTTTTTCAAGAAGTCAAAAGTTAAAAAAAAGTGTTTGGTTAATTGTTTGAAAATAAACTTTTAGAAGATTTTGTGCTTTGAAAAAGAGAAAAGAGGAGAAAATTCATAACTTAGAAATTTTTACTTTTGCAATTAAGAAGAAAATGAGGTAGAAGAATGACAAAGGAGAAAAGAAAATGGAGAGCCAAACATGCTCTTAATTAGCTTGATTCATTTTTTAACATTCTTATGAATTAAAAGTTATTGTTTTTAAATTTAAGAATATTAAACTTTTTACATTTGTGATTTAATAATTGCTAAAAGTTTAAGATATTTCCAATTAACTTTATATTTTTTTTATCTCTCTCAACTTTAAGTTACGATATTTTTATGTGGTTATATGTGTTACAGGGGGTTAGTTTGTAACAAATTACTTCTTTGTTGATCACTAACACAATAATAAAATGTTTTCAGATTTGACTTATTTCTTAGTTATGTTATTATTTTCAAACAATTATTTATGTTTATGTCATTTAGCGCATTTTGTTATCACTTTTGAAAACTATAATTTTTTAACTGAATGTCTTATTTTTTGTTTAACTTAAATAAGAAAATTATTCCAATTTCAAAAAAAAAAAAAAAAACTTTATATGTATGACTCACGATGACGATAAGCAAAAGACAAAGACAATCGCTATCAAGAATTTCTTTGTATTTGAAATACCCTGTTTTCGCTTATGGCCAATTGTGTATCACGTTTCAAGAGTAAAAAGCAAAGTCAATGTTAAATTATTAATATTAGATAAATATAGCAATGTTAACAAATAAAACAACTAATGTTGTATACAAAGAGATATTTAGATATTTCTGATTTTTTTTTTTGTTTTTTAGGAATTATATTATATATTAAAATTTTCAATAGTTTACATTAATATGTAATTTTAGTTACTATATATTTAAATTTTATATAAATTTTATTTATTATACCCGTGTGTTACACGGGCAAATAACCTAGTGTGTGTGTGTGTGTGTGTGTGTGTGTGTGTATATATATATAGGGTGGGGTTAGGATACAAAGGATGTGTTTTGTGAGAAGGGTAAGAAATAAATGTGGCCATTAGATTAGATTAATATAAGGTGGAGATTAAATGAATGACAATTTTGTAAATTGTGTTTAATTTTTAATGACTAATTAGTTGCTTGGAGGGTGTAATGGTAAAAACACAACTTACATTTAAATAACAAAATAAAATTCGTCCATCACTTCCTACATGCTTCTTCCATATCCGAAACCCCCCAATTTAGGTAACTATAATCAAGAAAACAACTCATCAATATTTTCAGCAACTATAATCTCTCCTCCCTCTCTCTTTCAATGGAATCAGATTAATATTATCGGAGTGTTTCTTTTAACGAACGAGGATGAAGACGCCAGTCCTTTAACGAATACAGATCTTTCTCTCCCCAGTTGTTTAAGTGTACAGTTGCAACAAATAAATTCACCATAGTCGTGTGTTTCATGAAACTCTACAATCATACCAAAAACCAACTAAACACACCCTTCGGTTCTGATGTGTTTATGGGTACCAGAGATTGTACTAGTTAAGGATGTCCACTATTCTGTTCTGATATCACTTTTCTGGCCACTAACAGTTGTTCTTAAGCAAGATGCTTATACATGGATGGTTTATTTGTAGGTAGTATGGATGTTTTATTTGTTAAACTTGTTATACGAATAATTTTAATAATCTGGAACTTAATACTTATACTGGTTTATTTGTAGGTAGTCCGTGAGGGATGAGGACGCATGATGACTCAGGTTTCTATGCTGCTTGTTTCTTTCATTGCTTTTAATTTCTTTGTTAAATGTTACAAGACTTTATGTTGGATAATGCTATAACTTACTTATGTTTAGTGTTTTTGTTATGAATATGCTTATTTTTAAATATAATAAAGTTTTCTTTCTTTCATTAGTTGATGTTATATACACAATAATTTATATGTTGATGGCCTTTTCATTGTATAATAAAAATCATTATTTGGATGTCCATAACCATATTGTAAAATTGTGTGTGTGAATGTTTAATAAAGCGTTGTATCATATGACTTGTTAGGACATTGAAATTGTGTCCTATTAAACTTGTTAGAACATTGTAAAAGTGTCCGAATATGATTTTCTTAGGACGCTATATGGGTTGTTCATAGACATATTATGCGACCATAAAAACTGGTTTCATAATCATATTTTGGGATATTAGGAGCCTTTTCTTGGTATTAAAGTACCTATACTCGTACATCATAGGGGTCCTATAAATTGATATTTAAGGACGCTTGTATATGTATTAAAAGTAGGTACGCACATGTTAGAACATTGTAAAAATGCCCTAATATGTGTTTATTAGGAGTTTTTTTTTTTGTTGTTCATAGACATATTATGCGACCATAAAATTGGTTTCATAATCTTATTTGAGATATTAGGACGCTTTTTAAGTTTCGGGACTTATTACGACCCCTTTACATGAAAGCTTTTACTGTTGTCCTATTATATAAAAGGTCCTATAAAATAACATTTTAGGACGCTTTTGTGCGTACTAAAAACCCATTTTTGTTGTAGTGAGTTCTTCAAAGATAAAAATTTGGTCTTTGACCGGTGAGACCTAACAGAACTGGAACTCTGCTTTCTCTCTCTCTCTCTCTCTCTCTCTCTCTCTCCTGCTCTCTACTCTCTCCCTGCATTCTCTCAGTGATCTCTTGCTTCCCCCTCGCTTTCTCAAGATGCATCCGCTGGACGAACACTTGCTTCGATGTTTCCACTTCACTGAGCCACGTCTGCCCCCTGATATGTTACAAATTATTTTCGAGAAGACGACAGACAAAAGAAAACTGTGGAGGCCAAAAGATACGATAAATGCAAAAAATGTGGTCACTGGTCTCATGAAGGCAAATGCAGCAACAGCTCGACCTATTCGCAGTTCGAGTACACTATGCTGATTCATGAAGGCGTTATCCGATTCCGGGCCGAGCGAAAAGTTAGAAAAGGAAGTAACATCAACTACACTGTGAGGAACGAGATAGCCATGATGAAGGACCTCAGAATTAACACCTGACTCCTCTCAGAGATCGCCGCCGAAAATGTCGCACAACGTCGTAGTCGCCCTTTTCCACGTCTTGCTGCTTCGTCATCTTCTCAGCCATGACGCTTGCTTGTGATTCTCTGACTCATCCCCTTTTATCTCTAGTTAATAAATGGATTGAGCGTTTGTTAATTACAGTCTGTTTTAAGTGCACTTGTGTTTGATTTCTTGAGGACAAGCAATAGTCTAAGTGTGGGGCATTGTGATAACTCAAAAAATTAACATATAAAACGGGCATAAACAGTCTCATAATAGGATATAATTAAGGTTATAGAGTTAATAGCCATTTTCGTCCCTGAGGTTTGGGCCAGTTTGCCACTCCAGTACAAAAGTTTTTTTTTTTTTTGCAATTCCTTCCCTGAGGTTTGGATTTTTTTGCCAAATTCGTCCTTTTCACTAACCCAGTTAAAAAATCTCGTTAAGGTTAAGGGTATTTTTGTCTTTTTACCTATAATTTAAAATTTTAATAAAAAATCTTACCCCACCCCCTATATCTCTCTATCTCTTTCATTCACTCTCTCTCTCTTTCACTCTCTCTCTCTCTCTATATATATATATCTCTGCAACCTGCAACCAATAATCACATTCGGCTCCAACCCAATCTCATCCTCAACCTCCTTCAAAAACTCCAACCCTTTCCTAACCTTCCCATCCTTACAATAAGCATTCACAACAATACTAACAGTACACACATCCAATAATAATAATAATAATAATAATAATTTATAAACAACACTTTGCTTCTGACAGTCTTTACACAAAACACGGTTTTCACCGGAACCATCGCATTTCTACATTACAAAACTAGAAATAGTAAAAATAAATAATAATAATAATAATAATAATAACGGTTACAGATAGAGACGGTTACAGTAATGATGGATAGGAGATGAAACGACGTCGTGGGATAGGGTAACGAGTGAGAAGACCGATGGAACGCAACCGGTGGCCGGAGACGACGACGGACTTAGCCGCAGACCTGTACATTATTTTGCTTTGGGTTTTGAGCAATCCCAATGATGGCACACGTTTTACAGATCTGATGATGGAGGTGGAGGACGGTTACAGTGAGGACACGGTGGAGGTAGTTCATTGTGATGGGTTGGTGGTCCTGTGATGGTTCAGTGACAGGGCCATGGTTCAGCGACAAGGTTTTGGCGGGGTGTGGTGGTTGGGTACATTAGGTGGGTGACAATGGTGGATGTGGTGGCATAACTTTGAGAAAAAGTCATATGGAATGACTGGTGGGATTGGGGTGGTGGATATGATGGAGGTGGTGGTTAGGGTTTTAACCTTTGGGGGAAAAGGGGAAGAAGATAAGTGAGGTTTTTTTTTTTTTTTTTTAATTAAAATACTTATAAGATGAAAAGTCTAAATTGTCCCTCATTAAGCAGGTAAAAAGGCAAAAATACCCCTGACACTAACGAGCTTTTTTAATTGGGTTAGTGATAAGGACGAATTTGGCAAAAAAATCCAAACCTCAGGGAAGGAATTGCAAAAAAAAAACTTTTGTACTGAAGTGGCAAACTGGCCCAAACCTCAGGGACGAAAATGGCTATTAACTCTAAGGTTATATTATTAATATTTGATACTTAATTCGTTCCTATTTGTATTTATCAGGAAAATGGAGCTTCAAGACGAAAACAGAGGATTTCCGGGTGAAAACGAGCAAAAACTGGATATTCTTGAAGATACGAGACTTCTAGCTAGTTCACTGTATGTTTGAAGACAATCCCGGGACTTAAACAATGCTGAAATCAGCCTGGGAGTGACCAAGCACGCCCACGCACACTTGCACGAAGGCCCCGAACGCGAGAGGACAATGCAGCAAACTTAGAAAGCAAGAAAACAGGAGCAACAGAAGCTGCACGCCCATGCCCAAGAATGGGGCACGGCCGTGCCAGGGACAAAGAGTACATACAGGCTCTGATTTGTAGCAAAAGAACGTACGTGTGACAACGTGCACACCCCTGACAGCTCTTGGCACGACCGTGCTTCCCATGGAGGCCTATAAATAGTAAGCTAACCTCCACCATTTGATCATCCTTTTACACCTTGACTTGAGCACTTCTTGGGTCGACTTCCAAGAGTCTTGCAGAGATCTTGGGGTCCATTGGGAGGCCTTAGGAAGGCCCTCTTAACACACCCACCAAGGTTAGGCCTCGTCCTACCTTGGATAATTCGGTCAAGCATGGGATCGTAGAGTAGTTATGCAATAAAACATCGAAGGTCGTGAGGATCATGAGAGTTACATATCACTTGAAGATGGAGGGCTTGTCTATGAGCAACCATGATTCATGTGTTGATCATTTCTATAGTTGTATCTTTTCATAATTCCTGAACCCGCTTCGATTTGTAGACTTTTATTAGTAGTAGTAGTAGTTTAATTTTAGTTACTTGTTGTGTTATCTTCTTCTAATATTTGTTTGTTTATATTTGTGACAGGTTTGAATGATGATTAATTTAATAACTTAAAATACTTTAAATTAATTAATAAACTAGAGGTATAATCAGCTTCTGGTGGCCCGAGCTAGATCAAAGTCGAGGAAACCGGTAGTGAGACAGATCCTTCGGGCTTCTGATATCCAAACCGGATTCTAAGCAATGGCTTCTGAAGTGGACCAGATCTGAGTGACACATTTCTGGTACTTACCAGATGACTGAATGATGTTCTTGGTAAAAGACGGTTTCCCTACGGGCACACCAGTAATCTTCAGATTACACGCTTTTAGGATTATGTGCCACCTTTACCAAGGATTTCATTCAACTCGGGAGGTTAAGGGTTGGGTTATTAAGTTGTCATTTATTCTACCAACTTTATATTTAATTGATCACTAAATAATAAAGCATCGCTTAAAAGATAAATAAATTAAAGATTATATTTCTAGTTCTCGTTAGTACAACGTCGTTAGCCAATGGGGGTACGAGTCGCCTAAGTCAACCGTAAGAGAGATCCTTCGGTCTTCATGACCGTTAACCTACTTTGGGATACAAGGTTGTCGGGATTGACCCTAAGGAGATACCCTTCGGTACGGAACGCGAGAGCTAAGGAAGGTGCGGTGTTCCAGGTCGGAAGTGAAGCCTCCAATTAAAAAAGACGATAAGTTCGAGGACCAGAGACTTGACCGCGATTTAAGGAGCCCGCTATATGCGAGGACCTGGCGGAGTACCTTCGTGTGGACACGCATCGGGAGGTTGTGCATTCTACTTAGTAGTGGCCCCGCTTCTCTGTAAAAGAGACAACACTTCAAGACCACTCTCGTCTTCCGCATATTTAATTATTTTAAATTATTAATCTTAATAATAAATTTAACTAC
The DNA here is from genome assembly GCA_030844895.1 of Ambrosia x helenae. Lineage (NCBI taxonomy): Eukaryota > Viridiplantae > Streptophyta > Magnoliopsida > Asterales > Asteraceae > Ambrosia > Ambrosia x helenae. Next base: position 111,803,654 of record CM061230.1, read on the forward strand.
TTATACGGAGGGCCCCGAGATGTGCATATCAGCCTACTCTACTATTTTATCTTTTCTTTTATAAAACCAAACCTTTTTCAAAACCATTTTTCTTTTAAAGAACGCATCCGTTTTATTTTCTTTTTAAACCCCGATCAGTTAAATGATGAAATGTTGAGTAGGGGAAAGTGTGAACTCTGGAATACGATACTCAATATTTACCCTAGAGGCTATAATATGCACGTCAGGTTCTCTGCCTATGTGTTGGTTTTAGTTTCTGAAGTAATTATTGTTTACTTTATAAATTTAAAACTTGGTAAAACCGGTTTAGTAAAAATCAGTCGTTTACCCCTAAACCAAGGTCTCGAATTTCAAACATTAAGTTTTTGGCACCGGGGAAATGACATATTTTTAATTTGCTGAAACCAAACGCATCAGCCGGCCCCATACCTCACAGTCTCAAAGGGAAGAATGCATACGTGAGTGCTATGTAGGATTAACCCTTTTCAAATATATATATATATATATATATATATATATATATATACACACACACACACATCAAACTTTAACAATTTCAAACTTCATAAAATTATCTTCATTTTAGCACCGGAATTTATTAACTTACAATACACGAGTCAAAGGTAATACGAGTCTTTTGATGTGTGTATGATATAGAGATGTAAAATACATAAAAATAGATAACTATAGATTTGTTGGCTCAAAAGCAATATACTCTAACATTGTGTTCTTGAGTTTACTAAATGAGATAAAGAAGAAAAATAAGTATTAGAAAAGAAAAAAATGGCTGAAAAAGTGAAATATATAATTTTATTTCATGTTCCCGAGTAGGAAGAAAAAAAAGATAAAGATTTTATGTGTTTTTGAGTTGAAATGAAGAGAAAAGAAAGATATATTTTACAATTATACCCTTCTTAGGTTTTATTATGGGTTAAGTCACAAAGTAAAATGATAAATATTACATTATTCTTTCATTCTTTTCACTTCATTTCCTTTCCTTCCATTAGTTAACTCGTGAACACAACGACATGGAATAAACACAGTATTGATCAAAACCAATGATCGACACTTTTTGTTAAGTAAACCAAGCCGAAAATTAACACTCCTAAACAAATAACCTATCAACTTATTCATAATAAATTAAAAATAAACCTAAACCTTTGCTCAGCTCTATAGAGAGAGATAAAGAGAGCGGGGTGTACCAATAGCAGTCACATTTTTATCGGATGTCCCCAAAGGGACCCGTCGCAACATCATTGTTGGATCAACATGCAGCCTCTGTGGAGAATATTCGGAATCCACGGATCATTTGTTCATCACCTGCTATGTGGCCACAAATCTATGGTATCAAATTAGCGCATGGTGCAAAATTCCAACCATTTATGCATACAACTTTCGAGAACTATCGGAGGCGAATAAGATAATGGGTTTGAAGAAGACTAAACAGAAGGCACTTAAAACAATCATTCTCACTGCTTGCTGGGTGATATGGAAAGGAAGAAACGGCAAGATCTTCAATGGGAAACGATGGAATCTCGAGTAGTTGTTGAGTGACATCAAGGCGACCTCTTACATGTGGGTATCAAACAGAGCAAAACATCTCTCAATGGAATGGGACAAATAGAGATCCTTTGATTTTTAAACACAATTAGTATTACGGGTGTAGTAATCATTTGTGTTCTAATTAGCGCCTTGCTATTGAAACAATTGTTCATGTTCGAGTGTTGATTAAAAGTAATTTGCCGTTAAAAAAACAATAGCAACCGCAAATCATATAACATGGGTTGGGTTATTCTACAAAGGCTACAAAAAATGAGAAGGGTGAGAAGGATACAAAAAACACAATAGATCATCAAATATGACACAATGAGCCACAAAATATAACACAGTGCCAAAAAATATAACACAATGCTGAAGAAAAAAGACACAATGAATTGAAAAAAATGACACAACGATGAAAATAAGAAAAAGACACAATGGTACATAAAAGACTTAATGATATAACGCATATTTAAAAACTACAAGCTAAAACCCCAAAAAAACGAAGACCTAAAAACTAACGACGTAGGGTTCGATAAGACGATTCCAATGCCGCTTGAATGAGTTCAATCGGAGTCGTTTGATACCCTTCCTACGACTTCCTATTTTTCTTTCACTGTGTATTTGATCCTAACCCTAACATAGGATGTAACCGTTTGGTTGAAGGGACGCATCAAAGAGGGCCCATTAATCCTTCGAGAATACGAATACCCAGTTAAGAAACCGGATCCGACCCATTTACTTAACCGTTATTTCCTGAGTTGTCGCCTAATTTTGATCAGTCAAATTTTTGTCACTTTATAATAAGGTTTTAGTTTTATCACACGACGAACAACCAAAAAACTCTCACTTCTTCAATCCAATAATATAATAATTTCGGTTTTCTTTTCTCCATTTATATCTGATGACTTAAAAAGGTTAGATTTTTTTTTTAAATTTTTTTGTCCCTCATATATATTATGCTTAGTTTTGTTAAAATCTTTAAATTGTTTGTTGGAATTTTGTTAAATTGCATACTGGGAATGTTATTATTAATAAAAAGTTCCATATTTGAATTAGTTCATTGAGAAATATCCCATCTTTAGATTCTTTGTTTGTTTGTTTATCCATATCATGTCTGATTAACATATGCTTTGTTTGTATGTAAAGTAATATATATATGTTGTTGGAATGTTTGTTCCACCTTAACCTAATTATGTTTTTTTGTCTAATTATGTTGGGGGTTATGTTTTCATAAGGTGAGGTTTTAAGAATTGGAGATGGGTAGTTACAGTGAGGATGAAGAAGATGAGTTTTTGACGCCCGCCAGGCGTTCGCTTTAGCGTCTGACTCGGATTCCGATTGTTCTACTTCTGGATTTGGGTATGATTATTGGGTTGGGAATTTGGATGGTGTCGAAGCTCGGCGTGATAAGTTATTGAGGTTTATGGGTTTGAGTTCTAGATGGTATGTAAAAAGAGACATAGAAGAGGAATATGGTGATGATTTTTTTGATGACATAGGAGACAGGACCGAGCTTGTTTTGCGTGAAAATTCAAACCTTCAAGATGAGTTTTTGTGTAGGCAACCGTCGTTGACTCATTGGGCAAATAAAACCATGGAGGCGGTGGTACCTTCTAGTTCTGTAAACTATCATCCTGGAATGAAAACTGTAAATTGGGATGAATCAGGTGAAGATGTGTTGACGAAAACATCATTTGATTTCGGTACAGAGAGTAAACCCAAATTTGGTAGAGAAGGTGAAGCCATGAGTTTGTTAGATAGAAGGAAGAAAGTCAAAAAGGGTTGGCTTCAAAGGCTAAATATCATGGTTAGAAGCATGAATGAACACGATGAGTCGGTTAGTTTGAAACCAAATCATACATATCCAAAAGACGATGCGGGTACTCGCTCTGTTCATGTGCATGCACACAAAAAGAAATCGAAAGAATTATCATCCCTTTACGCCACACAAGAGTTTCCAGCTCATAATGGTTCAATCTCGATTATAAAGTTCAGTCATGATGGTAGATACTTGGCAAGTGCTGGTGAAGATGGGATTCTACGCATTTGGATGATTGTTGAAGATCAAAATCCAAGAATATATAAGATTCAAGAAACCGATCATTCATCATTTTATTTCTCCACTAATCATCTCTCTGAATTAGCCCCTCTCAAAGCAGATGAAGAAAAAACGCGAAAATCAGAGGCTTTAGGAAGTCATCTGAAGTTGCTTGTGTTATTTTACCACCTAAAGTCTTCAGAATTTTGGAGAAACCTATGCATGAGTTTCATGGGCACGGTGGCGAGATATTATCACTTTCATGGTCTAAAAACGGGGTTTGTATTATCGAACTTCTCATTAACTTTATTTGAAAAATGGCCCCTCAGGTTTGGCCCAAACGCATGCTCAGTTAAAAACTCTGTTAAATATGGGCCAAAATGGCAATTTTCAATCTGTGAGGGGTGCTTTTGGCACAAAAATAAGATAAGTGACCAAACAAGCATTTTGGGCCAAACCTAAGGGGCCATTTTGGCAATTTACTCTAATCTTTATTTTTTTTAATGATACAGTATCTTCTATCATCTTCTGTGGATAAAACCGTTCGTATGTGGAAACTTGGACACGACGAATGCCTCAAAATCTTTACTCATACCAACTTTGGTGAGTACAGGTTAATTTATATTCTTCTTCCGGCAGCCATAAAATTATTTGAGGACTAATCAGTTTCATTTGTGCATATTTTTTACTTGTAGTGACATGTGTTGATTTCAATCCAGTGGATGACAACTATTTCATCAGTGGTTCAATAGATGGCAAAGTACGCATATGGGATGTGCATAATTGTAAAGTTATTGATTGGATTGATCTTGGTGATATTATCACTGCTGTGTGTTATAATCCCGATGGCAAGGTTTGTTCGGTTCTATAGGGATAATCTTTATTTTAGATTATCATTGTTGTTACATTTTTTTTTCTTTTATTTGGTTACGTTTTCTTAGTTCAAAACTAAAAAGACGATCTTTATTTACTTACAACAGGGAAGCATTGTGGGAACCTTAGATGGAAAGTGCAGTTTCTATAATATTACAGGTATGTTGTTCTAACCTTAAAATAACTAATACACGCATGCAATTTCTTCTTTTTTCTGAGTTGATGAACTTCTTTGCAGACGAACGGCTGCAATTGCATACTCAAATTTTGTCAATGAGTAAAAAGAAGTGGCCAAAAAGAATAACCGGATTTCAGGTATTGTCTAATAATCATGTCGTTTATTTATCATTTTGTGAAGTGTATTCACATGCTGTAATATAGTAATGTTTCATTTTTCAGTTTTGTCCGATTGACTCCAGGAAAGTCATTGTTTCAACAGCTGATTCACAAGTGAGAATCCTTTGTGGGATCGACATTGTAGGCAAATTCAAGGGTACGTTCTACTTCGTTAGAACTAAAAAAATACGAACCTTAAAAACATGAGAGTGGTTAACTTTCGTAGCTATTGTTTTGGTTTGATGATAACGTTATTCTTGCAAAGAAATAGTTAACTGAAAGTTTCTTGCCCATTTTTTCGATTTATTCTATTACACGGGTGTTCACGGTAGGTTAACCAGACTGATTTGTAGTTAGGGTAGTTTAAGCCCCACTTACGGCTGTGCACATATAATGTAATATATGTGTGGCCCTCGGGGGGCAAAAGTAAAGTTGCACTACTTTTAACGTTATTTTACTAATTTCGTGAAAATAACGTTAAAAATGACGGACGGTTAATCATGCATCGGGTGGTGACGTTGATAGCCAAAAGACAAGGGGTACATGCACCAATCGGGTTTGTCCGGTTGCTAAGTGTTATGTGCCTTATGTCCAAGGCTTGATACAAAACCACTATCGAGCCGGGGGTCTCATTGGAAGCAGCCTCTCTATTCCCACAGGGTAGAGGTAAGGTTGTCTAGATCTTACCCTCCTCAGACCCTACCTTAGCTTTTGCTATTGGTGGGATTAACCGAGTATGATGATGATGATGTAGTTTAACCGAACTGAAATGTTGTTTTGAAAAGTAAAATGCGAAACGTAGTCTCCATAGGTTGATCGAACCAAACTGTAGTTTTGGTAGGTTAACCAGCATAATGGTCTGGACTCTGGTATTTCCTTAAACCGTAACCTAAGTAAAAATAACCAGTTTATTGGTTTTAGTTGCCTAGTTAACCGGTTAGCTGTTGATGAATACACGCCTGCATTTTGGTTGTGCATAGTAAATAACTAAAAAAAACTCGTTTCATGTTCCAACTCTACCAAATCCATAAACACGTTGCAAGTATCACGATTATATCAAAACCAAATACAAAATGCAGATAGATTTGAACCATCTGCATAAATGCAGATGGTTCGAATCTATATAAACCAAGCATTTACAACTGGTATTCTATGCATCTAATGTTGTACTTCAAAACATTTGATTGTCGAAACTAATATTATGCAGGGAGTAGAAGTTCAGGCAGCCAATTGTCAGCATGCTTCACATCCGATGGAAAACACATAATCTCAGCTGCAGAGGATTCAAACATATACATCTGGAATCACATCAGTCATAGTAAACCCGTTACAAAACCCAAAAGCCACTCATCATATGAAAACTTCACATCACAAAACACAACAATGGCCATACCTTGGTGTGGTCTCAAAACCATAGCAGCCGCACTTCCATCTCCAAGACTTTCATTAAATAACGTTGTTCCAAGAAGCACAATAGACTCCCCCAGACTGGCATCACCATCAACCACCCGTGGGTTTTTCTTGGAGTCGTTATTAAAAGGACCACAAACATGGCCAGCTGAAACTCTCACCGATTCAACTCAAGTTAGTGTTTCACCTTCAATGCGTAAATCTGAGTACAAATTCTTGAAAACCGCGTATCAAAGCACTTTTGTTGCTCCACATGTCTGGGGTCTGGTGATTGTGGCTGCAGGTTGGGATGGACGGATTAGAACGTATCTGAATTACGGGTTACCCATCCGGGTGTGAACCTTACACCGTCTTTCTTTAGTACATAGATTATCTTATAAGATCACTACAGTTATACTTGGTGTATATACTAAAAAAAGCCCATGTTCAGGTTTGTGAAAAACAAACAGATGTGGGTTTTTTTTTTTGGCTTTGGGTTTTGTTTGTTAATTCATTGTACACCCAATGTTGAACAGAGCATGTTAAACACACCATCTTTAAGCTCAGAAATAAAAAAGCAAAGATTTTTTTGGTCAGTGTAAGTCTTTATATTTGTTGCTTCATTGTAATTGTTTTCTTGAGTTAACTGCAAAATTGATCACCTTTTTTAAACAAAAAATTGTTCCATCTTTTGCCTGGGTTAGAATTAGCGAGTTTAGGTTTTAACTGAGGTTCCAAATGTTAATGCCACGTGCTCGTCATGCGGTTTTATTCCCGGAATCAGCTCAACAATTGGTGGTGGATTGTTTATTTGCCCGGATGGTATGGTGGCACTTGGCAGCAGTGGCGGATCTAGAAATTAATTTCAGTAGTAACGTTTTTCATTTTAGTAGTAACGTTACGCTCGCGAAGTTGAGTAGCAACGGACGCGGCACCTAGCTTCAAGCTAGGTGCGCCCCTGCTTGGCAGGTTTGTGTGTGGGTAAAGGTTCCGGTACATTCTCATTGATACAACAACTCTTAGAATATGGAAGGGAAGTACGTCTTTGGAGTATAAGGCGCAGGTGGTGTATTCGATATTTCTCATAACCAAGTGGAGATTACGGAACAGAAGAAACCAGAAGATATTCAAAGGAGTAGGGGTGTCGACGCCTCGGATTGTAGAGGACTAAGGAGATCAAAGAAGAAACCTTCTGGTGGATTTCTAAAAGGTGTAAATGGAAAGAGATATCCTTGCAACAATGGAGCATGTTTGAAGGAATCAAGTTCATAGTGTAGGCACTAATGTTGCGTCTGTTTTTGTTGTAATTGGTTATGGTGCTTAGTTTCTTGATTTTTTTTCGCCAAAATAGTAGATTTTTGTGTTTATGGTTGGTGTCAGAATTAGATTTTGGAAAATGGTAGAACCGCAGTCTTAGGTTGAGGTCCTTTCCTACATGGCTGCTGACTCGGTGATGACTCGGAGAAGATGCTGACTCGCAACAACTCAACTGCTATGTATAATTGGGATGCTGACTAAGAAAGAAGAGAAGATTAATAAAATGGACTTTCGCAATCTTAGATTGCATTTGACTGACAAAATAGTGTAAAGCTTATAGAGTTTTGGATGTGTATTGTGTTATTGTGAGCGTGTATTATTATCAAATCAATGCATGATTCCTTGCAAATAGTTCCATCAAATAGTAATTTACAGACAATGATCAAATAATCAGCACAAATGTTTTGAAAGTTTGAATGCATTCGTAAAACATACATTATAAATGAAGAACAAGCATGCATGAATATGAAACTAATTATAATACACTGAAACCTCACATTCAAAGCTTCAAACCTTTAGTGTAAAACAAAACAATTAACTTCTATGGCTCCAGCCACAACATCATTCAGCGTTTTTGTTCGAAGATAATGTTGGTCACGCCACAGAGTTGATATAAGGCGGGGGACCAAACATTTTGGTCAACCATTAAAAAATATCTGTTAAACCTCAATGTTGAATATATGGTATGAAAGGCAGGTTTTGGTGGGGTTATCGATTGCGGATACCGACTCCTTGACCGTGATTTGATAACCGCACTGGTAGAAAGATGGTGTCCAGAGACTTACACGTTTCACCTACCATTTGATGCAGCGACGGTGACCTTAGAGGACGTTAACGTGCTCATGGGATTGCACGTCAACGGTCCACCAATAGATGTAACATCGACTCAACAAAGTAAAAAACCATAGCCTCAAACAATGTATAATATACACCCGATGAATTTTCATAGTTGTCACACGCCACGATCTTTTTTCTTCTTCATATACCACGTATTATAAAACCTTGTGTACCCCAATATTTTTTATAGTGAATGGAAAATAATGTGTGAAAAGAGGACGTATAAGGGTTTCGGTGATGGAATTTGTATTTGTGTGATGTGAACCGAGTTTCGGTGATGGAATTTGCATAGGACTTTAATGTGTGATCTTCTGAGGTGGTGTGTGAAGGGTACGCGAATTCTTATTCTTATAAGCATGAACCCGCAATCTGCATTTACATTTTTAATAAAAACCCACATGTTGAGAGATTGCCTTTTTTTAGTACCGCAATCTCTAATTGCGGTTATGCACAAAACTATTTCTTCCTCATAAACGGAGCAGTCCTTTTTTTAAACATCCGCAATCTCAGATTGCGGGTCTTCCTTTCTTAGTCAGCAGCCCAAGCTTTGAGATGGCACTTGAGTTGTTGCCCCTCGTGAGTGAGTGAGTTAGCATGCCATGTAGCATAGAACCGCAATCTAAGATTGCGGTTCTACCATTTTCCAAACGTCAAATCTGACATCAACCATAAACACAAAAAACTTTAAAAAACTACTATTTCAGGAAAAAAAATCTAGTTTCTTGCTAAGCCCTTAGCTTGTGGGTGGTTTGTTTGAATAAAATTTGCATTATGCTGTTAAAAAAATAAAGAAAAGATTGTAAGTGAGTTAATAGTTATTGTACAACTAACACATATAACATATTCAAACATTCAACCACGTCATGTTCTAGATAGCGAGGGCGTGAATATACATTAATAATAATAATTTGGTTTTCCTGTAGCACTCCAGCAATAATACATTTGAAATTGCCTAAAGTATAATATCTCACAAGTTACATCGAACAGGTAATAATCTGAGTTTGTCGTTTCACACATGATTGCCGATTGACTCTCTTTTATAATTTAAAAATCTTTCGTATGTCCCATTGATTAAATTCAAATCATAAAAAAAAAACCTACTAAAGATCCGTTCCTCACGATTCTGATTGATTAGATTCATCAATAAACAAACGTACTAACTAAAGATCTGCTCATCACGATCCTATATTTTTAATTTTGTTTTAAACAGCTCTAAAATTTTAGAAAAAAAAAAAAAAAAAAAAAAAAAACACGGAAAGCTGGAAGAACAAATAAAAAACAGGAAGACCCACCAGGGGAACAACAATAAACTCATGTTGGACAGAAAACTAGAAGCAAGACACCTGTAGTAACAAATTAAAGAGATTTGACATCTTTATAAAAATCTTTAATGTGGAGAGCTTAACTTTGTTGAATAGCATGTCGTTTCTTGCTTTCCATACAAACCAAAGCACTAGTAGATATGGTTAGTATATTTTTTTCACCTTTTTATTGTAGAAGGGATGTTTCCAATTACATCCAATAACCAATGGTGGATACGTGGCAATGGTGTCGCCTAATACCATTCAAATTTCCGTATTATATGTAACGCGTAATAGAAAAAATACGAGCGACACCATTGTTTTTTTTTATGAGCAACGCCATTGTTTTTTGGAATATTGGATTTAAACAATCTCAACTATCAGCTATTGGCCGCCACTAGTCCCAATTAACAAAATGTGTGTTAACGATCTCACCTTTAAACATACTGTCCTCCAACAGACCATAACGAACAAAATACTAAGAGGGAATTTGACATGCAAAAAAGAATTTGACACACAAGTATGCCATATTAATTGTGACTGGTGACGACTAATAGATGATAGTTAAAAGGTGGACAATATGTTAGTTATGGACAATTTGTTAAAATGTGAGTATGCCAGAACACATTTCGTTAGTTGGGACCGACGACTATTAACATATGATAAGTGGGATTATTTAAATGTAATACTCGTTTTTTTCCGTAAACATTTTACATGATAAACAAATTTTAGTTTGAAAAATAAACCCACATAGTTAATTTTTAAATAACCGCTTGGGTTTGAAAGGAGAAACTCGTGTGGTGCTATGGGATTCGATCCTGGGCAGTGGTCGCTTTGCAACACATGATTTACCGCTGAAACACTACTCTAAAAAAAAAGTTAATTTTTTAAATAAGAAACTTTAGATCATAGAAGGTATGGAGGCTATTATGAGGCGATTTTTATGGGCGGGTTGTAGTTTGGAAAAAAAAGATTAATTGGGCCGCTTGGGATATCGTTACGAAACCGAAATCGGACGGAGGTTTAGGAGTTTCTAGGTTGGAAGATGTTAATAATGCGCTTCTCCTAAAATGGGCATGACGTTTTAAAAATGGTGGAAATAGCCTTTGGAAGAAAGTTATGATCGGATGTCATGGTTCTAGTCGGACATGGTCTTTTCTTCCTTGTACGCCCTCGGCTAGCGGGTGTTGGAAGCAAATAGTTAAGATAGGGGGCAAACAGATTTGGAACGGTAAAACCCTTGATAGCTACTTTGAGTGTGTTGTTGGTGATGGCTCGTCTATAGGTTTCTGGACGGATTCTAGGATTCGAGAGGAACCTCTTCGGTTAATTTATCCTCGCTATTCAGACTTGAACAGAAGAAATGGGTGTCTATTGCGGAAAGGTTACGGGTCACAAATGACATTAAATCGTTGCAATGGGATTGGCGTTCTGCTCCGGCTTCTGCAGAAGAGGTTGCTGAATACTTTAATCTTATTTCTGATATATACGACTATGATTGGAAGGGTGGAAAGGATGTTTGGAGATGGAAAGCTGACCGCTCAGGGGTCTTCTCGGTCAATAAAGCTAAGCGATTGTTCTCGAACTATCCGCGATCCACTCTTGTGATTGATATGAATTGGAAAGTTTGGGTCCCATTGAAATGCAAGGTGTTGGTGTGGCGAGTGGCGCTTAATCGCATCCCTACTAAAGTGGAATTATGTAAACGTGGTGTAAACCTTCCGAGTCAGATGTGTGAACTGTGTGATACTGAAGGGGAGACTTCCACGCATCTATTCATTGGATGTTTCTATACGGCTGAGGTGTGGAGCCGTGTTGAATATTGGTGCAGACTTAGTCCATTAATAATATTTGATGTTGCAGACCTGTTGAAGATTGATTATGTCCAGCCGAGTTCAAAGGAAACCAAAAAAATCTTACGAGGTATTATTTTCACCACTATATGGGTCATATGGATTGAACGCAATGATCAGATATTCAAAGGCAAACGTCGTAGGGCCGTTGAGGTGGTTGAAAGCATCAAGATAACGTCGTATTTTTGGTATAAACATAGAAGTAGAATGCAAGTGTTAGATTGGAATGTTTGGTGTAAATACCCGTTGAACTTGATGTAATTCGGTTGTTAGCCCGGGGGTCCTTGCTTTGAGGACCGCTCGTGGTTGTTTTTGAATGAAGTTAACCTTTCAAAAAAAAATTCGATCCGACTCGACCTAACCCAATCAGAAAATGTTGACTCTAGATTATTAAAAATCCGGATATAAAAAAATGACACCATATATGAAAGGGGTTGGCTAAATGCACTCCCCTTTTTTTACTAATTGCACTCCCTACTAAAAAAAAGTTTAAAAGTTATCAAATTATATCCTTCTACTTTAAAAAATCATTTTACTAACTCATCTTTGTGTAATCAACCCTTTTTAAGTTACCCACCCCATGAACATCATCTTCATCACATAATTGAACCATCTCCGTCCCATGAATCTCGTCATCATCTCGATGGTACAAACCCCATCTAAATATTGTTAGTTTTAATCTTTATGTTTAATTATTATAGTTTGAGACAAACTTAGATCAGGATAGAAGATGAAATTCTATAAAAAAAAAAAATATAAGGTCTAATTATGTTTATTTAAAAACTTTAAGGGGGGAGTGTAATCAGTAAAAATAATATAAAGGGAGTGTAATTAGCAACACCCTTTTCAATTATGGCTCCGTCACTACCAAAATAACATGTGAAGTGCTTTAATTTTGAGCTCACTCAAGGCCATAATTCTTTAATAGCCGGACATAGGATGAATACGTGGTCCTACGAAAGCTAAACTATTGTTTATTTCGACTCCATGTATTGTGTTAACCATTTCTAATAGTAACGAATGCCATCAAGGACATGTGAGTTTCTCTAAGCGTTTATAAAAACGATTTTATTGCATATCGAAAACTGTTTGATTGTAATTAAAATCTTTTCAAAACAAATTATTGTTTAGCAACACATATAAACTTGTTAATTTATTTCAATGCAAGACAGATTTAATAGAATATAGACGACAAAGCAAGAGACTGGCTATCTTGTTCAGTAATTAGGGATGTTCATCCGTTCCGGTTTCTGTTTCGCTGGTTTGGAGATTGTTTTGGTCAAGACTGAAAACCAAACCAGACCGAATTCAAAGCTGGTAAAAACCATACTCCAAACCCAACTCGGATTCAGTTCACTTTGAAAAGGAATTACCCGATTTAAACAACCGAAAAAAACAAAAAAATGATTTCAGGTTCCTTTGTTTCGGTTTCAAAAAATTGTAAAAGAAAACGCTCTCAAGCTAAGCCTAACATCATAGGTTTCATTTTTTGTTTTGTAGACCCACATGCTTTTAATTTTTGAACTTTAGTCAAAAGTTAGTTTTAGTTAAAGCTTTTGGTTAATAACCGACATAACTATAACCAAATTCATAACCGAAATAGCAGTTATGGTTATGGTTGATGATAAAAACCGAACCAAACCGACTCATCCACACCCCTAATTACAATTACCGCTCCAATTGTTACACAGTCAAAGGCTTTTTTGTCACCCAAGAACTAGCATTTTACAATTTACGTAGCTTACTAAATGTATGATTTCAAGAACTATATACGCAATTTTCCCTTGTTTTAATATCCTTGAAAATGTATAAGAAAACACAACAAATCGATCTCTTTTCTTCACCTGCAACCTCTAGCAAACCACTTTGGTATTTGTGTTTGCCTTACAAGTAACCAACCATCTCCATGAATGATCTTCATCTCATAAATCAAACCGAAACCTTAAAAAAAAAAACCTTACCTTAATCAAATGGTGCTAAGACATGATGAATAATTGTGATATAGAGAAGAAGATATCATCTATTTAATTTATTTAATTGTTGTATATATAAAACCGGTTGTAACTTATATTTTTTTTTGAACATTCAAACGAAATTCATTCCACCAAAAAGAATACAATAACCAATTCCATCCAGACACATTAAGCGAGTAGCTACCTGGGTCAACCCGACAAATCGTACAAACAAAACTAAACACTACAATTAAAACGTAAAATATGTAAAACTTCCGATAACTCCCAGAGCTAGAATCATCCCAGAACAGATCAGTCACCCATTATCTAAAAGAGAAAATTCCTACCATGAATCGCTGAATTACATAATTAAGAATGATATATCATATCGACTCAATAAATATCAGCTGAATTAAATGCCAGATCTAGATATATAAATATTATTGACTAAAATAAATCACATGAATCACGACTACTACGTGTCTTATTCTAGGAAATCATATTTGCTTCTTCTTTTTTTTTTCTTTCAAAAGACTAGACTTGAAGGGGCAATTTTGAACTTTAATACCATTCTTCTAGAAAGTAGACAACATTTTGTTAATGACTTAATTCTATTTTTTTAGTAAAAAAAAGCTAAAAACATTTTACTTCGACAACCATTTAAAAAGGTCACCAATGCATTGTCTCCTTTGCCTTACACACCACAGCCATAATCTTCTCTCTCATCCTTCCCTAAAACACACACTTCAGTGTGTTTGTGTGTGAGAGAGAGTGAGAACATGGGAAGAGCTCCTTGTTGCTCTAAGGTCGGTTTACATAGAGGAGCATGGTCCGATGAAGAAGATAAACTCCTTACTGAGTACATTCAAACACATGGTGAAGGTCAATGGCGATCTATGCCTTCCAAAGCTGGTATGCCAATTACAAATTTATTGAATTACATTATATTTGTATTTGTATATTTCTTTTAGTTACGGAATCAGAACTTTTTAATAATCATCAAAGTTTTCTTTTCTATACTCGTTACAACTTCCTTTAAAAAAAAATTAAAATTGCATATGAGTATATATAAAAATCCAACAAATTCTGACAAGACCTTTTTGGTTTCAGGATTACTTAGATGCGGAAAGAGTTGTAGGCTGCGATGGGTGAACTACCTCCGACCAGGTATTAAAAGAGGAAGCTTTACAACTGAGGAGGATGACATCATCATCCGCCTCCATTCCGTACATGGAAGCCGTTGGTCTTTCATAGCCAATGAGCTTCCAGGTCGAACTGACAATGAGATTAAGAACCATTGGAACTCACATCTTAAACGTAAGACGATGATACAAAACAGTAGTTGTGAGAACCAGGAGAACTCCAGAAATAATAAAAAACCAAGGAAGAAAAGGAAAACCAATCAAAAGACAACAGTCCTAGATAAACCAGATGAAATTGCTCCTCAGTCTACAGCTTCATCTATGTCCTCATCACAACCCGTTGCATTGAGGAAGAACGATAGTTTTGATAACGGAGTGGTGAGCGGTGCATCATCGTGCAGCACGATTAATGATCAAGGCGAAATCGATTTGTTAACCGCTGACTTTTGTTGGCCGAATTGGTCGCCATTGGTTGAGATCGAAAGTTTGAACGATCAAGATTTAGAAATCGACGGATGTGATTTATTAATGTCAAATGAAGATGAAAGCCAAATGCTAGAGAAGTTGTATTGTGAGTACCTAAACCTGCTAGGAGATGGAGATGGTGTGTAAGCATGTAACATGCTTTTATTTGTTGTCTAGTTAATTTCAATAAAATTGTTTGTTATGTGTGAAAATAAAAGAAAAAGGGTTGTTCATATATTACATAACACATCATGTTACATGCGGGATATTCATTCAGCGATCGAGACCATATTAATCTTTGCACGTGACGTCTACTATATTCGTTGATTACAACCTCATAAAAGTTTTATTTTAATTCTCGGTTGTTGAAAAGTAGGTTCATAAGCAGCCTTGAAAAGTATACTTGCATATAATTATATATATAAGCAGCCTCTGAAATCTGAATAAATTCCAAGATGTAAATGATTATGAATAGACTTTAGCAACTAGTGAATAATTAAACTTACTTTATATATAATTATAGGGTTGAGTTATTCTACAAAGGCTACAAAAAATGAGAAGAGTGAGAAGGATACAAAAAAACACAATAGATCATCAAATATGACACAATGAGCCACAAAATATAGCACAGTGCCAAAAAATATAACACAATGCTGAAGAAAAAAGACACAATGAATTGAAAAAATGACACAACGATGAAAATAAGAAAAAGACACGATGGTACATAAAAGACACAATGATATAACGCATATTCTAAAAACTACAAGCTAAAACCCCAAAAAAACGAAGACCTAAAAACTAACGACGTAGGGTTCGATAAGACGATTCCAATGCCGCTTGAATGAGTTCAATCGGAGTCCGTTTGATACCCTTCCTACGACTTCCTATCTTTCTTAAACTGTGTATTTGATCCTAACCCTAGTAAAGTTCACACTTGTAAAGCTCTCAGTTGAGCTAATTTTCATTCCGATTAAAAAGGGGCTCACAGGGGTTTGGAAGTCCTTAGTTTCGGCGGTAGAAAAGGCTAAGTTCGAAGGTAAAAGTCTGGATCAGATGATTATGTGCCAAATTGGAGACGGTACTTCCATCAGTTTTTGGAAAGATGTTTGGTTTGGGTCAACCCCTTTATACTCCAGATGGCATGTTCTATATTCTTTGGACAGAGATAAAAACATTATGGTCAGTAATCGGTTTGAAACAAGTGGAAAGATAATTGGAACCTAGGGGCCTCATCGGTAGAAGGTATTTCGGAGGTTAAAGATGTTGAATTTATGCTGTCTTCTATGTGCCTGACGGAGAACAAGGATAAATGGATGTGGGATAACAATTCAGCTGGTAACTTCTCAGTGGCAGTGGTTAAATCTGCTTTAAGAGGTGGTTGGAATGGGGCTGCAGGCATGCGGATGAGATGGATTAGCTGGGTGCCTACAAAAGTTAATGTTTTACTGTGGAGAATCGAACAAAATAGGATTCCTACTCGAGTTGAATTGGCTAGGAGAAGGGTGGTTCTTGTAACCTCACGAATTTTCCCATTTATTTTGCATTAAAGTATTTCCCAATCCATGATATAAAGTCTAATTTATTTCTAAGTATTCTTATCTTTATCCGTGCACTCTATTTTTCTAAGTTCCTTTTATCATTGTACTTAAAAAAAAATCTCCAATCATGACATATGTCCTATCCTAATTCTATTTATAAAATCGTCATTTTATAAGACAGTGTTTTTTTTTTATTTTCTAATTCAAACTAATGATTTTTTTTTTATTTCTTATTTAAAGCTAACTATTTTTCCAATTACATTTATAATCTCAAACAAGGAAGATATAAATTCATTTCAAAATAAAGCCTTGAGTCAAATGGTCAAAGTCCTAGTCAAAGTCTTAGTCAAATAGTCAAAGTCTTAGTCAAACAGTCAAAGTCCTAGTCAAATAGTCAATTCATCATAAAACCTTACTTTATGGTGTTGACCAATTTTAATGGCTAATTGAATCCAAAACTAGTATAAAAACCCACCTATGAACCATTACACTTGCCACCTCTAAATCGATTGTTTCAATCCGATTAAACTTTCCCTCATACTTTTCTTCTATAGTCTATTACTTCTACAATTGAAGCTTTGATTATAAGCTCTTGTAATTGGCAACTTTGGGGCTACACATATTTTTTTCTCGAGACTTAATACTTTGCTAAGGTGAGTTTACGTAACCATGTTTATGCAATTCTTCATACTTGCAACAATATACTTAAGCAATTCTACATGCATGTCTAGTTGTAAACTTTAATGCCTCATGATTTAGACAACAACAACAGTTTCAACGAGTTTCAACATTACATAATCATTAGCTATGGCCAAGCCGGCGATACTCAATAATAGATCTATTGGATTGACAATCCCACCCGGATACGTGTACCTCCTACATAGGTAGCGTGGGTGATTGTTATCGTTCCAACATATTATTAAGGTGAACCGTGGATGACGGGATGGACCTAAACTAGTCGGAGGTTTGATTATGTCGATTCAACATTCCATGTTTATTCATGTAGACTTAAACTTACGATAGACATATGAATTGCTAAACTTTTATACTTAAACTATTTGCTTGACATGGCTTATGTATTCTCACCAACTTCTAGTTGACCCCCCATTTTTACAACTCAACAGGAAATAATGATGCTTGAAGTCTAGGGAGTTAGCATGAGGAGACAAATTGAAGTTTATGCTTTATTTGGTTATTTGATGTATTAGAATTTCATTCAAGACTTATTATGTATTTTAAATTTTGGATATTTGCACTTTAATTAAATTTCAATTAAAACTTGAATACCATGTGCTACTGTATACTCATTCTTACGTGACACCTCGATGTTTCCGCCATCGGTTGGGGTATTACAGTTCTGCCGAGTGTTACATGTCCGATGTGTGGTGTAGATGATGAGTCGGTTTCCCATGTCTTGATTAATTGTGGTTTCGCGTATGGAGTTTGGAGTTCCATTTGGAATTGGTGCCGATTATCGCCTGCTACCTTTGGATCGATCGCTGACCTGTTTGAGTGGCAGAATTTGGTTCCAGATCGTGGAAAGAATCGTAAGACTGTTCGAGTTATTATCATGGTTACGTGTTGGGCAATATGGAAAGAACGAAACAAGGTGGTTTTCCAAAGTTCGGATCATAAAGTGATTGAGGTTGTGGCGACTGTGAAATCTTTATCGTTCCTTTGGATTCATAATAGGGCGAATAATGTTAGGATTGATTGGAAAAATTGGGCGAAATACCCATTGTATAATATGTAATTGGTTTGGGCAGTCCTTGTGTCTTTTGAGGGCTTGCTCGGTTTTTTAATGAAATTTAACGTTCAAAAAAAAAATCATATGCAAACATTGGCATTTGTAGATTTTTTTTTTTTTTTTTTTTTTTTTTTTTTTTTTTTTTTTTTTTTTTTTGCAAACGCTTCATTAAAAATATCTACTCAAGCTTTTTTTGGTGTAGACTTGGCCCAAACACTTCTAAAATTTTCTAAGGTCTACACAGGGTTAAACTCCACCACCATCCACTGTCCACCACCACTACCCACCGTCTGTACACACCGTTTGTACACCAACACCAGTTTATTTTAGCAGTCTACAGACGTTAAAAACAAACAGTCTTCTTCTTGTAGACTACAGAGGTTTGGTCTACCTCTTTTTCGGTAGATGTCTGCAAATGTGATTCGCAGACTGCAGACATTTTACCTCTGAAAAAACAAACAACACCTTAAAGTCTGTGAAGTCTTTTCACCAGGTGTGACATGTATCTCACATACTTTAAAAAACGCCAAAGTTTATTTTTTAAACGATAAAGATGACTTATGCTCATAATATAATAACCCCTTACTCCTTAGCAAGAAGCTCCCAAATATACATCAACACCATTTTAAAAGTTAATAGGTAAAAGACTTAGTGATTGATTCAGAAATATTCTATCAATCAACTAAACACACTTATCATTGTCTGATTCAATAACAGTATCTTAATGAAATCATAAAAAACCTACCAAACAACCCGTAATTGAAGTACCATTGATCCCTTCAATCATGTAGTAGATCCACAAATCCACAGTCCACTACCTCCAAAACACCTTATTTGTAGACATCACAACCTTCATACGTTTTCTGCTTTTATTTAAAAATAAAATAAGCATTATAAAATAAATTAAATATACTAAAAAAATATAAATTTAAAAAATAAAAATTAATACATAATAATATATTAAACATGTAAACAAATAGTTAAACTAAAACATAAATAATTAGATATTTAAAGACACAATTACATAAATTAATAATTAAGGACGGAATCGAGCAACAAGCAGTCACAATCTAGTAGGGGTGAGCATTTTGGTACCGGGTATCGAAAAAATACCGGTACTGATAGGGCTGGCAGTTTCAGACTCGGACATTATAAACGCAACACGAACATACACAACCTTAGAAGGTTTCGTATTTAACCTAAACATGTTTCATGTCTTAAACACGTCAACACGAGACTTTTAAGTTTTGTGTCTAAACAGGTTAAAGGCCCATTAACATGTTAAGCACTTGTTAAGACATATTAATAATTTGTATTTTAAACAACGGATATACGGGGGTGGGGATTATACGTATATGTATTTATGCATTATTTAAGACTTTTGTGGAATTTTGATGACTTTTGTTTCACTAAGCGGGTTCCTAAATATGCGATATTAATAGCATTTCTAAACAGGTCCTATCGTGTTAACCTGATATAAACATGTTCGTGTTCGTGTTTAGCCATTCATGTCATATTGTCTTACCGTGTAGTGTCTGACACGATAAGCCAGTTATAGGCACCAATACCTAAAATACCGGTACCAGCCCATTTTCGATATTCATACAATGTCGTGTATTTTCAGTTCCGGTTCCAAGTATTGAGGATTTTTGGTACCTGTAATTTTGCTACCGGTGGTGAGCTCATCTCTAGTCACCATTATGTAGTCCAACTTCTCGTGTCGATAACTAGAGCTTCGGATGATGATTAAACCATTTATTCATCCTACCTTGGTACGTATTCCGTCCCATCGTCGGTTTCGTACCCTTCGGTTCAACTTGGGACTTCTTGTGTCAAAAGGGGTTTGATCACTATAAGAGTATTTGCCTCTAGAGGATAATGCCCCTCTCCAATTCTTATTCTATCTAATTGTAGTTGAGAAAAGATATAATCATACACCTAGTTCAAACCATTTTCTACAAATGAACCGTCAGGCTGTTGTGGAAAGTAGACTTAAAAAAGCTGGAGGATTTGAAGGCGATGGGTTTAACGGTGGAAGGTTTGAAGGTCGCATGTGTGATGGTGGTGAGTTTGAAGATGGAGGGTTTGGACGGTGACAGGATAATCGTCGACGGTATGAAGGTCCCACAGGTTCGATTGGAAACGGGTAACCACCCCTATGAAGATAAATGTGGTGTCATTGATTGAAAATGGATATGATGAAATGCTTGTAAAAAAAAGTTATGGTGAAATGGTTTAAATTGATTGAATTTTTTTATTGATGAATATCCAACATTCAAACATGTCCTCACTCGGTAATGACCACCCTGTGAACACGAAATTCACTACCTGAAACATCAGTGACGGTGTTTCTAGTTGGATAGTGGGTACCCGAATGGCAATCGTTGAGTGCCCTGGGTCTCCTAACGAGCCAAATTTTGCTCTAATTTAATCCAAAGGAACGATTCACCTTGATCTCCTCCAATATTTTCTCTTGCTTTTTTTTTATGTTGTTAAAAACTCGATTATTTCTTGCTTTGCATATAAACCATAACGTGAGCAATATAACAGGTTGACCCATTATTCTTTCTTTCCCCTTTTTTTTATAAACTTTGCTTCCTATTGTTTTTCTTTGAATTGTAGTTTGCCTGAAATCGAGTTTCCTGATCTCACATTCATATTACACCACAAGTTCATCATGCTCAATACTCTTGTTGTTAAATGACACGAAATTAGCAAATGATCTAAAGTTTCTAATACCTCCCCACAGGTCGTAAATACCATGGATGGAAGAAATATGTTTCTTTTTGCCAACGCCACTTAGTCGGTATTCTATCCAAACCCGCTATATGCAAATAAATTTACTTTCCCTGGAATCCATTTAATCCGGTCGACTATCAAGTTATCATGCGAAAATATGACTTTTTTTTTAAATTACATTAAATCCGTCTTTGACATGGCTAAAACCTGATCTAAAAGGGAGAGCAACACGTTGATTCCAATAATTTTTGCTAATCTGACCAAACCCTACCATAGAAAAAAGTTAAAGTGAATAGATAAGTTTACTTTGGAATCTTTGAATATACTGCATTTACTGTTATAAAACGACTTTTATGTGAATCATGGGCTCACACAACCATGGTCCGTCCAACATAGCTCCCTAGACTTAGAGTATGCGTAGTGGGGATAGTTATGAGGCGTTTTCAGGCCATAGCGCCTCTGCACACCGCCCCGCGGGGCGTTTTCAGGCGTTTTCAGGCCATAGGATTTTCTCCATAACGGGCGTTTCTCCTGCACTCTTTTTATTAAATTATTATTTATTATTATTATTATTATTATTATTATTATTATTGAAGTGTGTGTGTGAAGAGGAAGAAAAAGTGAAGAAGAGGAAGAAGAAGAAGAGATGAAGAAGAAGAAGAGATGAAGAAGAAGAAGTGAAGAAGAAGAAGGAGAAGTGGAGAAGAAGAAGTGAAGAAGAAGATGAGGAGAAAAAAGTAGGTGGGGAAGGGTAGGTGGGGTGGGTTATTATTATTATTATTATTATTATTATTATTATTATTATTATTATTATTATTATTATTATTATTATTATTATATGAATTGACCGTTGGGCAACTACACATAATAGTCCAACCATTTACTACATAACCAGATTTCCTACCAAAAGTAATAATATCTGAGAAATGCTTATTATCAACAATCCAACGGTTTCTAAGCCTCCACGTCAGCACACTTATTGTAATGATTATTATTATTATTTTTTAGTTTAATGGAGGAGAAATCAGTGGACTTGTTGTGGAAGTAAATCAAGTCGTTGCATTACATACACACTCATTTTTAGGGTCAATAATAATAATAATAATAATAATAATAATATTATTATTATTATTATTATTATTAATTTAATAAACTTTCAGTTTAAATTTTTATTATTATTTTTATATTTAATGAAATATTATTAAGTATTTAATATTCTTATTTAAATAAAAAACAATAATTAACCAATCATTACCAATCATTTATAACCCCAACATAACCCTCCTTCCCACTACACCCTCTTTTTCTATAACCCTCACATAACTCCTTTTCTATTACTTTTTAATATTTTAATCCCATAACCCCAACATAACCCTCTACCACTACACATACCCTTAATTGTAAATCATATTTGATAGAACGACTGTTGTCAGACCATAGTCCAACCATTCAATTTCTAAAAAATAAAAATAAAAAATTAACTTAAAACTTTTCTAGAACATGTCTAATAAAAATACTTATTATAATAGGTATTAAAATTAAAATACCATTTAACGTTCTAATCATCTTTACTTATTATATTAGGTATTAAAAATACCATTAAAGAAACAAAATTTAAACGTTTATATTTAGTTATTTCAAGTAAAACATATAGTCTTTAGCATGCATATCGCAAATCACACGGCCCAAGTCCACCAGTAATTTCTCACTAGTTCCTGAGGAAAATCCGCCGCTCGAAGATTCACTGGGGTAAAACCCGACCCATCAGCAGCATTTTGATTCCGGTAGAACTCGAACTCCCCACCTCCAATAAGGAAAGTAAGGAGTGTACCACTCTACCATATGGGGATCGGCCCTCCCCACAGTCACATATATCTAACTTTATCCCCCACCACACACGTATACGGCATATCTAACTTTATCAACATGATCACTATTGCTTTTCTATAAAATAGAGTGAATTGCTTGGTTAGTCCATGTACTTTCCAGATCTTACACTCTTGATCCTTTAGGGTTTAATAATAGTACAATCGATCCTAATGGTTTAGACTCCCCATTGGTAAACAAACACAAGTTTGTTTGTAGAAATAATATTAAAAATCCAATTGTTTGCAAACAAACCCCCAATCGGTTTGTGGTGACAACCATGTTTGCAATCAAATAAACCCCCCACTAACTTAATTACTTAAATAACTTATAATATTTAAGTTTAAAAAAAAAACTAAATACACTATCTTTCTTGACTTTTTTGTGAACATCCCGATATAAATTTTATTAAAAACCGAATTCTTTTAAAAAAAATATTTTTAGGTTGAGTTGGGTTGTGAATGTGTGTTAAGGTTGGGTTGTGTAGATTGAAGAGAGAGAACTTATTTTTTATTAAAATGTATGTTTGTGAATGTGGATGGTCTTACAACTTGTTACTAACGTGATCCAAATGTATGAATTTTATAACTAGGGTGGTCTCTACCCCTAACGGTCGTTAAATTTTCAGTTAAATGGATGTGTAATGTCTATTTTACCCTTCTAGAAAACAAAAAATAATATATATATATATATATATATATATATAACTAAATGAAGTTTAATTGGACCCCACCCACCCTTCTTCTTCCCAAAAACCTTCTTCTTCCTATAATAGGCTTCGGTTCTTGGTCAAAGTTAGTCAAGAACCCGAGTGAAGCAATAACAACCTCGGATCTAATAAATCCACCGCCATTTCCATCGTTATTCATAGGTTTGCACACTGTTGTATCAGCGAGATCAATTGCAGCCCGGTTCTGTTTCGTGCTCTGTATAATCCTTGCATGGCAGATGATACCAACGCCAAGAGAAATCCCATGTGATTCAGGTAATTTCTGAACAATTTATGGACTAATTAGTCCTTTGTGTAACACCCCAACCGATGGCGGAATCATCGAGGTGTCAGGTAGTGACGATTGTTCAAAAGCACATGGTACTAAAATGTAAATATATTATTGAATAATTTAAATTGTCTTACATAGATAAAATGGGAAAAATACAAAAGTCTGAACGAAACATGAAATTTGAAATAACTTATTAAAAGCAAGTACTAAATCCAATGCTATAGTACTAAGATCAAACTGCACCTGAAACATGTACAAAATAAGTTTTGTCAACATATGAAATGTTGGTTGTAACACCCCAACCGATGGCGGAAACATCGGGGTGCCACGTATTGATGATTGTTCAGTAGCTCATGGTGAATAATAAATTCCATTAAATAATTTAAATGAATTACATACAATTGTTCTAGAATTTGTACATCAAATTGAATAAAACTATACACATATCTCCAAGCATCAATTCAAATCTTCAAGCAAATAGAACCTGAAACATGTTAAGTTGAAAATATTTTGGGTCAACAAAAGTTGGTGAGAATTACATAGGTTTTTGATAATTGAATAAAAACGTTGTGCAATTCATGTGTCATGTCAATCTAGTCCATATGTGAGAACATACTAGAAATAAATCGAGTGCATAACCAACCCTGATGACTGTTATAATATGATACATCCCATACGCTCATGGTTCACTTGAATATGTTATACGATAACAAACACCCACGCTACCTTTGTAGGAGGCACGTATCCGGGTGGGATTGTCAGTCCAATAGATCTATCAATGTATACCGTCGGCTTGTACAGAGTTAATGATTATGCTAGAATGGTGCTTACTCTAATCATGCTCAAGACATAATGCAACATAGAAAACACATAGACACATTGATGATTGAATTGCATAAATGATGTTGTAACATGTTTCACCCCAAAAACGGTGATAAATAGAAAAAAGGGCTATGTAAAACTCACCTTGGTAAAATGTTATCTCTGTTGAGATATTTGGATATTGTGTTGCCCAAATGTATCAAGTATCACCCTATAATAAAGTAATAAATAAGTCTATCTAGTCTACAAATGTATACACCCTAGGGATTCGAATTTGGGGATATCCAATTGTTGTATTTTATAATAAATGTCTAAGTAAATAAAAGGAAATTTGATAATTAAGTAAATGAAATTCTTTTTATAAAGTTTTAATTTGGGATATTCACAGTAATGTTTTTGAAGTATAAAAATAATTTTTATAAAATTATTTTCTTTAAAATAGATTATTAAATCTATTTATTAAAAGTTGCCAATATTTAACTTTAATATTTAAAAATATTAAAATTAAAGAATTATTATTTTAAAAATCATATTTCTGTTCTAAATATTTAAAAATAAATTGTATAAAATTTTGGTGCAAAAATAATAAAGATTGAATTTATTATGATTTAATTATGATTAAATCTAACAAAAATTGATTAAAAATATAAAATAAATGACTTTTCAGAATTAAAAATTATTTCAGAAAATTTTATCATTATATAAACTTAGAATAATTTTTGTGGAAATTTATAAAATTGTTGTGATATTTTAATGAAATTTTATAGATATAATAGAATAAACTTGTAATATTTATTATATATAATAAATAAAAGATTTTTTTTGAAAACCAAAAATTGTATGATAAATTTGATTATCAGAATATCATAAGATAATTTTTATAAAAATTTTGGACTATGTTTGCTATTTTTAATAATTAATTGTATTTATGTAAGATATTATTTATTCAAGAAAAACAAAACTGAAAATAAAACAAAGGGATTTAAAAAGATTCGGCCCTTGAGGGGCTCGAACCGGAGACCTCTTGCTACGCAGACGCGTCCCAGACCAACTGGTCTGGACGGATTTTTGTACTAGACTTCGAAACAGAAATCATTTATTAAAACAATTACATTATCCCCAAATTGGCATGAACCCTAATAATCTAATCAACCTATATACGTGATTATAGGTCAATTAATAATGGGGCTTATGACATACTAGGGGCCGATTAACAAAATCAACTAAGGAATTGGATACTTACAAACCAATATCGTGTGATTCGATGTAGTCAACAAAAAAAGTCAACTGTACGAGATTCTTTGAAAACGATAGCTTGTTTACAGAATTAGGGAGTGAGGGTTTGTTTTGTGGCGAGTATAAGGTGGAGTGAAAGCCTCAATTTATAGTGGGAGATTCATGTATACGAAATGGTAATGTTTTGACCCGTCGTTAATGCATGCGCGTAAATGTCACGAAATTGGTAAGAATTGAATATTGATTAGCCGTGTGAAGACTCAATGATGGCCGATAATCACGATTGCGAGTCAACTTTGGTTATATACGCGTTTAATGGAGCCAAATTGATTGGTCAAAGAAAGGAAAAAAAATAAAAGTAAAACAAATATATCTGCTGCTGCTGCTCGTGAGAAGGGAAAAGGGAAAGAAAGGGGGACACAAGTGTGGTTAAGTATAATTAAAGTTGGGTTAAATCCAACTAAATGGTGTGGTCCAGGTGGTGAAACGCGTGTGTGTGTGTGGAGGTGGTCCGGGTTCGAATCACGGCTGGAACAACACACATTTTTTTTTAAACAGACAACTAAAAGGGGGCTATTGGGCCGGACCAAGGCTAATGGGCCAGACCCGTGCTTGGGCTCTGGTGGGCTCAGGTGGGGGTAAGAAGGGGATATTGGGTTTAGTTTGGGTTGGTTTAAAAAGGTGTAGTTTCAATGTGGGTATTATTATTATCATTATTATTATTATTATTATTATTATTATCATCATTATTATTATGATTATTATTATTATTATAAACCTTTATATATATATATATATATATATATATATATATATATATATATATATATTTGAAAAAAAAAATAAATAACTATAATAATAGAACTTGTCGTTCAAATCCAAATTATACGTAACGTATAATTATTTAACGCGAAATGTTACAGTCTCCCCTACTTTTAGGAACTTCGTCCCGAAGTTAAAGGAAGACACTAGGTTAGCAATTGGTCGACTACCGACACTCTTGATAAAATTTCACACTACCTTAATGTACCTGTAAATTCATGATTACGTTCCGGACCGTAATTACCAATTTACCTTACATTAGGGTTTTGCGTCCTTTTATGACTTCCCCGATTGTTGAGCAGGTCTGATAGTCTCCACCAATCGTTGAGCAGGTGGTAGGGCCTCTCCCGACTGTTGAAAAGACATGATGACCTCTACCAATCGTTGAGTAGATTGTTTGGTAGTCCACTGATTGTCGTACAAGTAAGTATGATTATAGATATAGCAATTAGTTCACATTCAAACAAGCATGCACACAGATGTTATGATAATACTTGAATTTATTACTTGAATCCAAAAAGTGTCAATACATAGAATTAAAAGCAAACAACATTTAAATGGTGGGACTTGCTGTTAAGTAGCTGGAGGGTCTTGATCTCGGTTTAGTTTAGGGCATCGGTTACGGTAGTGATTTGGGTCCCCACATTCATAGCATTGACCATAGTTGTATCGATTAGGATTATCAGCCTGAGCAGGGTTGGTGGGTTGATTGGCATTAGGGTTTGGGGTCTCGCGACATGTGTTGACCAAATGGCCATACCTACCACAATTGATGCACACGCGACATGCTGAAACAGTGGGATGATGTCGATTGCATGTGTTACACAATGGAAGGTTTCTTGTATAAGGCTTCTTGTTAGAGGCTTGTGTAGTGAGGTTTACATTAGGATTCCTGGTCTTACGCTTCTGGTTCTTGGTAGTTACCGCGGCCACAATACTTGTTTTCTCGCTTTTCCGAACTAAGGTTCCGTTCTTTATGTGATTTCCATCGCCATTTCCATTTCCATTGCCATTGCCGTTCCCATTCATTGGGATGACTTGAGCCAACAAGTTAGAAACCAGAGTTGTGATTTGTTGTGCCAATTGTTAAGAAATAATCGTAGCTAGTTGGGCGTCACCTCCATTGTTGTGGTTAGTGTTGTGGTCGTGGTTGTGGTTGCTGCTCTCTTCTTCATGATTGTCACCACTGTTAATGCGAGTGCTGTGGCATGGAGACATGATCTGTAAGGGACACAATGAAGTCTCAATGAGGCATGAAATGAATGAGGTAATATAAGGAATGTAATCATTTATTCATTAATTAAAACGAATAAACGAAAACGTTGACTTATCAAAGATTCCAGATTCTAATAACATATGAAGACATGCTTTAGCCTATAAGTGAACACTCATCCCGAGAATTCTCAGGTAGGCATCCGGGTCCCTCGTCTGATTGGGATATATGCGCAATGCCAGTCCTAGGCAGAAAACTCAGAATACAGGCATTCACCCTTCCAGATTGCACGTGTTCGTTATTAAAATCTAGAACTTCGACGAGATCTCAAGGTGGTTCAGGTTAAACCTGAGGATTTTGTCCTATTAGTCTAAGAGTAGATCCACTGATGGAGAGCAACCTTCTTGTAAGGATGAAAGTAGGGATAAGAAGTAGGAGGGAGATAGAGAATAGCAAGTAAAAGAAGCAAGTACTGGTTAAATCCTATGGTTATAGACTAGATTATTTTTCTAATAACCTAATTCCCTATAACCATGGCTCTGATACCAATCTGTAACACCCCAACCGATGGCGGAAACATCGGGGTGCCACGTATTGATGATTGTTCAGTAGCTCATGGTGAATAATAAATTCCATTAAATAATTTAAATGAATTACATACAATTGTTCTAGAATTTGTACATCAAATTGAATAAAACTATACACATATCTCCAAGCATCAATTCAAATCTTCAAGCAAATAGAACCTGAAACATGTTAAGTTGAAAATATTTTGGGTCAACAAAAGTTGGTGAGAATTACATAGGTTTTTGATAATTGAATAAAAACGTTGTGCAATTCATGTGTCATATCAATCTAGTCCATATGTGAGAACATACTAGAAATAAATCGAGTGCATAACCAACCCTGATGACTGTTATAATATGATACATCCCATACGCTCATGGTTCACTTGAATATGTTATACGATAACAAACACCCACGCTACCTTTGTAGGAGGCACGTATCCGGGTGGGATTGTCAGTCCAATAGATCTATCAATGTATACCGTCGGCTTGTACGGAGTTAATGATTATGCTAGAATGGTGCTTACTCTAATCATGCTCAAGACATAATGCAACATAGAAAACACATAGACACATTGATGATTGAATTGCATAAATGATGTTGTAACATGTTTCACCCCAAAAACGGTGATAAATAGAAAAAGGGGCTATGTAAAACTCACCTTGGTAAAATGTTATCTCTGTTGAGAAATTTGGATAATTGTGTTGCCCAAATGTATCAAGTATCACCCTATAATAAAGTAATAAATAAGTCTATCTAGTCTACAAATGTATACACCCTAGGGCTTCGAATTTGGGGATATCCAATTGTTGTATTTTTATAATAAATGTCTAAGTAAATAAAAGGAAATTTGATAATTAAGTAAATGAAATTCTTTTTATAAAGTTTTAATTTGGGATATTCACAATAATGTTTTTGAAGTATAAAAATAATTTTTATAAAATTATTTTCTTTAAAACAGATTATTAAATCTATTTATTAAAAGTTGCCAATATTTAACTTTAATATTTAAAAAAATTAAAATTAAAGAATTATTATTTTAAAAATCATATTTCTGTTCTAAATATTTAAAAATAAATTGTATAAAATTTTGGTGCAAAAATAATAAAGATTGAATTTATTATGATTTAATTATGATTAAATCTAACAAAAATTGATTAAAAATATAAAATAAATGACTTTTCAGAATTAAAAATTATTTCAGAAAAGTTTATCATTATATAAACTTAGAATAATTTTTGTGGGAATTTATAAAATTGTTGTGATATTTTAATGAAATTTTATAGATATAATAGAATAAACTTGTAATATTTATTATATATAATAAATAAAAGAGTTTTTTTGAAAACCAAAAATTGTATGATAAATTTGATTATCAGAATATCATAAGATAATTTTTATAAAAATTTTGGACTATGTTTGCTATTTTTAATAATTAATTGTATTTATGTAAGATATTATTTATTCAAGAAAAACAAAACTGAAAATAAAACAAAGGGATTTAAAAAGATTCGGCCCTTGAGGGGCTTAAACCGGAGACCTCTTGCTACGCAGACGCGTCCCAGACCAACTGGTCTGGACGGATTTTTGTACTAGACTTCGAAACAGAAATCATTTATTAAAACAATTACATTATCCCCAAATTGGCATGAACCCTAATAATCTAATCAACCTATATACGTGATTATAGGTCAATTAATCATGGGGCTTATAACATACTAGGGCCGATTAACAAAATCAACTAAGGAATTGGATACTTACAAACCAATATCGTGTGATTCGATGTAGTCAACAAAAAAAGTCAACTGTACGAGATTCTTTGAAAACGATAGCTTGTTTACAGAATTAGGGAGTGAGGGTTTGTTTTGTGGCGAGTATAAGGTGGAGTGAAAGCCTCAATTTATAGTGGGAGATTCATGTATACGAAATGGTAATGTTTTGACCCGTCGTTAATGCATGCGCGTAAATGTCATGAAATTGGTAAGAATTGAATATTGATTAGCCGTGTGAAGACTCAATGATGGCCGATAATCACGATTGCGAGTCAACTCTGGTTATATACGCGTTTAATGGAGCCAAATTGATTGGTCAAAGAAAGGAAAAAAAAAATAAAAGTAAAACAAATATATCTGCTGCTGCTGCTCGTGGGAAGGGAAAAGGGAAAGAAAGGGGGACACAAGTGTGGTTAAGTATAATTAAAGTTGGGTTAAATCCAACTAAATGGTGTGGTCCAGGTGGTGAAACGCGCGTGTGTGTGTGGAGGTGGTCCGGGTTCGAATCACGGCTGGAACAACACACATTTTTTTTTAAACAGACAACTAAAAGGGGGCTATTGGGCCGGACCAAGGCTAATGGGCCAGACCCGTGCTTGGGCTCTGGTGGGCTCAGGTGGGGGTAAGAAGGGGATATTGGGTTTAGTTTGGGTTGGTTTAAAAAGGTGTAGTTTCAATGTGGGTATTATTATTATCATTATTATTATTATTATTATCATTATTATTATAATTATTATTATTATTATAAACCTTTATATATATATATATATATATTTGAAAAAAAAAATAACTATAATAATAGAACTTGTCGTTCAAATCCAAATTATACGTAACGTATAATTATTTAACGCGAAATGTTACATTGGTGAGCATTCCTAGATTTAATACATATAGTAAGTTGGAAAATGTTATACAATTCAAGTGCAAAGCTACAGTGTGATTATGTAAACTATGTATCATACAAATGAGCGAAATCAATCCCGTGACTGTATAATGTACTAAATGAACGGTGGTGTACTTATCCAAATAATTGGATAATAACTTAACAATGACCATGGATTCTCCGATGAAAAATGGGGAGAATCAACCTAGGCGGGTTGTCAATCCAATAGCGCTATCCAATGTTAAGGTCGGCTTGTACATGGTTAATGATTTCACTAAGTACAAATGTATTCTACATGTAATGTCTAAGCATAAAGCACGTATGTAAGCAAATGCACAATGTAGTAGAATTGTATTGTAAAAATGTGAACTTGTATGTGTATTTTGTATAAGTGTACATGTAACACCCCAAAAGTGAATAAAGACAAAAAGGGGATAGGAAATACTCACTTTCGCCAAATGACTAGATGACTAAGCGGGCGTGAAAATGCAAGCAATCCAAAGATTCAACAACGAAACTAGTCCAATTTAGAAGAAAAGAAACCGAATAGGAAAAATATCAAGCTTCCAATTCGCCAATTACAAGAGCTTATAATCAAAGCTTCAAATGTAGAAGTAATATACTCTAGAAGAAAGTTATGAGGGAGAGTTTAATCGAATTGAAACAATCGATTTAGAGGTGCAAAGTGTAATGGGTCATAGGTGGGTTTTTATACTAGTTTTGGATTCAATTAAGCTTTAAAATTGGTCAACACAATAAAGTAAGGTATTAAGATGAATTGACTATTTGACTAGGACTTTGACTAGGATGTTGACTGAGACTTTGACTAGGACTTTGACTGGAACTTTGACTGTTTGACTGTCTCAGCGGACCGCGAGGGCTAAAAAAATAATTTTTCTAATTTAATCAATTTTAAGTTCTAGATTTGTTTCCTTATGTTTCTAAGTTGTTTTAGGACCGAAAATTAAGGGCTTTGAGTATCAAGGTCTGAAACATACGTGCTCGGGTGTAGATGTGAGTATAAAACGTGCATACTTTTACTTATAAAAAATTATAAGTTTTGTTAAATTGTGAATTTTGGTCCTATTAAAATACGAGGGTTAAAAATGAAAATTTTGAAATAGTTGAGGAACCAATTATGCACATTTATGAAAAGTGAAGGTGCAGGTTGTCACACTTTGCTTCTATTCCTCACATTAAACGCCACTGATGCACCACGATCATATTTAATTTTAGGTCCGTAAATGTGAACAAGTGGCTCAGAACTAGGTAATCTTAACTGAAGCAGAGAGGTCACAAGCCAATTGACCAAGAACCGAAGCCTATTATAGGAAGAAGAAGGTTGTTGGGGAAGAAGAAGGGTGGGGGCTGGGAAGAAGAAGGGTAAAATAGACATTACACATCCATTTAACTAAGAAATTTAACGACCGTTAGGGGTAGGGACCACCGTAGTTATAAAATTCATACCTTTGGATCACGTTAGTAATAAGTTGTAAACTATTAGGATCAATTGTGCTATTATTAAACCCTAAGGACCAAGAGTGCAAAATCTGGAAAGCATAGGGACCAACCAAGCAATTCACTCTATAAAATACTTGCTTATAGTTTCAAGAAACTTCATATACATATATATATCTATAATACATTATAAAGGAAGAGTGACGGCTAGAATAGTCATTTTCAATTCCGTACAACTTAAGAAGCAATATGCACAAGTTATTTATGCTTACATAGTAAGGGTATAATTGGAACTTTGTGGAACATTAAGACACTTAGAAGGGTATAATAGGAAATTTGTATTCACATTTTAGTTAAAAGTATAAAATTGTTTCTCCTAATGCCCTTTATTCCATTTTGCTCCTAAACTGATCTGCCATATTCTCATGAATGTGAGCCATAATTGAGGGCATTCACTCTCACCATCAATGTGACTCTTATGCTTCATCTTCTCATCGTTTTATGATAGACCCATGAGTCTTTGTGTTTATAAAACACTGGAAGCCTTATAACAGTCAATATAACCTCAGCCATTTACAGAATCTTAATCCTATCCAACTTTGACAACCGTTTATCCAAGATCACCGATTTAATTGACGGCGGAGAACCACATCCCGATTCAGGTAACTATCTCCACGCTGTTGTTGTTATTATTATTATGACTGAAAATTTAAATATTCAGTCCGATTGGGAGAGTAATATTATGGATCGAGCTGAAAACGCGTTACAGTTAGCTATGTTGAAACTCGATGATGAGTTTTTACATGTTTTGGTTCGTAATACGGTTCTGTTAGATGTTGATAAGCTGCACAGATCGATCCGTAAAGGTTCGGTTGGGTCGGGATTAGGTTCGGTTGGATCGGGATTAGGTTCGGTTGGATAGCGGTTAGTGAGGTTGAACCAAGCTCGGACATGGCATAAGGAAGACCAAAAACACCAGCTCCAACCATGGCAGTAACATTATGGAAGGCCGAGTACCACCATTTTGCATTCCGTGATGAGGTAACCGGAAGCCATTTCTCAATGGCTCTCTCCCTTTCCGTTCTATCATATGTATAACTCATCATCATCAAAAAAAAATCAAAATTAAAAAACAAAGACAAAAGAAGTTAGAAAGATAAACACATATAGAGTCATGTTAAAGAGGATAAATCTTTGATTGTGAGGGTGTGGTTCTGTACATAATTGTTTGGAGTTGTTCAAGTGTCTTACTCTGCTTAAGTATTATATAGATAAAGTTGTAGAAATTTCAGCTCCTGAGCCTTTTGTTTATATTCTTTTAACTTGGAACAGGACAGAAGTGGGTGATATTCTATTGGAAAATTTAGCTAATAAAGTCAACCTTTGAATCAACGGGAGACCGTCATATTCGGTCAATGTTTTTAAACCTGGATTTGACCAACCAGCCAGGCCGGGAACTGTCCTGGCATCCACCACGCCAACGCCGGTTCGATTTGTGGAGCATGGACCGTCTTCGGCCAAACAAGTCAGGCTCTACTATTCTGCTGTTTAACCAAAAAAACTTGGTTGGAACAGTTTTAGCCTGTAAACAGGTTGGAACAGTTATATTAGTCAACATCAACCCAACCTGGCCTGTTTTGGCTTATTTTGACCCAACTTGTAGAAGAAACATAAAATTTACAATTCAGTCGGCGAGTGCAAAAGCTTGAGTATCATTGTTTCCCTTTTCTTATGAGTTTTATTATACTTTTTAGTTGCAGCACAAGACTATCAACATGTTATCTAACAATCCTAAACCTTTTTGGATTGTGTACAATTCATGTCTGGCTAGATCTGATGAATCCAGATGGGACTATTGACGATTCGGTAGCTATTGGAATCTAACACGGGATAACTTGGAGACAACCCAGTCAAACTGGTCAACTCAGACATCAACTGGGTCGGGTAAAATGATGTTAGTGTCGGTCTGCAACAAAAATGAGCATAAGGGGACGTATACTCAAACACTGAATTAGCTTTTTTTATTTATCGTTAGTTAGACGTTATTTGTGTAACGGGTCATTTTTCTTATAGTATACAAGCTCTCCTATTATGATATTTTATTAGGTGAATATGATATGATATTATTCATGTTTCGTGTGATATCTGAAAAAATTATAAGTATGTTAAAAAAAATTAGTATGTTGTAAGAAACAAAAATATATTACATTTTGAATTTTGATTTGATATATTTATCATTCTCTTTGTTTTTTTTTTTTTGGTTCAACATTTGCTAGAAAACAATAACGACTAATTTCTCATTATTATTCTTCAATTCATGTAATCTGCTGACAGAAGTTGATTTCATGGGAAGGCTTTGTCACAAAAATCTTGTTAAACTTATTGGATACTGTCAAGAATACGAAAGCAGGCTGCTCGTATATGAATACATGCCAAAAGGCAGTTTAGAAAATCATCTGTTTAGAAGTAAGCTTCTGTTCATATGCTTCCATTGCTGCAATGATGAACCGCTGGTTTTAATCTTTCGTTTTAAGTTAGACATGATTATTTGGTTACTTGCAGAAGGTATTGAACCTATACCTTGGGCCACAAGAATGCGCATTGCCATTGATGTAGCTCATGGATTAGCTTTCTTGCACAGCAAGGAACCAAGTATTATTTATCGCGATTTTAAGGCGTCTAACATCCTCCAAAGTTCGGTATGCTGAAATGATTTATAACTTTTGGGAAATTTGAATAAAACTTTAAACTACTATGTTTGTTTGTTTGATTATTATTTATTTTATTTTTGTGAAAAAATGCAGGAATTTAATGCAAGACTTTCGGATTTCGGGTTGGCAAGAAACGAGCCTGTAGGTGATAACACACATGTTTCGACCCGGGTTGTGGGAACAAGTGGTTATGCTGCTCCAGAGTATATAGCCACAGGTAAAAACCATGGTTTGACTTTTCAGGTCAAATCGGTTGCTTTTCAACTTCGAACTTAACACGTGTTTCATTTTAATTGCGTGTTCATAAATTCAGAGAACGAGTCATACACTTTTCGCTTTAAAGTTTGTCCTGATTTAGCAACATCATTGGTATAGTTAAGTACCAATTTAATGTTGAAGAGTTATTAGTTTGACCACAAAAAGTCCAAATCTTGATGATAAAGTATTGGCTTGCATAAGTCAAAAGATGATTGCATGAGTTGTTAGAGGTTAGTTTATTAACTAGGCATGTTTCTTGTGCTACCAAAGGTTTTGTAGTTTATTGGAGTTGATGCAAATTTGTATTTCAGAAATGAGATTTTCTTTAATTTCTTTTGATTATTGACAAACCAACCTTAGTGTTTTGAAATGTGAGTTAGAAAACAACAAACAAATTATCTTTAAACTTATCAATGTATAGATGCCCACTATGTGCTTGATCTTATATCATATTGAATATATTAGTTTAGTCAAGAAGAATGCTTGAAAAATTATTTATTAATATTATGGCTTCAACAATTTATTAAACTTCGGATGCTAAAAACTTAAATTAATTTAATTTTACCAAAAGGAATATGTCACTCTATTTTGCAGCCTGGTCATTTTAACACAAAAGCAAGCCTGGTCATTTTGCAGCCTATCAATTCGAATCTCATTGGTGGATTCATGATTGGTTTAACAACTTTATTAATGACTCTTTTCATTCGTCTACTAGCTGAAGGAATACATCGATGATACCGAACATTTCATCAATATTGAAACGGTATGTTTTTTTTTTTTTCATGTATTGCTAGAATTGTTTATAAAATCAATTATTTTTATCTGTTTTAAAGAATGCTCACTTTGACATTATATTATATAGTTATGGCGTTCTTGACAAAGCCATAGTAAGTTATAGAGGTGGTTGTTTATGGCCTGATTAGTTATTAATGGCTAATTAGATTTAGCTTGTGATTACAAGTCAAAACAAATAAAAATATCTAGAAATATCATGGGTTAAAAGGTTAAATAAGTCAAACGGGTTGAAAGTCACCCAAATTTGTTTTTAATGAACACACCCTCTTAAATCTTATTATTTGAATCTTTGGAATATTTTACACAATTAAATTTTATAGTCATAAAACATAGTAAACCTTATCAAAAACGGTACAAATGTTGGTTTAAAAAACCGTGATGCGAACAAAAGCGACGAGGCACAAAATGCATAACGGTGGGCTTTTCGTACCCGAGGCGCAAAATGATTAAATTTTTTTATTATCCTATAGGTTTTCCCTTACCCAAAATATAGATATAGGTAAGGTTTTTATATGATTTTACCTACAGTACAAGCCCAAAAACCCAATGTACAACATGTTACTGCAAAAAAAAAAAATACCCCGCGTACAAGAGGTACGTGCCTCAAGCCAAAAACGCCCACAAAAAACCCAAAAAAGCGCGCCTTTTTTGCGCTTCTTGTGTTTTTCGTAAGCGCCGAGCGAAAAAGTCCCAAGCAAACCAAGGTACAAATAGTGTTTGTGTGTCACGCTGATTCGGCCTAACCCACGACTCGTAAGAAAAAGGAAACTAAAGTCAATGATGCTTAAGATGTACCTCATGTGAGTTCTAGAAAGAAGGGTGAGAAAAAATATGAAATAATTATTTACACATTTTGTTATAGATATTAGATAGTATGATTAATGCTATTTTATTGATGTTTAATCTACAGGCAATCTCACATTTTGTTTCAGCTGTTTATTCGCTAGGCAACAACAAAGATGAAATATTTTATATCATAATTTTCAGTTGCTATAGTTTTTTCTTGTGTTTTGGGTAAGAATTCACCCCAATTTGTTAAACTGTTGATATATGTTTATTGGTGTTTGTGTGGTAGATTGTTGCTGTAGAAAATCTGGTTTTAATGTCTGTTGCCAAACATATAATTGGTGTTGTGGGAAGATAACTGAGACCTGCCATAGTGCCAAAAAAATATAGATACCCGCAGCAACGCGCGGGCATTCCCACTAGTATATATATATATATATATATATATATGGGAGGGTTATCTTGAGAACGCTAAATATTGTGAGAACCATGAGAACAAGTAAAAAAATCAATCAAAATCAAAATTTTTTAATACAAACCTCATTATAATCAAAATACAACATTAATAAATGAATTTTCTTTCCAAATAATTCATCTTTTCTTGCAAAAACACTTTCAAATTAACTTTTTACACATGTGTAAATGAAACAGTTTACACATGTATAAACAGTAAATTTACACATGTGTAAAAACAAATTATTTTCGTATACGTTTGAATTTTTACGCGTAATTTGTGTTTTTGAGATGGAATTTAGTAATAAAGACAAGTGTAAAAAGAAATTTGGAATTTGAATGGTTTTAGATGCCGTTCTCACGGTTCGCACGAAATATAGGTGTTCTCAAATTAACTTTCCCATATACATATAGGGTTTGGATACTTTGAGAACTCCATTGAGTTGTGAGAACCATAGGAACTCCTTATGACCATTGATCTTCACCATCATGTGGTTGAGATTAATTAGGAATTATTAATTTTTGTTTAAAATAATATTAAAACTTAAAAAAGGGGTATAATTGGAAATTTCTCATCAAATACTTTCTGTCAACATTCTTGTCAACTCATCTCTTTATAAGTTGATTTTTTTTATCACTAATATGTTTTGTTTTATTTTATCCATGGGATATTTTATTTTTTTATTTTATATAAAACTTAAAATTGATTTACACTTATACAAGCCTAAAATATAGATTTTTTTATACTTGTGATCCAATTTATAAAAATAAAATTGTGAACCCAGATATAAAATCAAACTTTTACATCAGTGTATGCACAAAAAAACATTGTACACAAAAAATACATTATCAGAGAAAAAATACACCTACCAAAACCTAGAACCCAAAAATACATTATGAGAGAAAAACATATAAAGCTTCATCATCATCTATCACCTTTAAGCACAGAAACTCAACACCTAAAAAAAAATCAACTGCATGTTAGTAAGTTAAAATTGAGTACCTTAAAACCAATTAGTTAACGTCTATGTATCTTAACTTTGCATCGATGAAAAAATAATAAGTTTACACCTTGTAAGCT
Organism: Ambrosia x helenae; assembly: GCA_030844895.1. NCBI lineage: Eukaryota > Viridiplantae > Streptophyta > Magnoliopsida > Asterales > Asteraceae > Ambrosia > Ambrosia x helenae. The sequence continues at coordinate 111,842,447 of CM061230.1, forward strand.
TGTTTTTTACATACTTAGCGCTCCATGTCAGAACCCATCCCTGTAGATGTTTGTGCGTGCCAGCAGCCTTTTCCCTTCTTGTAAGCTTCGTGTCGATTTCGACATCGCTGTTAAAAAAAATGGGGTGCCTAGCCGCCATACTTTTTGATGTGCCCCCGTGTGCAGCTACTTTTGATGACTCACAAGCTGCCGCTACCGAAGGCCCATCACCCAACCCTCCTTGACCTAACGACAAGCTCACTGAAAACATGTTATTACACCAGTGTAACAATTTAAAACCAAGGGGCACCCACAATTTTTTATAAAACAAAACACACTTTTAACTGAACTAAAAAGCAATCGAACACTAACCTTTACCTGATGGGTTTTTATCTGCAATATTATTAGCTACGCCGACAGCTAACCCTTGTGCTACACCTTCCTCGGTTGTTGTTCCTGCACAGATTTATGGGGGAAATAAGTCTTAAACACCAGTGTAAAAAACTCAAAACCTAACCTATGTAACACAAACCTTCTTTAACCTCCATATAAGTCGTCACACCAACCAATAACCCTGGTGCAAAACATTCAGTCCAGCAGGACTGGTATTTCCGAAGCTCGGTGGCTCCTGTGTTAGGCCCAAACTAAATTTGGGCTGACTCAAACCAACGACACTCCCTGATGATTCTACAAACCCAAAAACAATAACATTTAATGATAGAAAAAAGACACCAAAAAAATGCGCAAAATATGTTTTTCCCCATGCCTAACCTTAATTAGATACACAGATACATTAATTAGATACAAAGTGGTTACATCATACCATCCGGGACACCGACATTAATTTACACCAGTGCAACGGGGACACGAGACATTAAAACATATAACACAAGTAGCACACACGGATACATCAAAGGTGTTTACATGTGTGTAAAAAATAAAACACTACAAAAAATAAAAATATAAAGAAAAAATATTATTCATTTATTGAACAAACAAAATGCATTTAAACAAGAATAAAGATACTTACATCAGGAATTAAACCCATGGATTTCATTTCATCACGAAAAAAGAAAACAATCTTGCAACCTTACGCCTTTCATACTCCCCTCAATCAACGCCCGAAACGTATCCTTCTCCGGTTTCACTCCATCCAACATCATATCATCATAAACATCCCTCAACACCCAATTCCTACACATTAACACCAAAATAGTTAAGAAAATAATAAACAAAAAATCCATCAAAATCCCTTTTTTTTTTTTTCAAAACACCAAAACTAACAACAAAACCCATCAAAATCATTAATTTTTTTTTTGACACCTTAAAACTAAAAACAAAACCCATCACCATTGCCTGAAAATCCAACCCCACCATGAACCAAACCCACCACCACTAGTGTAAAACCAGAAGAAAGCTGAAAATTAGTGTAAACATTCATTTTACATTAGTGTAAACTCAGGAAATTACATAAGTTTATTGTTTATTGACACTTCTAATCCCAAAAATTTGCATATCAATACATTAGGTGTAAAACAAAGATAAAAAAACTACCGGCAAAGTTGAACTACTAAGGCCATAATAGACACCATCTCCGCTTCAAATTCCCCAATGAACGAGATATATATGCGAGTGTCAAAAATAAATGATAAACAAATTTTGAACAAAAAAGACAACAATACACAGATCCGTGTAAGACCGGATAAGGGTTCGAAGAGAGAGAGATTTTGAGAGTGGTAAAACCAAATCTGATATCATCATTTCAAAATCATTTGATTTCTTCATCACCATCGTTCTTCGTCGTCATCACCGTTTCAGATCTTTAATTTCATCATCGTTCATCATCATCATCACCTATCATTGTTTATCACCTATGGGTGCTTCCACTGCTACCACCGAGGACCACCATCGTACAAGAACCGCCGATGAATCACAGATCTAAAAAATGAGAACCACCACCGTACGCCTCCACTACACCACAACCCTGCTATACCACACCAAAAACCACGACTGTCGTCCTTAAAAAAACCCCCCAATGATCGAACTTCCAACAACCACGATTGGCTCTGTTATTTATCTTTGAAAGAGAGAGGAAGTTGTTTATGTGAGAGAGAGAGAGAGAGAGAGCGAGAGAAAGGAGATGACTGATAGGGGTGAGCAAATGTCGGTTCGGTTTTTACATATAACCGAAACCGATAACCGAAGTTCGGTTTTAAGAAAAACCATAACCGAAACCAATTGGTTACGTTGGTTCGGTAAATATGTCGGTTATCGGTTAGTTTCGGTTAATATCCAAACATAAAACTTGTGCAAAATTATAAACTTAAAATAGTTAGTAAAATGTTTGGATCTTTTTCATGAATACAAATATATATCAAAACGCAAGAAAAATGCATGAAATACCGAGGAAACAAATAATAAATTCTTCAAATATATGGATATACATTAAAAATACATGAGCTACATAAAAGATATATTTCAAATACATAGATATACATGAAAAGTACATGAAATATACCGGAAATAGATGAAGATATGTTCCAAATACATGGATATATGTATGAAAAATACTTAAGTATATAACTATTGGTTCGGTTTCGGTTACGGAAGAAAGGAAACCAAAACCGTAACCGAATGGTTCGGTTTTGGCCATATGTTAACCATAACCGTTCTGTTAATTTGGTTTCGGTTATTTTTTGTTCGGTTATCGGTTCGGTTTTGGTTTTTTTCGGTTATCGGTTTTCATATGCTCACCCCTAATGACTGACAAAAATCAGATTGTGGGATTCTCTAAAAGGGATTAGATTTTGACAAGAAGTGTAAAATTACCCATGTGCCCTTTGATACCCTTGAATATTATAATCATAAAGTTAATACGTGTCACTTAATGATTGGCTCAGACAGGTTCTTAAGTTCTCGCAACTCAGACGAATTCTCAAATAATCCGGATCCTATATATATCTTATCTACTCGATTATAAAGTATACTTTCTTCCACATATCCACAATATTATTAAGATATACAATCTATATAACTTTCATACATATTGTTTATTAACCGTTTACATGCAAAGATCAAGTTAGTCCAACTACCTTAGTTGAAAACTATCACATAATATATACTCGAGTATCGAATTTAGATAATCTTAACTGATAGTAATTGGCTACCACCAGTCCCGACTAAAAAAATGTGTGTTGACGGTCACAACTTTTAATATATTGGTCACCAACGAACTATGACTAATATAATACTATCTTTTTTTTTGAAAGGAAACTTTTATTAAACCACCAACCGGCAACCAATCCCCAAGGCGGGGAAAGAAGCCGAAAACCACAATACAAGAAAACCAAACTTACATAAAATCAAATCTAATCCATCTATCCCAATCGACTATCTCATTTTTGAATCTATTCTTGTACCAAAAGAACCCATGATCTTGATATCCGCAGCAACATCGACAATCTTCAAGTCTTTGTTCTCGAAAATCTTCTCGTTCCTTGCTTTCCATATCCTCCAACACGTGATTATCATTATCCCATGAACCACCAACTGTTTGTCCCCAACCAAACCATGCGAATCATGGATCGCAACTATGTCCTTCACGTGAAAAACAAAGAAGCCCGGGAGCTTGCACCAACTCGTAACCGCATTCCACACACCGGACGCAAACCAACACCCGGTAAGAATGTGCTCTACCGACTCATGCACTCCATCACACCACCCGCAGTGCGGATTCTCCACCATAATACCCCTACGACTAAGAGCCTCCTTGGTAGGAAGTCTATCCAAGTAGGCCCTCCACATAAATATGTTGCATTTCTTCGGCACCCACTTACTCCACGAAAAGCCAAAACGATCCCCGGTATTTACCGCACCGAGCATCCATTTCTTTACTGCACTAACCGAGAAAACCTTCACCCTTTCCCCCATCCCTCTGCCACACGTCAAGAGAAGCGCCAACAACAACTTGATCTAGATGAGCCTCGATCTGCTGTCTTTGACTTGTTTCCAACGCAGAAAACGGCGCGCGACTCCATTCCCATATAAATCTCCGAACACCCCCTATCGAGTCAATCCGGTCCTTCACCTTCACTCTTTTGTGCCGCTCCAAAGCAAAAAGGTCCGGGTATATATCTTTTAAAGGTTGATTTCCCATCCAGGAGTCTAGCCAAAATCGGACTAAATTACCATCTCCCACTTTCGCCGTGATCAAGCTGTTTAAACCCATACCTTCAATCTTATGGATGTTCCAAAACTTAGCTAAGTTCTTCCAAACACCCGTTAAAGACGTATTAACCGGAACCATACCCCAACCCCGGCTAGACCCATGAAGTGCGACTATCACCTTTCTCCACATAGCTAAATTCTCGTTTAAGTAGCGCCAAACCCATTTGGCCAACATCGCATTATTATTCACCTCCAATCTAGCTATTCCCAACCCGCCATGCTTGATGTCTTTCGTCACATTCTCCCAAGACACCCAACTCATCTTCCTAACCTCATCGGAGCCACCCCATAAAAAACGCCTCATCAACCCCTCTAAAGTATGAATAACCTCCTTGGGCGCCTTAAATAGAGAAAAGTAGTAAGTAGGTAAACTATCCAGAACCGATTTAATCAACGTTAACCGGCCGGCCATCGATAGCGTATTGGCTTTCCATTTGGAAAGCCGTTTCTTAAACGTAGTAATCACCGGCTCCCAATTAGCGACTCTATTCATGTTAGCACCCACCTTAATCCCCAAGTACACAAACGGCACCGTACCAGTTTTACACCCAACACCTCCGCCTCGCTAGCAATTTCGTCGTTACTAGCACCTATACCAAATAGAGTCGACTTATGGAGATTAATTCAACCCAGAACATATATAAAAAATCCTCAGGATCCGCTTCATGTTCTTAAAATTGAAAGATGACCACTCCCCCATTAACAACGCATCGTCAGCATACAGTAAATGAGATAATACCGGCCCACCGTTAGGGAGACGTAAACCATCAAAAGCACCAATATCACAGGCCTTTTTCATTAACCCGGAAAATGCCTCCATAACAATAATAAATAAAAAAGGCGAGATTGGATCCCCCTGCCTAACGCCTTTTTGACACCCAAACTCGAATGTAGGAGAGCCATTAACGAGAACTGACGATCTAGCAGACTCCAGAATCCCACGAATCCACTCACACCATAAAACAGGAAACTCCATTTGTCTCATAACCGACAACAGAAATTCCCAGTTGACATTATCATATGCCTTGTCAAAGTCAATTTTAAAGAGAAAAAGTTTTTTACCTCGCTTTTTAGCCCACGAAATAATCTCGTTCGTCATCAAAGGCCCGTCTAGAATGTATCTTCCTGACAAGAAAGCGGTCTGATGTTCGGAGACTATGTTACCCATAACGAACCTCAACCGATTAGCTAAGATCTTCGACACCACCTTACTAATACAACCAATTAAATTGATCGGTCTAAAGTCACTTAACTTCGCCGGGTCCCCCACCTTCGGAATAAGCGTAATAAACGAAGAGGCTACTCCAGAACTGAACCGGCCCTTCTCATGAAAACTTCGCATAATAGCCACGAAATCCGATTCAAAATCATCCCAAAAATTCCGAATGAAGCGAAAATTAAACCCGTCAGGCCCAGGCGCTTTATCCACACCGCAATCAAATACCGCCCTCTTCACTTCCTGAACCGAAAAAGCCTCCACGAGCCTATTAGCATCAATCTCGGACACCTTCTTCAACCCATAACATCTAAGCATCGGTCTCTTCTTCACATCCTCTTTATACTTGTCTCTAAAAAAAACCAAGGACTTCCCTTTTAATCACATGCGGCTTGTATTCCCAAACCCCGTTAACCATTAAACCCGGAATGTAATTTGCCGCCTTCCTCTTGTTAATGCACCCGTGAAAAAACTTAGTGTTATCATCGCCATAAGACGCCCAATTACACCGCGCTTTCTGTTTCAAATCTCTTTGGCGAAATAAATCTAATTCCCTTAACCGCTTTTTTATTTCTGTAAATGACCATGTCTCGTCCTCCGTAAGATCTCGCAAATCCATCGTTTCTTCCAGCTCCCTTCCTTCCTTCTCTAGTATACTTTGTTCCTCCATCTCTTTTTTCTTACAATCTTCCACCCATTTCTTGATTCGATCCCTGCAAACCTTGAGCTTTTGCATTAGAACAACATCCGGTTCCCCTTCGAAGCTACTAGAATTCAGCGCTTGTTTCACCATATCACCAAAACCCACTCTTCCGAGCCAAGAATTGTAAAACTTAAAAGGCTTCGAAACAAAGTTCCTCGATAACGTCTTTAACATTAAGGGACAATGATCTGAGATGTGTCTTTCCAGCGCCATATATTCCGCATTCGGCCAAGCCATGAACATGTTCCAATTGACAAAAACCCGATCGATGCGGCTCATCTTTGTACCTGCAACACAAGTAAAACGTCTCCCTTTTAAGGAGTATTCATGGAGGTTAGTTTCGTCTATAAAACCATTAAAATCGTTTGCCTCCGCAGCAGAAAAAACCGAGTTCCTTCTATCTTCTTCCCGTCTAACCGCATTAAAGTCTCCAGCCACCACCCATAAGCCCTCTCCCTCGCCCACAACCCTCTCTAAATCCGACCCACAACGCCCTCTTGTTTGCTAAAGTTTGCGGCGCATAAACGTTTAACACATTAACCACCTCCCCGCACCCTTTGAAACTACCCGAAACCATCATCCAGTTCTGCGATTTTACCACTCTCTCCTTCTTGAAAACTCTATGATCCCACATCGAAATTAACCCACCCGATCTACCCTCCGAAGGAACCCACTCATACGCAAAATCATTGTTACCCCAAAACTTACTTAAATCCACCGCATCGAGACACGAAAACTGAGTTTCCTGGAGCATCATGAAATTCACCTCGTTTTTCAATCTAATGCCACGAATCCAGTCAGCTTTGCTTACAATCCCCAACCCACGTATATTCCAAGACACGTAATTCATTGATCAACCACTTGATAACCTTCGGATAACAATACCTGCTTCACATTCGGAATAAAACTATGCAAGTTCTCAACGCCCAAAGCCATACCCAATGAAACAGTAGCACTCGTCTCGTCCGACTCCACTACTACTTCCTGGTGAACCGGCCCCACATTGTCAACCACTTGCACTTCCTGTTGATTTGTCACCTCCTCCACTTCGCATGAATCCTCCACTCCTAAGTTAAACTTGCAAATGTTTTGAATAGGCGTCACAAAAGCGTCCTCCTCCGATTCATTCAGCTTTTGCGTATCTGATTATCTAAATGGAACATATTTATTTTTAGTCATTGCCCCGTTGGTGGCTAATATGTCAAAAGGTGAGACCACCAGCACATATTTTAATAGTTGAGATCGATGGCTGCCAATAGCTGATAGTTTTGATTAATTAACTCCAATACTAATACTATCACATAATGTACACATGTTAAGGTATCACACCTTTAATTTACACCACATTTCTTTGTCTAAAAAGATTATCTTTGCCCTGTTTTGTATCCAAAGAAAGGAGTTTACCTTGATCTCGTCCACCACATTTGTGATTGAATCTACTCTTTTACAAAAGAAATATATCGTTGTTTCTAGCTCTCCAATGAAACCACGACGTCGCTACAAAAGTTGCTTAAATTATCTTTCTAAGTTGAGATGGCTTAGTAATATGATTGGAACTCAAATATCACTCATCCATTGAAGTATTATCTAAGGTGATACGAGTGATTCGTAAGAGGGAAGACACACAGTAGTGTCACCACCCTTCCATTGAAGTATTATCAAAGGGTTAAAAATTATCATATTGCTATTTTTATTGTTGAATCATCATTAGTATCTCTTTCACTATAATAATAATCGTAAAAATAATAATAATAATAATAATAATAATAATAATAATTACGAACGATAAAAAAATAATAAATATAAATCAATTATAATAAATCTAAATCAACTGATATGTTCTAGACTCGACTATGGTGTACATTACTTTTGGTTAGAGCACCCACAATGGGCTCTCACTAGACCGTCCGATGAAATCGGACGAACTGCAGAATGAGGTGCCAGCATTGGTGGGGTTTGAAACGTTGCGTCTGTCCGGTGCATTGGACCAGCCCCCATTGGGGTTTGAGGTGGGGCCCGCATGCGAGACTTGAATAAAAAATATTCAAAATTTCGAATTTGAATGTGTAATCCTAAGAAAATAAAATATTAAAAAAGTTAACGTTATAAAAGGAAAAAAATTACAACTTTAAATATTAACCCAACCCACTCAAACATTCACTACCATTTCATTCTTCTCTAAACTCTCTACCAATCTCACATACCAAAATAAAAATCTAACACACCTACAAAACATGAATGATCAAAGAAGCTTTCAAGAAATGTTATCATCCGGTGTTAAGCCAAACCCGAACAAACCTACCAACACCCAAGGCTTCCAAGGTATAGTTATCCCCCACAATTTTAAGGCTATGGTTTTCCTAAGTTTCGAAATTATGGTGTTATGCCTCAACCCAGTTCCATGTCCCAACCCGGTTCCATGCCGCCACCCAACTACTCGTTTTATGGGTACCCTCAAACTGAGATGGGTTTCAACCCATACACTCAACCCCCAACTTTCAATGCTCCAGACACCCAGTCGTCCGATACGTCTACACTAACACCATCTTTAACTCCATCTTCAAGTCGTAAATTAAAAGGGAAGGCGAAAGGTAAAATTCATAGATGGTCGGTTAAAGAAGAAACAACTCTTACACGGGATTATCTTCATATGTCAACTAACCCCATAGTGGAAAAATCCCAAAAGGCTCAAGAATTTTGGGAGCGCATCCACACGCATTTTTATGGAGAAATTGATAATGTCCATAAGCAAACGAAGGAAAACTTGAAGTCTCATTGGCATTATATTTCCCACTCCACAAATAATATTTGTAACATTTTCAACCGCCACAAAATAAGCCATAGTGGTTACTCTGATGATCTAGTCATTAACCAGGCCAAAATGGAGTACCAGGACACATATCGGCTAAACTTCAGCTACGAGCATGTCTTTCACCTTGTGAAAGACAAGCCAAGATGGCATGACCCAGTCCCAATGGTGTCTAATAGGACAAAGGCATCAGAATCGGGAGCGTATAATTTGTCTGCTTCCAATGCGATTGACCTGGAGGACAATGAAGTTCCGACGCAGATTCGGTTTTTGAATATCAACCTTGGGGATGATGATGATACCCCGTTTGAAGAGGAATTGCCACGTCCAATGGGGCAAAAAAAAAAAAAAAAAGCTAAGCAAGTGGCTTGCCAAAAGGCAAAAAAGAGGATCAAAACAGAAGGCTACGAGGGGTCCATCTGTATCCGTAAGATGACCCGGTCAAGAATCAGATCATAGACTTTATGGAGAAAAAAGAAAACATGATGGGCAGGCTCAAAGGAAAACTCAATAAGCTCCTCACAAACCAAGACTACACCATTCTCTTCCTGGACAAACTCCAACATGGACCCGGTTTGACGTCAAATTCACAATCAAGTTTGTGAGAAAACTAAGGGAAAATATGGCTATAAGTAGCGTGTAACTTTAGGCTTAAGTGTGTTTTTTTATTGTTGTAATTTTAGGGCTTAATTATGTCTTTTTAAGTGTGTGTTTTTATTGCTGTAATTTTAGGTATTAAGTGTGTTTTTTTATTTAATAAATTATGGTGTTTTTGTTTATTTTTTCATATTCAATGATATTAATTTTTTGTTTTAATTTATTATGTTTTTTTAAATTTACATTCTACTTATTTTTTGTTTTAATAAATAAATAAATAATATTATTTGTTTAATAAAAAATAGAGTATATAAATTTAGATAAAGGTTAAATAAAAGAGGAAAAACAGGTGAGAGTTGGATATGAGGTGAATGTTTGAAATTGTTTGGGGTTGAAGGAAAAAATTGGGGTTGGTTTGGAATGGATTGAAATGATGTGGTATGATAACGGCCAATAAAAAAATGTGACATGATAACATGACAGTTTAAATGATTTGTTTGGCTAGCATTATGGGTGCTCCTATTAAATCTAGTTTTAGTGCGTTTTGATTGAACACGAAAGTCCCTTAATTTTATTATTTGGGGTATTGGATTTTAATAATCCAAAATTTTAACCTATTGGCCGACAATAATTTGTATTTCAAAAATTCCCAACAGCAATCCCAACTTTTAACACATTGGCCAACAATGAACCTTTGTCAACTGAGAACTAACTCAGTTAGTGGATACAGACATGGCATGCCAACGCTGACGTGGATGATGACGTGGCATGCCAACATTGGCATAGATGATGACGTGGACGCTGACCTGGCATGCCACGTTAGTGTGAGCATGTCACGTCAGCATCCACTAACTGAGTTAGTTTTCAGTTAACAAAGGTTTATTGTCGGCCAATATGTTGAGAGTTGGGATCGCCGTTGAGAATTTTCGAAGTTTAGATTATTATCGATCAATAGGTAAAAGTTTGGATTATTAAAATCCAATACCCCTTATTATTTTACTATATTGATTAACTTGTCCCCTTATAACTTTCATAAACACCACCAAATATGTGTACACAAGAAGAACCACTTAAATCCATACAATAAGTTTACAAATGTACTCCCTTTTTGAAAAACGACAGTTCACAACTTTCGGTTGGAAATATAACACCTATGTTTTAAAATCACCACTTGAACTTTTTATTGAAAAAACCCCACATTTCCATGCCTAAAAAATTAGTTGCCAATTTGTTTTAAGACTTAAGAGTAATGATTAGTAACTCCTTTAAAATATAATAGTTTACGACCATGACATGAATGAAAGTTCCAACAACATTTTAACAAAATACTTAATTTGAAAGTGGGTGCAAGTTGTTTCATACAATGAATGCATAATCAAAATATTATGAAAAGAAGTTTCATCATTGGACTCATCACGATTGTAACAACCGTCACCCTTATAATTTAACAAGTTGTCAATTATAGTCCTTCGTGTATTTAAGTGTTCCTATATTGGTCCCTGTAAGTTTTGTCGTTTTTCAAATTTAATAAAAAGAACGAACTCAAAAATTTATCAATTGCATTTATTATGGATCGGGTATACGTTTTAATCAAGTGCGTATGTTGATACGTTTTTCAAAATGGATTCTATAAAAATTTCAAGTTTTATAAAGTTTTAAAAACATATTAGGTTAATTTAGTTAACTTGGTTAAGTTTTTATAAAGGAAAAACTAACTGAAATATAATAAAACTAACAAGGTTAAACAAGGAGGGACCATTCTTGCCAAAATGGAAAAGTATAAAAGCTGAATCCCCCTCTCCTCTTGTGATCGGTTTTCCGGTGAGTCCTTTCCAATCACCGGAATTTGCTTCGGCGACTGCTTTTGGCCGATTGAATGCTTTTAACTCGTTTTTATGGATTCCCGACGTTTCTCTTTAATTGTACAACAGTTTCCACTCAATTAATCGAGTTAATAACGAGCTTTAATCAAGTTTTTAATCGGGTTAAATGTATGTAACGACCGGACTTGTTTTTACCTCATTAAAAGTTCGTTTTTCCTCAAACCACTATATAAAACCAATCCTCTCAATCATTTTCTGCACTTCTAAACCTCCTAAACACCCAAAACCTTCGTAAATTTGTCCAGAAATCCTCTCCAAGTTCATTTTTTTTCGGTTCTGAAAGCTCCAAAGTCGAACCATTTTCGCTATTGTAAGTTCAATTGCTTCTTGACGTTTAGTTTCTTATCAATTTCCGATCAAAAGCCCCTTATTACAGATCTGTAATTGTGTCTGTATCGGGTTATTAAATTTGAACCTAGGGTTAGGGTTTCATAAGTATATTTGGGGAAGAAGACCAATCTCATATAGTATTTAAATAAATATACATTTCAACTTAGTTAACCATCTTAGCATATGGTGTAGTGGTTGGTTGTGAGGATTGTCCGCAGACTCAAGTTCGATCCCAAGCAACCATCCCCATTTTTTTATTTTTTTTATCTTATTATTTTTTCTTTATTTTAATCATTTAAAATTCATATAAACTTAGAATATTAATAATAAACTCAATTTTTATCCAAAAAATATGAAAATTTAGGTGTAGCTTCTTGACACCTCATAGAAAAATTATCATATTTTTATTTTCTAAAAAGAATATATTATTTTTGTATTTTATTGATTTAAATTGTTTTAATCATATTTAATTGATTAAAAATTCATTTTTAATGATTTTAATCTCAAAATTTCAGGAAAATATTTCTTAATATCAGGAACTAATATAAAAATTATTTATCCAGAAAAAATTTATTTTTATTGAATTTATAATTTATAATCATTTAAAACATGATTTAAATTCATTAAATCATTTTTAAATGCAAATAAACTGAGAAAAATTATGGAAAATTTATTCTAAGTATTTTTCATCATAATGTTTTCGTTTTTTTCTCAAAATTATAATTTTTGAATCATATATTGATTTTTGTTGTATTTATGCTTATTTAAATACAATAAGCATTATACTTCAAATTAGATTTATTAATATAATTCTTTTGTCCAAAATGAGTTCAATTACTTTTTCACTAAATATTCAATTGATGATAATTATATTACCTATCCACATTCATACACTTTGTCGTATTATTTTTGATATACAAGTTTTATATTAATTCGATTTATCATAAAAACTATATGATCGCTTTCGCAAACTGTGAGTATATCTTTCCCCCTTTTCATGTTTTACACTTTCGGGGATATTCATGTACACTATGACTAAATGTTATTCTTTCACTAAATGCAATTCTCATGTGTGTTTGGTTTATTTTAATTTGTGTGTCTATTGACTTGTCAAAATTATTAACCGTTCTGCGACCTTGCATTTCAATGAATAGTACTATGGTATATACCCCTTGTGATTCTGTTGAGAGACCTTGGTCATTGTCTTGTGATTCATTATACTCAAAAATGGTTTTATTCTGATTCTTAATACTTAATTCTTAGGGTTGATTTTGAACGGATATTACTTATTACATAATTGCAAATGATACCGCATATGAATTGCTAAACACTTTTTCTACTATATGTATTCAAAACAGGTATGCTCATCAATACATTTTGTATTGACATATACTATTTTCGTACATGTTCAGGTTATTTATGAGATGAATTTTAAGCTTTTGGAATTTTACTTAATTTTGGATTCATTGTATTTCAGTTTAGTTGGCATTTAGAATCGTTGTATTTCATTTCAATGTAATAAACTATTTAATCAATGCATCAATATTTACACTTTTAGTCCATGAGCTATTGAACAATCGTCACTACGTGACACCTCGATGTTTCCGCCATCGGTTGGGGTGTTACAACAATTCACTTCAAGACTTTACTTTCATGCTTACACTTACATCATATAGATATAAGAAAGACCATGATTCAACCCACAATCAAAAAACTAAATAATAAGAACAATGGATTAACCTGAATCGAAACTTTGTATTGATAATCAAGATACAGGACACTTAAAAGCTGAATATCCTAGACCTATATATACTTGATGAAGAGAGACCATCCAAATCATCGCGACCCTTGCTTAAATCGACTCGTCCCTTCAGTTTGGCACAATTCCAATAGACATGCCCCTTGGCGCCAACTTCCAAATGTCTAGATACAATGTATCTCCGGCTTTTATAGAGTGACGATTACCAACATCAAAACTTGACACAATATATCTCTATACTAACACATAAATTCTAAATATAATCTAAACATACTGCAGACTATTTACACTTCTGACCCATTAACTTTGTGACAAACTTTGATCAAAGAATTATAGGCCAACATCACCCCTAATTGCGTATCCAAGTTTGATTCTTCAACTTTGATTGCTTGTTCCTGGCAAATCTAAACCCAGTGTCTTCAATTATTTACGAACCCATGTGCAACACTTCCCGATTGCTTTCTTGACATTTTCTCCTTCGATATACGCGACACTAAACCTTGCGGCCTCATCCTCTTGCAAACTCCCAGATTGCTAATCCTGATGTACTCGTAGTCGTTGTTTCCTGCCCAATATGTTGTTTTTCCTTCGGTTCCTGTGACCAATCTTCAAATTTGATGAAATTCGTCTTCTACGGTCATTGATACTCTTTGATGGTGAAACCCCTCTGACATATCCTTGTCGATGACTTAGCTAGTGAAGCATCATTTTCTCCCTCCATAGAACTACCATCACGGCACTAACTCGATCATGAAACTTCAAAATCCCTTCGCCTTCCACCAATCTTGGCCTGCCTACATCCTTTGAGTCTCCTGCCTTTCTCCCATGAAGACCGACTAAAATAAAAAACAAGAAACATTCTTCAATATCAAATCAAAACATCTTCTTCTTTTTACCTCCTTTAATTTCGTCGCCCAACACCAATTTGTCTTGAACGAATGACCACTCCCCTATTCCTTGATTGAAGGTTTATATCTATAATCTTGATCTTGGTTTTGGTATAACACTTCGGCATTGATTGTTTGTTGCGACCACCCATCCTATTGCACCCCTTTGTCGGATTCAGATTTCTAACTCGCACTTTCTTGAGTACAAACCAAACTAGCCCTTTTCCTGATCTTGTTCTACGATTGGTTCACACTTCATGTGAACCAAACCTTGATCGACACCCTACGATCTCCTTGCCTTCAAGTTCCTTAACCACCAAAACAATCCCTTCATGAGCCTTTGGCTCTGATACCACTATTGATCCCAGGAGACCATGATTAACCCTGAATGGAAACTTTGTATTGATAATCAAGATACAGTACACTTAAAAACTGAATATCGTGACCGATATGTATACTTGATGAAGAGACACAATTCGAACTATCGCGGCCCTTTCTTCAATCGACGCGTTCCTTCAGTTTGGCACAATTCCAATGGATATGCCCCTTGGTGCCAACTTCCAACTGTATAGATGCAATGTATCTCCTACTTTTATGGGTGGCGGTTACCAACATCTAAACTTGACACAATAAATCCCTATGCGAACACATCACTTCTAAATATAATCTAAATATACTTTAGACTATTTTCACTTCCCGTTACCTTTGTGACAAACTTTGATCATACAATTATAAGCCAACAATGTTTCACCTTGAAAGACACATCCCGGGCATAAATTAATATCAATCAGCAATGCAGGAGTTTTTAGCTATAGATGCTAACACATTTGATGAAAGCACATTTTATAATATACAAGCAGGAAAAGCCCAATCTATTGTGGTTCGACCATGAAAGCACATTTGATGATTAGTCATGGTAGAGTCATGTCCTCTTTGTTGAATTCTTACTTTTAGTAAAGTCTAACACTCTGTTCTAGAGTTTCATTTAAGGGGGGAAAGAAAGGATTGGAAAGGAATTGGAGAAAAAATGTGTTCCTGAGTTTTTTGTAGAAGGGAAAGGGAGGGATAATACAGAGGATTTTGGGGTGATTTTTAATCTTTCCAATTTGGAAGGAATTTGAGAGAAAGGAAGAGAAAGGAGATCTTTTCTCTTCCTCCCTTAAGTCAATCTCTGGAACATAGCGTAAGTTTCAATTCGTTAAATTGAGTTACTTCCCTTCCTATGATTTTTATACAACATATAATGAAGGAGTTAAAATAAAGCTTGAACACTAAAATAAGGGGTATTGAATTTAAATAATTCTAACTATCAGCTATTGGTCGCCACCGGTCCTAACTAATGAAATGTATGCTGACGGTCTCACCTTTTACCATATTGACCATCAACGAACTATGACTAACTGAATACCAATTCTTATATATAAATGGAACATAAGTTAGCTAATGTTGATCATATCAATTCTATCCATCCACGAAATATGCATCCAGCCAAATGTTATAACGAATTTATCTAGACAAACCTGAATGAAGTTGCGTCGTAATTTTTATTAGGGAAATTGGATTTTAACACCCTGAACTATTGACATTTGGCCGCTGATGCACTGAACTATAAAATTGAACAACACCGCACTGTACTTTCAACTTATTGGCATGTATCACTCTCAGACTAACCATGGTTAATTTTTTGCTGGCGTGGCATGGTGACGTGTCCATTTTGCTGACGTGGCATGGTGATGTGTCCCATTTTTGCTGATGTGGCATGAGGAAATGGATTTTAACACCCTGAACTATAGATTATTGGCCGCTGTCGCACTAAACTACAAAATTGATGGATTTGAGCTTGGTTCAAGAGTTTCAAGTCATCATCTCTGTCTTCTGTAATTCGATTATTTGTATTGTTCGGTCATTAGGTTATTTGTATCATTGGACCAAAATCCATCTTTGTGGTGAATCATTTGAACAATAATCAAAACTTGAAGATATTTCGTTTGTGGATTTGGTTGTGTTTTTATTTGTTAACCATTTATATGTTTATGTTAACAAAATGATTCACCACAAAGATATAAATGGTTAACAAATCAAACTTGTTAACCATTTATATGTGTATGTTAACAAAATGATTCACCACAAATCAAATCAAACATAATCAGACTTGAAACTCTTGAACCAAGCTCAAATCTATCAATTTTGTAGTTTAGTGCGTTAGCGGCCAATAATCAATAGTTCAGGGTTAAAATCCAATTCCCCATGCCACGTCAGTAAAAATGGACACGTCATCATGCCACGTCAACAAAAATTAACCATGGTTAGTCTGAGGGTGATACAGGACAATACGTTGAAAGTACAGTGCGGTGTTGTTCAATTTTGTAGTTCAGTGCGTCAGCGGCCAATTGTCAGTAGTTCAGGGTGTTAAAATCTAATTTTCCTTTTTATTAATATTCATGCTTTATGCCCGTGAGCAGTATTGCACCTGTTACCAATTACATTATTGGTCACGTTTCATTAGTTTAGTTACGTTTTTACATAGATAAACTTCTTCCTTACGTAGATTCCTAAATCACCTCTAGATTTAGACTTCTATATACCACATTAACGTGCCTGTACACGGCCATGTATGCTGGGGTGGATCTAGACTGTAAGTAGGGGTAACGTCCGTTACCCTTCAACTTTTTTAGCGTACTGTATTTTTAGTGTATTTACGTTACCCGGTAAAAATTATGTAACATTACCCATAAAATTTTGGTTTAGATCCGCCACTGATGTGTCATGTTAATATATGTGAAATAAGTGTGTTATCCCTTTTTTTAAAGGTTGAAATGACTGCAAATGTAGTAATCAATTTAAGTTTTGAAATGATCAAAGAGAAACATTCAAAAATTATAGTTTTGGTACTTTTGTCATTTTGACCGGACAAAATCACACCGAGTGATGCGAAGAGCATTAGAGCAATAGTTGGCTGCTAATATAGGCTCTGCTACAGGGCAAGAAGACATACACAATTGACCTGCAAACTAATACGGTGTAATAAAAATGAGAAGGGTGAGAATGATACAAAAAACAAAATAGATCATGAAATATGACACAATGAGCCACAAAATATAACACAATGCTGAAGAAAAAAAGACGCAATGAATTGAAAAAATAACTCAATTATGAAAATAAGAAAAAAAACACAATGGTACATAAAAGACACAATGATATAACGCATATTCTAAAAACTGCAAGCTAAAACCCCAAAAAAACGAAGACATAAAAACTAACGTCGTAAGGTTCGATTAAGACGGTTCCAATGTCGCTTGAATGAGTTCAATCGGAGTCCGTTTGATACCCTTCCTACGACTTCTTATTTTTCTTTCACTGTGTATTTGATCCTAACCCTATAAGTGCATTGAATTTAAATAATTTCAGTTATTAGTAATTGGCCGCCACCAATTCCAACTAAGAAAATGTGTGCTGGCGGTCCTAAACTTTTAATATATTGATCACCAACGGACTATGACTAATAGAACAGTAACTGATTTTCTAAATGGAACATATTTATTTTTAGTCATAGTCCGTTGGTGGCCAATATGTTAAAATGTGGGACCGCTAGTATATATTTCGTTAGTTGGGATCGATAGCGGCCATAGCGGATAATTGAGATTATTTGAATCCAATACTTCTTTAATAATACTAATCGTATGAGGATTTAATCTATCTATATAATAATTGAGGTCACTTGGGTTGAATCAAGGCCTTAAAGAGGGACCTCTAGGATCCAATTAGCTATATGGAGCTCCATGCATCTATCTATAAATACCATTTTCTTTGTTTTTTTTTTCATTCTTCACAACATACCTCTCCTTTTCTTCCTAACCAAGCTTTCAATCTTCCTTCTTCATCTTGCATCCTTTGTTCATTCTCCACAACCGATTCAAGGTAATCATCCATCCTACTCTTCTAATGTTGATTCCTAATATTATAATATTGACTTCTCTTTTATTCTTAACATTATTAAGAAGAACTCAAACGGATTTAACTTTCTTTCAACCTAAACACTAAATAACGATGACTAATACGTATACTAATAAAACGATTTCTGAAATCCGTTATATACTATTTTTCAAACTTACTTATTCAGTTAATATTACAAATTTATGTAAATCAATGTTTTGCTCAGTTTTATTCATTTGAATCTTTGGGTCATTTGATATTTTTTTAAAAGTTCGTTAGGATGATGAATAGATACATATAATTGTCATCAACGTTTTTTTACATATATATTGAATCGGAATTACATATGTATTTGAAAATCAGGTTTTGATCCGAAGACACAAACGCTATTATGGCTAACACAATGGTTCTTAGTTCTTCAAGGTTTTGCATGACCATGCGTCAATAGTCTTGGTATGTTTCTTATTTTCATGTTCATATGCCTAATTAATTTTTAAAAATGATTCTTTATTTTAGTGTTGTTTTTAACGTGTCAATCCACACCGTGCCGAATGCCATGAACAAATTTTTGTTGTCTAAAAACATACATAACAGTAACGTTACAATTGCCACATACGAAGGACAATCTTGGGTGGTCCGATTTGAATTGATCGATGATGTTTTTTGTTTTACAAATGGTTGGTCTAATAATGTAAACATTCTAAATTTACTATACAATTTTTTTTTGTAAAGGTTTACTG
Organism: Ambrosia x helenae; assembly: GCA_030844895.1. Classification (NCBI taxonomy): domain Eukaryota; kingdom Viridiplantae; phylum Streptophyta; class Magnoliopsida; order Asterales; family Asteraceae; genus Ambrosia; species Ambrosia x helenae. The sequence continues at coordinate 111,861,510 of CM061230.1, forward strand.
TGATTGGATGGCCTGATTTGCTTCAATCAGAAGATATTTCCATTGACGAATATTGTGTCTTCAAATGGTGTTCAATCCAGCACAGGTTGTTTGTTACTAAGATTGCAGCACAAGAAGTCATTGATTTTGAAATTTAAATTACGTTTTTTATGTTCTTAATGTAATTTATTTGAATTTTATTGATTACGATTTTAAGGTTATTTATTATTTATTGTCATTAATAATAATTGACCGAATTTAATGTTATTTATTACAATTTTTTTGACTAATTAATTTATTTTACTATTAATACGAAATTCGGTTTACCATAATTGCTCTCATTTGTTTTATTTTTTTTAATAAATTATTGTTTATGAATCAATTTAACCCGTAATTTAGGCTTACCATAATTTATTGACCAAATTTTTGTCTCATTAAATTATATTACTATTGACCAAAATTTACCATATTTATTAGGATTGTTTAGTATTATAATGTCATTAATAATAATTGACCTAAATTTACCATATTTATTATGTTTTTTTTGCCTCATTAAATTATATTACTATTGACCAAAATTTACCATATTTATTGTGATTGTTTAGTATTATTTATTGTCATTAATAATAATTGACCTAAATTTACTGTCTCATTAAATTATATTACCATTGACCGAAATTTACCATATTTATTATGATTTTTTAGTATTATTTATTTTCATTAATAATAATTGACCTAAATTTACCATATTTATTACGATTTTTTTGTATCATTAAATTATATTACTATTGACCAAAATTTGCCATATTTATTAGAATTGTTTAGTATTATTTATTGTTATTAATAATAATTAACCTAATTTTACCATATTTATTATGATTTTTTTGTCTCATTAAATTATATTACTATTGACCGAAATTTACCATATTTATTATGATTATTTATTATTATTTATTGTCATTAATAATAATTGCCCGAAATTTACCATATTTATTACGATTTTTGATCACATTAAATTATATTACTATTGACCAGAATTCACCATATTTATTACGATTGTTTATTATGATTTATTGTCATTAATAATAATTGACCGAAATTTACAATATTTATTACGATTTTTTTGTTTTCATTAAATTCGGTTTACTATAATAGCTCTAATTAAATTCATTACGATTTTTTTGTCTCATTAAATTGATTATGAATCAATTTAACCCGTAATTTAGGCTTACCATAATTTAATGAGACGAAATTAAGTTTAATACGAAATTATTGTTAGTAATTATGAATCAATTTAATCCGTAATTATGAATCAATTTAATCAATTTTTTATTCTAGGTGATTGATTATGAATCAATTTAACCCGTAATTTAGACTTACCATAATTTATTGACCGGATTTATGTATGACTGATTATGAATCAATTTAATCTGTAATATGAATCAATTTAACCCGTATTAGGTTTACCATAATTTAATCTCATTAATTTTTTACCCAATGTAAACGTGAATGCACTAACAAATTAAATTAATGAGTAATATTAATTATATAAAAATAATTGTAATGGACGTTTATGTATATAGGTGGATTCTATAAAACATTAAAAAAATTTTGTTAATACCATATAATCACACTAATTTTCCGTAATCATATTAATAACAATGTTGACTTTTCCTACTAAATATAGTCTTGACGTCAATTTAAAACATCAAATATAAACAATTGTAGACGAATCTTATTTTTAGAAGTTATATTTATGTATCTTATCTCCCAAAATACTAAATATAGAATGGTAATTAGCCATTTTACTATACAAATTTAATAAATTCAACAAAGCATTCAATTGTATATTATTCAAAATATAGAATCGATTACCAGTAGAAATGGTAAGTCAATGAATATTGTAAACATGCATTTTAAACATCTATCTATGTATACAATGTGTAGAATCGATTAACAACTAAAGTTTTTTTAACACTTATTACATAAATCTTTTATTCTAAAAGATATGTTATGAATGTATAGTTATCTAATTGTTATAAATTTGTAGTTATCTAATTATAGAGTGTAACTTGAGAAATAAGGTTTGGTGTTTTGAAATTAGATTTCTAAAATCGAATGAAATTTACACAGTTATGGCATGATTGGTCATCAATTGTGGAGTAAATTAGATTTCTAAATGTTAGTCATAATTGATTGATTGATTGATAATATACGATCGATTAAAAATAAGAATGGTAAGTTACCAACTTACTATACAACTTTACAATTAACGATTATTATTATTATTATTAAGAATAATAAATATTTTTCTCAAAAATAATAATAAATTCAATCAATCATTCAATTATACTAAAACCAAAATAAAAGTGCACTCATTATTATTCACAAAAACGTTTCATACCTAATAATGGTAGGTTACCATTTACAATAAACTTTAGTATTGATCCATTAACGTTTATTATTGTTGACCGAATTTAATTTTTATATTATGACTTTCTTTTAATCAAATGTCATTAAACGATAATCATCAAAATCATTTCAATAAGTTTGCTAATTTTAAGATGTCAATAATAATTTGTAGATAATTAGTAAGACAATTTGAAACGCAGATGTTTTAATGTCATTGATTTGAATGATACCAAGTTTCACGACTTTCCTAAAATCAGTTGTCAATTACACGATTAAAGGAATCATGGCGTGATTTTTGTATGAATAAATTTATTGATTGAATCGATTTTTAATCTTATTTATTATGGTAACTTATTAAGAATTTTAATCTTATTTATTTATTATGATTTTGATGTTATTTATTAAGATTTTAATCTAATTTATTGATTATTGATATTACCATTTTTACGACTTTCCTAAAATCAGTTGTCAATTACACGATTAAAGGAATCATGACGTGATTTTCGTATGAATAAATTTATTATTTGAATGTCTCTGTAATATAATATTATTTATATTTGTATTTTAAGTTTCATTTTATGTTTATGTTGATTTGCATTAAAATTTAAATAAACATAAAATATAATTTACTAATTTAGCTTCAATAAACATAAAATTTAATTTATTACACAACGTTGGTGGTTATACAATACATTGGTATATTAACATTTAATGTATAGGTGGATTTTCTATAATTTACGTTTCCTAAAAACATAATATGGCGTTATAGTAAAAGGGATAACTTATAACAATAAAAATCTCTATAATATTTATAGATTATTTTCAAATCTGACATGTTATGGTTGGGTATGCCATTTTTTTTGTTTGTATAGTTGGTTTGGAGTATAATATGGATAGTTATTTTGTAATTTTTGTTTGGTTTGAATCCTGATACCTTTGAAGTAATGGTTTATGTTGGTTTTGCATATTGTATTAATAATGAGTTTGTAATGTTTTCGTTTGATGTTAGTTATAGATATTTTATGAAGTGAATTATGTTTTTTACTTTCTTTTTCCTTATAATTATCGTTTACTTCGTCATGTGATATTTTGATTCATGATATGTTTAAAGTACTAATTAAATCTGATGAAGTTATTTTGTTCTATTTACATATTTTGTCACTTTTTATTTATCTTTTGTTCTACACGTGTAACAAATCATATTTTGTATAAATCTTTTAAATTTTTTTAATAATTTTTAGCTATGTTTTGTTAAACTATATTTATTTACTTTGAATTTTAATGTTCATTTGCATCCTGTTATAATAAATATGTTATTGTTCATTTCATTATTTGTTTTTAAATCACATCCAATCAAACATTTGTTGATTCATATATTCATTATTGAGTAACATTAAGCATTTTTATGATATTTTCTACGCAACAAAAATCCATACGAGTTGTCTTACGTAAGTTTAAATAAATAAAACTTGCATACTACAATCTTTATAAAATAATTTTCTCATTTGACTCGGAGATGTACCGGGTATACACCCGGGGCTCTAACCTAGTATGTATTAAATCACTAGTTTTGTTAAAATCAACTAGAACTACTTTCCGCGCTTCGCGGTAGATTATCCGAAAAGCAAATGAAAATATCATTGTTACATATTAGATTGGATAAGGTTTTCATGTATATACATTGCATTAAAGACATCAAAATGCAAACCTACATAGATTACATTAAAGAGTTCTAAAGCATTTCCATGCTTGCATAGCTAATTACACATCATAAAACCTATTCAACAGTATGCTGACATCCATCACATTTCACTACCATTATTGTACAACTTTAGTCCATCTGGTTTCTTGTAGTTACATTGCTGGTCCTTTTATTTTGAACTTTTATCATTTTATCATTTAAAACCTATAAAGTCTCCCTGTTTATCCATCTATTTTGAGTCTTATAGTTTTTAAACATGTCCTGTTAATTATTTTTTATTAACATAATTTATTAATAACTAAATTAATTAAGTTTTATAAAAATTTTGCTTTAAAAACCGTTTAAAAATATATGTCCTTGGCCGGGTTCAAACCAGCAACCAAAGGATATCAAAGCCTTTAACACACAACCAAACCACTACACCACATCTAGTGTTGGTGATTATTATGGAATGCTCTTCCTTATAAACAAACCTGATTTTTCACCAGTCAAACCAATTGTCAAAAACATTCAAATTGACGTGCTTAAATCGGTTTTTTTGGAAACCAATTGATTGATTCATGACCGAAACAACATTCTCGGCCATAACCAGCTCATAGTTTCAATCAATTAGACGCATTAATTACCATTAATTTGATTGATTATTGATTTTTATAACTTTCCTTAAACCCAGAATCGAATTGTATATATAGGCATCGTTAATTCAATTAAACTCGCTCACACCCTCTGAATATAGCGACTAGCAGATCCCCTCTATCAAACCCACCTCTCAACCTTTAAAACTCTCGATTTTGAAGCCTCATTGCTGCGACTTTGGTGCTTGATCTTCATCACCTATCGCTACACGTTAACCTCGATTATTATATGCTTTAGGGTTGGTTATTGATATGGATTAAAAGCCCCATGGTTTTGTTTGTTATATGTATTGAATCTTGGTCACTTAGATCGATTAAGGAACTAGGATTTATAAGCTAATTTGGGGATTTTTGTTGGTTTCAAGTATTGTATAAACAACATTTGAATCCATGTTATTCAACAAAAACACACCCAGACCAGTTGGCCTGGGCATGGCCTTACATGCCCTTGGTCCCGAGTTCGAGCCCCACAGGGGCCGGTTCTATGTAATGTTTTTTTTTCAGCTTTCTTTCCTTTTATTTTTAATAACCAATATACATATAAATACAATTAATTATTAAAAGTAGTAAACTTAGTCATAAATTTTTATAAAAATTATCCTAGCTTAATTAAACCCTAAATTTTATGTTTACAATTTTATTTTTCTGAAAAATATTTATTTATTATTTTTAATGTATTTATTTAGTTTAAACCACGATAAATTCATTAAAAATTTGATTTTAATCGTTTTAATACCAAAATTTTTGTGGATTATTTCTAACCATATAAAACTCTTTGGTAATTTTATTATTTTTACCTATTTTATGATTTAATTACATTTAATTGATTATATTTGATTAAATTCTGTTTTAAATTAAAATAATATGAAACTTAATTTTAAAAGTTATTTTTCACTTATATCACATATTAACTACCGTTATAAAATGAAAAAAAAATCATTTTATTTGTATTTAAATCTTAATTATTGCATTTTAATGTTAATAAACCAATTTAAAATATAAAGATATCAAAATTACAAGTTTTAAAAATTCTGAAATTATTTCTAGTATCTCAGCATGAAACAGATTTATGATTTTCATATTTAATTGATTTAATTACTTCTTCCATTTATTTATACTTTTATTTCGTATTTAATTGCATAAAATCAAATATTTATGTTTAAATGTTAAAATTATTTAAACCCTATTATATTTTAATTAAAAAACCCTAGAATCCCCAAATTATAGTCTTGAAACCCTAAGCACCTAATACTAGATAACTTAGACTTTATGTTCGTTCCCCTTCAGATTATTTATTCCGTTAGGATAATTTAAATCTCGCACTTCGACAAATTTCAAGTTTATTACGCAAACTGTGAGTTTACTTAGCTCATTTTTATCTTTTTACACATTTTGGGGTGATTCATGTACACAATTACTCAAATAACATACACATTACAATTACACAGTTTTACATATACAATTCTTTACAATGTGTAAGTGTTTACATTTTATGCATTATGCTTAGACAATAGAATACACATGATACCTTAGCAAAATCATTAACTTAGCTAGCCGAACTTAACAGTGGATAGAGCTATTTGGTATTGGCACCCGCCTAGATTGATTCTCCCTCGTTTTCATCGGAGAATCAGTGGTCACTTGTTACATGCTCGATTATGCCATATACACAAGGATTGGTTTTGCCACGTGAATTCACTACATGTTTTACATAATTGCATAGATAACATAGCACATGAATTGTACAACTTTATACAGTTATACTATATATATCCAAACCTAGGTATACTCACCAACATTTATTGTGTTGACAAAGTATTTTGTACATGTTTCAAGTTTGCATGATGCTACATATAGGACTTTGGATCTAGCCTTAATTAATCAATATTTCATTTCATGATGTTTTGTACATTCCAATGTAATTGTATGACAATTGTAAACCAATTAATAATATTTCAATTTTCATTTAGTACCATGAGCTATTGAACACTCGTCACTACGTGACACCTCGATGATTCCACCATCAGTTGGGGTGTTACAAAACGCCTTTCATACTACACATGGTTTCATACATGAAAGGATTTCCTAACATATGGAACAAAAGTTGTTTGACAGGATGTTACCAAAACCAAAAGAGTGTTGATCATATTTGAGTCAGTACGGATATCGGGTTCTCTTGGTGTCGCTTATAGGTCCTGTGGAATACAGTTTTAAATTAGTCATTTGCAGTGCCAGAAATATGAATTGAGAAGATGGTTTACCTGGTTTCCTCAAGCACCAGTTGCTGGTTTGGCTTTGGGTTTGATTGTTATGCCAACGTTTTTGAACCTAGCTGCAGCTTGTCTGAAAGACAGAGGACAATCAACTTGATAATGTAAATATCTAAGATGTTTATTTTGAAATAATATAAATATAGGTATGTTTAAACCTCCTTAGTTTAAAAAACTGTAAATGATTATAGACTTTACTTTATTGAAACATAAAGCTGAATGAACATAATTTGAAATGTTTGCATATATCTTACCATAATATGTGCTTACGCGTATGGATGTGACTACTGTAATTATTGGTTGTTCTGCAGCTAGCATATCTTGTACATTGCAATACGATAGCGCCTCTTCCCATAGTGTTGCAGCAATTTTGTTTCCACTGTGATATGCAGAGGCATGTTTGCATGAGTGATATAGGTGCTATTATGTCTAAATTATTATGAAGTATAAATCTATCTATTTGTACACTATCTAAATCAGCACAAAAATGTCCATCAGAAAGACATGAAATCACAATCCGAAGTATAAAAACCAATCCTCAATCACATAAGCTTCCAACAGTAATTCGCTGATATTAGCTTGGAAATTTGTAGAAGTCTAGACCACTAACCTCCCCCCCTCCCTCCACCCACCAAAACAAAGATTGAACCATTTATTAAGCTTGAGCGAAAGAAGTTAAACCAGTAGACATTACTCAATGTTATATATTAATAAAAAAATGTTAATACTTGTTAGAAACTGTGAATCTATGATTTACTTATTAACAATCCTTGGCTTTGAGATACTTTGCAAATAAAACGCTTATACACCTAAACGCCTGTTTGCTTAGCAGTGTGCTTACGGGTCGATTTGGATTGTCTTCTTATTTTTCATATTTAAGAAGTTAAAAAAACATAAAATTTTATTTAATACTAAACAGAAACCAAAAATGTTTTTGCGAACACACGCCCATAACATGCATTGTCAACAAAACGCCTATGCGCCTAAGCATCTCTTTGCTGAGCCATGAGGTTACTATGAAGACAGACATGCAACGGGTCGATTTGGGTTATCTTCTTATTTATTTAGTTCAAATAAGTAAAATAAAATATCAAGTTTTATTAATATCAAACAGAAAATCACAAACGTTTTTGCGCATAGACGCCCATAACATACATTGCGAATAAAACGCCTATGCAGGTAAACGCCTAAATGCCTATTCACTTAGGCGTGGGCTTACTATGAAGACAGACGTGTAACGGGTCAATTTGGGTTGGATTCTTATTTATTTTGCTCAAAGAAGTCATACAAAATTTCATATTTTCTTTAATACTAAACAGAAGCCATTAACATTTCTGAATACACATGTCCATAACAAGTATAGCGAATAAAACGCCTATGCACTCATAACCTGTATTGTGAATAAAACGCCTATGCCCCTAGGTGTCTAAATGCCAAACTTTCTTTAATGCTAAACAAAAGCCACAAACATTTTTGCATATGCACGCCCAGTCGCCTATAACCTGCATTATGAATAAAATGCCTATGTGTCTAGGCGCCTAAATCTCTGTTCACTGAGGCATGAGTTTACTACGAAAACAGACATGTAATGGGTCTATTTGTATTTTCTTCTTATTTATTTAGCTTAAAGAATCCAATCAAAGTATCAAATTTTCTTTAATATCAAACAGGGTCCATAAGAATTTTTACGCGCACACACCCATAACATGTATTGGGAATAAAACGCCCATGCACCTAGGCTCCTAAACACCTATTTGCATAGGCATAAGTCACAGACATGCAACGGGTCAATTTGGGTTTAATTTTTATTTATTTAGCTTAAAGAAGCCAAACAAAACATCCAATTATCTTCAATATGAAATAGAAGGCCATCAGAATTTTGGCGCGTGCACGCCCATAACATGTATTGTGAATAAAACGCCTGTGCACCTAGGCGCCTAAACACCTATTCGCTTAGGCGTAAGCAACAATCATGCAATAGATCGATTTGTGTTTAATTTTTATTTATATAGCTTAAAGAAGCCAAACAAATCATCCAATTTTCTTTAATATGAAACATAAGGCACACAATTTTTTGCGCGCACACCTAACATGTATTGTGAATAAAACGCCAATGCGCCTAGGCACCTAAACACCTATTCGTTTATGGGTAAGTGACAGACATGTAACAGGTCAATTTGGGCTTACTTAACATCTGATTTTCTTTAATATGAAACAGAAGCCAAAAAAATTTTTGCATGCACACGTCCATAACATGTATTGTGAATAAAATGCCTATTCGCTTAAGCGATTGGTGTCAAAACAGGACAGGTGAAATAAAAATGAAGGATCTATTATACTTGATGGATATGAATAATCCAATCCTAAGACATAATTAAATGATTAAAAGTAGCAGAAGCCATTTATGTTGTCATAGCACATTCATTTTGTATTAAACATGGCTGAATCAGTAAAAAAAAGATGATATAACAGCTAACTATTCATAACATGCATACTCAAACAGTTATACCATTAAACATGTTCATGCTATTTATCGGATTACCTTATATCTTTGAGATGAAGTCTGAGGTATTCTCTCCCTTCCTTGGTCTTGTCGGGTTCCGACTATTCAAGTTTTGCTATGAAATCTGCAACATAGTAACGGCATGTTATACATATGTATTTGCCATTTTAATGTTTATCTTAGTTTACCTGTTAACCCTATATATTCAGGAGCAGTTCTTGGTCTGAGTTCAGCAAATGGACAAAGATAGAAGCAGTTGACAAGAAAGCCTTTTGGTGTTGGAATTGGGTCTAGCACTGCATTGGTTCATATTCGAATACTTGCTAGATGCGGCAATACTTTTATTCCTGAGGGCTGTTTATTGCATATATATTTGTCTAATATGTTGCAAGCTGTCAAAGTTATTTTCTTTTCATACGTATCCTTGTCCATCCAATGTACACTGGCTTAAATAGCATCTCCCTGTCAAATGTATAAACTATACATTTTTGTATTTGCGGATAATAAAACATGTGTTTTAGTAAACGAGGCTTACACGTTGGTTAATCAGGAAGTAGTGTGTGTCGCTATGCTTGCTTCGCGCTTGCCATTTTATGATAAAACGAACCTTAAACCGGTACTGCAACACCTCTAGGTACTAATGAAGCTAGTCTGCCCCCTTGCATTTTGAGAAACCTGCAAAATAGATAACTGTTATTAATATGTATGCAATATATCAATTTTATCATACATATATCATTTATTTTATTAAGGTTTTGTTGCATGACTGGTTATGGTTATAACGCTCACCTCGTGGCGTTCAATCTCTGCTAACAAATCAGAATAAACTATATTTTTGGTTTTGCCACACCCTAAATCTCCATGAGATGTTATGAGTATTTTTAAACTGGTAGGTGATGTTGCTCTTGAAAATGCGACATATAGTAGTTGCCCATGGCTAAAAATAGGTTGTGGCAAATAAACAACATTTTTTAATGATTGGCCTTGGCTTTTGTTGATGGTCGTTGCGTAACATATTTTTTATAGGAAATTGACGTCTATTAAAAACAAAAGGCAAATCCTTGGTCTTGTGCACAAAATTTATTCTAGGAATGTAAACGCGATGGCCAACAACAGTTCCTGTGATTATGCGCGCCTCAATGATCCTGGGTAAAAGTTGTGATATCAGGAGTCTAGTACCATTACATAAGCCTGATTTTTTGTTAATGTTACACAACATAATTACAGGTGTATTTACTTTTAGGTTTAGGCAATGTGGTGGAATTCCATTGAAGTTTAACATATTTAGATAATCCTACGGATACATAAGGTAAAGATCTCCTTGGTTGCGAGAGTGCGGTGTAACTGAATCCACGCTCAAATATGTTGAACATTCATCGGGAGAATATGCGAGCACCAAACTCTTTATTTCATCCGCTGTTTCATTTTTTGGACATACAATGGCTCTTTCTGATAGATTTGCAGTCGTTGGATTAGCCAAAATATTACTGTCATACACAAAATTTATAAGCTTTTGTAATTCATTTGGTCCTGGTTGAATCAGAAGCTGTGTTGGCATTCTAACAATCCTTGTGTCATGCGGCAGTTCTTTAAATGGATCTCCTATGTTCCCATCACCAATATCAAGAAGCCACTTTGAAAATGCAAATTTCTTTTTTAGTTGCACAAGCCGCAGAATGCACCAACCGCATGTTTTCATGAAGTTTGATCAACTTGAATTTTTCCCACAGGTATGACTTTAGAAGGGAAGCTACCACAACTTCAGCTTTTGTAGCCTTTGGTTTGACAAGTAGCGTTTGTTGAAAATCCCTTCCTAACAAAACGGATATCCCACCAAATGGTTTATCTTTATTTCCAATAATATCCTTTAATCTTTTATCAAGTGACTCAAAACATCTGCGGTCACTCATTAGAGCCCCATCCCAAACTATAAGCGAAGTTCCTGTTAGCAACAACGAAAGTTGAGTGTGTTTTTTTTAAACACAATGAATCATCTGTCAAGTCCAATGGTATTTTGAATCTAGAATGAGTTGTTCTCCCTTATGGTAACAACAATGATGCAATACCTGATGCTACTAAAACCAAAACTATCTTTCTAGTGGACTTGATTTTATTTATGATAGCTGTCCATAGGAAAGTCTTACCTGTACCACCATGACCATAGATAAACATGAGTATTTAACTATTGTTCAAAACCGAAGAAACAGCCATACTATATGTTGTCGCCTATGCAGAATTAAACATGTCTACCATTGCTTTGCTTTGAGCTGCCAATTGAACAGTGCCATAGCATTTCTCTTCAGTAGGCAATCTATTTCTCAACAACACCATTGAATCAGGCGGTAAAGGAAGCCCAAACTCAGCAAGCGATCTTGAAATTAAATTATAATTCAAAAGCAACTCTAATTCAAATAACACTTGTTTTGTATGTTTAATTCATCAACTTCAGCGCTTGAATAACCAATAACTTGCCTTATGTTTCTAACATCATCAGACATTTGCGCCCAGTGTTGTTTCCAGAATTCTAATGGATTACTTATCTCACAATGCAGTAACATATTAGCAAACAATGACCTAAATTCTATTGCACTTGCCCATGCCGATGCTTCTACAAAAGCTACACTTCATTCTCTATTATCGCCTATTAATCCAAGTTTCTCACAAGCTGCCCGGTATGTTGGATACACGACATTTGAATCTGTTCTTATATCTTCAAAAGAACAACAACCTTTCTGATGGCCAAGCAGCATCCTCAAGTAAAATAGTTCGCCACATGATGGATGGACGTATGCTAGCCTGCCAATTGTAGGAGTTATATTCATAACTCTTCTAAGCCAACCTTTCCCTGAAGTATCCCAATGGAACCTACTTATATGATCAATGTATCGCAGATCACGATCATTTGTTTCTTTTTTATAGCTAACAAACCATTCTGTTAATGTTGTCTTGCCGATAGATGGGTTATCAATAATCTGTTGTAATTTGTGATTGTCTTGGAAAACAATGGTTTGCATATGTTCTAAATGAACATCTAGAAGCTAAACTATTGGGGAACTGTGATGAATCAGAAACTTGAGTATTCTCCACACTGTCTCGTGCGGACATATAAACTTGCAATCCACAAAGTTGGCAATCTCATTCAGACATCTGTCATTTGAAGCTGTTGTCGCTCATATGATTTCCGCAGATCTTGCAATACAATAGGAAATTCGATCAGCTCCTTTGGATATATATTTAAAAAGATACTTGATAACCATACTCCAACCGCAACATTCAACATTATATGTGCATCAAAATGCATGCACAAAACTAGATTTTATGGAGCCACAAAACCACTATCAAGAGGCACTCCTGACTTATAAACACGTTCACCATTTTCAGGCCTTTTGTAATGTGCATATCCTTGCTTATCGAATCTGGTTATCTGCTCGTATGATTTAGGGAATGATTTTGAGCATTTCCCATTTTTCATACATGGGCATTTGGTTTCAGAATACCACACGGCCCATGCATCATTGATTCAGTAATTATACGATGCAATATTGGATTAACTGCAGGATTAGGAATTTCAGCACAAAAAAAGCGATCAACATCTTTTGCATCCTTTATCTTGCATTCTGGCGTAACCCACAACAACATATGACAATGAGGTAAACCCCCTCTTTTGAAATTCAATTGTATACAGATCTGCACAAAACCGGAGAATAAATAAGATTACAAAGAAACAAACCATTGGTAATATCTGGAAGCTTTCGAATAAATACATGCTGCAACAATGCCAAATGTTTTGCGCATCATCAAGAATCTCCTTAGCGCATCAACTTTCATTTGAAACACTCTTGCAATAATGTCAGGTCAATCTTGTGCACTTGACGCTTCAGTATTCAACAAGTGTCGTCGTATTTTAGGCCATCGAACATTGCATGTAAACGTAATAAAGTACTGAGGGTTACTATGAACTCGACATATGGCCAACGCATCTTGGTAATGCTTATACATATATCTTGGTCCTCCTGTGAATGAGGAAGGCAAAATTGTTCTTTTACCAACATGTTGATCCTCAGTGTCACCATTTGAAAAGCATCGTGAATGCCACGAAGATATTCGGAACGAAAGCGGTTTTGGTTGGCACGTACATAATCAAGTCTAGACTATTTGATACCAACATATGCATCTACCAAATATTGTTGGAATAGATGACCAACTTTCAAAAACAATGTGTAGGTATCTTTGCGATCATGCAATTGATAAGCATAAAACATTTTCATTGTAAGCTTATCATCTTCAGGGGGCACACGACTTTCCAGGCGCAGTTCAGGCGACCATCCTTGCTCTGCAAACGGAAATAGCAAAGGATATTGAAGAGGCATGTACGATGGATGCAATTTGCTGACACGTCTTGGAACGCCTTCCTTGCTATGGATTATAATATCACAAGCACTTGCCAAGTATCATCATCTCGAATTATACCACCTAAAGAATTTGCAGCAGCATTTCTCGATTCCTCGCAATACTATTACGCAGCACGACTAAGAAATCTAGAATTGATTCCGTCGCACACAACTATCCCGCACTCTTGAAATGTTCTGCATATTCATTTACATTTGCAAAAACATATGTAAGCGTTGTAACAATATCAGGCGACAATTGACTATGTTCTCCTTGTTGGAAAAAGCGAGGCCTATTTGCGACTTCATTCTCAGTATCATAGACATACGTTTGTAGAAATCTAGGATTCGCATCTGAATGTGGCACAAAGAACCTAACCAATGCGAAACCTGCCCAACAACTTTAAAAACATAAGGTACAGGTGTTCTGTTAATGTCATCATCTACATCAGCACCAAATGATGTCATTGAGAACATGGCATTATACGCACGTATACTCGCCATGAAATGTGGATTGCAATGTAGGTCCTTTATTGCAGTCAGTGGTTCAACGGGAAAGCGAAGGCGTACGACGCCTGCTTTACAACACATGTTATACCCAGGACGATTCCTTAGAGGCCACGACTTGAGGCGCTCTTCAAACCAAAATGAAGCCCCACATTATTCACAAAAATTGTTACAATCCCCAAGATCTATATACACTGCATTAGGAACCTATGGGTTTCAGCAGAAGCAGATGATGATGCAACTGAAAAAACAACTGATGAAGTTTCACTCACGCATCAAATAGAGGCAGCTCTTAGCATTGCTGCTCGTTTCGCCTGCTATCCCTTTGTTTGCATACCATCATTAACAATCGCTTTTGGTGGCGCCTGACCAAACGAACTATCTGTTGCCACCGCCTTTCGCTTTCCTTATAGGCATGTTTATAGCAAAAACAATAAAGGTAAAAAATAGCTAAAACACAATCAACATAGAAATACCAAATCGAGAAAACAGTAAACCAAACAAAGCGCAGGCAAACCTGAAACAATCCCGCGGAAAGCTGCATACAAACATAGAACACTTGTTAATAGGTTGTTCAAAAATCCATATCCTTTAATCACTTCGCTTTATAAAACAAATCATCCATAGGCATCAAACTCATGATTCTAAACACAAATAACCCAAGCTCTATGCACAAATCAATCATCACAGTGCATTCTTTACAGTATAACAATCATCACAATAACGCCAACACAGAAACAAAGACACATTCTTTACCGCGCAGAAACAAAGACGTGTTTTTTTGCGAAAATCAAACAACTTTTCTCAACTTAATTTATCAAATGCACAAATGTTCTTTATCAGTTTAAGTAATCATATACTACATTCAACAACTTAAAACACTAAACAAACTTCAAAATTGCATTGATACAAATAAAAACACTGACATTTAACCAAAAAACTTCTGTGTATACCAAAAAAAAACTAAAAAAAAAAATACACTGAAGCATGAACATTGAAAACCAAATAATGACATTCATGTAAACCGAGACATTCATGTTCAAATAAAAACACTGACATTGAACCAGAAGTTAGATAATCAAACACTACATGCAACAACTTAAAACACCAAACAAACTTCAAAATTGTGTTGATACAAACAAAAACATTGACATTTATCCAAAAAAAACATCAGTGTACACCAAAAAACTTTAAAAAAAAAATACAATGAAACATGAACATTCAAAACCAAATAATGACATTCATGTAAACCGAGACATTCATGTTCACCAAACAGTTGAAGAACAAACAACATGCATAACGAACCATGACCAAAACTGACAACCACCGAGAACATGCGACATCTTTATTATTAACCAAACAAACTAAAATCAAAGAAAGGAAAAGGAAGCAGAAAATAATTCGAACGTATGATGTAACCTGAAAATCGGTTGTTGAAACCGTTGGAGCTGCAAAACGAACGAAGAAGAAAGCCAAACATGCAACAAAAGACAGCCAGGGACTTTTTATACGCACCGTCCCACCTAATGGGTAAGACATTCATTGATAATAAAAGACATACACTTGTAATGCACTAAAGAAAAGAAAAAAACAAACGGCAAGACTTGAACTCGGGCAGCTCTTGACAACAACCACACATCAGACCACCACAACACCAAGCAATTTTATTAACCAAAACATAACCAATCAGTATATATGCATTTCAGGCTTAAAAAAAATACTATTCATCTTTGATTTCCAATAATACATAATATAATTTGGCTAGTTTATTAAAAAAAAATACTTTTTTCAGTGTCTATTCTAAAACAAGGAAATATTTTTTTCAGTGTCTATTCTATTGAAAACAAGGAAATAAAAAGTTGATTTTGCGTAGGAAAAGAGGACATCTTGACATTTTATTTTTAAATCAATGATTAAGATGAAAGTATATAGAAAAAAATGGGGTGTAGGTGTATTTTTTAATAACCTTTCTCTCCCACCACACACACATTTTAAAGGTTTATTATAACTTTTTAACATGACCATGTATAAAAAAAATTGCGTCATAAAATCAAGTGTTTTTTTTATCTTTAAGTCGAGTACCATAGAGCTGTATGAAAAAAAAAATAATAACTGAAAACCCCCAAAAATCTATACATATAATAAACCAAAGCAATTTTAATGACATGACATTCAAAGAGGGTATTCTTTTTATTGAGTGTGCCATGTGTCATCCCATGTGGCAAGACCTTTATTTTAGAAAAATAATAATTTAAAATTTAAAAACAAAATTAGGTTTATCTCTAATGTTTTCTCCCATAACTTTTAAACGTTAATATCTTTTATACACGAGATTTTTTTAAAGAAAAAAATTACACCAAATTAACGAGTGTTTTATTATCTTTCCAACGAGTACCATAGTGCTATATAAAAAACGGAGAAAAAAAACGACTATTTTTTGTAACCCGACAGGTAATGTGTCAGGTTTGGAATTAGTTTAAAAAAAATTGTGGGTTTGGGTCGGGCCTGGGATTAGGTGATACCCGACCCAATTACCCTTTTTTTATATTAAAATATGATAACTTATAACAGAGATTTGTTTAAAATAATAATAATAATAATAATAATAATAATAATAATAATAATATTCATTAATCATATATTGGAAGTCATTAATTATGTTGTCATATTAGATATTTTATTGTGTCATATTAGATATTTCAACTCAGGATGCTCTCCAACAGGTAATTGCTATGCTTTCTTTTTCTACCATATTCTGAAATAGCTCAAATCTTATTGTATGCAGTTAAAGACCTTTGACTGAATGTATTGGTGCTAAACAATCTATGTCCCCTTGAAGTGCTTGGGATCTTAATATTATGTTTTAGGTGTTGATGTTGTAAGGTGAAATGGATCTTTTGGTATTTTTTTTTAAAGTATCTAATGTAATTTGATACATAGATGTCATTTTTATAGACTTTTAATTTTATTTACTTTATTTAAATTTCTCAACCCGGGACGCTCCCGGAGTATAAGCAGGGGCGGATCTAAGTAGTAGTCTCCGGGTTCACGTGAACCCACTCGGTTTCAGATTTTTAGTAGAGACACTATATAAAAACATGAGGTGAACCCATATATAATTTCTTGGTGAACCCATAGCAAAGATGATTGTATGCTCCACTGGTTAAGTCTTCCACTTTAAAACACAAGGTAACCTGTTCGATCCTTCTATTAGACGTGTTTTTTTTTATTTTTTTCTTTAATGTAAGCTGATACCATATTAAGGTTTCCTTATACAACCAATTCAGCTCCCGTTCCAAAATAACATATACGCAAAAAGCCCCCACCCTTATCTTATTTGTCCTATTCGTATAGATATGTTCACTAGGGCTGGCATAACAGGTTACCTAAACCTGTTAAGACACGAATACGACACGAAATCTAATCGTGTCATTTTTTTCAAACACGAACACGAACCTGTGTATAACAGGTTAACACGATAAGACACGATAAGGAATACCTAGTAAAATAAGTTAACACGACAAGACACGATAAGACACGACAAGATACGATAAGACACGACAAGACATGATAAGAAACACGATAAGACACGATAAGACTTGTTAAGACACGTACACGATAAGACACGAACACGAAACATGTAAACACGAACACGACACAAAAATAAACAAGTCTTAACGTGTCGACCTGTTATAGACACGAAACCTGTTAAGGCCAAACACGAAACCTGTTAAAATCGTATAGGTTCGTGTCAGGTTATCGTGTTCGTGTCTAAATTGCCAGCCCTATTCACTTCAGTTTGATTTTATACATGATTTGTGAACTGCATTAACTCTAATTTTTTAACAAATGTTTGAATCTTGCTCTGAAGCTACTTCATATGCTCTATTTCTTGATTAAAAAAGTTGATAACTAATAGTGTCATTGCATTTGGTGATTAATGGACGACAGATTAATGGATTGACGTTTAACAAGTACATGTGCTTGTGGTAATGCATTTTCAATTATGAATACTCCTTTGTTGAAAGGTCCTCAAAGTATCACATTTTACAATTAAGAAGACCATGTTACCAACCAATTAAGGGTATATTTATGTGTTTTGTGTTTTTTTACAACTACTATTTGTTTTTGTTTTAGTGTTTTGATTAAGGTGTTTTATTGAATCTATCTGTTTTAATTGGTGTTAGAGGATTGATGTTAGATATGTATGACTTTGAGAATTATATCTGGCTCTACCATTCGTTTTTGTGGCAAGTGTTAGAACAGTCGTTTTGACCCGACCCGATAAGAATATTTTGATAACCAGTGGCGGAGCTTGAAAAATATATTTTTTTAAGTGGAGAGACTCAATACGTATATAATTTTCAAATGAAAAAAGGGAAATTTACAATTTTGAGCTAAAAAATAGGAGAGGCCGGGGCACCCCGTGGCCGCCATTATCTTTCGCCCCTGTTGGTATCCCGACCCCATAAAAACTCCATATATATATAATGTAGACCGGAACATTGTGAACCTAGTGAAAAAAAATTCCTGGATCCGCCACTGGGTATAAGCTAGTATGGTATATTTATATGTTGTATAAAATTTTTATGCTAGATTTTTGTGCTAAATTTGTTGTACTTAATTTTTATGCTGGATTTTTTTGTATTTAATTTTTTATATGCTAGATTTTTATGTTATATTTTGAGAAAATAAAAGGGTGGAAATTTGTGTATATGACCAAATGACCTTTAATCTTCAGTAGAAGAAGTGACATAGGTCATCTCTAAAACCTTTCTATGGTACTTATGCAAAACCTATTTTTTTTAAGAAAATCTCTGACCTGTAATTGTAATTTAACTTTGCAATTATTAATGTAATATATAGTTTCTTTTATGTTATGTAAATTAAATTTTCAAGCCTGTAAAGTTTACGGGTTATAACCTAGTATTAGATAAAATAATAAGATTTCGTAACTCATTTGCACGGTTGCACTAATTTCTCTAACTCGTACTTACAGCACATCAAAGTATTGCTACTTGATTATTAACCATTTTTTTCTTTCACATTTAATTTGTGTGGTATTATTATGGTATGCCATCAAACTTCCCTACACGTATATTAATTACCCAGTTACATGCAAATATCAAGGTACTCCACCTACCTTAACTACTTGACAACTATATATCACATAATAACATACACATAGTAAAGTACTCCACCTACATTAGCTACTTGACTTCTATCATAAAAGATAACTTTTGTAGAGATATATCACATAATAACATACACATAGTAAAGTACTCCACCTACATTAGCTACTTGATTATTGTATGGATGGTAAAGTATCTTGAGCATGATGGAAGTATTGAAATAGTCCAAAGTAGAAGGCAAAATGGTGATAATTTTAGAGAGAAATGGAGAAGAAATCTTGTTTTTTGTGTTTCGATGTGGATACCTGAAGTGTGACTGAGATAACAGACGAAGATAATAAAGTGATTACCCTCTTATACATCTAGCTCAAACCGAAGTCGTTTATTGGTTTCGTAGGATTTTGGTCGAAAGATAACATCTTTATACTCGATAGGTGTGATACATGTATGTGTGTTTTCTTTCCTCTCGGTTTTCTAACCTCTGTTTAGGAAACTTTTATACTCGCTGATGTTTGGTTTGTTGTGTGGAATAAAATTGTCCCTTCTCCTTTAAAAAAAAAGAGTTAACTTTATAACATAGTCCCTAAGAATTAAGAAACCCTTTAAACCAACACTTCCCAAGTGATACTCTTAAATCATACACTTTAATGTTCATCCCCGTTTTAGAACAATTCTTGTACTACCTGGCAATACAAAACACCACATTCGACTAACTTCCAAGTTCCAACAATACGTACATACCTATAATTTCACATAATAAGGTAAAGAAAAACAGAAGAAGAAAAAAAAACAACTCCAACATAAAACTCATTCTAATCTCACGCTATTAGGCTAACAATCATGCTCAAAGGATCCTTGACAAATTATTTTAATCCCCTAGCCAATTCATGACTAATTCAACCTCACACTTGCAAAACATAATGAATTTTATACCAAAATCCATTTATGAATATATTCTAACCAGTATATTTTACATAACGTATAACATACTTCTAACATCAGTTTCTTATTACACGTCAAAATCTATATTTAGGTCGTATCACACAATCCAACACTTATAGGTGTAGAGTGTACATTTATGTCGTCTTTTGTGTAGTAACCAAAATTATGGTGTTGTGTGACATCCGTCACTTTTCTTTATATTTTGTATATAATAATAATAATAGTAATAATAATAATAATAATAATAATAATAATAATAATAATAATAATAATAATAATAATAATAATAATAATAATAAATTCAGATTTTATGATATACATTTTACCATCTCCAAACCATAACCAACCATCCCTTTACCCATTAACTTAACCCAACACATAACCCAACCCATTAATCCTTCTTTCTTTCCCACTCTTGGACCCAATCAAGATCTGAGCCCAAGCCCATCAGACAAGGCCCGGAACCGGCCCAGCTCCTTCCCTTCCCTTCTGTTTTTAAACAAAAAAAAAAGGAATGCCTCTGCCAAGGATCGAACCCGGGCAGAAGCCTAGTCCCCCACACGCCAACAACCACTAGTCCATGAGACTTCTTGTGTTAGAATACTGAAGCTTTAAGTATTTATAACGAAATAAAAAGCTGTTTGGCCTCCTTCTTGTTCGCTGAACAGGTACCGCACGAGGAAACTTTCCTCCTTTTGATTTCTGGTCGAAGAAAACTTGGTATCAACTGATGGTTTGCTTCGTGATTGACTATACACGTCCATTACACATCAATGACGTTATAACCTTCCAAAAACCTCACTCAATTAACGC
The DNA here is from genome assembly GCA_030844895.1 of Ambrosia x helenae. Lineage (NCBI taxonomy): Eukaryota > Viridiplantae > Streptophyta > Magnoliopsida > Asterales > Asteraceae > Ambrosia > Ambrosia x helenae. The sequence continues at coordinate 111,882,793 of CM061230.1, forward strand.
GTCTATGTAATCAATGGGTCAAAACCTTCCATCGTGCAATCCGAATCCTCCCCTATAAATTGGACCTTTAATCTCAGCCTAAACTCGCCGAAATCTCTTTCCCTATCTCTAATTTCTGTAATTAAACATCATACGAAGCTTATTTGATCACGGTTGACTTTTTCGTTGACCTAGCCTTTATACCCGAAAACTTGATTGTAAGTTATATTTTTCTTGTGGGTTTTGTTCATAGGCATTCACACAACAATAACCCTCTGATTAATTGGGTTATTGTTGTGTGAATCAAACAATTGCGAATCTAGGGCTTGTTCTTATTAATTTGGGGAAGAACATGAATCATAGATATAACTTAAATCTAAATCGTTTTGAAATCCTATCACCAAATAACTCACAGATCAGTTGGTTAAGAGTGTGTGTTTAAAACACACGAACCGGGTCTGACCCAGGTTCGACCCCCACCATAAACATTCTTTTTTTTCCAACATTTAAGCTTATATATAAATACTTGCATTTTTAAAATTAGTTTTTAAAATACTAAAATAACTTTATAAAATCTACAAAATTTATTCTAAGTCAGTTTTATGGTAAAGTTCATCATCCAATTTTTAGTTTTTCAAAATAATTTATTTAATATATATTATAAATATTACAAGTTTATTCATTTATAATTATAAAATTCAATAAAAATATCTAAACGATTTTATAAAATTCCACAAAAATTATCCTAAACTTGTACAACAATACACATTTCAGAAATAATTTTTATTTCTGAAAAACCGTTCATTTTATATTTTTAATCAATTTTGTTAGTTTTAATCATAAATAAATCATAATAAATTCATTTTTCAATATTTTTGTACCAAAATTTTACATAAATTATTTCTATTCATTTGGAACAGAAATACAATTTTTAATTCAGAAATTCTTTGATTTTAATATTTTTAGATATTAAAGTCATATTTTGACAATTTGAAATAATTAGATTAAATATTCTATTTTCAAGAAAATAATTTTATAAAAATTATTTTCATACTTAAAACCTTATGTTGTGACTATATTCAACTTGAAATTTTACCAAGAGACTTTTATTTATTTATTTATTTATTAATTTCTCATAATTAATAAACAATTTGTTTAATAAACAAATAAACGTTTATCCCCAATTCAAAGCCCTAGAAATACATGTATCCTAGAGTTATTTCCCTTACACGTTATCAAATTCTTTAGGTTGATCCTTTGGGATAATTTCCAACACATATTTCGTTGTCCAAGTTCAATTTCAAGTTATTACGTGAACAGTGAGTATTCTTACCCCCTTTTTGCTTTTATACATTTTTGGGGTGTTACATGTACACTATTACAATTTCAAATACAAGTTTACATTTTTACAATACAATTCTAGTACTATGTGCATTGCTTACAACGTGCTTTATGCTTAGACAATACATGTGGATTACCTTTGTACTTAGTGAAATCATTAACATGGTACAAGCCGACCTTAACATTGGATAGCGCTATTTGGATTGACAACCCGCCTAGATTGATTCTCCCCCTTTTTCATCGGAGAATCCGTGGCCATTGTTAAGTTATCACCCATTTATTGGATGAGTACACCACCGTTCATACAGTACATTATACAGTCATAGGGTTGATTTCGCTCATTTGTATGATACATAGTTTACATATTTGCACTGTAGCATGCACTTGAATTGTATATCTTTCAACCTACTATACATATCAAAACTAGGAATGCTCACCAACATTTCTTATGTTGACCAAACCTATTTTTGTACATGTTTCAGGTGCAGTTTGATCTAGTGCTTTAGCAAGGAACATTTAGTGCTTTATTTTAATTCAGTTATTTCAATATTTACATTTCATTTAGACAATGTATTTTCCATTTCCATGTAAGACAATTTTGGATTATTCAATAATATTTACATTTTAGTACCATGTGCTTTTGAACAATCGTCACTACGTGACACCTCGATGATTCCGCCATCGGTTGGGGTGTTACATGTTGCCAAGTGACAACTCACCGATATTCATGGTTGTCATCCTAAACGGACCTAAACTCGACTATGCTCTACTTTTTGCCTTTTTACGCTATGTCTCTGAGTTTACTTAAGGAGAGAAAAGAACAGCAAGTGAGGCGAGGTATTTTTTTTCCTTTCTTTTTTTTCTCTCCATGTCTCTCTAATTGGGATTATCAAAATAAGTCTCATTTTCTCTTCATTTCTCTTCCTTTCCTTTCTTAAAAAAACTCTGGAACACCCTTCCCTCCATCTCCTTTCTTTTCCTTCTTAAAAAAAAAAAAAAAAAAAAAAAAAAAAAAAAAAAAAAAAACTCTCAAACATGGGTTTTCTTTTCTTTTCTTCCCTTAAATGAGACTCGAGAACACACTCAAATTCTGGCTTCTTTACCCATATGGAACATTAATAAACAAGTTCTAACTACATTATCAAATAATATCTTTTAGGAAGTACCAAAATTCGAACATTAAAACCAAAATATAACACCTTCCTCCCAAATAATCTTCTGCATAAATAAGTGAAATCAGATTCGAAGCACCATCTAATTAACACGATAACTATGTATTCTATATTATATCAGAGTGTTTCCAAATTAATTAGATGATCAAACAGACTTCATTTGCTCGACGAAGTTTTAAGATACTACCACAACTTATACCTACATTATGAAAATAATAACGTTTGTTATGTAACACAATCATACTATGAATACATTATGATATGATGATAGTATGACTGTATGACAATGATGCAATAGTCCTCTCTAAACCACAACCCATTTAACTATGTTTCACAAGTGCAACACTATATAAGTCCCAAATCAAACACAATATCAAGTAACTATTAACATTGGCGGAATCAATCTTAATAGTGAATCAAAAAACAAGATGAACAATGATAAATAAACTCTCTTGCATATGAATATTGAAAATCGTCTGATACAAAGAGAGCCATATTCCAATTATGAACTGCCAACCTAGTAACAATGACCAAAAATGATTAAATACTAACATAGGTGGATTCTCGGCTAGGCCAACATGGCCTAGAGCCCTAGACCACCGAGAACATCCTAATGCCTCAGCTCAGAAACAACCCAAACATATCGAGAACTCGTTACATAACTTAAACCTATTAACTAATAACTATACCTTATAATCCCCCTAGGTTTATGCTATGTCTTCAATCAAGGCTTCCTCATCTTGTAGTACTTTCCAATTAAAGGTACAAAAAGTTGCGTCTCCACACAACTTCTAAGTCCAGCCCACATCTTCATACCTAGAATGTAAGCCACAACTCCCATATATGACTTGACACATAACTCGTACTCTTCATCATACTGAATTTGAGTGTTTGCTAACACTTGAATGTCATTTTCAGATAATCTCATAAGATTTCTTGTATCATTAATCATGTACTCTACATTCTCATAATTAATAACTGCGTCACCTGTAACGGAATCATATACCCATAATTTGAAGTTTTCCAATGAACCGGCCGGAAGATCTCTAGCAAGAGGAATAGTCTGCGTCTTCTTAGTTGGCGGCCACATAATTGTCTTCATTTTTTCTCCAGTTTTATGATCAAATACTTGAGAATATGTTCTAACCCATGAATCAACACTCTTCATGTCTCTGAAGTAAACCAAAGACTAATCATGAATATACTTGAACAAGGCCCATGCTTTTTTAGTGAAGGAAGTGACTTGATTATAGAAATGAGCATTGCTTAGTTCTCTTAGATACACCTTGGTCCAAGATTCAAAATCTTTCTAAGCTTTGTAGTGCTCCACTTCTCCATTCTTTATTTCAACTATCCATAGATCCTTCTCTTCGTTATACATAAAACATTGAATTCCTGATTTATTCCATACTTGCCGAATCTATTTGTTCCAGATTCAACCACACAACTATCTGGTTGATCTAATCAAACGGAGTTTCTTAACCCCGATTAGTCAAAACAATATGTTTATGTGGCTTTGTCTTTTTCTTGCTTTTATTTGGACAAATTTCTCCACCCATTTATTTTCTATGACCTTCTTCTTGCGTGCGTGACGATTTTTAGTGATTTGACATGCTTATGTGTAAAAATATTATGTTTTTTAAATTTGTATTATGTTTTAAAGTCTTATTTAAAAATAAAAAAAGACCAAAAGAATTTTTTTAGAAAACCCCATACTATCCCTCACCACACCCATCTTAAACACCATCACTTCCACCAACTATCGCCATTACCACCTACCACCACTGCCACAACCACCATCAGCATCTGCCACTAACATCGTACCACCTAGTCTGTTGTTCCGGTTAAAAGGATTTTCAGCAATGGTAGGCATATGAGTGGTTAGAGAGGAGATGGTGGGATTGTTTGGTGTTGACTAGGGAGTTTTGGGTTATTACAAATGTGGAAGGTGGGTAATTTGTGGAGAGGGTTAAGATGGTAGGTGGACGGTGCGATGGTGGTTATGATAGTAGTGGAAGAAAAGGGATTAGGGTTTTCGAGCTTCAGTGGTTTTTATGGGTGGTTGATGGTTGCTTGTACATCGGAGGTCGACAGAGTGGTGGTGGAGATGGTGGATGAAGGATTGTTGTGGTAGAGTTGCAAGTGATAGACGGTGGTGAGGGTGTTTGGTTGTGGTGAACGGAAAAGAAAGACGGTGGTGAAGTTGTTTGGTCTGATGGTGGTGGTAGTTGGTGATGGTGATGGTTTTGGTGATGTCGAAGGTGGTTGTGGTGATGGTTGGTAGAGGTGCTGGTAGTGGTATTTTAGAAAGAAAGAGAAAGCAAATGGGGGATGGAGGTTTTCTTAAAAAAAATACGGGACTTGGATTTTAATAATCCAAACTTTGCCTTATTGCCAACAATAATCCGTAGTTAAAAAATTCCCCACAACAGTCCCAACATTTAAAATATTGGCCGACAGTGAACGTTTGTTACTGAAAACTAACCAAGTTAGTGGAGGCTGATATGGTATGCAATGTCAACGTCTACGTTAGCGTCCATGCGAGCATCAACATGTCATATCAGCGTCCACGTAATCAGCCACGTCAGTGTTGGCATGCCACGTCAGAATCTACTAACTGAGTTAGTTCTCAATTAATAAAAGTTCATTTTCGGCCAATACATTGAAAGTTTGGACTATTGTATGGAATTTTTTAAGTACAGATTATTGCCGCCTAACGAGGCAAAGTTTGGATTATTAAAATCCAATTCTCTCAAAAAATTATCTTTTCTATTTTTAAAAGATTTATTATTTTTTACACATAAGCATACAACATCACTAAAAAACACTAGCACGTTCACAAGGAAACTAACTGTGTTATAATTGGGTTATTTTGAAAGTGATAGAGGAAAATAAGCAACGAGTTGGAAGTGGTGAAGGACAATCCGTTAGTTGGAAGTGTTGCCAACCAACAAGTGAAAGTTTGATTATTTAAATCCAATAACCCTACTTATTTAAGATGATAATTATCAATTCATTATTGCCTACATTATGACGTTAATATTTTTGTCCGATAAAGTATTAGTTTCAAAGGTATACATAACTAATAGTCATTCATATTAACTAATAGCATCTATTTTTATCGCGACAAACTTATATATTTGTCGATATTTTGTTGCCGGTAGTGAAAACTTTTCATGCGGGGTTGAGCTATGTGGCACAATATTATTGAAAGGTGGGTGTTTATTAGACTCTTCGGTATGGCTTCGGGGAATACCTAGGGGTGATGAGGTGGCCACACTCACTGAAGGGGAACACCACCCCCGCCGAAGAAAACTCGGGGATCTCGGGGCTTTTCCATCGTTTGCACCGATGAATTTCATTGGTTTTCTTTTTTTTATTATTATTTTTTTTAAAGGAAGGGGGGAAGGAGGGGGAACCATTTCCTTAGTTTGGGGGAGAAAAGGGGAAAAATGATGTGGCGCTGATATGGCATTTGGAGGAGTTGGGGGAAGAGGGCACCACACCAAACAGTCTTAAAGCTTGGTGACACAATATTACTGGACTGTGAGTGTTTTAAAATACTATTGGGCAATTTATTTAGGGTATTATGTAAATTCCCTCTTCTATATTTGAGTAATACTTTTGAGATAAATGATTTATTGAGTGTTATGATTAAGTAGTTTATGTATTAGGGTAACACACTATACCCTAAATTGTTATGAGAAAGTTTACGGTAAAAAATATCTTAACATAAAAAGGATAATAAGACAATGGGAGAGGGGGGGGGGGGGGGATTGGGTGAAGGGAATAACACTATTATTGTGGTTTGTGTGTTAATTTTTTTTTTTTCAAAGAGCCAATAAGCTGCCTCCACCTCATTCTCAAGCCCGCCCCATGCCAGTGACATTTTTCCCGCCCCTTAGGCAACACCATCCCCCCGCCCCACCCCCACACTCCCCACACTCTAAGTATGATTTTGGGCTTTTAATCTAGATGGATCAATGGATAAGATTAAAATGGTGAATATATACGTTGGATTGTTGAGTTCCACCTCATTTTTTAAACGTCCATAACTTTTCCAAACAACATTACTTTCTAATAAAAAAAATACACCATAAAATAATTTTTTATCTTCTTTCATGTGGATACCCTATTATTATACTTTTAAAAAAAATTGTTGGGTAGATAACTTGCATTTTTAACGGGTATAACTTTTGCTTTTTTATCAAATATAACTTGCATCTGTTTTATCAGGTATAATTTGCGTTTTATCATGTATAACTTGGATCTTTTTATCAGGTATAACTTACAATTTATCAGGTATAACTTGCATTTTATCATGTATAAATTGCGTTTAGCATGTGTAACTTGCGTTTCTAAAACGCAAGTATACCCTCAAGTCCTCAACAAAACGCAAGTTATCAACAAAGCATTTTTTTTTAAGTATAGCAATAAGGTATTCAAATGAAAGATGATAAAAAACTTGTTTTTATAGTGTAGTTCTTTTTTTTAAATGACGTCGTATGAAAAAAGTTAAGAACATTTTAAAAATGAGAGTGAAATTTGAAAAAAGTCAACAATTATGGTAATGGACAATAATACCATTTTGACTAGTGACATGTGTTAGTTTCTTATTCCTTCTTACACTTTTTACATTAAGGTACTTTTTACAATATTCTCACCCAATTGTTAGACCGTACATAGTGGAGAAGGAATCAGGCGTGGTTGGCGCAAATCACACTGCCCCCTCGCCGTGGATTTGGCCAAATTCTCTTCCCCTTGGAAACAACATGGTGAAAATTGGAGAGCCAATCATTTTCAAGCCTTTAAAGGGGAGCTAATCATATTCAAAATTTAAAAATAAAATAATTAATATTAATGATTGAAAGGGGCTTAAAGATTTTAACTTAACCACTACACTACTTATTCATTTTCAAGCCCTTAAAAATTCCACATGCCACGTATTGTTTAATACCTCATGAGAGTTGAAAATTTTCATGCTGACACTAGACATGGTCTTATATGCTATATGAGTGAATTATATATGAACACTTGGATCCTCATGATCCACCACATTAATACAAATCACCATCTTCATTAACATGCCTTGTTGTGTTTTTCATTCAAAATAAAATAATTTAAAAGATTATGAAATCAGCTTAATTGTTTTTTTTTTAATTATAGATTAAGCATAATATTAGTATACAACCTACTATTTATTTAAGTATAACTCACCAATAATAACGATATGGTAAACAAGTTGAAATAGATGACGTGACGAGAAGTGGTGGAATAAATAATGTTGATTTTGGTCACTTCTCACGTGGTAGACCTCGTGTTGCTACCAACTCTCTTAAATTATCCCTAATCTTCAAAGCCAGCAACAACTTGCCCCTCCTTTAAATTCCTCATTTGATTTTTTAATCTCTTTAGATCTGCTAATCATAATAAACAATTCAAAGCCTTTGGTTTTCCGATTTCTACGGAAAAATTATTGGCTTTGAGGTTTTTAGAATACAATATCTTTGTTTGTATAGTATTCACTAATTAGCACGTTTTGTTAGTCGTATTAATTTAACTACTATCTCAAATTGTATCTATGATTCCCAAACAGAAAGAAACAAATATCCCAAATTTTTCATAGAAATTCGTATAGATCTCGATGTCTATTGTGAATTGTTTACATACTACTTCCAAATCGAAGTATTTTGTTAGTACTCACGAAAGTTTAATTTGATAATTCACAGACAATTACAAGACAAATATCCCAAATTTTTCATGAAACAACGTATCAAGACTAAACCAAAAGCCATCATTACATATGGGATGAAGTATCACAACTTTTTAGATGGAGGATGATGGTTGTAACTATCGACAAGTGGACTATTATATCACTGGAAAACCTTTAGCAAAAAGTTAGTAATAGTTGGTTAGTTATCACTAACATCCAAGTTGTTGCTATTAACTACAAAAGACCTTGTGCCACCAATGGATCTATAGTTGCTTCATATCAATAGTAACTTACTATTCACGATAATCATTTACAATTAAAGATCGGTTTGCTTACAACTTTCCATCAATCGTATTAATCCGAAACAACTTACAATTTTTTTTTTTTTTAAATTGCCGTGGTTCTCTTCTAGGGCGTTGCCCATAAGCCCTCACAAGGGTGGGGGACTCTGTTGGAACCTTTGCCATAGAGGTTGCCCCTTTGAACTTCGGGTCCGGTGGTGCCTGAAATAAGAATAATTATGAACAAATGTACACTCTACACCTCCTAACATGTATAAATCCATATTGAGTTAAACCAACATGAGTTAAACCAACAATAGCTTTCATTCATATCAACTAACCTCACAGAAGTGTTCAGTTTTACTTGTTTATTAAACCTTAATATGTCAATGATGTTTTAGCCCAGTGGTTGCAACAGAGGTGAGAAGGTTTACCCATATTTGTGGGGTTTCTACCCAAGGTCTTAGGTTTGATTATGTCTTACACCAAAAAAAAAAAAATCCATTGGATTTGGAAGGAGAAACTCGTGTGGGGAATGATTCGATCCTAAACAAAGATGGCTTTCTAACTAGGGGGTTTACCGCTGAAACACAATATTTAAACAAAAATAAAATTAAACCTTAATACAATAGCGAATTAATTGTTTATAGATTTTGAAGCACTATTATAATGAAGTTAACACATTGACATAAAACGTGTGCATCAAAACACGTTACAAAGACCATCAAAAGTACAGAGTTGAATGCATCATTATAAACTCATGTATCACAAAGACATAAAAATTACCGATGCGTTCACTTGCAAAGAATGACGCAATGTTGTAAAGGTTTTGATGCACATACATGCACTACAACCCTTAGAAATGACTTAAGGTGCTGTTGTAATTAAGATACAGCGTACCAAACCTCGTTAAAACCGTATTTTTTTAATATGCATACACATACACACAACCTCATATTAAACTAAAAAATATTATACATTTCTAGCTAGCTTTTACGAGGGTGCTTGGGATTGAGTTTCAAAACAACTTATTGACTTATTGGCTTTTCTAAGAAGTCAATAAGTCAATAAGATATTTGTGTAACCAAAAACTACTTTATGTTTTGACTTTTGGCTGGGTGAAAAAATTGTTGAGAAGTTAAAAATCCTGACTTTTGGAAAAAAAAAATTACAAATCTACCACTCATACGACCAATATTCACAATAAGTTAAGCAAACCACTTAAAAAAAAGACAATCTATTATTTTTTGACGTTTCTCATCCCAAAGGCTAATCCAAACACTTTTTTTAAAACTCCTTTTAAAAAAGTCATAAGTCAATAAGCATTTTTGACGAAAATCACTTTTGTATTTCCAAACTCAATCCCAAACACCCTCATAATTGAAAAACTTATCACCAAATTAATTAAAGCCTTACCTCCAATTGAATAATCAACTGAGTGAAATCCTGACCGTTTATAATTCCTTTATGTATTTTAGAAAACACAATAATCCTCTCATCTACGTACGTAATAAGTAATTGGTTACAACACGTGACACAATTTTGTAAGGCTAATATTCTTTTATTCGTTTGCTTCTCTTGTTGCACCCCTTCTCTATACCTAAATAACTAACTGGGTAATCAAATTCATCTCACAATATTGTTTTATAATTCGTAACTTTTATTACTAACTATTTGATATTTCTTTTATTCAAAATGTATAATACATAGGTTTCTATACACAATGTTCATTGTTGTGTTGTGGTTTTAAATAAAAATAAAATCGGAGAACAAGACATCCTAACTAGACTATTTTACTTTATTAATTAAAAAATATCGCGCGCATCCCATGTCCTAACAAGGGGGCATTTTCCTACTAAATGAATCGACCAGCTTCACAAGTTACGAGAAGTTTTTGGAACGTCAACTTTCAAAAAAAAATAAAATATATAAATAAATAAATAAATAAAAAACCCTTATCTATACCACTCTTTAAATTATTTATACCACATCCCTTAAATAATACCCCATGACATTCATGTGAATATGTGATTAAGCTGTTCTCCAAATCTTAGCGAATCAATCTATGCTTGGTCAAACTAAATTGTTAGTTATATTATATTAGTCGTTTACATTAATTATTATGTTACACGAATAACTAAGCCAAGTTTTATATATATTTAAATATATAAAATACTTGGTCCATTTTAAAGTAATATGTGACGAAAAACGTGCATTGTTTAAAATGAGGATTGACCTATATGAATTCATTTCAATGCAATCATCTCCGTGAGTGATGATGAGCACTTGAGTTGAAGAAAAATCACCTGTAAAATAAAATCCCGCCTCTTTGTCATATGCCGTTTTAGTTAGTTTTATCAAATGTACATATTTGAATTTGGATACACTAGTCTTGAAGCGTATGGTAAAATTCCTGATGCACAAGTTAAATGTTAATGCACTGTGGTCGTGTATTTTTGACAGGTTTACGCTGTGCAATAAAGTACATTATAATTATAAACTATTGTAATGCAATTTAAAGCACATTGTGAACCTGCGTCTCAACCTGCATTATGGATTATAACCAAGCACCAAAATGTAAAGTTTAGTCCATATTTGTAATGGGTATTAACACGCTGTATAAACTTTAATTTGCGAAGTTGTTGTAATGAGTTTGACACTTTGACGAAACATTCTATTTCCAAATCAAAATGCATTGTATGTGATCAAAATATAAATTTCGATTTAAAGTTGTAAACACATGCATCGAAACTATTGTAAACATATGTATTGGAATTATATATACATAGGGGATGGTTCAATAGAGAACTCATTTTTTTGAGAGAACTCGAGAACTCCTAATTAAATACAAAAAAAATATAATAAAAAAATCATAACTCAAAATTTAAGTAAAAAAAAATAGAAAACTAGTTCGGAGCTTCTCTTTCCCACGTCATACCCGTTCGGAAAAAAAATAAAAAAAAAACACACCTAAAAAACGCTACTGCACATGTGTAGTATAACCCAAAAGCCTAAACCATCTACCCCCAACTTACCCCCACCCAAAAACCTAATTCCACCCCACCCACCCCCACCCTCACTAAAAAACCTAAATCGCTTACCCAAAAACCTAAACCCACCCCACCCACCGCCTACCAAAACCTAAGCCCCACCCGTCACAACCAAAAACCTAACCCCCACCAAAAAACCTAACCCCCTACCCAAAAACCTAAACCCACCCTACCCACCCCCACCCCACCCCCAAAAACCTAAACCTTACAAACTAAACTAAAAAAAACTAACCCTAAAAGCTAAACTAAACCCAAAAACTAAACCCTAAAGCTAACCGGACATTTACTACACAGGTGCATTAGAAGTCGCCTATTTTTTATTTTTTTTTTATTTTTTTTTCTGAACCGGGATGACGTGGGAAAGAGAAGCTCCGAACCAGATTTTTGGTTTTTGACTTAAATTTTGAGTTATGAATTTTTTTTAATTTAAGTAGGAGTTCTCGAGTTCTCTCCCTAACTATGAGTTCTCAATTGAACCTTCCCCTATATATATATACACACACACAATTAGCAACTTGTGTTACCTTTAATCATCACCACCTTTCTATTGTCCAATACCCACCTTTTCACAATTTAACATGAATCTCCTTCAATAGTCACGACCCTTTACCCATCCATTGATACTGTTTCACAAACTATACAATTTGCAACTTGGGTTACCTCTAATCATCACCAGATTTATGTTGTCCAATACCCACATTTTCACAATTTAACATGAATCTCCTTCAATAGTCACGGCCCTTTACACATCCATTGGCACCGTTTCACAAACTATATATTATCTATCCATAAAAAAAACAAGTTTACTTACGATTTATTACATTTAATTAAGTATTTAAGTTTAACCCATTTATTTAAGATTTTAAAACGAAGAACACGTCAATTAAAATTTCCCCCTATTTTGCTCATCAAAATTCTGAAGCATATTGAATCCAAAATCAACATCTATAAAAGGGTTCAATAAATCGCTTTTTAGATTATTTTTTGACAATTTTTGTAAGGAAAAAACGGAATTTAAAATTTTTAAATAATAACAAAATATATTAATTTTATTTTTCAAGGAATGAAAATTCCGACGATTGGTAATCGCCATCCATTTAGGACTGCTTTCTAATCGTCGGTCATCTAAATATCAATTACACGCTCACCGGTTACATCATTCGATCTACCTTGCTCTTTCTTTTGTTGTTGCAATTGTACACCGACTTTGGTCGTAGTCGCCCATCACTATACATCACTGACAACCACCTCTATTTATCCATCAAGCAAGAATCTATATACTTTTAGGTAATCAAGCGAGGTAATCGTTTTGTTACGTCAATCGCCGCCTTCTCAGTAGCCGATACGACCTCTCACATAACACTGAAACGCCATAGTCGATGATGTAGTCATGAGTCGGTACCATTTTTCTTCTCCAATCTCACCCGCTCCTTCTTCTCCACTCAATTTACCCATCTATTTATTTCCTATCTTAAAAAAGTTGAATAGCCCGACCCTTTTAACATTTTTAACTTACCCAAAACCACCTAATTTACATATATGATAACCATTAACAAACTTCGCCAATTGTCTAGCCCCATGGGAACCCCTACCATTCTTGCTCAAATTGCGAATACCAATTAATTCACGATTCGAAAAACAACCAGATAGATTTTAGAAATCTTCGCATATCATATAATAATACTAAATACATTCATAATCAACGACCCACTGCAACGCGCGGGGTGGCGTAAACTCGTTAATTACAAAAATCAAAATGTGATGTTTTAATGCACTATTGTAAGAGCATATGTCACCAAGGAAAAAAAAAACCTCGTTGACCTCGAATACCCATTGGCATATCCTCTTTTTCTCACACACATCCATCTCGCATAGTTTCTACTTTCTTTGGTACGTAGCTACTGACACACTGCCCTCTCTTGGTGGTATGTAGCCTCTCTCATTTTCAGCATTATGCATGGTCACATGCCGCATGCGTCTCAAAAGTTTAGTGAACTTTTTTTTTGAACGATCAACTAAAGTATTGCCGGGTACTCTGTACGCGGCCCCCAATGGCCGAAAGGGGCCCCAGACGGCCTCTAGTCCGTACGGACAGAGCCCTTCGGCCCACCCGTCTCCTGTTCCAGGGAAAACCTGGCCCACAAACCCGCCCGAAGGCACGACGGTAGTGAACCGGTAAAACCTGGAGGGATCAGGAAAAATTTAGTAAACTGGAAAATGTGTTGTAGGTTACGGTAATTCTCTTGTCGTTATGTCACTTTTATTAACCTTCCTATATATTTTATAAGTAAAAGGTTAGTTTTTTTTTTTTTTTTACTATAAGCATTCCAATATATTCATGTATATGATATTATGTTCCAGAACGCTTTTAATTTTTCATGTGGGCAGTGGGCACTGGGTACCCTGATGTGTTGGCTAGTATAATATATATGCATATGCCATAATGTTTTTAATGCTTCATGGGGCCACCCTTATGTTTATTGCTCTGATGAAACACATTTACTGTTTCATGGTTTCAATTTCTATGTCAGCAGTAAAAAATAGTTACGGTAGATGCGTATCTTCGCATTATTTTCATTAGTATTTATTTATAGATATTTTATAAACGAAGTTTTATAGCTCAAAGAGTTATTGTTGTAAGAGTATCTACAATGGGGTGGCCGGACGGTCAACTCCCACGGGACGGACCACCCCCACATTCCCCCATTGAAGCTATTTTTTTTAAAGACTAATTTCTTTTTAATCCTGTAATTTTTAAGACTTGAACCATTGACCTTCCATAACCTATGTATTTTAAAAGTTTTGTCTTTGCCAATAGACCACCTCCCAATTAATATTTAAGACTAGATAAGTAAACAAATTAGATACTTATTAAAGTTCCTAAAATTAAAAACTTAAACATTGTACATAATTAAACAAATTGAATACTTAAAGTTCCTAAAATTAAAAACTTAAACATTACACAGAGTACATAATTAAACTACTCATTATCGACTGGACCGTCCGCATGCCCCTCTCTTGCTTTTATATTTGCCAGACGGCGATGTGAGCAGTGGCGAAGCTTGACCCGAAGGTTTGGGGGGTCGGAAGTCACTAGTTTCAGGGGGTCGAAAACCAGTTTCGGGGGGTCGAAACCCTATATTTCCAAAATTTTCTATACGAATACTATATAATCGGCACTTCTACGCGAAAATTCGGGGGGGTCGGCCGCCCCCGCTGGCCCCTACTAAGCTTCGCCAGTGGATGTGAGTTAATGTGTTACCATGCTGCACATGGTATAGGCGACAGGCCTTAGCAATTGCTTCATCCTTCGTTCCATTGGCACTACGATCCATCACATGGTTGAAGAGAGCATAAAACTAATAAACCTTCTTTTTCAAAAGGTATAACCTCACATGATCTTGGTTTGAATTGCGATCGGTTTCACTTACACGTTGTTTGAATTGATTAAATAGTGTTCCTTTATATGGCACACCTCATATTGACCCGTTCTCGCAGAGGTAAACCCAAGAGTTGATTATCAAAGCCACGTCTTCATCCTCAGTTCAAGTTCTTCTTGCCATTTTTATGTGAGTACTTTTGTTGAATTGTGTATTAAGAAGTGCAAAGATGGGTGCAATTTATAGGCACTGAAATATAGCTGTTAGAAATATAGTCGTTAGAATATGGCCATTGGAATATAGCCGTTAAAGTATAGTCATTTGAAAAATAAATTAAAAAATAAATATTATTCAAACATAAATTTAAAAATTAAATAAACTTACTTTTACTTTTTATACTTGTAATGTGTCATTTAATTTTAATTTATTATGTTTTTTTAATTACATTTTATGTATTTTCGTATTTTAATTAATGAATAATATTATTTATTTGATAAAATAATAGAGTATATAAATTTAAATAAAGGTTAAATAAAAGAGGAAAATTAGATGATGACATAGATATGAAGTGAAGGTTTAAAATTGTTAGAGTAAAAAAGTGAGGTTTAATTTGAAATAGTTTGAAATGATATGGTAACATTTTGGGGTGATATGTTTGACCGTGGTGCTCTAAGGGTATGGTATCAAGATTCGTATATCCCCTTTCTGTGGTCACTATTTTTGAAGCTGATTTCTTTTTTTATATTATATTCTATTAGGTTCCATAATTGATACGTTTTTATAATTTCTAGAAACGTGCCAACTTATTCCTAAAAAGCATTTAAAAGTAAACCAATTGCCGTCGGCTTCATTGTATAAACACACCAACATCTCTTTCAAACACATAACTCTCAACTGTACGTGTGCGAGTACGAGTACGAGTGAGTCAAAATGGGAAGAGCTCCCTGTTGCTCTAAGGTGGGTTTACACAGAGGAGCATGGTCCGATGAAGAAGATAAACTCCTCACTCAATACATTCAAACACATGGTGAGGGCCAATGGCGATCTATGCCTTCCAAAGCTGGTATGTCATATGTGAACTCTTGATAGATATGTATTTAGCGTTGGAACCAAGGGAGGATCAAGAGGGTCCGTTTTTTCTACAGTACGTCACGATAATTTGTCCACTTATTTTTATAAAATAAGAAAATGTAACTTTTTAAAAGTAAACAATGAGTTTTTGTGTTTAGAGAAACGTTACATAGATAAAAGTTCTGGTTCTGTCACTAGATATTTGTGTCATGTAGTGACGATGGATTAATTTTATTATTTTATAAATTCAGGATTGCTTAGATGCGGAAAGAGTTGTAGGTTGCGATGGATGAATTATCTCCGTCCCGGGATAAAGAGAGGAAACTTCACCGCGGACGAGGATGACATCATCATCCGACTACATTCTATTCATGGAAGCCGATGGTCATTCATAGCCACGGAGCTTTCTGGTCGAACTGACAATGAGATTAAAAACTACTGGAACTCGCATCTTAAACGAAAGCTAGTCCAAGGTAGCGACGAAGATAAGCCAGTCGTCGCTAAAAACAATAAAAAACCAAGAAAGAAGAGAAAAACGGATCAACAAAAGTCAACCAAAGTCAAAACCGCAGATTATAAACAAGAAGAAGTTATTCCAGTTATCCCAGTTATCTCTCAACCTGCTTCATCTTCTTCTATGTTAGCTTCAATGCAATCGCAATCGCAATCGTCGAGCTCGACGATTGATCAAGGAGAGGTTGATTTACAGCTTATGACCGACTTCAGTTGGCCAGATTGGTCGCCATTGTTGGAGATGGACGGTGGATCAAGCATGGATATGATGGCATTGGACGGACTAGATTCGCTGATGATGGAACATGATGATAGCGGGATGCTAGAGAAGCTGTACGATGAGTGTTTACTCTTGATCCAAGATGGTGATGAACTGTAATAGTAGTGACAGTAACTTTTTTATGTGTGTAAGATCATTATGTAATGTACGAAAATAAAATTAAATAAACTTCTTTCCTCAGTTCCCAATTTTATTTATTTATTTCTTTTATTTTTTTTGAAAATTTCAGTTCCCAATTTTCTATTTGTTGGTTGAAAAACCCGTAATAAATTAATAATTGATCACTTTTAAGTATATTTATTTAGAGTTGGGTTATTCTACAAAGGCTACAAAAAATGAGAAGGGTAAGAAGCCACTAAAAAATGACATGTGTCTAAAGGATTAACAAGTGGGAGGGGTAATTTTGTCAAAAACATATGCACATGCTAGTCACATGCCATTTCCACCTTCATTTTTAAATGCCCGTAACTTTTTTATACGTTATCCGTTTTTAAAAAAAATTATACCATAAAATTGAGCGTCGTTTTATCTTTAATATGAGTACCATATTGCTATACTTTTGAAAAAAAATTTCAAAAACACTTGCATAAGACACAATGGAAAGTAAAACACAATGAACACCAATTAAATATAGGGTATAAAACATAGGGTTGGGTTATTCTACAAAAGCTATAAAAAATGAGAAGTGCGAGAAGCCACTAGAAAATGACATGTGTCCAAAGGATTAACAAGTGGGAGGGGTAATTTTGTCAAAAACATATGCACATGCAAGTCACATGTCATTTCCACCTTCATTTTTAAATGCCTGTAACTTTTTTATACGTTATCCGTTTTTAAAAAAAAATTATACCATAAAATTGAGCGTCGTTTTATCTTTAATATGAGTACCATATTGCTATACTTTTGAAAAAAAATTTCAAAAACCACTTGCATAAGACACAATGAAAAGTAAAACACAATGAACACCAATTAAATATAGGGTATAAAACATAGGGTTGGATTATTCTACAAAAGCTACAAAAAATGAGAAGGGTGAGAAGCCACTAGAAAATGACATGTGTTCAAAGGATTAACAAGTGGGAGGGGTAATTTTGTCAAAAACATATGCACATGCAAATCACATGTCATTTCCACCTTCATTTTTAAATGCCCGTATCTTTTTTATACGTCATCCGTTTTTAAAAAAAAATTATACCATAAAATTGAGCGTCTTTTTATCTTTAATATGAGTACTATATTGCTATACTTTTGAAAAAAAATTTCAAAACTCACTTGCGTAAGACACAATGGAAGGTAAAACACAATGAACACCAATTAAATATAGGGTATAAAACACAATCAAGAGTCTAGTAAAACACAATAGACGACATACTAAAGATACAATGAATACTTTTGAAAAAAAAAGTTGAAAACCAGTTGCATAAGACACAATGGATGACATACGAAAGACACAATGAACAAAAGACTAAAATACAATGAATACTTTTGAAAAAAAAGTTAAAAGCCCAATTGTGTAAAACACAATGGACGACATAATAAAGACACAATGAACAGAAGATTAAAACACAATGAATACTTTTGTAAAAAAAGTTGAAAACCCAGTTGCGTAAGACACAATGGAGATAACGTAAAACACAATGAGTACCAATTAAATATGCAATGAACAATAGGGTATAAAACACAATGAACAGTCTAATAAAACACAATGGACGACATTCTAAAGACACAATG
Organism: Ambrosia x helenae; assembly: GCA_030844895.1. Lineage (NCBI taxonomy): Eukaryota > Viridiplantae > Streptophyta > Magnoliopsida > Asterales > Asteraceae > Ambrosia > Ambrosia x helenae. The sequence goes on from CM061230.1 coordinate 111,901,304, forward strand.
AACAGAAGACTAAAACACAATGAATAATAGACTTAAACACAATGAACAACATAATAAAACACAACGTGCACCTAAATACAAAATTCATTTGCGTAAAACACAATTAAAATCATACTAAAAACACAATGGACAAAGTTAAATCATGTGTAGACTAAAAAAACATAAATAACATATTTATAAAGCACACATGCATACTATAACACAATGAACGTGCAGAAGACACAACGGAGAAAAAAAACCCATTTAGCACGAATTTTTTTTTTCAATTTTAATGTAGCAATGTGGTACTCATATTAAAGATAAAAAACGTTCGTTAATATGGTGAAATTTTTTTGAAAAAAAAAATGTCGTATGAAAAAGTTATAGACGTTTTAAAATGATGGGGGGAATTGACATGTGCATTGCATGTGAAGAGAGAAAGTCAACAAATGTTGTTTTCCTTTTATGCCATTTCTCTAATTTATTATTTATTTTTTTCAAACAAACTAATCTCAACCCTTCAAATATATGATCAATGGATCATAATCCTTCTCACCATTCCTAGAAAAAGTATCTTGTGTATTTGATCCTAACCCTATTTATTTAATATAAGTAGATACTATTTAGGGTAAGTTTTATTTTAAAATACGGTTAGAAATATTTTTGTACGTCTAGTATCTACTTTCAAATCACTATGTTTGAAATTTCATCACATTTGATGTTTTAAACTAGTTTATACCTTAAAAGCATTTCGAAATTGAAAAATTTAATATAACTTAATAAAAAATCATAAATAAAAAAAGTATACTAATCGTAAACTCAGTCATACGAATCAGCATTCAATAAACTATAATCATTACCAGTGTCTACACCAAATCTTTGTCTCCTTTCTATCTTTCTCCCTCCTCTCGTTCTCTATTCCTCACAATAGACTGAGGTTGGTGATAAACCTGCGAATATCCAACGTACTACGGCTGAGACTGATGTTGGTTGGTAGGAAATTCTATAATAAAATAACAATGTTCCATCATATAATTTGAGAAATGCCTTACTGGTTACAAACAACTAAGTAATCTTTGAAAACCTTTAAAAACAATTAACCAAACCAAAACAAAAGGTCCAAAAAATTTTTTTGGGTGAATTCTTCAATCATGCTTCTTTTTTCGGTACTTAATGAAGTTCCATGTAATACAAAGTAGCCTCCTGGCTTTAGTATCCTGTTAGCTTCAATAAGAAACATTCCATCTGATTCATGAAACCAAATATTATTAATGGATTAATATTACTTTTACCTAGGGGTGCAAACGAGTCGAGCTACTCCCGAGCTACTCGAGCTCAGCTCGAAAAAAGCTCGAAACGAGCCGAGCCTAAACGAGCTCGAGCCTAAAAACCAAGCTCGTTTAGTAAACGAGCCCGAGCTCAAGCTTTGTTTATCGAGCTCGAGTTGGCTCGCGAGCCTTAACGAGCCCCCTATTTATATAATTTTAATTAATATATTAAATATGTATTTAAATATAATAATTAATATTTATAAAACTATGAATAAATAACCAAATTATATATAAAATAACTATTATAATTAATATAAATTAATTAATAACTAATAAATGAGTCGAGCCCGAGCTCGAGCTTGGAAACCTACCTTCGAGCCGAGCTCGAGCTTTCATAACTTAAACGAGCCCGAGCTCGGGTCTGGTTGAGCTCGGGCTCGGCTCGGCTCGGCTCAGCTCGTTTGCACCCCTACTTTTACCCAAATCAAGAAAGTTAACGGTTCACAAAAACGACTACCTTTTTGGTCTCATGAAACACCACATTGTACACAATCAATCATATCATATGACAGTGATGGAAATGAAAGTTTTCTTGAAATAAAATTGCCAAGAATTGTTGGAAGGCCTATTTTAAAAGATAACTGAACTTGACTATTGATCACGTGTCAAAGTTCTAATAAAAAAACAATATAAAAACTACTCCCTAGCTACAACTGACTGCAGTATAGGAAGTAGGGTTAACGAAACTCAGGGTGTTTGTGAAAAGTGTTGGTTTCTAAAATCATGTTTAAACTAATAAATTAACTAAATTGATTTTATGAAGATTGGTAAAAAGTGTTGCAGTGCTGCAAAACGAGGTGATGATTGATTTCAAGAAAAAAAAAACAATAATATGAAAAAGCGGTCACTCCGGGTTTTTGATTCGGTAATTGTAGGACACTCTGAATTAACCTAATTAGGCAATCACATAGACATGATCATGTTTAAGTTGTTCAACCCAATTCAACATCAAAACACAAATCACAAGGTTAAATTATTCCTAGTGCAAGAAAATCAAGAAACGATAACGAATTGTAATTGTGAAAGTCAAACAAATTGTTCAAATCAGTCAAACATACAACCAGATTTAAAAGCACATAAATGTAATCATAAAACCTGATCCTAAACAAAGTTCAAAACAGAAAAATCCTTACAAAATAGCCAAATCTTCACCCGTAGAAACTACGGGAGGATTAGCCTTGCATCTTCATGATTTTATCTTCAATCTTAACGTAGAATTGTATGATTGATGATTAGAAGGTGATTAGAAGGTGTGGAATGGTGAAAGAATGCCCAAAATCACCTCAATACCCCTTTAGAATCGTCCCTAGTCAAATGGAAGAGAAGATCCCTTCAAAAACCTAATTTTTGGCACTTTATACTTGTTCCCGTAATTCCCGAACCGTAGCCTACTGGCGACAGCTTGTTCCAAAAACTGTTTTCTTCATAACTTCTTCATTTTAACTCTGTTTTCTTCGTTGTTTGCTCCCACGTCTTCGTAATTCAATTCTCTATCATGTCATACTTTAATATCTTTACTTCCTATACATATGAATTCTCCAAAATGCATCCCATCTTCGTATTTAACCTATAAAACATCATTTCCTCATAGTTATCTAATTCCCCGCATATAAGCACCCAAATAAGCATAAAATTCAATCAAAAGGGAAATAATAAAAATAAAATTCTTAGTTCTTAGATAAATTCATATAATATAATGTCAATTCAGGTCAGGTTAATACTTACAACAGCTTGTCGAAATTCTGCATCGTTCCCTAATCCTATCATCTTTGCAACTTGGCGCGAATGATCTTTGACACTGTCAAAGATCAACTCGTCATCTGAGTGTAAAGAAATTTGGCTCTCTTCCAGCGGACCGTGAGAACGCTATGTAAAACCATTCAAATTCAAAATTTCTTTTTACACTTATCTTTATTATTAAAATACAATCTCAAAAACACAATTTATGCGTAAAAATTTGAACATATACGAAAATAAATTGTTTTTACACATGTGTAAAACGTTAATTTTAGAATGTTTTTACAAGAAAAGATGAATTATTTGTAAAGAAAATTCATTTTTTAATGTTGTATTTTAATTATAATGATGTTTGTATTGAAAATATTGATTTTGATTTGTTTTCTCATTTGTTCTTACGGTTCTCGCGAAATTTAGCGTTCTCAATATAACTCTCCCATATATATATATATATATATATATATATATATATATATATATATATATATATATATATATATATATATATATATGGGAGAGATAAAATGAAAACCCTCTTGAGTTAAGAAAACCTTTGAAAACCAAAGTAAAATACATGTTTTTAATCATTTTGGGCAAAAAAAAATTAAAAAAAAAGCGACGATTGGATTTAAAAAAATAAATAAATAAACAAAGTTGCGCTGTTTATATATGTTTTCAGTTATTTAGTTTTTGTAAACATATGTTTTCAGCAACCTTGTTTATTTTTTAAAAAAAAATTTTGTCGGCGTTTTTTTTTTAATTTTTTGGCTCAAAACATTTAAAAACATCTATTTTACATTGGTTATTTAAAAAAAAAACTAATACTATTTTACATGTTTTTCAAAGGTTTTGTCAAGAGGGTTTTCATTTTATATTTTAACTCTCAATATATGTCAACCAAATGATTGAGTTTGAATCGAATACTTGCGTGCTTTGATTGATTTTAAAACTAATACGGAAGAAGTCCATTTTGCTTTGATTGATTTTAAAACTAATACTTTTCTGGTTCTTACTTGTCGTCATTTGAACTAAATTAATATTTAATTATGGTAGTGACTTTTTCCGAAAAATTTTAATGGGGTACTTTTTAATGATAAGTAATTTGATAATTTGATAATTACTGTTAAAGATTTTGGCTTTTCCGATGGTTTTCTGTTGAATATGGGTATTTGAGAAGGAAACATTTCTTGGAGGGTTATCAATTCATCATGTAGATATTTGTTCTACTTTGTCAAGAAATTAACTTCGAGATTAATATCATAATATGACTTAGTTCAGCATGATTTTGTCTCGTCAATTGTTTTAATGATATGGTATGACATCAAATTTAATATCTATACCATAACTCCATAAGCCACGAGATGAAAAGAATGTGACAAAATATTTTTTATATATACTAGATATACCCGAGAGCGTCCCGGATTAAAAATTTAATATGATACATCAATTTTACATATGAAATAGACTGATGTATAAATCTAATATTAATATCTAACCTAAAATAAATTAACAATGTACAACTCCAATGCTAACACCTAACCTAAAATAATGTAGAATTTTAATGTAACTCTAATATTAACACATATCTTTACCTAAAGAGTAAACAAATGTACAACTCTAACATACTAATATTGATACCTAACTTAAAACAACGTATAATTCTATTAACCTATTCGGCTCTGGTTGAAAACAAAAATTCATATTTACTGATTTAAACATAATTAGTGACTTGTGTATGCATGATTAATGATTTACCTGAACACTTTGTGTTTTTTTTCCTGTATAAACAAAACCCCACAAAAAAATTTCCCCGTTTTTTATATAGCACTATGTTACTAGTTGGAAAGATAATAAAACGCTCGTTAATTTTGTGTAATTTTTTTCTTTAAAAAATCTCGTATATTAAAGATATTAACGTTTAAAAATTATGGGAGGAAACATGAGGGTGAAAAATCCAATTTTGTTTTTAATTTTTTTTTTTCCTAAAATATCTCAATGCCACATGGGATGACACATGTCACACTCAAAGAAGAGAATGCCTTATTGAGTGCCATGTCATTAAAATGGCTTTGGTTTATTATATGTATAGATATATATATATATATATATATATATCAATTTTCTGGACTTATTCATGATGTTTTGGATTCTGTTGCCTAGAAAAACACAAAACACAACAATTTAAAACCGAAAACAATGTGTGTTAGGCGTAAAACATAAAACACAATGCCAAGAACATTAAGCAGTGTGTTTTAAGTGTTTACTAGTGTGTTTTATCTGTGTTTTAAATTTAATGGCTATAATACATTGTATTGTGTTTTAGATTGATGTGAATTGTTGTGTTTAGTGTTTTTCAAACCAAAACAATCCAAAACATCATTCCTAAATAAAAAAAATATGATGGCTACATATCAATTCTTAATCTTTCTCACACTTCTCACAAAAATCAATTTTCCTATAGAATAATCCTCTACCTATATACATATTATTTTGATTATTTAAAAACCAATGGTTTAATTGAGCATGAGAACTATTCCGGACAATACATTTCTCTCTCTCTCTCTCTCTCTTTATATATATATATATATAGATATTGCAAAATTGCACATTTTCCTACAACGATTATTTTTTTCTTTTTTGCATTTATACATATATAGTCTAAAAGTTTGAAATAAGTATTGTACATATATGTATATACATGTTTTGATAATGTATATATGTGTGTAAATGTGTAGAAACGATTGTATATACATGTATAGAAAGGAAGATTATTTATATAACATGTTTTTCTAATGTACATACGTGTGTATACATGTTTAAATCTGAAAAATAAGTATCATATATATATATATATATATATATGTTTGACAATATACACATATGTATAACAAAAAGTTAATGACATACACATATGTATAAGTGCAAAAAATTAAAATAAAACTTCTTATATATAATCGTGCACTTAAGGGTTTTTTTTTTTTTTTTTTTGCATTAGAGAAATGTGTACTTCAAAATGCTTCACTCTTACTCAATTAGTCTACTGTTCTCTTAAAATTCCTACTCTCTCTCTCTCTCTCTCTATCTATCTATCTATATAATAATTGAGGTTAACTTGGGTTGAATGAAGCCCTTAGAGAGGGTTTGAGGTATCCATATTGAATATGGAGCTCCAACTTACTCATTATAAATACTCTTTTCTTATTTTAATTATCTACATTCTTCCATCACACTCTCTAACAAATCTTCCAACCAACATTCATCCTTCTTCTTCTTATGCATTCTTGATTCTAGGTATGTAGTCTATTGAAACATAGAGTCGCACATCCATAATTTTTTATGCATTCTTGATTCTCTCTCTCTTTATCATTCTCATCTAACCCTTAACTCCAAACCTAACTCTAAAATCTATAATCGATCGATCAGGTATATTCAATCTCTCTTTTTCTTCGATTTTAATACTTGGGATTTAGGTAATCAAAACCCTAAATCCGATTATATGTCAAGATCTGTTTTCATATCCTTCTTTCCATTAATCCGATTTTCAAACCTTTTATTACGATTACGTTACAGATTTAGTTTTTTTCAATTTTAAAGATATGTTTTTGTGCTTATGTCAATTATATGTTTTTCTAATTATATATCAAGATCTGTCACTTTATCTGTTTTTATTGTTTTTGTCGATTATCTGTTTTTATAGTTTAGGTCGATTGTTTGTTTTTGTAGTTTAGGTCGATTGTCTGTTTGTGTCCTTGTGTCATCAATGGTGGTTCACATGGTGGAAACAATCTTGCTATGTAGGTAAAATTCTTGATTACATAAGCTCTTTGTGATATTCAATATGCTTGTGGACAAAGAGTTTTTTTCTTTTCGTTTTTGGTAGGAATTCATGAACTACAAATTTTTGGGAATGTTTAGATGTTCTTAAGAATTACTAATTTTTGGTCCTTCATAATTTTTTGGGAATGTTTGTGAGTATGGATCCGAATGGAAAGGGATTCGGAATTAAGATATGGAAATCAGACCCTTTTTTCGAAATTCAAATTGATTGGAATATTGAATAGCTTTCCTAATTTTGAGGCTACAATTTTGGAAATAATATTGAGCATTAAAGTTGGGTCGATTACATTGATTTGATTTTAGAAACTAAATATATACTTATGTATCCTAATGTTATCAATAGGTATACATATTGGTTTTTGATAACTGCTGAGGTTCGTTTTGATATTTTTATAGTTTATATCTTAAAAATCTTTGTAATTGTTTTTAGAGTTATAGACAACTCTGTTAATGTAGATAAATATTAGGTGATATATTCTGTGTTTTTGATATACATGAGTATCAACTAATTAAACTTTCTTTTTCTGTTGATGCAGGTATTTTTGGGAATCAATGGAAGCGTCTATTAGGATAAAGAGATTTCTGGGAGCATGTTGGAGGAATTGATGTTTATCTTCCTTTGGCCAAGCAAATACAAGGGTAAAAACCTTATTCAGTACAAATTTGGGATTGATCTTTATATCGTTCTTTAATTGGATTGTAATGGTGTTCAAACCACTGCTGGCCTAACTACTGATACACAACTTCTGATATACAAAACAGCTGATGCCAGCAGTGGTTTGAATCAGCAGAGGTTTAGGCCATCAGTAGTTATAACCTCATCAACTGTTGTCAACAAAGGTTTGTTTCATTAGATGTTGATAATAGAGGTTTGCTTCATAAGCAGTTTGACTTCTTTATCAGTAGTTTCTTTAAAATTTACGATCATAATTATTATAAAAAAAAACAAATCATATTGTTTGTCTAAATGATGGTTCTAACAAATTTTGAATTATTATGCTTTTTCTTGACTTATTGTTACTTTAACCTGGTTTTAGGAAGGGGGATTTGATTTAGATATGACATACATTACTGAGTATCTAATTGCAATGGGATTCCCTGCTGGTGGCATGAGCTCTGTTTTCTTTGGATATGTTGAGGTAGATATCGTGCTTCTATTGCCGATTTATAGATTTCTACTACCATACTTGATGAAAATGGTTTAGCTATTTTTTATATAAATTTGTTGTAGGGATTTTATCGTAACCACATGGAGGAAGTTAGCGTCGTGTGTGCGTTTTGGTGTGTGTTTTTTTTTGGGATAATTTGGGTATATTTGTCATGTTTGATTTGGCAGTAAAATGATATGTAACTAGCTGTTCATAGGCAAATGAGTCGAAATGTCCACCTGCACGGCTGCACTATATATCAAACGTTGCTGAGTGCGAACATGTGTATATCAGTTCCAATTATATCTTTACTGATTTACAGAAGTTGAAAAGGTCACTTTGAATAATAATCTAATTTTGTTTTTATATTATCATTTTACTGATAATCAATTGTTTTTTTGAATAAAAATGTTTAAAAGGTTTGTATGCATTAAGAGAACACTCCGAGTGGCTTTCGGCCTCAGTTTTTATGCTACTTCGGTAATGTTTTGTTGTTGTAAAACTCTGTTTTCATTTGTTGCCTAAAATGTGTTTTCTGTAATCTGTCTATTTTAAAATTCTGTGATGATTTGTTGTTTCTTTTGAAATTTTTGGCCAAAGATTGACATGTGAAATCCGGTTGATGTTTATGATTTAAGTTTTTTTGTTTTTTCAGTAATAATTTGTTGTTTTATGTAATCTGTTGATTTTAAATTTCTGTTCTGATTTGTTGTTTGAAATGCTTTTTCTGTAATATTTTTTTTAAAAAAACTCTGTTTATTTTGAAAATTTTGGCCAGAGAGTGTAGTTTCAAATTAAATTTTTGGGTCCTATTGGTTTTAATTTGTTGTTATCAATATTTGGGCTGTCTACAGGTTTATGATTAACATGTGAAATATGGAAAGTAGGAGTATGTGAAAGGGTTACAGTTTTTGAAATTTTTTGAGAGGCTGTGTATAATGGTCAAATAAGTTTGGCATAGGGTCTTGCTGTAAATGAGTAGTCAGTAAATGCGGTGCGATTGGAATGTTAATTGAAAATTTCAAGAGAAAAGGTTAAAATGAAAGGTTGAAAACCTTAATGGTGAGAACCTAAAACCTAAAAAGTACACTATTATCATTCAGTTCAGTAGGTGTGTTGTGCAAGTGACGCAAGGGGTGCGCACCTATGACTTCGGATAGGTCAGGCTAGACAAATCGCCTTGAAAATATTTAGGCGTAGAGCCGTATAGGTGCATTGAGGTGAGGCTAGACAAATCGCCTTGAGAATATTTAGGCGTAGAGCCGTAGATGTGCAACGAACCAGTGGAAACTTTCCTTATTAATTCACTTTTAAATGCTAGACAAATCGCCTTTAAAATATTTAGGCGTAGAGCCGTATAGGTGCAGTGAGGTGAGACTTGACAAATCGCCTTGAGAATATTTAGGCGTAGAGCCGTAGATGTGCAGCGAACCAGTGGAAACTTTCCTTATTAATTCACTTTTAAATGCTAGACAAATCGCCTTCAAAATATTTAGGCGTAGAGCCGTATAGGTGCAGTGAGGTGAGACTTGACAAATCACCTTGAGAATATTTAGGCGTAGAGCCGTAGATGTGTAGCGAACCAGTGGAAACTTTCCTTATTAATTCAGTTTGAACTAGACAAATTTCCTTGAAAATATTTAGGCGTAGAGCTGTATAGGTGCAGTGAGGTGAGGCTAGACAAATCGCCTTGAGAATGTGCAGCGAACCAGTGGACTTACTCTACATTAAGATCATTGCCTTAAAAACATGACAGACTTACTCTACATTAAGGTGTCCTGTTGATTAGGTTGATTATAATCTTCCAACATTACATTGTATCAACTCTTCATTTGAAGACTGTGAATGCTTTACTTAAAATTATATAAAAGATTTGACACATATACATGTGATAGTATAGTTTATTTTTGGGTGTGTGTGCGTGCGTATAAATTCTTCAAATGTCGCCTAACCAATGACTTTTAGGTGTTGTATTGGTTAGGCGCCTTTGAATTGAAGGAAGTATTTGTGTTTTACCTGGAGTCCCTCAAGGATAAAACAACATACGGTTGGTTTTTGACAGTTAACTTATCCGTGATGTAGCGTAGAATACCAATGTAATATGTAGTTGAAGATTAGAAATGTTGTTAGTGTATAAAAATATGTGAACATGTAGTTATAAGACTGTTTTATTAAAAAAAAAAAAAACTTACCTATAATACCCTCTGATTTAAGTTTGTGTTCAGCCTGCACAAATAGGTCACAATCATTTGTCATTGTTTACACATTTTATTGTCTGCGTTATATTGCACAGGTCTTTTGTTGTTTCGGCGATTTATTTATTTGGGCTTCTGTTGTTTTGACAATTTATTATCCGAAATGAAGCGATCTTTCCAGATTCGTTCTTTAGGCGCTTTAGTTTTGAAGCCTTTTGCTGTCTATTGTTTAGGCGTTTTAGTTTTCACGCCTTCTACTGTTACCTCGCCTAAACAATACAACACCTACCAATAAATTAGTTAGACAGTAAAAGGCTTAAAAAATAAATCGCCTTACAAAGTAGGCCATACATATTATTAATATACAGGATAATGACAAAGCAAGGGAAGCAGAAAAACACTCAGCTAGCATAAAGACAATATTAACCCTATATAAACATGAAACTTTGTGTGGTGGTAGTCGTTTGGGTGGGGGAGCTTGGGTTGTATTTTTGAGGTTCCTTAGTGTGTGTGCGTCTTGGTGAAAAGTGTACTATAGGTGGGGTGGGTTAGCGTCGTGTGTGCGTTTTGGTGTGACAATTATTTTCGGATCGAAACAGCTACATACATAAACTTTTATCCCTAATGGGTCAAGCGCACAAATAATTGTCATTTGGGTGGGGGAGCTTGGGTTGTACTTTTGATGGTTTTGTTTATCCCTGATGGTTGATTGAAGTGTTTTCGGAACGAAAAATAGCTACACTTGGAGCTTCGTATTAAAAAACAGCTACATACATTTCGATAAGAATGAATTGGTTGCCTTGAACATGTTGCAGCAGCAGGGTGTAAGTTGTTGTTGCCCTAAATAAGCTTTTGAATCTTATTCATTCCTATTAAGTATAGGGAGCATGAACATGAGTAGTTTGTTTTCACTGTTTGAACATTGCAGTCGCACTTGCTATCTTATCACAACTGGGTCATACATTCACCAGCTTTGCATTAGGGGTCTTGGTGAAAAGTGTACTATCTGTAACTGTTTATGCATTAAAACTAAAAATATTGGTTGAATTATGGTTTGTTTTGCTTTTGAACAAAACCATAGTGGGGGTGATGGAAGCATTTGGTTGTATACAAATCAGGAATCCATGCTCTTGGTCTGTACACATCATTGTTCATTTCACAAGGTGCAATGGTATGATGCATACCCTTTATATAGATACAGATCAAAATAATTCGGACAGCTTAGGCAAGGTCAAATGTCAACTAAAGTATATTCAATGTTATACTGTTTTATGTAAAGTTTCTATAATGTAGTTTTATAATGATAAACCATTAGTCATTACAATTGTAATTTGTTTTTTTTATATTTGTTACTGTATTATGATTTATATTATAAGCTAATTTGAGGAAATATCCCCACATATGAAACTTGAGGATCTTCTTGCGATATATGACCAAGAGAAACTTGAATATTTATCAACCTTTGATGGTCAGGTATGAGCAAATCTAGGAAGCTAATATTTAATGTGAAGCCGAAAGAGCAGGAAGAGTCAATCCAGAGAGAGAAACCTCATGGTAAAATATTTGGAAGTAGTTTTTCTGATATTATTATTTAATTCAAAGTGAATTATGTTAAGTTTGAGCTCTTATTTTATCTTTTTGCAGGCTAAGCTTAAGGTTGGATATATAGTGACATGTTACATAAAAAGATTTCATATTTTGGAATTTTTATTGAGGCAAGTAACATATTTTTGCAACATGATATTTCTTTTTTAAAAGACCCTGTTTTTGAGTCCTGAGTTTTGATAATATAGGTTTAAGGAGTTCCTGCATTGATACACTAGACAAAAGTTTCATGGGATGCCACTTCCAACCTCGTAGCTTCTTTCAAGATTGGGCAGGTAAATCGAAAACTTTACAAAAATAGAAATGTTGCAGTTTTTATGGGATTCATTAGTCCTTTAATGATTTGGTTGCAGCGATTACTCAATGGGTTCATATGTGATTATACATATATACATTTGTTCATATACATATTTTTCAACTTACAAATAAAGAATTTTATACTGTTCGTTGTCATCTAACGTAGTAAGTACTACTATCGAACATATATGTGTATATATGTTATAACCTGGCATGTAATGACATGTTATATGGTTTTTCATTTTACTTGTGGATCTTCTGGGTGTACACCCGGGACTCTAACCTAGTATATATATATACTATGTTTGAGACCCGGAGGGACCCACGGTGCAAACCATAGTAAATAAAAAATATATATTAAACTAAGAGTTGTATTATTCAAGTTTAGTGGCTACAACGTAAAGTTTTAAGAATAATGGTTAGCCTGATATTTTTTTTCTTATATAAACGTCATGCGTTGATATGAAATGGGTATTAAAATTAAAACTAATATATAACTATGGTTTTCATGTCAAAGTGGATATTTTTTGTAAGCTATAAGTAACGTTAGTAATGAAAACCGATTACCTATTATGATCAGTACTCAACCAAAATATAAACTTTAACAAAAAATAACAAAAGGTATGAATACATTGTGTTTTTGTAAATGACTTTTTATCATATTTTTATTTTTAATGTAATTGTAATTAGTACATAACTTGTTTTATTGACAAATGGCAACGCACTGTTCAAAGCACACAAAAAAAGTTTAAAATAATACTTTATTATTGAAGTTGTATATACATAACGTCAATAAAGATAAGTAAAAAATTGCATCAAAATTACTCACATTATTCATAAATCCTGAAAGACTTCTTTGTACACAACGTTTGATGTTTTGTTCGTCAATTCACCATTTTCATTTACTATAACTATCTTCAGTCCATCTCGACTTCTGACTCTTGAAAGCGCAACATACAACTGCCCGTGTGAAAAAACTGGATCCTTCAAATACAATCCAACTCTGGATAAGGATTGTCCTTGACTTTTGTTTATTGTCATTGCGAAAGAAACAGCAAGTGGAAATTGCCTTCTGTTAAATTTAAAAGGAATTTTCTTATCTGAGGGGGATAAAGTAATTCTTGGAATAAAAGTTCGCATTCTAATGTTACTTCCTGATATGATTTTCGCTTCAATGACACGTTTTCTCATTTTAACAACTTGTAACCTTGTCCCATTGCACAAACCGCTTTTCTGATCAATGTTTCTGAGTAACATTACGGGAACACCAACTTTCAAAACCAAACGATGGTTTGGTATTCCAGAAAACTTAAGACCCTTCAGGACATCAGGAGAAACTAATCTTTCATCAACCTGTTTGTTAACATCTTCAGACTGGCAAACACTATCCGAACTTAGATACTCAACTTCGTCACCGGGAAACATTGAAAGTAATATATCATTAATTTCATGAACAACTTCATTCTTCGGTGCCAATATAGCTCGATCTTGAAAATAAGTCGGAATGTGGATGTTATCCAAAAGTGAAGGATAAACAAAGGCTATCAAATCAGAAACAGGATCCGAAGACTGAGAAATAAGTAAGTCATCAGGTATCAAAATAACATCCTGATCATCGTTTATTGTATCAACCTTTCCTTCTCCTATGTCCAGAAGCCAAGATGCAAACTTTTTAGTTTCCTCAATATCAGAACTGCAGCTTCCAGAAAGCAACCTCATATTTTTTGTTAACTCTAAAACAGTGCATTTGTGCCAAATGTATGATGAACTAAAGAGGCATTAACAATGTCATGCCTAGTTCCATTTGGTACAACTGGTAGAATTTGCCTAAAGTCACCCCCAAACACAACAACCTTTCCACCAAATAACAAATCAGACGACTCATCAGCATGTACACCAAATACATCTTTTAAACTTCGATCTAGTGTTTCAAAAGCATGTTTATGAGTCATGGGTGCTTCATCCCATATAATCAAGTCAGTTTGTTTAACCAGCTGTGCAACATCACTATTAGGTGGTATGTAGCATATAGAATCTTCAGTTAGGTTTATAGGAATACGAAACCTGGAATGTGCTGTCCTACCACCGGCCAATAGCAAAGAAGCGATACCACTCGAAGCAACATTCAAAACAATCTTTCTTTTACATCTTATGGATGAAGATAGAGTCTTCCATAGGAATGTTTTACCCGTACCACCGTAACCATAAACAAAAAAAACCCCTCCTTTTTTTTCCTCAACAGATTTAATTACACAATTATAAATATTTTTTTGTTCATCTGTTAAAGAAGAGAACTGAGAATCAAATTCTTCAACCAAACTGTTTGAGTCATAGCCCAACTCCTCACAAATAAGACGATTGTCTAATAATGATAGAAACTCATTCTCAGGATATGGCATACCTACGAAATGTCGTAGACTGCAACTATTACGCAATAAGAACTTCTCAATATCAAGCAAAGCTAAATTCTTAAGTTCGTCGTCTGAAAGGATCAAATCTGGGAAAAAAATGTGTTAGAATGGAATATATAGAATAAAATTAACATATAAAATGAATAATTGAATATGTGGAACCATTAAAAATAGTATAATTTACATTCCTAATAATTATGAATCATTACAATTTAGTATATGTCCAAAAAATTCTAGAAAATCTATTTTAAAGTAATAATATATTAAAAAAAGTTAAAAACCTGGACAGTTTGAATCTATTCTTCTCTTGCGTAAAATGTCATCAGACAAATAATTCCATGTTTCCTCCCACACAATGTCAGGTCTTGACAAACTGTTGGACGCTAAAAGAGTTGCAAATAAGTTTCTTAGATAAGGGCCAGAACCTGCAAAAGCCGCTTCCTTTATTGCTTCAACATATTCTGTATCATCATCCAGGAGTCCCATTGCGTAGCATGCATCCCTAAAAGATGATTGTACTTTCCCATCAACTTTAAGAATATCTTAAAATGATGTTAGTAAGACACCCACTAAACAAAGACCATTAGTACTGTTGATGAACAACCGCCATTTGAACTTATACTATCCAAATATGCATTCATCCGTTTACGTCTTTCAGAGATATTAAGACATTTGAACTTATACTATCCAAATATGCATTCATCCGTTTACGTCTTTCAGAGATATTAAGACTCACTAAACAATAAATTACAATAAAAACTATTATTTCTTAATCAAAAATTAAGAATTAAAGGTATAAGATGAAACATAATAAATTACGTACCATTTCATATGTCGGATAACGGTGTTGCGGTATTGATATCTCCAAACATGTTTATAATATTTGTTAGTGTAAAAAAATAAAAAAAAAGCTAACAATGTAACCAAATGTAAAAGAAAAAAAAACAAAGATTAATCATTACCGTTAGATTTACGCCTCAGGTCACCAACTTTAGATTTCGGTAAACAAAAATCATACTTTGTGGGATCGGACATTGTAAAATATATGTTTTTCTTGAATACAATAAGTATATACCTGAAAAATTAAAGAAAAATATACTAAAAATTATTGAAAAATAAGGAAACTTTCTACTGCCCCTGGTTTATAAAAGAAATGTGCTTTCAATTTGTGATTTGGGTTTTTTTTTTTTTAAATTTTAATATAATCAACTGACGGGCTCTTACAGTCATCCGTTTAAATGATGGATGTTAAACTAAAAAAAATGTTACTAACGGAAGATATACTTTGTATGCAAATGGCCTTTTAACAACTTTTATTTAAACATTAAGAAACTATTGGTTTGTTAGGATTTTGTATGTTTATAATATGTGTTAGAGTTTTGGGCCGTAAGTTTTATAGGGCCTGCATTTTTTCAGTTATTGCATATGGAATTGGGCTGAATGTTGATGGACTTATGGTTTGTATTAACATACACCGATTCTAATTATGGATCCACCTGAAAAACAGATAACAAAGTTGCTTCTTATTTTCTTTTCAGATCTAGGGTTAGTTATATTGAGAAAACCAGCCGCACCAAATTGTAAACATGACAGAGACTGAGAGAGGAACAGAAATAATGACACGAGCATGAAGGATCGGACGACAACGACTCTGTTAGGTAATTATTAAACCGTTCGATTGTTATTATTTCCATTAAATAACAGAAACTTCGATGCTGTGTTTATGTTTGAAATCGTGTTGGATTTTATAACTTTGTTAGCGACAAATCCGAATCATTTTGCACAAATACAGACTTTGGTTGCTGTTTTATAAGTATTGAAAATAACTAATTCTGCATTATTCTAAATACCTAAATGTCTAATTGAAATCTATGTTGTCTTGAGTATAATCTCTGTTTTTCTAATTTGTAGATTTAAATTTTGAGATTTGGAAATACTTTTCATGGCACATATGTTGCTTTTTGAGCTGCAAGTTAGCAACATGTTTTAGAAATAGATACATAGCATACAGAGAAGTTAGCGGGCTTGTGTTTTAATGATTCAATTTATAATTTCGAGTTTGAAATATTTAATAATAAGAAAATTTAGAAGTTAGAACTTAATTTATAATGCAAAATATAATGTAGCTATAAATATAAATATAACTATATATATTTATTAACATTATACAACCATTATAAAACTTCAAACGGCCAAACTGCATTATTATTATAAATTCTTTCTCTGTTTGATGAGTTGCAACATATTTAGACATCTCCATGGCATAACTATCCCACAACGTTAAATAGATGCGCAAGCCCCTTCAAAAAAGTACAAATTATTTTAGTAAAAAATAAATACACAATTTATAAAGCTACGTAATTTTTTTTGTATATAAAATGCAAACAAAAAAATAAATAAATAAAGAATACATACTCGATATCTTGAATTTCCATTGTTAACCTCTTTTTATCAGCGACAACCTTTTTATCTTTACCATTATTGCTGAAGAACTTGTTAACATGTCCTATAACATCTAAGATCAAGTATAAAATAAACATTAATGAAACATAACTTATAAAACTATTATTATGGTTTGGTTGTGATGAAAAAAAGACTATTAGAACGAAATATACCTATTGTAACATATTCATCAACCTCCCTATCCAGAATTCTTTGAAAGGGCACAAAAGAGAAACCAAAATCTGGACCTTGGAAACCATCATATTCGGAAACTTGAGTATTCATATTCAAGCAGAGTTTGTTTGGGTTTGGAGCATACTTGTATTTAGAGGAATTGACCCCAACTCCTGGATTTCTTATAATAAGAGAAGAATTTTCAGTCAGAAACCTCTCAAATCTAAAAAACAACCGCTTAAATACATTCGCTTGAATCCTGTCACCCTGTTAATTATAAAAAAAATAAAAAACACTATAAATATGTATCTACGTAATTGATGTATTTTAACGTACGCAAATAAGAAAATTCATATACATTAAAATTAAAAACATCACAACTAAAAAAAAAGTTATGAAATTTAAAAATAATAGGATATAAAAAAACGTGTTGTTGAGATTTACATTTTCAACACATAGGATCATTTCAATTGAGTACACATCATTAGGATTGCGACGATCGGGTAGACGCCAAACCCGAATAATCTTTAGCTTTAACGCCACACCGTTTCGGTTTACATGAATTTGGTTAACCATTGTAAACTCATTTGCATCTACAGCAGCCATTGATCTTGTTAACTGGAAAAAAATAATGTAAAAACCAATAGATGACTTCAATAACATAACAAATCAAAATTTGACTAAATAATGTTTATGTATTTAAAGATGAGAAACAGAAATTAACCTAATAATATATCTTTGCGATTACTCAAAGTGCATTCAACGTGTCTTATTACAATCGTATGTGAATTGGTTTGACTTGTTTATATAGTTATTCAATCAATTCAATAATAAGAAATGGATGAAATAGTGGAGGTTAATTAGCATTCGAATTAGCATTGTTATTATTGTTATAACATTATGTATTGATTGAATTTAGTCAACGTCAAGCATTCCTTGATTAACTGGCGTATGTCAAGCATTATATAGGTATTCATATATTGATATAGGTATTCATATATTGATATAGGTATTCAATCAATTCAATAATAACAAATGGATGAAAGAGTGGAGGGTAATTAGCATCCGAATTAGCATTGTTATTATTGTTACAACATTATGTATTGATTGAATTTAGTCAAAGTCAAGCATTCAAACCATAACTGCCGCATGTCAAGCATTATAGTTAGTTGTGATTTTTTTTGATCTATTCAATGTTATTTAACTAAATGTTCTTTATATGTTATGTCAAGCATTATATAGGTATTCAATCAATTCAATAATAAGAAATGGATGAAATAGTGGAGGTTAATTAGCATTCGAATTAGCATTGTTATTATTGTTATAACATTATGTATTGATTGAATTTAGTCAACGTCAATCATTCCTTGATTAACTGGCGTATGTCAAGCATTATATAGGTATTCATATATTCATATAGGTATTCAATCAATTCAATAATAACAAATGGATGAAAGAGTGGAGGGTAATTAGCATCCGAATTAGCATTGTTATTGTTGTTATAACATTATGTATTGATTGAATTTAGTCAAAGTCAAGCATTCAAACCATAACTGCCGCATGTCAAGCATTATAGTTAGTTGTGATTTTTTTTGATCTATTCAATGTTATTTAACTAAATGTTCTTTATATGTTATGTCAAGCATTATATAGGTATTCAATCAATTCAATAATAAGAAATGGATGAAATAGTGGAGGTTAATTAGCATTCAAATTAGCATTGTTATTATTGTTATAACATTATGTATTGATTGAATTTAGTCAACGTCAAGCATTCCTTGATTAACTGGCGTATGTCAAGCATTATATAGGTATTCATATATTCATATAGGTATTCAATCAATTCAATAATAACAAATGGATGAAAGAGTGGAGGGTAATTAACATTCGAATTAGCATTGTTATTGTTGTTATAACATTATGTATTGATTGAATTTAGTCAAAGTCAAGCATTCAAACCATAACTGCCGCATGTCAAGCATTATAGTTAGTTGTGATTTTTTTTTATCTATTCAATGTTATTTAACTAAATGTTCTTTATATGTTATGTCAAGCATTATATAGGTATTCAATCAATTCAATAATAAGAAATGGATGAAATAGTGGAGGTTAATTAGCATTCGAATTAGCATTGTTATTATTGTTATAACATTATGTATTGATTGAATTTAGTCAACGTCAAGCATTCCTTGATTAACTGGCGTATGTCAAGCATTATATAGGTATTCATATATTCATATAGGTATTCAATCAATAATAACAAATGGATGAAAGAGTGGAGGGTAATTAGCATCCGAATTAGCATTGTTATTATTGTTATAACATTATGTATTGATTGAATTTAGTCAAAGTCAAGCATTCAAACCATAACTGCCGCATGTCAAGCATTATACCTAGTCAAAACTTTGAATAATTTCATTTGGCGACCATTCTTGTTGAAAGTTGTAACATTAAACACGCCAATTTCTTTTTTTTCTAAACAAAGTAGTTCACCAACCTGGAAACGAAGATCACTTATGAAATTCAGCCAACCATTACAAAAACAATAATCACGACCAATCCTTTCTATTGCAACGTTCCATTGATGTAAATCATCTACATACATAGTGATTGGAACATTAGGGACACCATCGGGATAATGCTTATTAATAAAGGAGTAAGGTATAACCTGAAAGCAAAATTTGTGATCAAATAATATGTACAAATTAAGATACTAAAAACATGTAATATAAAGTATCGAACTTAATGGCACTTACCATAGGTGTCGTCAATTCATGTTCAATCATTTTGCAGAATGACACATCCAATTGCATGGATGGAGAATGATTGTAATGCTCCACCATGAAAGTATTCGGAGCAATAAAGTCGAATATGACGTAAAACATAGAGAAGCATAAATCATGTACAACTTTTGACCATTCATTTGTTAAGCAGAATTCATCATCTATAAATTCTAACAAAACAAACCAAGATTGACCATGGTATGTCGAAACTTTAATGTTGTTGTTTCGTAAGTTTTTAGATAACAAAAACCTGTTCATGGATTTCGGCAATGTCTGGACAAACACGTAAAAAACAACATTATAATAACGAATAAGCTTTTTTTACTTAAAAAAAATTAGAAACGTCATACCAAAACTCGTGCGGAAGGGTCATGAATAACCTTGAAGAATTTGTCACCCTTGTGATAAGCCATAATGAAGTTATTTGTCCTAATTAAATCCTGTTCTTCGTCTGCAAAACAAACTTTTGTTAAAGTATCCATAAAGTCACTAATACTCGAAACTGATTTCAATTATCTTTTTTTATGAAATCCTGTATTTTGTTTTTTTATAATCTTTTTTTATATTCACACATACTCGAAACTGATTTCAATTGCAATCTGTTATTAAAACCACAATCATATCATCAATGATTAAACCTGATCAGAATTACTTGTGTGTCGATTTCATCCAAAGCAGAGACTTGATCCTAAACAGATTATCAAATGGTGTTAATAAGAAAAAGATTCTGATCATTACAAATAAATCCGAAATAAAACGATTATATTTCTGTTTGGTTTAATATGTTAGTAAACCGCTATGTATGGATTTCATACAGTGTCAGAAACATAATCGAAAATAGATTAGATAGTTATTTTAATAAGAAAACGTGTTAATAATTACATATTTTGTAGAAGGTTGATAGCTATACGATTGTGATTTATCTTTGTAGAAAAATAATGATAGAAACCGATTGTGTTTATCTTTTATGTAAGATGATTGCAAACATTATGTATCAATCTAATCAAAATGCAGAAAAATTATCAAAAACATTTCGAGATTCATGTAAGATTGATGAACAACATACCTTGCAAAAAGAACAATGAGAGAGGAATGAGGAATTTGAAAGGAATTATTAGGATAGGAAGGAGGAAGATGTTGTAACATACAAATGGATGTTGACAAAACAAAAAAAAAAGAGGTTTATATAATACTTTTTCATGGAGCCCCATTTAGGATTTGGATCCTTGAAGACCCTCTCAAAATCTAGGATTCAACCCTAGTGTTTTCATTTATTATATAGATAGATATACACACACATACTAATAAACAATAATCTTTTGATGCCACTTGTCATTATACAGTAACCCACTTTTAGTTAAGATGTAACTTTAAGTCTAAATGATTAAGAGATAGGAATAATGGAAATAAAGAATCCTAACTATTGCTCTTTGGCTGATAATGATCCCAACTACGAAAATAACCACTAGCGGTCCCAACTTCCGACATATTGGCCACCAACGAACCCAAACTAACTGAGGCTAACTCCGTTAGTGTGATGCTGACGTGGCATGCCATGTAGTGAGAATCCACGCGTTGCAGCGGACGCGACAATCTGTCACATTCATTTCAATTGCTTCTGCATTGTAGATAGAATAAATTATCCTATTTTTATTATTTTTTTTTGCATCCAAACATTCTGAATCTAATTGTTTTGTAGCCATCATGCGTCACAAATAACATAGTTCAACCGTTTCTTATGTCACGTTTCTTTTACCAGGATGTTTATACTTTATCCTATTTAAACACAACGTTTACTCAACATTGTCTCAATTTCAAATCTTTTTGTTGGAGTTTAAAGCACCCACCAACTGTTTGCTTAAATGCATAAGTTAGTGCTCGAAGATTTGATTTTTACATTTAAAGTGACTGTCTCCCAAAATTGAATATAATTTGGTTTTCAAATGGTTGCTTCTACTGATAAAGGACCATGCACTACAAGAAAATGAACCTATTGCAACCCCGGTAAAATGTTGCATTAGGTCTTGAAAAGGTTGCATTAGGCCTAATGCAACCTTTTATCAAAGGCTGCATTAGGTGAAGTTGCATTAGACCTAATGCAACCTTTTTGTTAGATAAAGCAACTCTTTTTTAAAGGTTGCATTTAACATTCAAATGCAACCTTTTAATAATGCAACCTTTTTATATGCTAATGCAACTTTTTATACTTTTAGTTGCAACATTTATAACATTCAAATGCAACCCTTGCTATCTCAAAAGCAACCTTTGCAACACTAAAATGCAACCTTTCTTACACTAAAATGCAACCTTTTACACATCAATTGCAACATTTTTTTATGATTTTAGTTAAAACAAATGCAACTCTTTTTACAGTCAAATGCAACTCTATTACATCAATGTTTGAAGCACCAAAACTTTTATTAATATTAATATATTAAATATCGTATATCGTTACATATATCAAAATCTTAATAACAATGTAACCAAAATAAAGTTATCAAGTACAATAATAAAAAAGTAACTAAAACCTCCTTATCATCTCTATGACCATGTAGCTTCAAAGTTTGCTCATTGGTCGTCAACATCTTATCATCTCTATGATCGGTAGCTTTTTCATTATAATTCGCAATGTAGCTTCAAAGTTTGCTCATTGGTCGTCAACATCTTTTTGCATAACTTCCAACTCAACCTTTTTTCCTTTGATAGTCCTCTACAATTTCTTTTCACATTTCAAGCAACTATGATTTCTCAACTTCAAAGCTCACTTTGAATTATTCCATAGGCCCACTTGGAATCATGTATGTTTCCTCATCACCCTCCTTCATATTCATCATTCTTTAATATCACATTTGCCATAGAGTCGAAGGTAGCCCTCATGCTTCTTGTTCACTACAACCTTAAAAGGATCAACAAAAGCATTTCCATCTTTTGAACGTTTGCAGCTCTTCATTTGTTCCTTCAAAAGAGAATAAACAACAAATAAACCAACAATACAAGTTTCTTGTTGAAAAGAATACAACACAAGATGAGTGTGAGGAACATTATCATCTATAAAAATATATTATAGCAAATGCTCATAGATTTCCATGTAAATATTGTTATTATAGGGGTATGAATTCTAAATCTGTTACAATAGTTGATAAATGTTTGACACTCAAATAAGCAATTTAAATATAGTTCAGTGTTAAATTTGTACACAAATTAATTTTGATCAATCTTTTGTCAGACAACAGGCATCCAACTAAACTATAGAGATTTAAATTACAAATCAAGAATACACAAACTTTAAACCTATAAAGAGTGTCTTACTTAAATTACACATTTCACAATAAGCAAAACAACATACCAATATATTTTCAATTAGATTATACACTTAAATAGTAAATAAAGAGTGATAGGAATTTAAACTTTTGAACCTAGAATGATTTTTTTTTAATAAAGAGTAACTAGCAATTTTGCTCGAAAATCTCTAATATCATAATATCCTAAACAAGCAACCATGATCAAAATATATCATGCATATAACCAGTGGTGGATCCAGGATTTTTTTTCCTATGGGTTTCTTTTTTTTTTTTTTGTGTGTTTAGATTTTCACAACCATACCTTAAAAGTTTGGACCGGGCTGGGTTGGGTTGGGTCGGGTCACCGATCACGAAACATGAGAATGTCCTTAATTGTAAATCCAATTTCCATCGTATATTGAGTATTTGCGTTAGAAACAAAAAAATGAAAGAAGGTTTACCTCAATTATCGCCTACTTTGATGCTCAAAATCGTTCGGTGACTCTGACGCTTTGCTAGCTCCATCTTAGCCGAAGTCATGTTCTTAAATAGTAAAGAGTAAAGAGTAGGCTTAGTGTTGAACATACCATCAATTACGAAAAGAAGATTTAAAGCTGGAAAGCGTAAGGTAATGACATGAGTAAATCGGCGATCATACCGAGTAACCTGTTAAGATGATGAATCATTTCAAAGTTAGCCTGCATCACGAGGAAATAATAATAGTTTTCAGTCACATCCAAAATATAGAACATTAAACAAAAGGACCCAAAGTACCAAAGTTTAAAATTTGCTTCCTTTATGTTCAGATTGATTTATGCCTTTCTTTTTTAAACATCATAATGCATAAATATAACTAAACATATGATTTCTCAAAGACGAAAATAAAAAGAAAGTCAATTAATCAACAGGTTTGGTACTTTGATTATGGGGTTAGATATTGAAGATCACTTCTCTCATTTCTATATTTGATTGGAATTATAACAATAAAACTGTAAGCCATCAAAGGAACAATCTGCCATTATTTATTAACTAAAATACCATCCATGATCTTCACTTTCCTTGTTTGTAAACATGGTGATCATAATGTTTTCAGCAGAATCAAAACAGAGACACACCCCCTTTTAGTCTTAATGGATTCGGGTTGAATCCGTGAACCCGTTTAGCTAAACGGCTCGGGTTCAGATCAACATAGGCGGATTGACAGGCTGACCCGTTAAACCCATCTATATTATATTATATTTTCTACAATATGGTTTATGTCACAAATTAAATTTGTTAGGTATTTTAGGAGAATTAGGCATGAGCCAGGCTGTAGCTTTGAAAACAAAGCTCAGCATGAGCCGAGTTCGAGCATGGTTACATGGATCAGCTCATTTGCATCCCTACCAACAAAAATGCAACTTACATCTATGGTGTCAACAAATTTAGGCCACTTTGGTTAATAAGTATAACACGAAAGCAACATAGCACCAAACAACATCATTCTAATTAATATTATAATATACATATAAGAAAACTAAAGCTACTATGGCATATAAATTATTAAACGACGTCACAAACTATATATAACAACTTCAAAGTTATGAATCTCACGTCAATATAACTTGCAGACAAAGCATTTTTCCAAATGCCCCTAATCTGGGTTAGTAAGAAAAATATGCAGAATAACCTATATGTAATAGCTTAAACGTCACGAATTTGACATCATTGTAAGTCTCAGACAATGTTTCTCAAATGCCCCAATTTGAGTTAAAACAAAAATATTACAGTCGTGGAAGAACCAATAACTATGAAAAATATGGAAGAGCCAAGAACTACAAAATAGATTAGACTGAAACAAACCGTCAGTGGCTTCACGGTTTGAGGATGGATTCGGTCGTCGATTTCTCTGAAGTTAGGAGTTAGGGTTATGGCTTATTGGCTGCCGTTCAAAAAAAAAAAGAGTACAAGAGGTTTAGGAGAATTAGGCATTTTCGTTTAGGCGGCACTTTAAATTCAAAAAATTGGGGTATGGAGCCAAAACCAAAACTATAAAGCATATATTAAAAATTATTACTTAACAAAAATTAGGTGTATTATTATTACTAATTATAAATATGAGCAATCGAGTCGAGCCACGAGTTGAACACCCCTGGCTTAAGATCAGCTCGTTTACAAATCGAGTTGGCTCGAAAACGAAACGAGCCTTTTACGATAGTGTCTTGGGCCGCAGACTTTATGAACACCCCGACTAGGAGGGAATCATTTTTAAGTGGGTCACGAATCAAGATTTTATTAAAGGGTGAACGAGTAAGAGGGAAATATAACGTAACACTATGAGATCACATACATATTTTTATGTGGTCCATTAAGACACACATGATCTACTATTGCACATTATGATCCATCAAGGTCCAATATGGTCCATTAAGTCATATATGATCTACTATTGTCCATTGTGATCCATTAAGGGCTAGTAAGGCACATTAAGAGATATGTGATCTATTGTTGCCCATTGTAATTCATTAAGGACGAATATAGCCATTAAGACATATATTATCTACTATTGTCCATTATGATCCATTAGGGGAAAATATTGCCCATTAAGACATGCATGGTCTATTATTGTCCACCGTGATCCATTAAGGACCAACATGGCCCATTAACACATATATGATCTACCATTGCCCGATGTGAGCCACTATGGCCCAACATGGTCCATTAGGACATATATAATCTACTATTGCCCGTTGTGATCTATAAGGCCTAATATGGTCCATTAAGACATATATGATATATTATTGCATGTTGTGATCCATTAAGGCCCATTATGGTCCTTTAAGATATATATGATCTACTATTGCCCATAGTGATCTATTAGGGCCCCTTAAGACATATACGATCAACTAATTCCCGTTGTGGTCCATTAAGGCATATATGATTAATAATTGCTCATTCTATTCCTTTAAGGCCCAATATGGCCCACTGAGACATATATGATTTACTATTATCCATTGTGATCTATTAAGGCACAATATGGTCAATTAAGACAAATACGATTGACCATTTCCCGTTGTGATTCATGAAGGCCCAATAATGTTCATTAATACATATACGACATACTATTGCCCGTTGTGATTCATTAAAGCCCAATATGGTTGATTAAGACATAGATGATATACCATTGCACATTATGATCCATCAATGCCCAATATGGCTTTAAGAAATAGGTCCATCAATTTGCTACCGCTAATGTGGTTACAATTCAATAGGTTTGTTGTTTTTTTTATAAATGATCACTTTTTAGTTATTTTTATTATTTTTCTCACGAATTTACCACAAAAAATAAACGGTGTATATTTTGGTGTAAAATCGGTTGCTAAATTTGCTACCATTTTTCTAGGTAGCAACTTTTGGTGACAATAGCCCAGTTTTATCATGGCTAACATGGTAGCAATTTAGTCTCAAAATTTACCACTGATTAGCTACCATATATGTATGCATTACGCTTTAAGAAATAAGTCTCTAAATTTGCTATCGTTAAGATGGCCAGAATTCAATAGGTTTGTTGTTTTTTTTTATAAATTATTATTTTTTAATTTTTTTATTATTTTTCTCACGAATTTACCACAAAAAATAAATGGTGTCATAAAATTTGAAACCGATTAGTTACCTTATCTTATAATACATATTTTGGTGTAAAATCGGTTGCTAAATTTGCTACCATTTTTCTAGGTAGCAACTTTTGGTGACAATAGCCCAGTTTTCTAGTAGTGTTTATGCTAATCAATTTCAAAAATCAAATCGGCAAATGGAGACGATGTATAGCTACAAAAAATAGTTGGTGTACCGCTAAAAGGTTCATTAACATGTTCTAATCAAGTTATGTTGCCTACTCTAATCCTGGTAGTAGTGTATTTAGTACACTTAGTCACCATGTTTGTGAAAAGCTTGTCTATAGTTTCGGGCTTTCGGCCTTCAGGGTTAATGAAGCCTATCATTGTTATGTAAATTCTCATTCCCATATCACTGTAAAAGTAAAACAATAAAGTGTTAAGAATGAACATAAATAATAATTCTAATGTAAGCAAGTATGAAGAAAGTGGATTGGCCAGGCGTATGCACAATTGTGCAGATGATCAGTACATGTGCTTGATTTTTGTTGACATAAAAATAATACATGCTACACAAAGATGCACTAAACAGACCTCCCAGCTTCACCATGTTCTGTTTAAACACAAAATAGAATACAACGATTTAGGAGGTTTTCAACGACTCTTGACCCATTCGACTTGTTTCTTTTATAGTTGTTAGACATAAAACACACCAAAATCGACTAGGACTGGTTAGAAACTTAGTATATATCTAAAGTTATTAAACACTAATAATATAAAAAATGCAACCTTTTAATATAAGAGTTGCATTTATCTTTTCACAATGCAACCTTTGTAATACAAGTTGTAAATTTTGATAAAATTTGCAACATTTCATGAAAAAGGTTGCAAGTTTTAGTTAAATTCGCAACCTTTAAAAAAAAGGTTGCGAATTTAATCTTATTTTGCAACTTTTTATGAAAAATGTTGCATTAGATCTTCTAATGCAACCTTTTTATTCAACGAAGTTGCATTAGACTCAAATGCAACTTAATTGAAAAAGGTTGCTTTTAAAAAGTTGCATTAGGCCTATTTTCTAGTAGTGATGGCATCCTTTAGATGTGGAGGTTATTTCGTTATTCCGGGGTCCCTTGAAAGGTTGTGTTACTACATGATAACTTCCATATATAAAAAAGCAAATGCTACCTAGTCATATAGAATCCATTATGTAAATCTTAGAAATAAAAAAAATCATTTATCATCGTTTAATTCGTCAATGTTTCTGATGTTATCAAGAAGATAGATGAAACAAAACCCTAAACCACAAATCATACCACTTTCTTTACAGTTTCACATTCCACCAGAGCATGTAGCTTCAATGAGAAACCAGAAAACTATAAAACAACATTAAGTAGCATAACTCGCGAAAAAAGAACAAAACATAGAGTTCATACCTTATTACTATAAACATAACCCCTTTTTGTGTGTGATAAATATGGATCTTGGGGTTGGGGATGGCGTATACAAATAGCTTTAACAATGAGTAACAATTTTTTTAAAGAAACTACAATGCTTGAGTCATACTTCAAGTTGCCAAAAAATGTAAAAAGTTTTGAGACATTACCTTAAAACCAAACTAAGGATCTTTTTAAGATATTGATGAGAATGATCTTCTAGAAGATTCAGACGAACAACAGCGTGGGCTTAATAAAAAAAAGCTAAAAAAAAACATTGTAGTTATACGTGTTGTGTTGAAGAAACTATAAGTGATTAGGTATAAATTAGGGTTGCGAGTATCTTACCAAGATTAATTTCCTGAAAAGCATTATCAAGTAAATATGTCGATTCTCAAATTTATGACAGTCGATGATAATGATAGAATAAAAAAAGAAAAACATAATTCATAAATTATTGAATTCACTAAGGAGTTTGAACATGCATGGATTAAGATACGTACCAGATTCTTGTTTCATTGATGTCACAACATTTTGGGTATTGTTTCCCAGACAATTAAATGTCCAAGAGCATGAAAAAGCCATTAGGATTTTCACAAAAAAATCATGATTGTCAATAGAAGATGAACAAAGGCGGGTAAGATGCAAAGAGATTCATATGTACTTACCGGATTAAAGATATTAGGAGTGACTTGTGTTCCTTAGTGTTAAAGAAGTCCATTGTTTGATCATTGCAGAAAGAGGGAGATAAAGATGTGAGTGTTAGTGTGTGTTGCATGAGAGAAATGAAAGGTGGGCTTTGGGATATAAAGGGTGTAGTTGTTATTCCACTTCATGGGCATTAATGAGTTGTAAAGAAACTCTTGAACTATTGGTCAACACATAAGTCCTTTAATTTAGGTTTTAATTAGTGGGGTTATGTATTAATTTGAATAATCAATTATTCACTTAGTTTAAGAGGATTGTAAAATATGCATTACGAGTTGTAATTACTTTTTTTTTAAAAGGTACCAGTTGTAATTACTTAAAAACTCTTACATTAACATGACTTCATTTAGTATTTGTCAAAAAAACAACTTTAACCCCTAACTAACTTCAATTGATATTGCACCATAAGCATAAAAAAGTTGTATTTATTTAAATTTCATCGTCGTCATTTCCAAATGTTTTATAATATAGTATAGATGTACCATAATCATAAAAAGTTGTATTTACTTAAATTTCGTCGTCGTCTTTCCCAAATGCTTTATAATATAATATAGATAACCGCTATTATAACATTTAAAACGTGCAACTCGAACGACTATATGTTTTAAATCAGAATCCATCGTAAAAGACAAGGAATAAAGTCACCAACCCTATTTAAATAATATTATATTAAACAAATAATAACCATTTATATGTGTGTGATGTACAAATGTCTGTGCGATTGTTTATGCAGACACTGTTATTGTCGTACGTGTCTTGTTTGTTAAAGTCGCATTGTACCTGTAAGTGTATATGTAGTGGTGGCGTTTTGGGGCAATTGGGGCCCCATAGTGCCGCCAGGGAACACTGCCTCACGGGTGTTATGGTGGCGCCAACCATAGATATAACGAGCGTTGCACTCTAAACTTCTTTTTATTATTATTATTGTTAGATATTAAGTCATAATCAAGGTCAATAAATAAGTCAAACTGGTCAAGAAAGTTGAGGGACCAGTTGTGACAAGTTACAAAGTTCTTTTCCTGCTTTAATAAAGTTTGTGTTGATTTTGTCAAGGCTAAAGAATTGGAGGGTCATTTGTGTCAAGAATGAAAGTGTTAACAGACTTGTTAACGAACACATTAGGGGTTTAGGGCTATAAATAGATCTCTTCAATTAGCTTGTAATCAGTCTTTTCTTTGTAATTTTCTTTTGTATTTCGTTTCCATTATCAATAATAATTCGAAGCTTTCGACAATTGTGTTCTTGATTCAATTTCATAGGTGTTTTTACAACAATTGGTATCAGAGCCAGGTTGCTCTAATTCTGTGAAATTGGTTGTGTTATCCGTGTAATAAGATCAAGAATGGTGACGACAAAGTTCGAATTGGAAAAGTTTGATGGGAGAAACGATTTTAGTCTGTGGAGGATGAAGATGAGAGCCCTGTTAGTGCATAACGGTGTTGTTGATGCATTGAGGGGTGAAGATCATATTCCTGGTGATCTCAC
Source organism: Ambrosia x helenae (assembly GCA_030844895.1). Classification (NCBI taxonomy): domain Eukaryota; kingdom Viridiplantae; phylum Streptophyta; class Magnoliopsida; order Asterales; family Asteraceae; genus Ambrosia; species Ambrosia x helenae. Next base: position 111,931,743 of record CM061230.1, read on the forward strand.
AGATAAGGAGAAGAAGGAGATGTTAGAAAAGGCTCACAGTTCGATCATATTGAGTCTGGGTAACAGGGTGTTGAGGGAGGTGTCGAAAGAAACGTCTGCTGCTGGTATTTGGGCAAAGCTTGAGACTCTGTACATGACCAAGTCGTTGGCCAACAGGTTGTATCTCAAGAAGAAGTTGTATACGTTTCAGATGAGCCCTGGTAAGACACTGGATGAACATACAGATGAGTTTAATAAACTTATCTTGGATCTTGAAAATATTGAAGTTGAATTGGATGGTGAAGATCAGGCCATCATATTTCTCACATCATTGCCATCTTCGTATGAGCATTTTGTGGATACTCTTATGTATGGAAGGGAGACATTGACTATGGATGAAGTCTTGGCTGCCCTGAATTCAAAAGAGTTGAAAAGAAGAACAGATGTGGTAGAAGATGGTGGAGATGCATTGTTTGTGAGAGGGAAGGCTGATCAGAAGAATTCAAGGGTCAAGGGTGAATCAAGATTCAAGAGGAGGTGTTATGTTTGTAACTCAGAAGATCATTTGAAGAGAGATTGTCCTGAATTGAAGAAAAGAAAGGGTAAACAGAGGTATGATAATCATAGGCAACAAGAAGGTGATTCATCAGATGAATGTGATGTTTGTGATGCTCTTGTGGTGACCAGTGAAGAATTCTGTTCAAAGAAGTGGATCTTGGATTCAGGTGGGTCTTTTGGGATGACATATGATCAGGGATATTTCAGGGATCTGAAATATGGTTATCTTGGTAAAGTCAAGATGGGTGATGGCAGAACTTGTAAGATTCAAGGGGTTGGGACAGTGGTATTCATGATGGACAATGGTGATATTGTTGAAGTTCATGATGTAAGGTATGTTCCTGATTTGAATAGAAGTTTGTTGTCATTGGGTTGTTTAGAAAAGATAGGTTACCATGTGTGGTTGAGAGATGGTAAGGTCTTGATCATGTTTGATCAAGAGGTTGTCATGACTGGAACTAGACAGGAGAGTAATGTTTATGTTCTGGATGGTCATGTGATGATGCCTAGTGAGAAAGAGTTCATGGATCACACAGATGAACATGGATTGATTGGGAAGAATAGTCATGGGGTTGTTCATGATGGTAGTTCAGAGAGGTACAAGACTGTGGTGGAGTTGAGTCACATGTTAAAGGTCTCTAGTGAGGGTCAATCAATGGTAGTTCATGGTGAAAGGTGTGATGGGATAGTGAACTGGTGTCTAGGTGGAGTTTTGGAAGTGCTTGGTTGTTCTAGACAGGTGGAGTTGATGAAATCAAGGACAGGTGTTGATATGTTCTTGGGATATTCTGATGTGTTGAAAATATTCAGGATATGTGGTCTAGAAGGTATGAAGCCAAGGTACAAGACTAGCAGGTGTGTGCTAGGGATTAAAGGAGTTTTGACTGAGGTGGAGGCTGCACAAGGTGGTGATGTTCAGGATGAGGTGGAGTTGCCTGGTAAGTGTGCAGGAGATGTGACTCAGTTGTGGTTTGGTGAAAGGCAGTCCTGTGTTGAAAAGGACTGGTCAATAGTTAATGCAGCTAATCTTTTGACTAGTGTTGAGCCTGATATTGAAGCAGTAGAGATCAAGGGTAATGCTTGGTTGGTGCTTAGAGGTTCTAAAGATCAGTGGATACTTGTTGAAGATGTGAAGAAGGGTTGTAGGGGCAGAATGGTCATATTCTGTGATGTTACTGGGTCAATAGGAGTAAAAAGCTGGAAATGGGTCAAGTCCATTGAAGTTTGTCAGATTTTTGAATGTTGCTCAAGGTTGGAAAGAGTTGTGCAGCATGGGTCAGGTCTGGGTGATATTGATTCAGGGGAAGCTGATAAGTTCAGGAAGGGCAGTTTGGTCCTTGAAAAGTCTGCTGAGAAAATCAGCTGTTTGGTGTTGTTTTGTAGCAGTTGTTTGAAAACTGCTGATGGGAAACAGATGTTGGAAATAGCTGATGAAGGGCAGAGGTTTGAATCTGCTGTTGAGGAGCAGAGGTTTGAAAGTACTGATGATAAACAGGTGTTAGAACTACTGATGGTTCAGTTGATCAGTAGTTTGGAGGACAAGGGTTTAGAATCAGTAGTTTGGTCAGAAACTGCTGATGTTGAAGATCAGTAGTTTGGTAAACAGCTGATTGTTTTGTTGATCAGTTGTTTGGATGATTGTCAAGAAGGCTGAATTGATTGTTGACTTAAAGGTGGAGATTGTTAGATATTAAGTCATAATCAAGGTCAATAAATAAGTCAAACTGGTCAAGAAAGTTGAGGGACCAGTTGTGACAAGTTACAAAGTTCTTTTCCTGCTTTAATAAAGTTTGTGTTGATTTTGTCAAGGCTAAAGAATTGGAGGGTCATTTGTGTCAAGAATGAAAGTGTTAACAGACTTGTTAACGAACACATTAGGGGTTTAGGGCTATAAATAGATCTCTTCAATTAGCTTGTAATCAGTCTTTTCTTTGTAATTTTCTTTTGTATTTCGTTTCCATTATCAATAATAATTCGAAGCTTTCGACAATTGTGTTCTTGATTCAATTTCATAGGTGTTTTTACAACAATTATTATTAAAGTTTGTGTGTGGAGAGGAAGAAGAAGTGAAGAAGAGGAAGAAGAAATGAAGAAGAAGAAGTGTTAAAGAAGAGGAAGAAGAAGATGTAAACGTCTATGTGTGTGTGTGTGTGTGTGAAGAGGGGGAGAGGAAGGGGTAGGTGGGGTGGGTTATTATTTTTTATTTTAATAAATATTATTTTTTAATAGTAAATATTATTTTTTTTATTATTGTTTTTTTAATTTAATAGATTTTCTTTTATTATTTTTATTATTATTATTAGGTATTTAATATTATTATTTAAATAAAAAACAATAATTAAGCAATGATTACCCAATCATTTATAAAGCTACATAACGCCCCTTCCCAATACACCATCTTTTCCCATAACGTCCTTTCTATTACTTTATAATATTTTAATCCCATAAAACCTTATAACGCCCCTCCACTACACATGCACTAAACACAACTTCCTGTTTGTTTACTTCATCGCAAAAAAGAAAACAAATATAGAGACCAAATATTGTCTTCACACTAACCTGTTAGTTTAAATTTTTTAGGAAATACATTGAAACTCATGAAAAATGTTAGGCTATATGGTGTGGTTATCATTTCCCTCAACTTTTCCAAGTGCCACATCAGCGCCACCTTATTTTTCTCCTTCTCTTCCGCAAAGTTTGGAAATGGTTTCTTCTAATTCGCCTTCATTTTTTTATTATTTTATATAATATCTATACTTACTATATATAATAGAAGAGTCGTGAGTGACATAAGAAATCTGAGTTGACAACCATATAGAGCTTAAAAAGCTGAGGTGACAAGCATAGAGATGCTTGTGATCCAAATAATGATATCATAAAATCTGATTAAAATAATCAAGAAAATTTGTGAGCCACTCATTAAATGAGCTGTTAGTCAACAAAATTTGTTGTGTGGGCCACTCAACAACATCTGTTGAGCTCAAAACAATGCCTCAACAGATGTAACTTACATCTGTTAGTTTAAGTTTGAACTCCAAATTCAAATTCAAAATCAAAACCTGACATAAATATAAATGTACCTGCTCTCTCTCTCTCTCTCAAATAATATATACCTCTTCCCCTCTCTTTCTCTCACTCAAAACCCCTATCCTAAATCAAAATTCATTGAAGCTTCAATCAAAATCCAGATTTCAAGTCCCTGGATAATAAGGCTATGGGGTGTGGTCACCCTTCCCCCTTCCTTCCCCTTGTCCATGTCAGCGCCATGTCATTTCCCCCTTCCCCTCCCCCTTCTAGGGGAAATGGTTCCCCCTTCCCCCTTCCCTTTTTTATTAATTTCATTTTTATTTATTTTATAAATTAGATTTTCACTAAAATATTTTTTTCATTTAAACATAAAATAAACTACATAGACATTTAAAAAAAAAAAAAACCGAACAATACAATAAAAACCGGAAATAAATAAAAAAAAACCATCAACTAAACGCTCCTCCAAACGCTCCTCCAAGCCATTTTCTTGCGATTTTGTCTTTTATTTTCGCCGCCACCGCACGTTCCGTTTCATCAAGGTTATCGAGCGGTTCTCTCATCAACGCCAATTCGGTTGTTTCCTGTCTCGCCATTTCCATTTTGAGGCGTTCCCTTTCCAACTCTATCCTCGCCAAGTCTCTCGCCGCGGCGTCTTCTTTGTCCTTCCTTTCCATCTCTAGTCTCGCCAACTCTCTCGCCGCCGTTTCTTCCTTCTCCTTCTTTCTTTCCAAGTAGCGATCCGTTTGCTCTTGTTTAAAATCGTTAAAATTTTTTAGCAACTCTTCAATTTTTTCCACCGCCTTGTCTTTCGATCCGTGGCCGGTATCAACACCCTTGCCTTTTGAGGCCGCCGCTTTCTTGGCGCGGGTCCCGACCAATCGGCCTCTCACTCTCACTTGGTGGAGCCTCGTCTTCAAACTCCGGATCGTCGTTTATGTTGATAGTACAACGAGCCTCCAACTCGATGGGATTCCAAGGAATGGAATCGGCCTTGGTACTAGGACCGTCATCTTTGGCCCGTTTTTTCCCCTTTTTGACGGTTTTTTTTGCTTGGGGCCGGTTCGGTTTCGGGTTGGGTTTCGGGTATGTGATCATCGTGCGAGGCCAAAGAAACAAAATCGTGCTCGTGTTGTGTTTGTGTTTCGGGCATTGGTTGCCATTGAGGTGGTTGCATTTGAGGTGGATGCATTTGCCATGGTTGTTGTTGAAATTGCCATGGATTCAAAGGGGCGTTAAACGCGCCAAAAGATAGTGGTTGAGTCGCGGGAGTACCGGGTGTGTTAGGAAATCCGAACGGGGGTTGGTTTGAGGGGTTACCGGGTGTGTTAGGGAAGAAAGGACGCCTTGGATCCATGAAGATTTTTATAAAATCTTGTATAAAAGAGTAGAAAGTTTATAAAAAGTGTGGAAAGGTGTATAAAATTGTGGGGTATTGTGGGGTAAAATGTGGGGTTGGGTTGTTATTTAAATAGGTTTGAAAAATAATTTTTTTTTTTTTTTTTTTACTTCAAACGGTCAAAAATATTTTCCAACGTTCATATTTTTAATTTTTTCCTTGGAATACGCGTCGGGGAGGTCGGGGATTTCCTGCCGTTTGTGCCGTCGGGGGGGTCGGGGGGGGGGGGCGGTGTTCCCTTCGGCAAAAACCTCCAGCTCGGATGCCGAGCCCCTTCCCGAGCCCACACCCCATGGCCTAATAGATCGATTTGCAATCCAGGTATCACTTCTTTTTAATTATCACAAAGAAGAAGTCTCTGTTATTCCTAGGCATACAATCAAGGAATATGCAGAGGTATGTATTTGGGTTTTCTTAAATTAGGTTTGATTTGTTTGTGTTTAATATTTGAAAAATGATAATCCTTTATGGACCACCTGATCGGTGCTTCATTTCTTCATCTTCACCCGTCATCATCCTACCCCAACAACGTCAGTCGTAGATGCAACCTCCTTCTTTCGTTCTACCACAATTGTTTCATTGTTGGAACAGAGAAATCGGAGATGGTGACGAGGCGGTGATGGAAGAAGGTGAGGATGAGTATGAGAAAGATGGTTAGAAAATATGGATCTTTGCTTGCACCCTTTTGACAGTATGGAATGTGGAGTTGTAAGTTGAATAACATATCCATGGTTTCTTATTTAATTATTATTATTTTTTGTTTAGTGTGTTCTGATTGTAGTCATTTCATTGGCATACATCAAATACCATGTGGTGAAAAGATAGTCATTTTTCCAGAAATAATAATTTAGTTACTACTTATGAGCCATGTTATGATTCGGTAGTTTAACATTTTGTAGCATTTCCTTCTACTTGTACCAAAAATTTCCACCATTTTCTTTTTCTCTGGATTATATATTGATGTTCAGAAGTGATTATTTATTATATCTAAATATGCAAATCTCAAGTTCTTAACATCAAAATTAAACTCAGGTCTATTAGCTGGATTGGACTTGCAGCTGATACATCTTTGATGTGGATATCGCCTATTACAAGGATTAAATTTCTCACCGATGGAGTATTATTAAGAGAAATGATGGATGATCCTCTCCTTGGCAAGTATAGGTGCTAGTTAATATTTGTCTGTTCTTTGTTAATTGTTACTCACTTATTTATTTATAATGAGGGACACATAAGCCACATATTTTGAAATGTGCAGTCTAAATGAATTTTGATACCAAATATGATGGGAAACTTGCAAGGTTTAGAAAGTAAGGCAATTAAGGTAAAATATGACAGTTAATATTTTGCACTTATTGTGTTTGTTTAATTTGACGGTTTTATGTTTTCTCCATTTCGTTTTCATGTATAGTGAACGGGCAAGAGCTGAGAAGAACTCCCACATGGGTGATTTCTCTTAAAAGTATGGTTATAAGTAAGTGCAAGCCTTCTAAATCACTGATCTTTCACAATCCATCATTTGATTACAGGTGTTAATGTAAAAGTCATTTAAAAAACAACAATGGTTTATAAGAAACGAATCAAAATTTGAATATGCTTGCAATATTGGCGGTTTAATACTTATTATTTTAAGGTCTGCTCTTCTAAGCCCAGTCGAATTAAAAACAACTTAAGCTGTTTTAATATTAAGTTTCCTAAAAATGACATAAATTTTATTAAATTTGTTTGTTTGGTGTGTGAGACTTTCAGGTTGTTTCTGATAAAGAAAAGAAAAGAAAAGTTTGTTATTAGGAGATTCTAGGATCACGCATCAAAATAGCATCAGCAAAGAAGGTTCTATAGATACTTCATCTAAGGACAAGTCTAAGGTTTCCGAAGTAAAAAAAAAAAACGGACTATATTCATGTTAGAGCGCATCATGGTCAAGCCACCAATGGCCATAGTTTAGCCAAAAGAGTACGTTTACTAAACACCAACAGTGGTTTATGGAATTTTACTCATCACAAGACCTGTTGATATTAACAAATAACTAAATACCATACAAACCGTTCATATGGTAAAATAACGGTTCACACTTCTAAATCTGAATAAAATAGTTAGATGCAACAAAGTTTTATTGTATACGCACAAGATCAAACATCAAGTTCCAGTAATCAAAATCGATTTTAAAGTGAATTAAATAGTTTGTATGAAACAATGTGGTTTTTTTTTGCTTACATCTTCCATGGTTACAAATAGTGAACTAGGTTCATGAGATTTACTTAAATGGTATTAAATTGTTGATTTCTTAAATGTTTTCTTTGATGTACTTCCTTGATTGTTCTTATAGTTATTTTATTTTCATATAATCAGGTGCGTGATTACATCTATGCTGTTGATTTAGCTTATGGACATACTCCTGCATTGGCAAAACTTTCTGATCCTTAAATTGGTAGATCTTTTTTTTGCCCTTTTTTGATTCCCGATTGTTGAAATTAACATGGTAACATGTTAATAACAATTTTAGTATTCATAATTGTTTAAATGTGATGGTTGAACATTTTGCATAAGGGTTTGTTTCAGGTAATTATAAAGTTTGGATTGCTGAGTATGTTGATTAAGATACAAGTAGGGGTGTCAATCGTGTCGGGTTGATGGGTTGGCGGGTTTATGGGTTGCGGGTTGGCGGGTTGATGGGTTGAAATGTGCAACCCGAACCGACCCATATTATTATTCGTGTCAAATATTTCAACCCTAACCCAACCCACATAAAATCCGGGTCAACCCGAAGACGACCCGTTTAAACCCATATTTTTAAATGAGTAATACATGTTCATGAGTTATAAGCGGGTTGTTGGGTTGTAAGCGGATTATAAATAAAATGTTTAATGGTGAGTATATAAGTGTGACAAATAAATAATACAGTGTGCCAAAAAATAACACAATTATAACTAACCATGTACATAGAAATGGAAAAAGAAAAACAAAAATATAATATATATTTTTCTAAATACTTAAACGGGTTAACGGGTCAACCCATTTTATATATGTGTCAACCCAAACCCGACCCATTTTTAAACGGGTCGTGTTAGTTGACCCGAACCCAACCCTTTTTTTAAACGGGTCGTGTTAGTTGACCCAAATCTATTTTTTTTTTTCGTGTCGGGTTCGGGTCGGTTTTCGGGTCGTGTCAATAATTGCCGCCCCTAGATACAAGTTGGCCGTGATTACATGTTGCCGAGAAGATGGACGAGTAGATGGTCGAGTGGTGATGTACGAGTACATGTTGTGGATATCTTTCATCATATTGGGCTAAATGTGAATAAAGAATTGGTGGGCTAATTATTATTAAGAGTACAAGTACTAGACCAATACAAACATCAGGAGCCCAGCAGAGTAGTCCAGTTGTGGGGTCTTTGCCACACTGGCAATCCGGGTGAAAGAAACACAAACTACTTTCACCCGTTGATCAAGTCTCTCATCTTATTTATGACTGTTGATTCTCTTCGAAGAGTGAGCTGTGTGAGAGAGCTATAAAAGCTTTGTTTATTTCTCTCTCTTGATTAATCATTCATTCAGTATTATTTTTCTCTCAAAACTCTCTGTATTGTTTCTCGTGTTCATTATCTAGATTAGAGTTATGAAAAAACAATAAGTATCTCGGGGATTATCACTAATCACCGAGGGGTTGTACTTACGTTACTATACGTACGTTCCTTTACCCAGACCTTTGGATTAACCCGAAAATGTAATGTGAGTGAGTGTGTGGTGAGTAAGTAAAGTAAGAACACAAAGGTGTAAGTGGTTCGGTCAGGCTTGACCTACGTCCACTGTAAGGAGCCGAGGATATTATTGCTTGAGAAAGTACAAAGTATATGAGTAATCCTAGCTCTATGTTACAAGTGATCAATTATCAGACCTCTTGAAGGGAGTTGATGTCTTCTATTTATAATGGAGGTCGTGGGCTTGAGAAGAAGCCCACGACGAGTCTTGTGATCTTTGGGCCTTGGCCCGGCCCAACTCTCTTTGGCCTCTAAGAAAGGCGGGAAAAGGACATCCACTGTAGATGACGTCAACGGTGATCTTACCGGAGGACACGTGGCGGCCTGTGACTGGTCCTTGTTGGTATGTTGTTCTGGATTAGTATGGTTGACTCACCTGCCGGCGCCTGATGTGGCCTCTGATAGAAGGTGAGCATGCCTGGTCAGAACAGTAGTGGCAGCATGGTGGAAGCATGGAACCAGTCACGTCACTGTTGAACCTCAGTGGTTGTTGAGCAGCTGCGGACACGTGTCCTTATCTAATTGATGGTGTCTGTGATCCTCTGCAGGCAGATTACTGACTCTTGATCTTCCGTACGTCGTACTTGGAATGTCTGTGGTATGAAGCAGCCCACGCGTTGGTAGACCGCGCGTGCTTGACACAGATGTGTAGTGTTGTAACCCAAGTCCTTTCCGCCGAAACTTTGCTGTGCGCCCATTTTCGCGGATCTTCTGTTGAGCGGGGATAGGGAGGCCGTGTCCGCCTGGATTAGGCTCCCTATCCCTTCAAGTCCCCCTAGTCTAGGGCTTCTCCTGTTCTTGATTTAAGAGGAGGTGGAGCGCTAGACTGAATTAAAAGTGAGTCACGGATGATAGCTCTTCCGTTCGTGTTTTTCTTACGTTGGTTAAGCGGGGAACGTCCTTCTCCACGTTACGTCAAAATTCCGCGGACTCTGACGTTCCGTGCCTTGTCTCTGAAGGGGGAAAGGCGGGGAACGTCTTTGTCCGCGTCTACGTCAAGGCTCCGTGAGCCATGATGTGTTACGCCGTATCTTGTTTTAAATGCGGTTGTATCCTTGAAGTAAATGCTGAGTGATGTATTTATTTTGTCGTCAATCATTTGAATTTATGGCGCCTGGAATTCGAATGTGGATAACTTTGTGGAGAAGTTTGGCAGACGTGTGAGACAGCTGTCTGACACATTGTCTGCTTTATGTCACCCAATCGTTTTGCAGGAGCCTTTTCGTCTGGTGTCAGGCGCGTGGAGGTCACGCGCGTCTGTTGATTGAAAGAGTGATCAGGGTAGTGCCACGTGTCTTGTCCCACGTGAGTTATGTCAGACGCGTGGGAGGGCACTCGTTTGGTATTGTGAGATGGTGAGGTTTGCTGACACGTGTCCGGAGACTGAACAGTTGCCAGCTGTGGCTGTTGCACACGCGCTGTTGTGAGCCGTCGATGGTGCATGTGCCACGTGTCTGCATCTCCATCCTCCAGGCGAAGATACGTGACAGTTGCTTTTTCAGTGTGGGGCCCCTTGTCATAATTGCGATGGGTATTTATATGTTGGAGGGCTTTGAGAAACGGTTACACTTTCAAATTCCTCCCAAAGCCTCCTATAGTTTCCGATCAATCTTCATCTTTTCCGTCCATCTCCTTGAAGTTTCCGAGCAATCTTCAAGTTTCCCGGCAAGTTTTCCGGCGACGACTGAAGATTTCCTTGAAACTTCACCGTTTTACCCTGCTTTCCTTTCCTTTCTTTTGAATCTTTCTTCCACTTTGTTGTAATGTCTGATATTTCAACCAATGTTTCTCCTACTGGTGAGATTCATTATGATGAATCTGAGGCCAGCAGTCAGGAGATAGAACCAGACGTTCCCAAGATAAAGGTGAAGGAGAGGAAGTTGGCGGTCAATACTCCTTGCAAATGGACGGCTGCCACTTTCACCGTGTTCTGTGCTGATCACGGCATCCTGCCGGAGTGGGAGCCGGAGTTGCCTGGTTCGGGGAAGACCATCTTGACTGCACCAGAGGGCAAGCTTGCCTTCTATGAGGCCCACTTCTCCATGTGTGGGTTTCGCCTACCCTTGTAACAACCGGCAAAAATAAGGTAATTCCGTACAGATTAATTAGTATATGATTAACGTAATTAAATGCAATTATGTGCGATTTAATTATCAAGGTCTTAGGAGATAGCAATTTCCAAATATTGCATAGGAATGCATACGTTTAATGGTAAGACATGATTGGATCATGTGCGAATAAGCTATCCGGTATGGACGTTGGCAATTACCCGGTAATAATTAAATAAACGAAACGGATCCCGGACACCCAGGATATAAAATAAAGGGTATTTTTATAAGATATAATGAGTTTTGGAACTCCAAAACCATAAATGAAAACGTCTTGTACAAATCTCCCGGTAACGAATAAAATGCGCGCATCGCACCCGATACGCGTATAACTCATAATTTCACCCGGCAAAGGCCTAAATAACCAATCAACGCTTAAATTAGACTATATTTAAGGGTTATTAAAGGTATATTTAATGTCCGGATAACGCGTGATTAAAACCCGAAAAATACCCGAACGACACCCGAACGACGGGGGATTAAACTTAACAATCCATGGGTAAATATTTGAAGTGGTGGACCCCACCCAAACCCCTCTAAGGGCCGGCCTAAAGGCCAAGGGATGTCCATGCAACTTGTGTTGATAATTATAACCTAAAACCTATGTAAAAGCATGCCTTAACATGAGATAAAGTGTGTAAGTGAACATTAAGTACAAAAGTAACACTTTCTTGTCCCCTTGCATGTAATTTTCGGCCATTAGGCCATAAGGGTCCAAGACACAATCCAAGTAATCATAACACAAGTTAAAGCATGCCTTGTTAAGTCTTGTATATAGGATCATGATGCCTTGTAAGGATTTGATCAAGATTTGCAAGAATCACCTATCTATACATACATACACACGGCACCTTACATGCACACACATATCCTCTTTTTCAAAATCTCCCAAGTACCCACATAATCTCCCATAAGATCTCTTAAACCTTTAGCATCATTACATGAGATAGTTATATAATAACACATGTTAGAAGATTGAATAATCAAGCAAAACAATCCTCTTTCTTCTTTCTCTTGTGGCCGTGGGATTACACACACACACACACATTGTTCTTTCAAGTTTTTACAACTCCAAATCACTTAAAATCATCCATCATCCAAACCCCTTTTGTGTGTTTCAAGAGCTTGGAGCTAAACCACTAGGAAGAACACACTAAACCCCTCTCAAATTCAAGGTTTTTGTCTTCCCTAGCCTTGTGCTAGTAGTAAGCTTCTTAATCTTGTTTTTGATTGTTATTATTCATGTATGTGTTCCTAGTAGCAAGTTGTACATGAAGGGTTTAAAATGGTTTTGAACATAATCTTTAATAGGTTTTCATGTGTAAAATGGAAGATTAAAGATATGAAAATAAACCATGGATTTGTTGATGATGATGTATTAGTCTTGAAAATATATAAAGTTTACATGTAAGACTAAGTAGGATGATGTTTTGGTTAAGATTTTGAAATGAACTTGGATGTGTTAAAACTAACTTTAATTCATCTTATTATGATCATTTAAGTTATAATATGTGGTAAAACATGTTAGAAGTTCATAAATGATTAAGATGGAAAATTAAAGTTAACTCACTTGGATGAATGATATTTTGATGAAATGGACATACACATAAAACACTCACATAATTAGTCTTCCATATGGAATATAAGACTAACATAAGTGTTTTGATACAAAAATAACTTACCAATAAAAAGTTGAATCTTCAAAGTTAACTATTTTGAGTGAAAAATGCTAACTTTGGAAGTTAGAGTGGAAAAATGCAACTTTTGTAAGTTAAGGGACTAAAGTTGTAACTTTGAAAGTTAGAGGACTAAAATGGATATTTTAGAAACTATTAGTCCAAAAATACAAGTATGGAAAGTTTGGTGTCAAAAATGTAAGTAATAAAGTCTAAGGATGATTTTTGTAAATACTAGTAGAAATACTTGGGTATTTTGTATAAAAGAGTATTTTTGAAAGTTATAAAAATACAAAGGATTTTAAAATAAGGATTTTTATAAACAGAGATTTTATAAAAATGTTAAGCAAACTTGAGAAACTTATACAAAAATGAATACTTTTATATAAATGGGAATATAAAAGTATTGGAAGCATTTTTGTATCTAAGTTAACAAGTTGGGCTAAAATACAAACCTTCCAAGTGACATGGGTTAGAAATGTGGATAATATTTCTATAAAGCACATGTTGGGAAAGACTTGGAAGAATTAACTAATCGAGTTAAGATATCGAACTAAGACGCGTTAACGAACCGTACACGGGCAAATCATGAGAAAAATGCCATTGCGGCAAGATGAGAAAATATATATTTTTAGGAAGTAAAATATATATATACTTGGGTGAAAACCAACAAACACTTTCCTAAGTGTTAAGGGGATTATTCGTGGGAGAAAAGTATAACATGAACAAATAAGACGTTAAACAAACGTATATACTTAACAAGAAAAACTACACATTTATATATATGTACGCTCGTCTCGGCAAAATTCTAGTATATCTACTTAATGGGAAAGTAGATATGTGGGAAGGAAAGCCGCGACGAGTAGACAAAGATATATATGTGTATGCCGTACCAACAAGATCTTAGTATATTTATTTGAATGGGAAAATAAATATACGGTATGGTGAGTTGAGTCGGGTGTTAAGAATATACAATCGAACGACAAGATCTTAGCATATTTGTTTAAATGGGAAAACAAATGTGCGGCAAAGTGAGTCGGGTCGGGTATTGAAATATATATTATATCGAGCGATGCGATCTTAAGTATAATTATTTAAATGGGAAAATAATTATATGTTAAGTGAAGTCGAGTCGATGATAATAAAATACAAGTTAAGGAAATATTAACAAGAGTAATATATAACTTGTAACACAAAGGGTAATGTAACGCCAACGAAACCTAGGATACGCGCTTAATTAAACGGGATTTGGAATAACTTGTGGTCGGGAGTTGGGTGTACAACTTGCCAAGGCACATGCACTATAGGAATAGTAACTTATACGTCTAGGACGTTTGTAGGTGCGAGACCCTCTATGCTATCTACCTAGTGAGCCAGACAGTGTTCAGGTGAGTTTCACGGCCCCATTTTACTGTTTTAACTGGGGGAAAGATATGTTTGTCAAATATTGTCACATGTTGAAAAGGTTTTCAAAGGATAAAATGTGATAAGTGGTATGATGAGTACTTGAGCAGTGAACGCCACTCGGGGTTGAGTCCTCTCTTCCGTAATCATTAATTCAGGGAAATGAAACCGAAAGAATATATGGATAGTACTATTGGTGCCTGACAAGGCCCACCCCTAATCGATAGCGTCGATTATGCATTAGGTTATGCCTGGGGTGCATATATTCTGAACTTAAGTCGTGGGAAAACCGAGTAACGACTTGGAGCGGGGCATTATTATTAGTCTTGGTTTGGTTATGGGGCTCAAGGGATTGCTCATCATTGTAGTTTGTAGGAGCTAGCTACTCCTTACAAAGGCCACAAGATGTGCAGGTTTTGCACAGGTTGTAAAAACGGAATATCGATCGACAAGATCCTAGTATAATTACTTAATGGGAAGGTAATTATACGGTAAAGTGAGTCGAGTCGATGGTTGTGAAAATGTTGCTGTTATGAAACTAAAACCTGTGAACTCACCAATATTTTATATATTGACGTCTTTTTAAACATATCTTTCAGGTAACTAAGTGCTGGATAGATATGGGGCTAGTGCGGTGGAATTCGGAATGTCGGATACTGGTTGGGGTTTCATTCCTTGTTACCATCGGGCTGGAACATAAACGGAAATACCCCACATCGAAAACTTAATGTTTATCGTTTTATGTAATGCATTGTGCAATAATGGAACGAGATACTCATTCTCGACATTCTAATAAATTGATCTTTTCTAATTAAATATAGTTTGTGTTAATCTTGACTTTGATATGCTTTCGAGCGTTGCGCCACGTGTTTCCGCCATTGGCGTGGTGTGACAGAAGTGGTATCAGAGCCAAGGTTGTAGCGAACTAGCATTCTTGAAAAATCTAGACTATAACCGGTTTTGGCTCGAAAACGAAGTTTTCAAAAATAAAACACAACAAAATATTTTTAGAAAAGAAAGAAATTGTACATGGATTGTACAAGGGGAAATTCCGACCGACTAGCCATGTGTGTCAATATATGAAGTATTAGAAAATGCGGATAAGATGTTTGCATAGGAATCCGGTTTTCTAAGATTAAGTTAATACATATACGTAGTACGGATATTTTGCCAGTAAGGTTGTTGTGTCACGCTTCACAATAGTCCGCGCTCTTGCATCGATCACCGGTACCAGCCAAGAGGAAGGATACTGTGGTCTACGCGGAGCCTACCTGCTTGCCTGTAGGCAGGATGATCGGAAGGACTAATCTCTATCGCGTTAATGGATGTCGCCACGTTGTTTATGATTTGGAGGATCAAGTCTTGTTGTATGAAATCTCGGTTTTGGATCAGGAAGCTCGGAACTAGCGGGCAACAAGATTACCTGGCAACACAAATTATCATTACGGGTGCACACGTAATAATAGTTTGGGGTGCACGGTAACCTTGGTGGGCGCTAGGGCCGGGATTGGTGATCACTCCTTGTCTTAGTTGTTCTTGTTCTTTAGATTCAGTCTTAGTTTTGATCGGCCAATGGGTTAAATGAGAGGTCTCGCCGATGTTCCTTGATCTCGATCCTAGCAAACCTAATGAGCTTTCTTCGACATCGCCTTTAAGGTACGAGCACGGAAGAGCTCGAACGTCTACTCATTTGAGCAATCTGACGTAAATCTTCGCATCGGATAGAGACGGGAGACGAAAACTTCCTTGCATAGGAGTGAAATGCCTGGAACGATGCGGGGAATGCTAAACTTGGAACCCAGTGAAGACTTAGGGTGCGTCCCTGCTAGACTGGTGCGTCTAGAGAGCGGGACCCTGCGTGGATTAAATATGAGACTCGTGGCCGTGTGCTGCGGTGTTATCATGGTGAATAAGTCATGTTCGACCTAACGCATGCCCAGGTTGTCTTCAAGGGTTGGATATTTTTCTCTCCGGTAGGAAGACAGAATCGAAGTTACGGGATTAGGAAGCTTGATCATTGTTACCCTGAAAGCTCGGTAGCCCTTGTCTGGAACAACAGTATCATGCAGTCATGGACTGCTGATGAAAGCAGCATGCCGCATTGCACAAGACATGAGTGCTTTGTTAAACTCTGATGATGTCAGAATTTCGGCCACTAATCATGACTACGACATGGTTTGCCAGTGTTAGAATGACGGCGTGTAGTAGAACAGCAAGCCCCAGTCGGCATGTGGCGATGGACTCACTCGGAAGTGCACACGATTAACTCGTGGGAAGCCACTACTCGGTGTGTCGAGTATTCAAGTATGGATTAACAACCTTTGCAATAGCGCTGGATCGTGTTCGGAAGATGAATTGTGATGGACTCAGCATGTTGGTACTTATGTCATACCACCTTCCTGAGGAGCAAAGGCCATCATAAGACTCCTCTATCTACCCCCTGTTTGTTTTTCAAGGATTGTTGGTGGTCTCGCTTCAGTCGAGGAACGCCAGAGTAGGCTCATTACATGTACTGTGCCTGAATCCGTCATAAATCCTAGAAAGTGGAACCACACCTTGGGAATCGTAATCGTAAGAGTGTTCTGTGATTGTCAGAATGTTGCAAGACGCTTTTTGCTGACATTAAAATCCCCCTCGAAAATCAAGTGACGGACTACTAAATGTGGTCACGTTATTCTAAACTTACCCATGGGACGACAACTCCATTGCTCTTGTTGCAATGTTGAATGTCCATCACCGTCGTCGCGGTAACGAGACTAGTTATTTATTGGTCGACGATTGATGGAAGATTTTTTGTCAATCCCCGAGAATATTGAGACGTTGTGTCCCCTCGTCACGGTGATTTTTCTAAAAAAAAAAAAAAAAAAAAAAAAAAAAAAAGGGGCTAAGGTTGCAAGATCCATTCGTTATGGATACGGTGACCTGTCTAGTCTCTTGCCGTATTTCGATACTCTCACTACGTGGCCTATCGGGAAGAAAGTCATCGGTCTCGCTTAGGTGGCGGAGCGGCATTTTAGTTGAAGACTTCCGATGCTAAGGCCAAAATAATATGCAAGAGGACTCTAATGAGAAGAATGACTCGGCTGGTTTGCCAGAGTCGGTATCGTTTTCACTTTATCGTGGTGTATCGATAAATCGTGATCCTTCTGCTTCTACTTGCTATGCTCGTTGTGACCACTACCCTTATATCGGGAAAGATGTAGGTTGGTTTCCAGGTCCTATGGATACCGGTCACCACGCATATAATAGCTACGACGAGTCTAAGGCTCCAGTCGAGCCTGACATTGTTACTCCTGTTATTGTCCTATGGCTCGAGCAAGTCCTGTTGACGCTATTAAGTGTGTAGCTCTCGCTGAGTTTGTTGTTGTCAGTGGTTCGATAGCACTTATCGAGCTAGATATCATCGTTTCTTTAATTGTTGTTGAGTTCATTGTTGGCGTTGTCCGTACAGTCTATGTTGGGCTTGATGATGTTGTTCTATGACTCTGCCCGGATTGACATTGTTGATCTATATGAGGTTCCTGCAGAAGTGAATGATATTAACGAAGACGCCTCTATGACCCTTTCCAGGCCGCTATGACCATCTATGTGTCTTTGTGGAGTTTGTTGTTATTAATTCCATTCCCTTTGAGGCTTTCATTAAACTACTAGTTATCATTCCTTGGGCTCTTAGGAAGCCTAACATTGTCAATGGTTCTCAGGCCTCAGTGGAAACTGTCGATGTTTCTGTTGCCATTGTTGGAGTGACTCATAACAAGCCTATGGTCGTTCTCTCCATAAACAATATCGGCTTGAGAAGTCAGCTAAATTATGTGGAACCCGTCGTTCCCATCCATGTTATGACGATTAATGCACCGGCCAACCCTACCATTGGGCCTATGGAGGATAGGCTCGAGGCTGAAGGTACGAATGCAAATCCCACCTCCACAAGTGATCTGAGACGCACGGGGATGCGTGCTCACCATAACAGAGCTTTATGGCAGTGTGGACTATGGGTCCTCCATGTTGAGCGTCATATTGTCGCGCGCATTCGTGCTACTGTGTTACCCCCCAGCCATTGTGCATGCTTGCAGTTGCATTATTTTTGCTAGTTGCGTATCCAGGTGGTTACGCTGCATTGTCAATGATGCATTCCTGTTGTTTACTACTCCTACAGTAGTGTAGCCTTGCCGTCGTATTTCTCTGTGTCGTACGGTTCCTATTGCGGCGTTGCCTTGTCGTCATACTTCTCTGTTGTCATGTTGCTCCTGTGTGGTGTTCCCTAGTTGAGGTGCTTCGTGGATTTGTTGCTGACATGGCCATGTTGATTCCTACTGTCGTGTTGCTCAGAGGGCGTATTGCTACAGCTGTTGGATTACCTCGACGACGTGATGATTTGTCGTTTACATTGCTCTTGTTTCTCTCGGAATGGAGACATCACCTAAACCCCTCGTGCCGTCATTGTTCTATTTGTTTGATTATGTAGTGCCGACATTGATTATGTAGGATTTCCGGTGTTCAACGGACTTTCTAAAAGTCGTGCTTAGACACTCTAGCCTTAGTGATTACGCGTATTCCCCTAAGGTCTGAATCTCGTGGTCGTCTGAGTAGGTGACCGGGTCATGTGCCGACTCCTGTATATGCTCACGCATTTCGTGAGCGGTACATCTTCAGAATCTGAGGCACCAGTGACGCTATGTCCAGCCCTAACCTTTCACGTGCAATTTGGTCGCCCAGCGATCGGTTATGCAAATCAATGTCGGGAAGAAACCCTGTGATCTACACGTGACAAGGCGAGACTTGCCTTTGTGATAAGGGATTTCGAATACGTCTCGAACCTGAAGGTATCGAGAATTTATGAGCGATAGTATGATCTATACCCTTGGGACCAGCAAGAGTTGAAAGGTTCAAATCATTTATTGCTCGCACCAGTGGATTCATTTGGAGTCATACGTACCATACCGATGGTTATGGGAATACCGTCGTGGACCCACCCATGGGCATGCATTGGTGAAGTCCCTGGTACATGATTAAGAGGTTTTATGAACCCTGAATCCAGAAGGGCGTGCAGCATTATCTACTCTTTAGAGATGCCACACTACTGGGTTAAGATGGTTGATCGTCTCGACCCATCGATTAATGTTGTTATCCCTTTGATGGAAGGTTTATCCTACCTTGGTGTCGTGGCGTAGATTCTTGGAAAAATGGAATACAATTTCGACCTTGAGTCGATAATGGTGTTCCCAGTCATCTTTAACTAGCATTACTCACGCTAGAGTAAAATACTCGGTTCTCAACAGACACTGTTGGAGACACCATAGTGATATGAGCTGCCAGGGCAGGGCGTATGGCACCGGACTAATCAGAACGAGCTTGAAGGCTTACATATTCCGCCCATATGTGTGACTACTGAGGCATTGAATGGGATGCCTTATGGGAAGGCTCAGGACTATTACCTGTGGTGCGATATCAGCCGCTCGCTTGTTTAAGTAACGACTTGAGCGCCTGGAGCCGTCAAGCCAAATGTGAAATCTATGCTAAATGCATGCATCTATGACCCGACTTCACCATTTACATAAAAAGATTCCGAAAGGATGGAACCTTCGATGAATGAGGATTTTGGTTTCAGGACTCCTTTCACTCAGATCTCTGCATAAGATCTGAAGGTCAATGTAAGGGCATGTGGCCTGTACTATTCGGAATTGATTTACTAGGTTGCTATTGACGATGGAACACTAGTGCCCATGAAGCACATATAACAGAACTGGTACTGGATACCCATGGTTTGGGTAGCTACTGGTGTTCTGTATACTTGTCGCAATGGGGGCCAACGTGTTGATATGTCATAATAAACCTTATACGCTGTTCATTACGACAACAATTTATGATGTTTCATATATCTCTTATCGGGATAGACCTATGTGCTGGAAGCATCTTATCGTTGGTGTTTGAGTCGGCTAGTAATTCTCGAGGATTGTGAAATCGTACGGCCCGGGCGCCATGTATACACTGCTTAATGTAAGGGAACTGAGGGGTGAAAGCGACGCAAAAACTTTCGACCTCCATCAGTCCATACTAAGCGTCCTAGTACCATTAACCACAATTACTCAGGAGGAAAGCAGCAATTCAGTACCCAGAGGATTCTACGGAAATAAGGTCCCATTTTGAATGTGATGGTTCGGTCGACAAGAACCTAGTATATTTATCTTAATGGGGAGGTAAATATACGGTAAAGTGAGTCGAGCCGAAGGATAAATAAAATGGGATACCCGACGAGGTGTCCAAGAGGACTTTTATGGGGTGCGGCAAGATCACCTGTTTGACATCACCATGACACCCGAGGTGTCCCGGGGTCAGATATGACCCAAGTGATGATTGATTGTTGCTTGGAGCCCTCTCATTCCGTACTCATCTGTGGTTTCGAGATGAGGCATACGGACAGTTACCTATACTCTCGGAGAGTCGTGGCTAGACACCGAATTGCCGACTTACACTATATCGGATTGTTGTAGTCACTCTACCTCAAGTTCGACAAACTTTGTACACAAGCATGGGATACTCAATTTGAGACGAGTATGGTTTGTCATTCTCGGACAAATGGAATGTACTTGACGGGATTGTTCCGTGTTGACACGATTGATGTTCGTGGCAGATCGAATCCATGAGCTTCATCACCAAAATTTCCTATGTGATAGGAATTAGCATCCCAGTGTTCGGGGTGTACTACTCCAAGCCCTTGGAGGGCATACGTGTAAATCTCCAAGTGCGTCGATTGACAGACGGAGATAGATACATAACCTGGTTAGGTTATTCGAGAGATGGCCAGTAGATCTTGCAAATTAAGGGCTGTTTGGATGAGATGCGAACCTATTAAGAAGTCATACAGATAAGGCGAAGGCCTTAAGAACTTCGGTCTAATAATAGGTTTTCACTAAGGATCATACTCCGAGAAGGTGTCCATAAGCTTAGAGATTGTGGTAGGCCAAGTTCCTAATACTTCGGTGGTACGGAGATATCAATCAAAATTGGTCTCGTAATGATTAAGCTCGGACTATCGTAAGAGCTTGGTGGGACTCTAGGTGAATCCTGCAAGCCCAGACTGAGGAAGTTTTGGTCAATTCCTCGACCGGCGGAAGTCCGGTTAACGATAAGCTCTACTATTTCGGGAAACCGATAGATGTGTCAAGGTGGGATGACCAGGAGCTTAGTCGTAGTTGAACTATGACACTGTGTTTGATAGAGCACTAAGCGTGAGCCGAGCATGAATCTGGGCTCACTAGGAAAGAGGAGATCTCATGAAGCGCAAACACCCCGCCCTGTTCAACGTTACTATTGTGATGGGTAACTTGAATTGAATTCCGGGACGGAATTCTCTTAACGGGGGGAGAATGTAACAACCGGCAAAAATAAGGTAATTCCGTACAGATTAATTAGTATATGATTAACGTAATTAAATGCAATTATGTGCGATTTAATTATCAAGGTCTTAGGAGATAGCAATTTCCAAATATTGCATAGGAATGCATACGTTTAATGGTAAGACATGATTGGATCATGTGCGAATAAGCTATCCGGTATGGACGTTGGCAATTACCCGGTAATAATTAAATAAACGAAACGGATCCCGGACACCCAGGATATAAAATAAAGGGTATTTTTATAAGATATAATGAGTTTTGGAACTCCAAAACCATAAATGAAAACGTCTTGTACAAATCTCCCGGTAACGAATAAAATGCGCGCATCGCACCCGATACGCGTATAACTCATAATTTCACCCGGCAAAGGCCTAAATAACCAATCAACGCTTAAATTAGACTATATTTAAGGGTTATTAAAGGTATATTTAATGTCCGGATAACGCGTGATTAAAACCCGAAAAATACCCGAACGACACCCGAACGACGGGGGATTAAACTTAACAATCCATGGGTAAATATTTGAAGTGGTGGACCCCACCCAAACCCCTCTAAGGGCCGGCCTAAAGGCCAAGGGATGTCCATGCAACTTGTGTTGATAATTATAACCTAAAACCTATGTAAAAGCATGCCTTAACATGAGATAAAGTGTGTAAGTGAACATTAAGTACAAAAGTAACACTTTCTTGTCCCCTTGCATGTAATTTTCGGCCATTAGGCCATAAGGGTCCAAGACACAATCCAAGTAATCATAACACAAGTTAAAGCATGCCTTGTTAAGTCTTGTATATAGGATCATGATGCCTTGTAAGGATTTGATCAAGATTTGCAAGAAATCACCTATCTATACATACATACACACGGCACCTTACATGCACACACATATCCTCTTTTTCAAAATCTCCCAAGTACCCACATAATCTCCCATAAGATCTCTTAAACCTTTAGCATCATTACATGAGATAGTTATATAATAACACATGTTAGAAGATTGAATAATCAAGCAAAACAATCCTCTTTCTTCTTTCTCTTGTGGCCGTGGGATTACACACACACACACACATTGTTCTTTCAAGTTTTTACAACTCCAAATCACTTAAAATCATCCATCATCCAAACCCCTTTTGTGTGTTTCAAGAGCTTGGAGCTAAACCACTAGGAAGAACACACTAAACCCCTCTCAAATTCAAGGTTTTTGTCTTCCCTAGCCTTGTGCTAGTAGTAAGCTTCTTAATCTTGTTTTTGATTGTTATTATTCATGTATGTGTTCCTAGTAGCAAGTTGTACATGAAGGGTTTAAAAATGGTTTTGAACATAATCTTTAATAGGTTTTCATGTGTAAAATGGAAGATTAAAGATATGAAAATAAACCATGGATTTGTTGATGATGATGTATTAGTCTTGAAAATATATAAAGTTTACATGTAAGACTAAGTAGGATGATGTTTTGGTTAAGATTTTGAAATGAACTTGGATGTGTTAAAACTAACTTTAATTCATCTTATTATGATCATTTAAGTTATAATATGTGGTAAAACATGTTAGAAGTTCATAAATGATTAAGATGGAAAATTAAAGTTAACTCACTTGGATGAATGATATTTTGATGAAATGGACATACACATAAAACACTCACATAATTAGTCTTCCATATGGAATATAAGACTAACATAAGTGTTTTGATACAAAAATAACTTACCAATAAAAAGTTGAAT
The DNA here is from genome assembly GCA_030844895.1 of Ambrosia x helenae. Classification (NCBI taxonomy): domain Eukaryota; kingdom Viridiplantae; phylum Streptophyta; class Magnoliopsida; order Asterales; family Asteraceae; genus Ambrosia; species Ambrosia x helenae. Next base: position 111,954,767 of record CM061230.1, read on the forward strand.
CTTCAAAGTTAACTATTTTGAGTGAAAAATGCTAACTTTGGAAGTTAGAGTGGAAAAATGCAACTTTTGTAAGTTAAGGGACTAAAGTTGTAACTTTGAAAGTTAGAGGACTAAAATGGATATTTTAGAAACTATTAGTCCAAAAATACAAGTATGGAAAGTTTGGTGTCAAAAATGTAAGTAATAAAGTCTAAGGATGATTTTTGTAAATACTAGTAGAAATACTTGGGTATTTTGTATAAAAGAGTATTTTTGAAAGTTATAAAAATACAAAGGATTTTAAAATAAGGATTTTTATAAAACAGAGATTTTATAAAAATGTTAAGCAAACTTGAGAAACTTATACAAAAATGAATACTTTTATATAAATGGGAATATAAAAGTATTGGAAGCATTTTTGTATCTAAGTTAACAAGTTGGGCTAAAATACAAACCTTCCAAGTGACATGGGTTAGAAATGTGGATAATATTTCTATAAAGCACATGTTGGGAAAGACTTGGAAGAATTAACTAATCGAGTTAAGATATCGAACTAAGACGCGTTAACGAACCGTACACGGGCAAATCATGAGAAAAATGCCATTGCGGCAAGATGAGAAAATATATATTTTTAGGAAGTAAAATATATATATACTTGGGTGAAAACCAACAAACACTTTCCTAAGTGTTAAGGGGATTATTCGTGGGAGAAAAGTATAACATGAACAAATAAGACGTTAAACAAACGTATATACTTAACAAGAAAAACTACACATTTATATATATGTACGCTCGTCTCGGCAAAATTCTAGTATATCTACTTAATGGGAAAGTAGATATGTGGGAAGGAAAGCCGCGACGAGTAGACAAAGATATATATGTGTATGCCGTACCAACAAGATCTTAGTATATTTATTTGAATGGGAAAATAAATATACGGTATGGTGAGTTGAGTCGGGTGTTAAGAATATACAATCGAACGACAAGATCTTAGCATATTTGTTTAAATGGGAAAACAAATGTGCGGCAAAGTGAGTCGGGTCGGGTATTGAAATATATATTATATCGAGCGATGCGATCTTAAGTATAATTATTTAAATGGGAAAATAATTATATGTTAAGTGAAGTCGAGTCGATGATAATAAAATACAAGTTAAGGAAATATTAACAAGAGTAATATATAACTTGTAACACAAAGGGTAATGTAACGCCAACGAAACCTAGGATACGCGCTTAATTAAACGGGATTTGGAATAACTTGTGGTCGGGAGTTGGGTGTACAACTTGCCAAGGCACATGCACTATAGGAATAGTAACTTATACGTCTAGGACGTTTGTAGGTGCGAGACCCTCTATGCTATCTACCTAGTGAGCCAGACAGTGTTCAGGTGAGTTTCACGGCCCCATTTTACTGTTTTAACTGGGGGAAAGATATGTTTGTCAAATATTGTCACATGTTGAAAAGGTTTTCAAAGGATAAAATGTGATAAGTGGTATGATGAGTACTTGAGCAGTGAACGCCACTCGGGGTTGAGTCCTCTCTTCCGTAATCATTAATTCAGGGAAATGAAACCGAAAGAATATCTGGATAGTACTATTGGTGCCTGACAAGGCCCACCCCTAATCGATAGCGTCGATTATGCATTAGGTTATGCCTGGGGTGCATATATTCTGAACTTAAGTCGTGGGAAAACCGAGTAACGACTTGGAGCGGGGCATTATTATTAGTCTTGGTTTGGTTATGGGGCTCAAGGGATTGCTCATCATTGTAGTTTGTAGGAGCTAGCTACTCCTTACAAAGGCCACAAGATGTGCAGGTTTTGCACAGGTTGTAAAAACGGAATATCGATCGACAAGATCCTAGTATAATTACTTAATGGGAAGGTAATTATACGGTAAAGTGAGTCGAGTCGATGGTTGTGAAAATGTTGCTGTTATGAAACTAAAACCTGTGAACTCACCAATATTTTATATATTGACGTCTTTTTAAACATATCTTTCAGGTAACTAAGTGCTGGATAGATATGGGGCTAGTGCGGTGGAATTCGGAATGTCGGATACTGGTTGGGGTTTCATTCCTTGTTACCATCGGGCTGGAACATAAACGGAAATACCCCACATCGAAAACTTAATGTTTATCGTTTTATGTAATGCATTGTGCAATAATGGAACGAGATACTCATTCTCGACATTCTAATAAATTGATCTTTTCTAATTAAATATAGTTTGTGTTAATCTTGACTTTGATATGCTTTCGAGCGTTGCGCCACGTGTTTCCGCCATTGGCGTGGTGTGACAACCCTGCACCCGCTTCTAACTGGACACCCTGATAGAGTATGGGGTGGCGGTGTCTCAGGTTAGCGGGTTTGGGATGCTCTGGTTGGGGCATTTTGAGAACCAATGCCGGGCATTGGATATTGAACCAACCATTGATCGGTTCAATGTGTTCTACTACATGGCCCGGGACGAGTCATGGTTTACTTTTAAGCCGTGGCCCAAGGTTCCGGTTATAGTCGCTGAAGTTCCCAAGTCCCTCCATGGGTGGAAGGACAAGTTCTTCTACTTGAAGAAAGGCGTGATTCCTGTGGCCATGCCTTGGAAGGTGGTGGCGTCAAAGGAGCGGGTGCCAGACCGCGAGGTGATGCGGAACTATAAGGACGAAGCCTGGTTCGTCGCCTTTACAACTCATAAAACCAAGCTGGAGTTGAAGGTTTGTTTTTTAGGGCACTTACAACCTACTGGGCACCAGCCGCACCGGTATCCGCGAGGGGAAAGAGCCCTATATCGCCCAAGAAGATATGAGCTGTCGCTTTGTATTTGTTGTAATTATATTTTTTTGCTAAGTATTTTTGTTGAATGCACAGGCGTGACAAAGTTTGACATCTTTGAGTCCCCGGGGCTCTTAAGCTGAAGTGGAGGCAGATCCCCGAGGGACAAGTCTCTTTTTTGGAGGACTTTGTTGGCATGTTCTATTATCCAAACCTGGAGAATCTGCCGGCCCACCATTTCGTCACCCGTAAGTCTTCTGATCATTATTCTGTATTTGTAAGTGAGGTGTCGCATTTGGTGCGGCATTCTCAGGGGCGCATGAAGCATGCCCCACGTAGGCACCGCTATGTGGTCAAGCCAGTGACCCCCCTTTCTGACACAGGGTCTTCGGATACAGGCGGGGAATATGTCAAGAACCGTCAAAAGCGGAAGGATGGGCCGCCTTCGGATGATGATGATAACGATGAGTTTAAGTTGAAGACTCGAAAGAGGGGTCGCCGCGAGATGGGTGTTGGTAGGGGCGGCGGAGCGAGTGGGGGTGCTGGAGGTTCCAAGGGTGTTGGAGGTGCGGGGGATACGGGCAAGTCCCCCGCCCAGGCTACTTAGCCACAGGGGCCTGGTGCCCCTGTGTTTTCATTTGATATAGGCGCTCCGCCTGTGCGCCAGCCTCTTCTTCAAAAGATGGTGAAGAAGATCCCCGGTACGTACACTCCATCTTCAATTTATTATTATTTGTTCTAAGTGCTTTTCATCTTGCAGGCGCGGCGCCGAAAGTGACAACCAGTCCTTCCGCTCCGCCTATCCGTAGTTTTGAAGAGATAGCGGAAGCCAAGAAGAGAGAGGAGGAGCGGCTCCGTAAGGAGGCGGAGGTCGCTGAGAAGACTAGGGCTGATGAAGCCGCTAAGGCTGAGGCCCTTTTGAAGGCAAAGGCCAATGACGCTGTTAGAGCTGAAGCGTCAAAGAAAGCGACGGCCGAGGACGCCGCCAAGAAAGCTGAGGCGGCGAGAAAAACGGCGGCCGAGGATGCCGCCAAGAAGGCTGAGGCTGAGCGGCTCCGCTTAGAGGAGCAGAAGCTCCTTTCGGAGAAGGAAACTGAGGCCAAGCAAAAGGCCGATGACGTTTTAAGCTCCGGTATGACGCCCCCGGCGGGAGGCACTGGGGGTTCGTTGGCTGATCGCCGGTCGGGCAGTGTGTCGTCCAGCGCGGGGGGTAGGGAACCCGCTGGGTAGTACGACGGCTCCAGCTGGGTTGGGGGTGACGCCATTTGGCGCCCCCGCTGGGCGGTCAGGGAGAACACTTTATTCTCCAATTCTCTGGCCGCGGAAGAGTTTGTTAGTGGGGTGCTGCCCCATATGAGTAGTGTAACACCCCAACCGATGGCGGAATCATCGAGGTGTCACGTAGTGACGATTGTTCAAAAGCACATGGTACTAAAATGTAAATATATTATTGAATAATTTAAATTGTCTTACATGAAAATGGAAAATACATTGTCTAAATGAAATGTAAATATTGAAATAACTGAATTAAAATAAAGCACTAAATGTCTCTTGCTAAAGCACTAGATCAAACTGCACCTGAAACATGTACAAAAATAGGTTTGGTCAACATAAGAAATGTTGGTGAGCATTCCTAGTTTTGATATATATAGTAAGTTAAAAAGATATACAATTCAAGTGCATGCTACAGTGCAAATATGTAAACTATGTATCATACAAATGAGCGAAATCAACCCTGTGACTGTATAATGTACTGTATGAACGGTGGTGTACTCATCCAATAAATGGGTGATAACTTAACAATGGCCACGGATTCTCCGATGAAAAAGGGGAGAATCAATCTAGGCGGGTTGTCAATCCAAATAGCGCTATCCAATGTTAAGGTCGGCTTGTACCATGTTAATGAATGATTTCACTAAGTACAAATGTAATCCACATGTATTGTCTAAGCATAAAGCACGTTGTAAGCAATGCACATAGTACTAGAATTGTATTGTAAAAATGTAAACTTGTATTTGAAATTGTAATAGTGTACATATAACACCCCAAAAATGTATAAAAGCAAAAAGGGGATAGGAATACTCACCTTCGATAAATTGTATAAACCTCTAAGCGTCGTGAGTGTACGTGAGGCGAATCCTGAAGACTCATCCTAAAGTTTCAAGTAACCAAAATAAGTGTCTAAACTTAAATGAGTCTAGGTTATCGAGGATTGGGCACGTAGGGTTTCATAGACTAAATTTGGGGATTCTAGGGGGTTTTTTTAAAAAAAAAAATATTTTTCGTATTATTTTCTTTTAAAACATAATTTAATTGAATATAATCAATTAAATAGGAATAAAATTATTAAAAAGTTTTATATGGTTAGAGATAACTCCACAAAAAAAATTGGTATTAAAATGATTAGAAATGAATTTTCTATGAATTAATTACGATTCCAACAAAATAAATATATTAAAAATAAATAAATATTTTTTTTCAGAAATATAAAATTATAACATAAGCTTTTAAGTTGTAGGAAACTGTGGAAATTTTATAAGATCATATAGGCTAGATTTAGTATTCAAAATAGTTAAAAGTATTGACATGGTATACAATGGAAAAAAAAAAACAAAAGGTATCTAAGTGTGGCTCTTGAACCTGTGACCATGGACTGGTTAAGGTTTTAAACCTTGTGATTTAGACCAACTGGTCTGGGATTCGTTTGTTAAACAAAACAGAAATAAATGTTTTAAACAATTCAGTAACTTTTCCCCAAAGCACATAAGAAACCCTAAGGTCCTAATACCTTCAATCGATCATCTAAACGAACTAGAAACATCACGATAGTATAGGGCTTTTAATCCCTAACAATAATCGACCCTAATTCATGTAATATTTGAGGTTGACGTGTAACGATAGGTGATGAAGATCAAGCATCAAAGTCGTGGCAAGGAGACTTAAAAATCGAGGTTTGTGGTGATTGGGAGAATGAGATTGCAGAGGGGTTCCCTTAGTCGGCATGTTCTGGGTTGGTGTGCGAGTTTAGTTGAATTAACAACGAGTATTTATACTGATTTCGTTCGGGTTGATTTGGAAAGTCAATAATGCGTATTAAATCCAAAATTGACAGATTTAAACGCGTTTAATCACGCGTGTACTGTTTTAGGAAGGGGATGTGATTAGGGCGCGTATAATTCGGGATTTGATTATGAACCTGGATGCGTTTTTGGATCAGAAATTCGTCGGTGGCCGTGATTCATGTCGGGGTCTGCTGGGTCGAGACCTGCAACTGGTTAGAGCTCAAAAGCAAAAGCAAATCAAGGATGGCCCATATATTGTCGTTGGTGATGGAGCTCACAAAAAAAAAAAAAAAAAAATAGATGAAAGCAACGTGCTATGTGTGTGTGTGTAACAAAAGTCCACAAAGGACAAAACTACCTAAACAAGTTTCATCTAACTTCATTCTCATTTTTTTTATTACTATTATAGATAAAATGGATATAGAATATATATGTGTATATGACAAGGTATTAAATGGATGGATTTCTAAGTTAATCAAGTTTAATAAATCTCATTTATAGTATATGTTTGTAAATAAAACTAAAGGCATATGATTCGAAATAGTTAGGATAGAATTCAATGACGATAGGTAACGAATAAAGAAAACGAAAAAAAATGAACTCAAAACTTTTATTAATTTTGTGAAAAACCCGCGATGTTACAGTCTTCACTACTTTTGGAAACTTCGTCCCGAAGTTATTGAAAACACAGGATTGGGTAGAAATTAGGACAACGGTGATTTGAAAAAAAAAATTGGGTTCAGGCACGACATGAATTTATAGGAAATAGAATAAAATACTTCGAATAAGAGGATTGATATGCGTGAGTTTTAAGGGTTGGATTAGGTTCGTCTGAAATAGCAAGGAGAATAAGAATCTAGCAAAATACTAAACTTTAAGTATTAGGAATCCTAAAAGGAATGCATGAGTTGATTTGACAAATTTTGAAGAATGTGTTTCAATCGAATAACTTTGACGTTTGACCCGAGGTTAGGAACTTGAGAGTGTAAATGAGAAGGGTTTTGGGAATGTGTAACTGGTGAAGGGCAGGGGTACTAATGAAGCAGTCTCCCTTACTTTAGAATGGTTTCTGACCGAACATTATTAAGGACATGCAACAGGATTTCGACTAACAGATAGTGTAAAAGTATACAAAGTTTAAGGTTTTCTGTAGATGTGGTCAACAAGGAAGGCTCCAACAAAACTAATTGGAGCTTATGTAAAATGTTCTTTTATCAAAAATGCTAACTATTAGTCAACGACCTATTGAAGAGGTAGTAATGGGTAGGTTCTTGGTCAGACTCCTAGTCCGCTCCCGCAGTATCGTTTATGCTTATATATACGGTGTACCGCAGCTAACCCACCACATTCCCGATACTTTGGACTCGTACTGATTGTCTACCAACAGCCTAAATAGAATTACACACCACCCTCATGTACCTGTAAACCCATGATTGCGTTCCGGACCGTAATCATCGATTTACCTTACACTAGGGTGCTATGCTTTTCCATAACATTAACATAAGTAATACAAGAAACAATGTGTGCAACCAAAATGTGTTAAGTAGTAGATACTGCTCAAGTATAAGATGCGGTTAGAGGTTCTTCCCCTTTCAGGTTCACCTTTTAACCGTAATGAGATTAATGTGTAAGTATAAGACATGATTAGGGGTTCTTCACCTTTCGGGTTCACCCTTAACCGGGAAATTTTTGTTCACATCATTAGGCTCTAAACAACCATATTGATAAACTCTGAGGATTACACCGTTCCCCTTGGGTTAGAGGAATACTCTGAACCGAGTCGTACATGGGAACTGGCTTAGATCTCATACGAGCTATCAATTAGTATGTTCGTTGGTCATGACGATGAACAAAATAATGTAAAGTATAAAAGGGTTTTGCTCACAAAAAAAAATATATATATATGCATACCAAATATGCGTTCATGTAAGTATATAAGTATAGCATAAAATTTCGATTGAAAGAATAGCATAACGTAAATCGAGTAAATCGCACAATTTGCACGAAATGAAAGTAAACGAGTTAAATTAATGCTTAAAACTAGTGTTGCAAGAATAACTACTAATAACTAGTGCGAGAATAGTTGCGAATAACTCGTGAAAATAATTACCAACAAAAGAATAATACAAAAATAATAAGATAATGTACGAACATAACTATAAATAGAATGGTGTAAAAAAAATAATGAAATTTACTGTAAATGATGGTGCGCAGAACAGACGTATAGTCTACTGGTATGAGGATAACTTTTTGAAAACCGAAGAATGTTTTAAGTTCAAAACAGGTTCACTTGAAAAGATTTCGTAGGTACATATTTTCATGTGTTTACGAGAAGTCGAGTTTGAAAAGTGTTATAAGGTATATTATTAGTTGCAAATTCCTCCCGAAAACATATATTGGATACGTTATATGAAAACATGCAGTTTTACATTTGATTTGTAAAATATGCAATGCAAGTTTATAAAATGCAAGATGAAACCATTTCATGAAGTGTGTGTAAATCTAATGTGTTTCGAAAGACCAAGATTTAAAATGATGTGAAGGTTGCTAATGATCCCAGATGCCTTGACGAATTTTGGAAAATAAATTTTTCTGTATTTAAACGTTTCTTTAACTTGTGGGTTGAAAAGTCGGAAATTTTTAATTGTTATGAAATGTTGAGAAAATCGAAGTGTTACCCGTTAAGACTGGGTAAACTTGAAACCTTTTAAATTTTCAAACTTTTACGAAATTTATACATTGAAAGATCATTTATTTGCAGGATCGTTAAGGCATCTCTTTGGGCTCATAGCGGGCTATTTGTTTCAAGGCACAAGGTGTATGAAAAGTGTGTTCTAATTTGGCGAATAGGCTTTGTGAAAAGACTTATAGAATAAGTGGTCAAATTAATCGTTTTAGAGAGTAATGTACTAGTGCGTATCGTGTAGGTAGACATTTATGTATGAGTTTAGTCTGAATAAGAAGTTCTAACTAATGGTAGTTGGCTATGGCTTAGGAGACTGGGTGCAGCAATATTAGTATTAGGTATATGAGGATATACTGTGACTTCGATCAAGTAAGTTTGTAAACATGAAGGTATAAAACAGGTTGAAATAATAAGTTTGGAAAAAAACCATGTTCATTTTTAACTGTATGATGACGCAACATTCCTAAAATCAGGATGTGATCAAAGTTAAACACAGAGTTTAAAACTTAAGTCGTGAGTAAAAATGTTTTAACGCAAAACAAGTAATACCATATAGTGTAAAAATCATGAGCATAAGTGAAATAGTGTAAGCTTTAATGCGATAATATATCGAACAAAAGTTTTAGTAATGATGATAAGGGATTCAAAAGCGAATGATCAATGAATAATGGCATATGAAACATCAAGTGATTAAATGGAATCTTCAAATGATAAACAAACATAAATATCAATGATATAAAACATTGGAATTGTTTCTATAGGAAACTTTGACCAACTCAAGTATTTGAAATTTCCTATTGACTTGTGGGGGCGTACTTTAGCCTATAAGTGAATGCTCATCCCAAGAGTTCCCAGGTAGGTATACGGGTCCCTCATCTGATTGGGATTTATACGAAATACCAGGCCTAGACAGAAAACTCAGGATACAGGCGCTCACCCTTCCAGATTGCACGTGCCCCATCAATAGTGAATTCCAAAACTTTAGCGAGATTAAAAACGAGATGCAAAAATAGATCCTTGAGATTTGGATTTCACTCCTAACTCAAAGATGTATTTCAAAATTGAAAACGATTGTGGAATGAAACCAATCACTAAGTTAAGGATATCACTCCCAGCTTAGTGGTTAAGTTTCTTTTTGAAAGAAATACTCTTTGAGGTGTGGATGTCACTCCTATCTCAAAGATATATTCCTAAGATAAATAACATATAGAGGAGTGAAACTAATCACCAAGGTATGGATGTCACTCCTAACTTTATGATATCGTTTCGTTTGTGAAATACGAGTATCTTCTTCTCTAAACAAAACACCGAAAGAATAACGAGAAAGAATCATAGCGAAAATATCTTCAAAAGAAAATAATAGGATAAAGAGAAATAAACACGAGAGGACTCGTGAATGTAAGCTTGGTTATAGACTAGGCTAAAAGGCATTCTAATAACCTAATTCCCTATAACCATGGCTCTGATACCAATCTGTAACACCCCAACCGATGGCGGAATCATCGAGGTGTCACGTAGTGACGATTGTTCAAAAGCACATGGTACTAAAATGTAAATATATTATTGAATAATTTAAATTGTCTTACATGAAAATGGAAAATACATTGTCTAAATGAAATGTAAATATTGAAATAACTGAATTAAAATAAAGCACTAAATGTCTCTTGCTAAAGCACTAGATCAAACTGCACCTGAAACATGTACAAAAATAGGTTTGGTCAACATAAGAAATGTTGGTGAGCATTCCTAGTTTTGATATATATAGTAAGTTAAAAAGATATACAATTCAAGTGCATGCTACAGTGCAAATATGTAAACTATGTATCATACAAATGAGCGAAATCAACCCTGTGACTGTATAATGTACTGTATGAACGGTGGTGTACTCATCCAATAAATGGGTGATAACTTAACAATGGCCACGGATTCTCCGATGAAAAAGGGGGAGAATCAATCTAGGCGGGTTGTCAATCCAAATAGCGCTATCCAATGTTAAGGTCGGCTTGTACCATGTTAATGATTTCACTAAGTACAAATGTAATCCACATGTATTGTCTAAGCATAAAGCACGTTGTAAGCAATGCACATAGTACTAGAATTGTATTGTAAAAATGTAAACTTGTATTTGAAATTGTAATAGTGTACATATAACACCCCAAAAATGTATAAAAGCAAAAAGGGGATAGGAATACTCACCTTCGATAAATTGTATAAACCTCTAAGCGTCGTGAGTGTACGTGAGGCGAATCCTGAAGACTCATCCTAAAGTTTCAAGTAACCAAAATAAGTGTCTAAACTTAAATGAGTCTAGGTTATCGAGGATTGGGCACGTAGGGTTTCATAGACTAAATTTGGGGATTCTAGGGGGTTTTTTTAAAAAAAAAAAATATTTTTCGTATTATTTTCTTTTAAAACATAATTTAATTGAATATAATCAATTAAATAGGAATAAAATTATTAAAAAGTTTTATATGGTTAGAGATAACTCCACAAAAAAAATTGGTATTAAAATGATTAGAAATGAATTTTCTATGAATTAATTACGATTCCAACAAAATAAATATATTAAAAATAAATAAATATTTTTTTTCAGAAATATAAAATTATAACATAAGCTTTTAAGTTGTAGGAAACTGTGGAAATTTTATAAGATCATATAGGCTAGATTTAGTATTCAAAATAGTTAAAAGTATTGACATGGTATACAATGGAAAAAAAAAAACAAAAGGTATCTAAGTGTGGCTCTTGAACCTGTGACCATGGACTGGTTAAGGTTTTAAACCTTGTGATTTAGACCAACTGGTCTGGGATTCGTTTGTTAAACAAAACAGAAATAAATGTTTTAAACAATTCAGTAACTTTTCCCCAAAGCACATAAGAAACCCTAAGGTCCTAATACCTTCAATCGATCATCTAAACGAACTAGAAACATCACGATAGTATAGGGCTTTTAATCCCTAACAATAATCGACCCTAATTCATGTAATATTTGAGGTTGACGTGTAACGATAGGTGATGAAGATCAAGCATCAAAGTCGTGGCAAGGAGACTTAAAAATCGAGGTTTGTGGTGATTGGGAGAATGAGATTGCAGAGGGGTTCCCTTAGTCGGCATGTTCTGGGTTGGTGTGCGAGTTTAGTTGAATTAACAACGAGTATTTATACTGATTTCGTTCGGGTTGATTTGGAAAGTCAATAATGCGTATTAAATCCAAAATTGACAGATTTAAACGCGTTTAATCACGCGTGTACTGTTTTAGGAAGGGGATGTGATTAGGGCGCGTATAATTCGGGATTTGATTATGAACCTGGATGCGTTTTTGGATCAGAAATTCGTCGGTGGCCGTGATTCATGTCGGGGTCTGCTGGGTCGAGACCTGCAACTGGTTAGAGCTCAAAAGCAAAAGCAAATCAAGGATGGCCCATATATTGTCGTTGGTGATGGAGCTCACAAAAAAAAAAAAAAAATAGATGAAAGCAACGTGCTATGTGTGTGTGTGTAACAAAAGTCCACAAAGGACAAAACTACCTAAACAAGTTTCATCTAACTTCATTCTCATTTTTTTTATTACTATTATAGATAAAATGGATATAGAATATATATGTGTATATGACAAGGTATTAAATGGATGGATTTCTAAGTTAATCAAGTTTAATAAATCTCATTTATAGTATATGTTTGTAAATAAAACTAAAGGCATATGATTCGAAATAGTTAGGATAGAATTCAATGACGATAGGTAACGAATAAAGAAAACGAAAAAAAATGAACTCAAAACTTTTATTAATTTTGTGAAAAACCCGCGATGTTACAAGTAGGCTTATCAGGACAGCTTGAGTCGTCCTGACTTGATCACGAATATGTGTATCGGTCAGGCGAGTCGGCTGGCTATGATGGATTCCCTCCGGCGGCGAGATGCCGCCATGCAGCGGGACTTGGCCCGCTTGAAGTCTGAGAAGGCCGCCCTTGCTGAAAAAGAGGCGACCATGAAGTCCCGTATTGAAGAGTACCGTCGCCGGGCTCACCGTCCTGAGGATGAGGCGAAAAAACTCTTGTCCGAGTCGGCGGCGGACAAGTAACAATGGATAGAGGCCTGCAACCGCAGCAACGAGGAGAGGCGGCAGCTGAAGGAGCGGATCCAGCAATTGAAGGAAACAAACAAGACGGACCTTGCAGAGCTCGAGAAAAAGTGCAAGTTTCTTGCCGAGCGTACTGTCAAATTCGTAGACATGCGCAAGCAGCTGGAGTCTGCGACTGCGGATCTTGATAAGGCCAACTCCCGCCTCACCGCTCTTGAGGAAGAGCGGTTCACCATGTTGGAGGCGAAGGAGACTCTCCAGCTGGAGAGAGATGCGACTTTGAAGGACCGCGAGGCTGCTATTTTGGAGGCTGATGCAGCCAAGTCTTTGCTGGTTAATGACCAGCGGAATTGACGGGGTAAGTTCTCTTATCCGCTGTCCTAATCCTTGTTTCCGTTGTGTACTATTACTAATGTCTTTGCTATTGCAGATTTTCAAGCGCTTCTGGCAGGAGCCAAAACTTGGTGACCAAGTCGCCAGCATAGCCGCCACCGCCCATGCTTATGGGTACGGCGAGGGGTTTTGAAGATGGCTTTCTTCATGCGCAGAACAACGGGCGAATTATTGACGCGGAACATTACGGAAAGCCTCTGAAGGACGAGTACTTGGCGGAACTTGCCAAGTTTGACAAACTCGAGATCCACGTCCTTCAGGTTGTGGCGGATTGTAATCGCCATGTTGACCCCGCCGCTTCCCTTCGCTACTTTATCGAGAAATCTGATGAGCTGGGTGAGCATGCCAAAGAGCGGGCCGCGGAGGCTGAGGGATTGCGCCTGGAGGAAGAGAGGCGGAAAGCCTCAGTGAAGGGTCCTCCGGGACGCGGCTGGATTGTGACACCCGGCAAATTCTGGTTAACAACGTTGTCTAGATTAAAGTCTACCTTAGCGAGTCACGCGTATGTTATACTTAACGAGGGTTAGCTAGATAGCTAGATAGGACATACGTGCATTGTTGTGAGTTTCACTACTCTTTTCTCAAAAGCATGCGTCTCGGGTTTGAGACAACTTACAAAACGTTTTCTAGTCCGGTTTGGGACTACTTTCACATCTCGGGTTATGAGATGCTTTGACTCCTTGTGTGGGTCGGGTTTTGACTCCTTGTGTGAGTTAATATGTGATTACATGATTAGTGAACCTCGGACGTTGGTGAATAATAAACTTATGTGTCTCGATGATATCTGACAAACTTATGTGAAAACCATACGTGATTATGTGAACCTAAACCGAACACGTTAATAAAAATTATTAAAAGTGGAGCGTGAGGTTGATTAGGGTCTTAACGCATGGGGTTACATTTGTTACGGTCCGAAATAACGAAAACGTCGATGGATAACGCGTCGGGAGGCTAAACGAAGCAAAAACGCGCGCCCCGGACCTGTGAGCGGCCGCTCACAGGCTCCGAGCGGCCGCTCAATGCTACCTGACGGGTTTAAACCGCCTCAAACTCATATTTAAACATCCTTAACTCCCATGCAACCCTCATACTCAACCCTAATCGCCCCCTTACTGCCCCACACGAATATTTCACTCCAAAAACTCCTGCTAAGGCTCAAGATCATCAATTGGGAGGCTCCAAGGCGCGCGATTGATTGATTTGAAGAGCTAAGGGTATAACTCATGATTTCTTACGCTTTTTACTTTATGTTTTATTGTAAAAACCATATAACAAGTTTGTCCAGGTCTGAATGGGTTTAATAAACATTAAAACATGAGTCTTTTTGAAGATTAAACGGATTAAACCTATTAATAAACGCGTAGTAACATCATAGGATGCTTGTTGCGCAAGTTATTGGTGTTTTGATCCTAAAAGCTTTGATCTTGACATGTTTGATAATAGGATCTGATGGGAATAGGTATTAGGAAAGTTGTATGATGATTATTAGGTGTTATTGATTGATAATATGCAACTAGGGTTTGATATAATTGATAATATTGCACGATTAGAATCTGGACAGATTCTGAATGTCGACTTGTAGGGTCTGTTTCGTGGCTTGAAAATAATTGGTTTGATCGATTCTTTGCATGATTGTAACGTACAAGGTCTTAGCTTTTCATAATGGGCAAAACCATCGAATTTGGACATCGTTTGAGTCGTTTTTGGAATTTTAATTGATTAGGGGTCATATCAGATTTTCGGATTTGTAAACTGGACTAACTTTAAATGGTTATAACTTGAGATTTACAAGGAATTAGATTATGAAATTTTTCCAGTAGGTCAATACTGGAAAAATAGAGCTTTTCCAAGTGGATTCATCTCGTTTGGATGAATACACAATTTTTAAGAATTTTCCTACTAAACTGACCTGTTGAGGAGATTTTCTGGACATAGCTGTGTTGTACGAATTTTCATAATTTTTGTGTTTGGAATTGAGACAAAACAAAAATAGGTATTGTCGAATGAATCCCAAAGAAAATTCAGTAAAAATTTGGGAGGTTAACTCACTGGTTTGCTATTTTAAATATATTCGTTTTGATGGCGCACAATCTGTCCTGAAAACACAGATTGTGTATTATGTGCTTCTGTGATTAATTGAGGTCATAGGTGGTATGGAATTGACATGTAACTGAAGTACACTTGTCTGAGACACATACGGAATGTAGAAACTAATTGTAACCAACGTATTCACCAACGGGTCCGTAGGGTTTACTATTGCATGTAGAATCACTAGGCGTCGCATACACACTTTTGAACATTTAAAACGCCTTGGACAAACGAGTTATATGGGTAATGATATTACGCCTATACTCACTGAGCGACACTGTTATTAGGGTGTCGGTAGCATATATTGCTTGCTGTTCGGATTCTTTGCTTGCACGTTAAGGTGAGTTTACGGCCCCTCTTTTAAACTGGTTTCATACTTTCGGGGGAGAAAACATGTGTTAAAACGATTATTTGGTAACTACTGTCATACTATGGGTTTCTCTTGTGTACTACACGATCTTTGGAAGTCCCGGGGGGAACCATGAATGTGCGGATTTGCACAACGGGGAAATGTGAATAGCGCTATTGGGAGTGACCAACCCCGCTCGTCGGCTTGGAGGGCCGGCGAGTGCATATTGTCTCAAACAGGAACAACAGGAACAACTGGTTTACTTTTCGGGCACAACATCTGGTATTCGAGTTAGTAATGGTTTTCCAATCGTGGTAGTAACAAAACATACGCCTAGCTAGCGTACACTGGTTTTCGATTTGTTATAGTATGGACAGGTGGACTTGGTACTTGAATTACAAAACCTGTAAACTCACCAGCATTTTTGTGCTGACGTAAACTTTTACATGTTTTCTCAGGTCGCTAAGGTAGCACAATGGAACTAGGGCGCACGCGTCTGCACGGCGTCTAGTTAGAGTCGCATGGTTTTCATATGTTGAACAATTGGTTTACTTTTGAGATACTGTTTTGAATAAGCTTCCGCTGTAAACGGGAATTTTAAACTATGTTTTGAAATTGCATTATATTCATTTAGACTTGTTTATTGTGATCGTTGGTTTGGATCCTGGTTTGTCATGCGTCTCGCGGTACAACTCCGCAAGTGGATTTTGAGGGTGTGACAGATTGGTATCAGAGCCAATGGTTATAGTGAACTAGGACTGCATGTAGGGTCTAGTCTATAGCCGAGTCACACACACTAGACGATCACATGGTACTAAACATTATGGTGGTTTACGTATGGTCTTGTCGGGGTGTCTCTAAATCATTTGGTTTCTCTATGTTACATCATCCGTTCTATCTTAGGTCGGGTTACTTGCTTTCCAGGCAGTGTAGTATATTGGAGTAACTCGTATACTCTTGAGATTTGTCCAAGGTTCGGACATCTCCCTTTCATACTCCAATAGAAACACTTGCCATGAACTACCGTAGCATTACGGTGTATAGCTAGGAGTCTATGTCTGGTGATTTGAACTTTGAACTAGGAGGACACTTGGAGGACCATGTAGAGCGGTTTATCATTTTGGGTGCACACAAAATCATAAACCGAAATGCATGGAAGCCCTAGTGAGCTCTGGGTTTGAAGGGATAATCCTGGATTGGATCTAGCTTTGATCTTGTAAACATTTGCGGTTATCTCTATCTGCGAAACTAAATTTTTCTCGTTCTTTCTGCCAGAATCATGTCTGGAGTACGAGGAGGACGTGGAGGTGGTCGCAATGGTGGACGTGGTGGTGGTCGTGGTGGTGCTGGTGGTCGTGGAGGTGTTAACCTATCGCAGGATGATCTGAACAACTTGCTCCAAGCTGCCTTTCAGTTAGGGCACAACGGTGGTGGTAAGTTGGTTTATCCATTTCTTTGCCTCATTGGTGAACCTTGTATACATTCGTCGTGATTCCTCACGCATTTCATTTCAGGTGGTCCTGTTAACCCACCCCCACCCATGTGTACCTACAAGATGTTTCGGGACTGTAAGCCCCAGGAATTCTCTGGCACTGAGGGTGCGGTGAGCTTGCTTAGGTGGCTGGAGAAAGTGGAGTCAGTATTTCTGATGTGTAACTGTCTCCCAGAAGATCGGGTTAAGTATGCTGCTGCGTTATTCCAGGATGTTGCATTGACTTGGTGGAATAACATCACCCAGAATATGGGTATTGGGGAGGCGTATGCTATGCCTTGGAGAATTTTGTGCAGCTGCTGAAGCGTGAATACTGTCCGAGGGAAGAGGTGCAGAAGCTAGAGCACGAGGTATGGAACCTCAAGATGTCTGGGTCTGAAATTGAGAAGTATACTGTGAGGCGGAACGAGTTGGCAGTGCTGTGTCCTGATCTGCATGTGCCAGAGTACAGGAGGATTGAGCATTATGTCTCGGGGTTAGTACCAGAAATCGCAGGGTTAGTGGCTGCGGGAAATCATCCTACATACGCAGAGGTGGTTCGATCGGCTCATAGGATGACCAACTTAAAGGTGAATGAGGGTATTTTGCCTGCGAAGGGTTCGACTGTTAAGGCCCCAGAGAACAACAAGCGCAAGTGGGAAAATGACGGGAAAGGATCTGGGCCAACACAGCAGGGTAAGAGGTTTGATAATGGGGGTTCTTCTTCTTCGGGTAACAAGCAGGGTGGTTATGCGGGGAAACTGCCCAAATGTAACAAGTGTGGACGTCATCATCAAGGGAACTGCGACAGTAACCGTTGTCATCGCTGCCAGCGAACAGGGCATTATGCTAAAGATTGTCGGGTTACACTTCCATCGACCCAGGCTCCGACTACTAACTCAGCTCCGACTACTCAAGGGACTACAGGAAGACAAGGATGTTACAATTGTGGTGAGACCGGGCATTACAAGAAGGATTGCCCAAAACTGAAGCAGGGTGGAAACAACGGTAATGGGAACAACGGGGGCGGCGGCAGAAATGCACGTGCCTTTGTCATTGGAGCCGCTGAGGCTAGACAGGATCCCGACACAGTTACCGGTACGTTCCTTCTCAATAATCGTTCTGTTAGTGTGTTATTTGATTCTGGTGCCGACAAGAGTTTTGCATCCATGGAAGTTAGTCGACTGCTAGATGTAGTACCCGTACCATTAGAGACTAAGTATATTATTGAGTTGGCTGACGGTAAAAAGATTGAAGCTACTAGTGTCCTTCGGGAGTGTCAATTAGAGCTGTCGGGTTTATCGTTCCCCATCGACCTTATGCCGGTACCATTGGGTAGTTTTGACGTAGTGGTAGGCATGGATTGGTTATCTTTGTATCGCGCGGAGATTGTTTGTTACGACAAGGTTATTCGGATTCCTCTCCATGATGGAGAATTCCTTTCTGTGTACGGTATCAAGGGCGGTGCTCCGCTGAACCTCATTTCCAGTATGAAAGCCCTTAGGTGTCTTCGAAAGGGTTATCCAGCCGTTTTGGCACTTTTATCTGTTACCTCTGGTGATGAGAAGAAGATCGACGATATTCCGGTTGTATGCGAGTTTCCTGATGTGTTTCCCGATGATTTACCTGGTCTTCCTCCCCATCGTCAGGTTGAGTTCGGTATTGACCTCGTACCGGGAGCTGCTCCTATTGCTCGGGCCCCCTACCGTCTTGCACCTCCCGAGATGCAGGAATTGTCTAGTCAGTTACAGGAACTCTTGGACAAGGGTTTCATCAGGCCAAGTTCTTCCCCTTGGGGAGCCCCGATTCTATTCGTCAAGAAGAAGGATGGAAGTTTCCGATTGTGTGTAGACTACAGAGAACTGAACAAATTGACCGTCAAGAACCGTTATCCTCTTCCACATATTGATGATCTATTCGACCAGCTCCAGGGTTCTAGTTATTATTCCAAGATTGACTTGAGGTCCGGTTACCACCAGTTGCGCGTAAGGGAAGCTGACGTTGCAAAGACTGCCTTTCGTACACGTTATGGCCATTTCGAATTCTTGGTCATGCCTTTCGGTCTCACGAACGCACCGGCGGTTTTCATGGACTTGATGAACCGCGTTTGCAAACCATATCTGGACAAGTTCGTCATTGTGTTTATTGATGACAACTTGATCTACTCTAAGAACAAGACCGAACACGAGGAACACCTACGTTTGGTTTTGGAACTCTTGCGACGGGAACAACTTTACGCTAAGTTCTCAAAGTGTGACTTTTGGTTACGCGAAGTTCAGTTCCTAGGACATGTGGTTAATGAACTAGGAATTCATGTCGATCCAGCTAAGATCGAAGCGATCAAGGACTGGGGAGCACCAAAGACGCTAACTGAGGTGCGGCAATTCCTAGGCCTTGCGGCTACTATCGTCGTTTCATTCAAGGGTTCTCGAAGATCGCTCAACCCCTGACCACTCTTACTCAGAAGGATAGGAAATTCGACTGGGTGAACCACAAGAGTCAGCGTTTGAAGAACTGAAGTCCAAACTGTGTTCTGCTCCTATTTTGTCTTTACCTGAAGGCCCTGATGATTTCGTTGTTTACTGTGATGCTTCTATTCATGGTCTCGGTTGTGTGTTGATGCAACGCGAGAAGGTGATTGCGTATGCTTCTCGTCAACTCAAGGTGCACGAGAAGAACTACACCACCCATGACTTGGAGTTGGGTGCAGTGGTTTTCGCGTTGAAAATTTGGAGACATTACTTGTACGGTACCAAATGCACCATCTACACCGATCACAAGAGTCTCCAACACATTTTCGACCAACAACATTTGAACATACGGCAGCGTCGTTGGATTGAACTTCTGAACGACTATGATTGTGCTATTAAGTACCATCCTGGCAAGGCGAATGTTGTAGCAGACGCCTTGAGCAGGAAGGAATCAACTAAACCTCGTCGCGTTCGGGCGTTGCAGCTCACCATTCATTCATCCTTACCTGATCAACTTCGTTCTGCCCAGTTAGAAGCTTTGAAGGAGGAAAACCTTAAAGCTGAAACTATGCACGGTGCCGACAAGCACCTCGAGAAAAGGCCGGATGGCTTGCACTATTTCGCAGAACGCATATGGGTTCCTTTATTCGGGGGACTTCGGGAGCTTGTCTTAGATGAGGCTCATAAGTCCCGGTATTCTATTTACCCTGGTTCGGATAAGATGTACCAAGATCTGAAGGTGCTGTACTGGTGGCCAAACATGAGGTCGGATATAGCCTCATACGTGAGTAAGTGCTTGACCTGTGCTAAGGTCAAGGTGGAATACCAGAAACCGTCGGGTCTCTTGCAACAACCTGAAATTCCGGAGTGGAAATGGGAACGGATTTCTATGGACTTTGTCACACAACTGCCTAAGTCACCAAGCGGGAATGACAAGATATGGGTGATTGTCGATCGGTTGACGAAATCAGCCCATTTTCTTGCTATTAAGGAGACCGACACCATGGATCGTTTGGCTCGTCTTTATCTGAAGGAAGTTGTTTCTAAGCACGGGGTGCCAGTTTCTATTATCTCGGATCGTGATTCCCACTTTACTTCGCACTTCTGGAAGTCTTTGCACAAGGCTTTGGGTACCCAACTAGACATGAGTACGGCTTATCACCCACAGACTGACGGTCAGAGTGAGCGCACGATTCAAACTTTGGAAGACATGCTGCGGGCATGTGTAATCGATTTTGGCAAGGGTTGGGAAGCTCATCTACCGTTAGTAGAATTCTCGTACAACAACAGTTATCACACGAGCATCAAGGCTGCTCCGTTCGAGGCACTGTACAGACGGAAATGTCGTTCTCCTCTTTGTTGGGCTGAAGTGGGTGAGAGTCAACTCACTGGGCCTGAACTAGTGTACAAAACTTCGGAAAAGATCGTACAGATTCGTAACCGGTTGGCAGCGGCACGGGACCGGCAAAAGAGTTATGCCGATCAGCGTCGCAAACCATTGGAATTCCAAGTTAATGACAAAGTACTTCTAAAAGTCTCACCGTGGAAGGGCGTCATACGCTTTGGGAAGCGTGGCAAACTCAACCCACGGTATGTCGGACCATTTACGATCCTGGAACGGATTGGACCGGTGGCATATCGTCTTGATTTACCGACGGAGCTCGGTAACGTACATAACGTCTTCCACGTGTCAAACTTGAAGAAGTGTCTGGCTGACGAGTCTCTCATCGTTCCACTGGAAGAGATCAAGGTTGATGATCGTCTTCGGATTGTGGAAGAACCTGTGGAGATTCTGGATTACAAGATTCGTAGCCTACGTCACAGCAAGATTCGTATCGTTAAGGTTCGGTGGAACTCGAACCGGGGACCAGAGTACACTTGGGAACGGGAGGATCAGATGAAGTCTAAATATCCTCATCTCTTTCCTGAGGAAGCGTTCGAGTCGAGATATGCCTCTTCTGCAGCTGAATGAATCTCGGGGCGAGATTCCTTTTAACGTGGGGATGATGTGACAACTCGGGTAAATCTCTCTTTTGGGTTCTATCTTTTGTTTGTTCCCTTCGTTATTTCTTTTGTTCTTTTGGTACTTGTGCAATTTTCGGGACGAAAATTCTTTTAACGTGGGGATGATGTGACACCCGGCAAATTCTGGTTAACAACGTTGTCTAGATTAAAGTCTACCTTAGCGAGTCACGCGTATGTTATACTTAACGAGGGTTAGCTAGATAGCTAGATAGGACATACGTGCATTGTTGTGAGTTTCACTACTCTTTTCTCAAAAGCATGCGTCTCGGGTTTGAGACAACTTACAAAACGTTTTCTAGTCCGGTTTGGGACTACTTTCACATCTCGGGTTATGAGATGCTTTGACTCCTTGTGTGGGTCGGGTTTTGACTCCTTGTGTGAGTTAATATGTGATTACATGATTAGTGAACCTCGGACGTTGGTGAATAATAAACTTATGTGTCTCGATGATATCTGACAAACTTATGTGAAAACCATACGTGATTATGTGAACCTAAACCGAACACGTTAATAAAAATTATTAAAAGTGGAGCGTGAGGTTGATTAGGGTCTTAACGCATGGGGTTACATTTGTTACGGTCCGAAATAACGAAAACGTCGATGGATAACGCGTCGGGAGGCTAAACGAAGCAAAAACGCGCGCCCCGGACCTGTGAGCGGCCGCTCACAGGCTCCGAGCGGCCGCTCAATGCTACCTGACGGGTTTAAACCGCCTCAAACTCATATTTAAACATCCTTAACTCCCATGCAACCCTCATACTCAACCCTAATCGCCCCCTTACTGCCCCACACGAATATTTCACTCCAAAAACTCCTGCTAAGGCTCAAGATCATCAATTGGGAGGCTCCAAGGCGCGCGATTGATTGATTTGAAGAGCTAAGGGTATAACTCATGATTTCTTACGCTTTTTACTTTATGTTTTATTGTAAAAACCATATAACAAGTTTGTCCAGGTCTGAATGGGTTTAATAAACATTAAAACATGAGTCTTTTTGAAGATTAAACGGATTAAACCTATTAATAAACGCGTAGTAACATCATAGGATGCTTGTTGCGCAAGTTATTGGTGTTTTGATCCTAAAAGCTTTGATCTTGACATGTTTGATAATAGGATCTGATGGGAATAGGTATTAGGAAAGTTGTATGATGATTATTAGGTGTTATTGATTGATAATATGCAACTAGGGTTTGATATAATTGATAATATTGCACGATTAGAATCTGGACAGATTCTGAATGTCGACTTGTAGGGTCTGTTTCGTGGCTTGAAAATAATTGGTTTGATCGATTCTTTGCATGATTGTAACGTACAAGGTCTTAGCTTTTCATAATGGGCAAAACCATCGAATTTGGACATCGTTTGAGTCGTTTTTGGAATTTTAATTGATTAGGGGTCATATCAGATTTTCGGATTTGTAAACTGGACTAACTTTAAATGGTTATAACTTGAGATTTACAAGGAATTAGATTATGAAATTTTTCCAGTAGGTCAATACTGGAAAAATAGAGCTTTTCCAAGTGGATTCATCTCGTTTGGATGAATACACAATTTTTAAGAATTTTCCTACTAAACTGACCTGTTGAGGAGATTTTCTGGACATAGCTGTGTTGTACGAATTTTCATAATTTTTGTGTTTGGAATTGAGACAAAACAAAAATAGGTATTGTCGAATGAATCCCAAAGAAAATTCAGTAAAAATTTGGGAGGTTAACTCACTGGTTTGCTATTTTAAATATATTCGTTTTGATGGCGCACAATCTGTCCTGAAAACACAGATTGTGTATTATGTGCTTCTGTGATTAATTGAGGTCATAGGTGGTATGGAATTGACATGTAACTGAAGTACACTTGTCTGAGACACATACGGAATGTAGAAACTAATTGTAACCAACGTATTCACCAACGGGTCCGTAGGGTTTACTATTGCATGTAGAATCACTAGGCGTCGCATACACACTTTTGAACATTTAAAACGCCTTGGACAAACGAGTTATATGGGTAATGATATTACGCCTATACTCACTGAGCGACACTGTTATTAGGGTGTCGGTAGCATATATTGCTTGCTGTTCGGATTCTTTGCTTGCACGTTAAGGTGAGTTTACGGCCGCTCTTTTAAACTGGTTTCATACTTTCGGGGAGAAAACATGTGTTAAAACGATTATTTGGTAACTACTGTCATACTATGGGTTTCTCTTGTGTACTACACGATCTTTGGAAGTCCCGGGGGGAACCATGAATGTGCGGATTTGCACAACGGGGAAATGTGAATAGCGCTATTGGGAGTGACCAACCCCGCTCGTCGGCTTGGAGGGCCGGGCGAGTGCATATTGTCTCAAACAGGAACAACAGGAACAACTGGTTTACTTTTCGGGCACAACATCTGGTATTCGAGTTAGTAATGGTTTTCCAATCGTGGTAGTAACAAAACATACGCCTAGCTAGCGTACACTGGTTTTCGATTTGTTATAGTATGGACAGGTGGACTTGGTACTTGAATTACAAAACCTGTAAACTCACCAGCATTTTTGTGCTGACGTAAACTTTTACATGTTTTCTCAGGTCGCTAAGGTAGCACAATGGAACTAGGGCGCACGCGTCTGCACGGCGTCTAGTTAGAGTCGCATGGTTTTCATATGTTGAACAATTGGTTTACTTTTGAGATACTGTTTTGAATAAGCTTCCGCTGTAAACGGGAATTTTAAACTATGTTTTGAAATTGCATTATATTCATTTAGACTTGTTTATTGTGATCGTTGGTTTGGATCCTGGTTTGTCATGCGTCTCGCGGTACAACTCCGCAAGTGGATTTTGAGGGTGTGACATGGATGATGAGGAGCCGCCAGAGAACGAGGAGCAGCTGGTGGATTTTAGCGGCTCTGATAGTTATTTTGTTTTTTGTTGCCCTGTTTGCCTATAAATGTTTGTTGGGTGTTTAATTCCCAAAGTTAATGAAAGATTTTTGTTTGTTATGCCTTGTGTTGTCTCGCGTTAACTCCTGTTATACTTATTTAACCAAGTCGTCACCTAGTGTGTAAGTAAGAGTTAGCGCGTGTGTCTGGTAAGTGGTCCGCCATTTAAGTATAGAAGGCTTTTGCCTTGAAGACCAATACGCAACACAACTTGTGCCTTGAGTCCGACAAGCGTACCGAATGGGCCTTGTCTTGAAGACGTGTATTCGTGCCGCGGGGCGTCATGCTGCTCGTAAAGTCCGACCCGCGTTAAGAGCGAGTCTAGAAGACTGAGGTTTAGCATAGCGCTTCGGCGTGAATGTTTTCGTCCGACAAGTGGGCTATGTCTTGAAGACTGCAGCGCGGGTTAGGTGTTTATACATCCTAGCCGTAGCACGAAGCTGCGTTAGTCCGACATAGCTTGTAGCGTTGTCTTGAAGACCTGGGTTTGGAAAAACGAGTAGAGTAACAAGTAATAGGAGACAAACATTCTTTTATTAATGATTGTTGCGGCATGTGTAGCCGGGCGTAATAACAGGATTACAGATAACATAAGCGCAATTGGGCTGCATTCCAAGATCGGGGACGGGCGTGCCGTCCAGTCTTTCCAGCGCGTAGGCCCCCTTGCCTAAGATTTCTTGGATTTTATACGGCCCTTCCCAAGTTGGTGCCAGTTTCCCTGGCTTTTCCGCGTTTGACGCTTCGTTGTTGCGGAAAACATAGTCACCAATCTTGAAGGCGCATCTTTTGACACGCTTATTGTAGTACCGCTCTAGTTGGGTTTTGTACTTGGCTTCTTTGATGGCGGCTAGGTCTCGCCGTTCATCAAGTAAGTCCAGGTTTATGCGGAGTTCTTCATCGTTGTTGGTTTGGTCGGCCAGTAGGACCCTTGCGGAAGGGCAACCGATTTCGGCTGGGATCACCGCTTCGGACCCGTAGGTTAGGCTGAGCAGAGTTTCTTCGTTGCTTGTTTTTGTGAGGGTGCGGTAGGCCCATAGGACGTGTGGCAGTTCATCTACCCATCCTGTGCGCCTGCCGCCTGGTGCCCAGCCGGGCCTTGATTCCTTCTACTATGCTTCTGTTGGCTCTCTCGACCTGGTCGTTTCCCTGCGGGTGTGCAACGGATGTGAATATTTGTTGGACGCCCATTTGCGCCAACCAGGATTGTAACATGTTGTCCATGAACTGCGTGCCATTGTCGCTGACTAGTTGCATTGGTAGGCCAAATCTTCAAATTATGAACTCCCAGATGAATTTCTTTATATTAGGTCCATCAATTTTGGCCAAGGGTTTTGCCTCGACCCATTTAGTGAAGTAATCAATGGTCACGATGAGGAATTTAACGATTCCCGGGGCCGCGGGAAAGGGTCCAACTATCGCCCATTTTTGAAAGGGCCATGCCGCCGTGACCGGCACTAAGTCATTCTTTGGTCGCAGGGTATTTAGCGCATGGCGTTGACAACTGTCGCACTTGCGTAGTTCCTTGACTATGTCGGTGTGCATGCCCGGCCAATAGTACCCTGCATTCATGATCTTGGCGACCACCATCCGTGGCCCTGCGTGTAGTCCGCATGTGCCTTCGTGAATATCTCTTATTAGGAACAATGTGTCTGTGGGGTCTACGCAGCGGAGTAGTGGTCTTAAGTAGGATCGGCGGTATAATACGCCATCCATTAGCTGATAGTGTAAGGCCTTGTGCTATATCTTCCGGGCCTCTGACTTATCGTCAGGTAGGGTTCCGGAGGAGAGGTAAGCCTTGATTGGGGTCATCCAGGACGCGTTGCCTGTTTGGATGACGTTAACTTGTCTCAGCGGGACAGACGGGGTGCTGAGGACTTCGACGCAGACTTCTTTAGCCATGTGTTCGAAAACTGTGGAGGCCATTTTGCTCAATGCGTCTGCTGGCTTGTTTTCACTGCGCCTAATGTGTTCTATGGTGCAGGAATCGAATTTACGCATGAGTTGCTTGGCCTGTTCTAAGTATAACGCCATGGTTTCTTCTTTTACGTCGTAGACCCCGTTGATCTATCGAGCGACAATTAATGAGTCCACGTGTGCCTCCACGTGCCTGGCCCCTATTTTTTCCGCGATACGGAGGCCTGCCAGCAACGCTTCGTATTCCGCCTCATTGTTCGTGCTTTTAAATTCGAGGCGGATGGCGTATGTGAACTCATGCTTATCTGGGCTGATAAGGCGTAGACCCGCGCCTGAACCGTCATCGTTGGAGGCCCCATCCATAAAGAGGGACCAGATCTGCGATGGGTTTTGGGTTGGCGCGGGGGATTGCTCTGCTTTGCATTCCTTAACTTTGTCGATTGGTATTTCCGTGGCGAAGTCAGCCAAGACTTGTCCCTTGACCGCGGGTCGGGGCTTATAGTATATGGTGTGCTCTCCAAGCTCGATGGCCCATTTTGCCAGTCGACCCGAGAGTTCTGGCTTGCGCAAGACGTCGCTGATCTTGTAGTCTATGAGGACGTTGATTGGGTATCCTTGGAAGTATCTTCGCAGCCTTCGGGACGCGTGCACAAGGGCTAGAACCAGTTTTTCCATGATAGTGTACCTTGTTTCCGCATCAAGCAAGGTGCGGCTGATGTAGTAGATCGGCGTTTGTACCCCTTTGCGGTCTACCAGAAGAACTACGCCTACCGCCCGCTCGGTTACAGAGAGGTAGAGTGTGAGCGGTTCCTTTGGTGTTGGTGCCGTGAGGGTTGGCAGGTTCATGAGGCACTGCTTCATTGCTTGAAATGCGGCTTCAGCGTCCGTCGTCCAACAAAAGTTGCTCTTCTTTAAGCAGTTTTTCAGGGTGTCCACGAATGGGAAAGATTTTGAAGCGTAATTGGACAAGAACCTGTTGAGCGCTACTAGGCGACCTATCAACGTTTGGACTTCTTTGATTGAGGCGGGGGAGGGCATTCGTTCTATTGCTTGCACTTTTTCCAGGTTGGCGCGGAACCCGTCCCGAGTAACGATGACGCCCAAGAACTTGCCCTCCTCAATTCCGAAAGAACATTTGCTGGGATTTAACTTCATGCGCACTTTGCGCAGCTGGTTGAAGTTCTGTTGGATATCCCGCATCATGTCGCTTTCCTCTTTACTCTTAATGACCAGGTCATCCACATATACCTCTAGGTGCACACCTATTTCGTCAACGAAGGCTGTGTCCATGAGACACTGGTATGTGGCGCCCACGTTCTTTAAACCGAATGGCGTTTTTGTGTAGCAGAACGTGCCCATGTCAGTGCGGAAGGCGGTTTTGTCCTCGTCTTCCTTTGCCATCTGTATTTGGTGGTACCCCTTGTATGCGTCAAGAAAACATTTGAAGCGGTAAGGGGCCAAGGAATCCACCTTTAGATCGATTTCCGGCAGGGGGTAGCAATCCTTGGGGCACGCCTTGTTGAGATCCTTGTAATCAACGCACATGCGCCAGCTGCCATTAGATTTCACGACCATGACTGGATTCGCGAGCCATGATTGGTATCGGATGGGTCGTAGTATGCCCGCGTTGAGCAGCTCGGTGACTTGCTCGTTCATGGCCTTTGTTTTCTCCGGCCCCATGCTTCTCTTCTTTTGAACCACTGGCTCGACTGATTGGTATACGTTGAGCTTGTGTTCCGCTATTTCTCGCGGAACGCCAACCATGTCCGCTGGTTGCCATGCGAACACGTCCATGTTGTGGATTAGTAGCTGTTTCAAGTGGTTGCGTATGGAGTCGGAGATTGCATGGCCTATGACCACCGTTTGCTCTGAAAATTTAGGGTTGAGAACCCATTTTTCCGGCTCCGTGCGGGCGTCTGTTTTGACCATCTTTGGCAGTTTGGCGGCTTCAGCCGCATGACAGTCTTTGTTGCCTCGAATGATTGCGATGCCGGTTTTGGTTGAGAATCTCACCATTGCGTGAGCTGTGGAGGCGTTGGCGTTGAAGCGCGCGATGCCCTCGCGACCCAGTAGGATGTCGTGATTGGAGTTCGCTGGCAGAGCCATGAAGTCGCAAATTTCCGTGCGCTCATGTGTGCCGTCAGACATTGTTACTGGCATAGAGATCATACTGCGGGGCATGATGGTTTCATGAATGAACCCCGAGATCAGTTCGTTTACCGGGACAAGCTTTGCCTTGTCCTCCTCATCCAACTATTGGAAGCATTGGTCATACATGATATCTGTGCTGCTGCCGCCATCCATGAACATATACCTTGTTCGATAGTGACCAAAGACGACAGTGATGACTAGAGGGGCGGTGCAAGATGCCCCATCGCGGACTTAGGGTAGGATGACTTCCGCCTCCTTCCAGGAGTTGTTGCTTATTGGTACCCGGGCTCTTTTCCCTTGCTGGCTCTTTTTTTCCGGCCTTGTCATATTGCATTGATGGCGCGGGATGATGGTGGCAGTGTGCGTGTTTAAGTCACGGATTTTTTTCCGCGACCCTTCCGCTTGCGTATCGTCACCAGCTTGGCCCTTAGCCGCGCGATGGACATTTTTAACCAGATGACCCAGTTGCCCAGACTTCAGGGCAGTCTCAATTTCCATCTTTAGGCTGTAACAATTGTCTGTGAGGTGGCCTAAGTCGTTGTGGTACTCACATAACTTGGATGTTTCTACGTTGCGTCTCCTCCCAAGGGGTTTGGGCTCCTTGAGGGTGACTTGTTCCGTCTTTAGGACTTGAGACGGACTCTTGACCAACGGGGTCCAATCGTGGTTTTTCTTGGAATGACCACGCTGTTCCCTTGATTGTTTGCCGCTAATGATGTGGCGAGCATCTTTTGCGGGAGAGTACTTCCCCTCGTCTGTTGAGCCGGAGATACGGTTCCAAACGGACTTCCCCTTGTTCTTCTTATTATTATTATGATGATGCTGTTGGAAACCATGCATTTGATTGAATGACTTTTCCGATAAGGCGTATATCTTGGCGGAATGAATGACTTCGTCCCAGGACTCTGGGATGCCGTCTTTTCCTGAAAGGCACTTCATGAGTTCCGGGCTACGCAAGTTGTGGATGAACGCAGCGCGGGTTAATTCTTCACCGCAGCCTATCTGTAGGGCCTCCTTGTTGAAGCGGACAATAAAATCTTCGATGGACTCGTGATCGTATCGGCGGCACAAAAGAATGTGCGCCTTGTCTCTTTTGTGCTTTCGAAGATGTGAGAAATGGTTACCGAACTTGTCGGTGAGATCATCAAAGTCGGCGATGCTCCTCACTGGGAGATTGTCGAACTAAACCCTAGCTGCGCCGGTCAGTGTCTGGGCAAAAAGGTGGCACCAAACTTGGACCGGCCAGTTAACCGAACTCCTGGCACACTCAAAGTCGTGAATGTGGTTGTCTGGGTCACGCAGGCCATCGTACTTGCCGATGCTGCTGGGAAGCTTGGCTGTTCTGGGGATCGCTGTCGTCGCTATACGGGCGACTAATTTTGATTTTTCCGCAAAAGATTTTGGGCGGAAGAGTTTAACCAAGTCGTCGTCCACATCTTTGCGATGTAAGCGACGGGTGTGGTCCTTTCCTCTGCGGTCAGAGTCCGTACTTGACGACTCGTACCCATCCGACTCGTCATGTGTGCTGGTGCGGCCCCGAGCTCCAGCGTTTCGGCCGAGCTCCCCGCCGCGACCACTACAACGACCGGGGGTTTCTTTGTTCTTGTGGCTCTTTTTTGGTTAAGAGCCATAGGTCAGGGTTTTGCCCTTCTTCTTCGCTTGTCTCATGAGCATCCGCTGGTAGATAGCAACGCTTTTGGTACTTTGGCGGAGAAGCCACTGATCTGGATCTTCCTCTGAGTCGTCGCCATTGCTTTCGTCTGTTTCCTCGTCACGCACCTCGTAAACAGGCTTCTGAATGCGTGAGGTGGACTGTTTTATGACCGTGGCTGGAGTGCCGTCGTTTCCAGTGAGCTGGATGTCGACGTCCTCAGCCTGGTTGATGACAGTTGTGTTGGGGTTGGGTTCAGCCATGGGTGGGTTAAAAGAAGAAAATTTTGTAACCGAACGAATGGCGCCAATGAAGAAATAATAAGTATCTCGAGGATTATCACTAATCACCGAGGGGTTGTACTTTTGTTACTATACGTACGTTCCTTTACCCAGACCTTTGGATTAACCCGAAAATGTAATGTGAGTGAGTGTGTGGTGAGTAAGTAAAGTAAGAACACAAAGGTGTAAGTGGTTCGGTCAAGCTTGACCTACGTCCACTGTAAGGAGCCGAGGATATTATTGCTTGAGAAAGTACAAAGTATATGAGTAATCCTAGCTCTAAGTTACAAGTGATCGATTATCAGTCCTCTTGAAGGGAGTTGATGTCTTCTATTTATAATGGAGGTCGTGGGCTTGAGAAGAAGCCCACAACGAGTCTTATGATCTTTGGGCCTTGGCCTGGCCCAACTCTCTTTGGCCTCTGAGAAAGGCGGGAAAAGGACATCCACTGTAGATGACGTCAGCGGTGATCTTACCGGAGGACACGTGACGGCCTGTGACTGGTCCTTGTCAGTATGTTGTTCTGGATTAGTATGGTTGACTCACCTGCCGGCGCCTAATGTGGCCTCTGACAGAAGGTGAACATGCCTAGTCAGAACAGTAGTGGCAGCATGGTGGAAGCATGGAACCAGTCACGTCACTGTTGAACCTCAATGGTTGTTGAGCAGCTGCGGACACGTGTCCTTATCTAATTGATGGTGTCTGTGATCCTCTGCAGGCAGATTACTGACTCTTGATCTTCCGCACGTCGTACTTGGAATGTCTGTGGTATGAAGCAGCCCGCGCGTTGGTAGACGCGCGCGTGCTTGACACAGATGTGTAGTGTTGTAACCCAAGTCCTTTCCGCCAAAACTTTGTTGTGCGCCCGTTTTCGCGGATCTTCTGTTGAGCGGGGATAGGGAGGCCGCGTTCGCCTGGATTAGGCTCCCTATCCCTTCAGGTTATTAAGTCCTGAACATCTTGTTCTTGACTTAGTTTCATTGTTATAATCCTTTTGTTTTCAGTAGATTTAACTGAGATCTTGTTGTTTTGAGAATAGGTGAGTGTGAGAGACTGAGAGTTGTTTAGATCTTTTGTTTGTAATCATTCTGGTTGTAATCGTTCTTTTGGTTTGGGAATAAATCTTTTGAAGTTCTTGATATCATGTTATCTTGACACCGATAAGCACAGGTTAAGTGACATAGAGGGGTCTAAACGGTCTTAGCCAGCCGTGAGCTACTTAGAAGTGGCTACCTAAAAGTTGGAATCAGGCCACGCTTAAACAAGCCTGAGCTTGATTCTTAAATTTTATAATGCTTGCTTTTTATTTTTTAATTCAATATTTCTAGGTTGTGAAGTTTATAACTTCAAGTCATCAAGTGGATTGGTATTGTTTGTTATTTCGGTTGAATTCATGGATGCACTTCAAGGAATGTATAGATCTAATGGTATGCTTTATGGCTTTCATATTTGTTTACCTATCTTTTCTATGGATAATGGCTTTCTTAATTTATGTGATACTGGCACTGTTATGGTTGAAGTCTTTAAAAAAATAATTTATGGTTTTTCACAAGCTGAATATAAACATGCTTTATGTGTTGTTAATGGTGAACTTGGTTAAAATTGAAGTTATTGAAGGCATATAATTATTGATTTCCTATTTATCCTAAGTCTAATATTATTGTTTAGTTATGGTAGTTATAAACCGAAGGGTCACGTCGGTTCATGCAAGGGACACATCCCTTTGCAATGTATATATATCGAACATCATGTAACATTTTCATTTGTGTTAGTGAATTATCTTGTTACACCAAATTCTCTCTCAACATCAAACCCTTTATCGATCCTGTGTGACCAACAGTTGGCATCAGAGCGGTTACCAAGTTTTTCCGATCATATCGTCGTTTCCGATCATCTTCTTCGTGAAGAAACTTCAATCGGAACAAAGGATAATTATCGGACAGAAACAAAGCGTTAGAGATTAAGGCTTCTGAACATTCATACGCCAACCAGAATCGAAGATAAAGGAATTCACTAAACCTGTAACCGTTTGCCTCACCGGAGAAGAAGAAGATTCCGGCGAGAAAAGGAGTTTTCCGATCATACACATCGGATTCACAGAGAACATTCGCGCATCATAACGGTTACATATTCCTGCCCCTCTTTAAGTGTTATAATCGAATCTATATTTCTTAATCCAAATCCGGTTCATATAACAAGAATCCTCTGTTCTTGTTTACAAAACATGATATTATAATTTCCCGCCAAAATTTTCTTTTGAAACTTTTTATAGAAACTTCAGTTTTGTGAATCAAATCATTTCGGGAATCAATATTAACACACACCGGATTGTACAAATCGTTTTCTAAACGTTGGATTAAGATTGTTTGTTTCGGACGACACCGAACAAACATTTAACGTAGAAGAAGATTATTCGATTATATAGAAGTTTGTTTGATTCGTTTAGAATTTCGAATCTTCGTGTTATACCGATTCAGTGAAATATAGAAATTTAGAATCGGAGTAAGGATAAGGCGCGAAAGAAAGTTGTTGGGCAGAGAAGAAATTTGCGTGAAAAAAAACGAAGAAGACGAAGTTGACTTTTTAAGGGTCAACAGAGAATTATAAAAAATCGTTTTTTTTTTGTGTTTAAATTAGTGTATGTTTGTTTGTGTGTCAGACTTACACTAATTCACATTTTTTTAGTAACGATTTTTTTTTTTAAACAAAAGTGATTTTTGTTTTAATTATTTGGAGGATTTTATAAAGTCAAAGGGATTGACTTTAGATATTTTTTGGGAACATAGTTTGATATTCTAGGCACTAGGAGAAAGCCTACACCCATTAGCGAAACCCCAAGTAGCGTGTATTAGGCCTTACATACTACGAAGGATTCGTCAAAAAATTCAAAAGAATATCAAGGTTGACGAAGGAGAGTCATACCAGTTCCAGACGTGGTGTTTAGATTGTTCAAATTGAGATTGGACAATAGGGAAGAAAAATAAACACATAAGTCCACTAAAGACACCGGTGAAACCCACGATGACGAAAGAAGATATCGTCACCAAGGAAACACTCACGTATAGCCTCCAAACCCCGATGTTGACATCTACGAACTACACGATTTGGGCTGTTCGTGTAAAGGCAATATTGAATGCCAATAACCTCTGGGAAGTAGTGGAACCCCAAGAAGGATCTTCAAAGGTAGATGTGAAAAAAGATAGGACTGCGATAACCTATCTATTTCAGGCAATTCCAGAAGATATGGTGATGCAGCTGGCATCCCATAACACAACAAGTGAAATCTGGGAAGCATTAAAGACGAGACATGTTGGAATTGACCGAGTCCAGAAAGCAAGATTACAATCGTTACGCACAGAATTTGAGATGTTATCAATGAGAGAGACAGAGACCATAGACCAGTTTGCTGGTAGGTTAAGTGCAATAAGCACAAAGTCAAAGACTTTAGGAACAAAGTTTGAAGACTCAGCTTTGGTACGAAAATTGCTGGACTCCGTACCAGAAAGGTTCCTACAGATTATCGCATCTATAGAACAGTATTCAGATGTCGATACCATGACGCTTGATGAAGCAATTGGAAGACTTAAAGCATATGAGGAGAGGCTTAAGTCTAGAAACGAGAAGAAATATGGACCAGGAGGTCAAGATAAGTTGTTATTTGCAAGGCACGATAGAAGGCCTTATAACAACAATTTCAAGAACTACAATCAGAATCGAGGCAAGCAGAACTTTAGGAAGTTCAACAAGAGTCAAAGATACGAGAGAAGAAACTTTGACAGGAATGGCCAACAAGATCAGAAGAGTGAAAAGAGTTTCACTAAGACAAGTCATGACAACAATAATGGAAACAAGCCTAAGAAGGATATGAGCAATGTACGGTGCTACAATTGCCATAAGCTAGGACATATCGCTCCCAGGTGTCCAGAACCTCGAAGTAAACAAGAAGAATCTCACCTAGTAATGGAAGAAGAAGAGGATCCCACATTACTAATGGCAGTCGGCGAAGAAAGTGAAATAGTTCTTGAAGAGAAGGATATAATACCAGAACATTATCATAGTGATGATAATAGAGATGAAATGTGGTACTTAGACAATGGTGCAAGTAACCATATGACAGGAAAGCGTTCCTATTTTACAGAATTGAATGAGAAAGCAATAGGAAGTGTAAAGTTTGGAGATGGATTATGTGTCAAAATTGAAGGAAAAGGCTCAATACTACTGGAATGTAACAATGGTGAACAAAGACTTATTACAGAAGTCTACTACATTCCAACACTCCAAAGCAGCATCCTAAGCCTCGGGCAAGTGACAGAAACTGGATGCAATGTACTTATGGAAAACGAGTATCTATGGGTATATGACGCCTACAACAACTTATTGATTAAAGTCCCAAGAGCCAAGAATAGACTCTACAAGGTGAAGCTTAGAATAGCAAGCCCTATATGTCTACAAGCGAGGATAGACACACCTGCATGGCTATGGCATGCACGTATGGGACATGTGAATTTTGATTCACTAAGACAGTTAAGTACGAAAGGAATGGCACGTGGAATACCAAGAATTGAGAACCCATCTCAAGTGTGTGATGCATGTTTAACGGGAAAGCAGAGCAGGCTACCATTCCCCGCTCAAGCAAGTTTTAGAGCCACGAGACCTCTAGAACTAGTACATGCAGATTTATGTGGACCAATCACACCCACATCATTAGCAGGAAACAACTATTTCTTCCTGATAGTTGATGATTACTCAAGATACATGTGGATCTATATGCTCAAGTCAAAGGATCAAGTTTATGAGAACTTTAAGAAGTTCTTAAGTGAGGCTCAAACAGAGACGAGTCGAAAGCTCAAAAAGTTAAGAACGGATCGTGGAGGAGAATTTACATCTAGAGCTCTTACCACATACTGTGAAGAAAAGGGTATATTGAGACAACTCACAGCACCCTACACACCTCAGCAGAATGGTGTAGTGGAAAGAAAGAACCGTTCAGTGATGAGCATGACGAGGAGCATGTTAAAGGCTATGAATGTACCGCAGAACTTATGGGCAGAAGCAACACGACAAGCAATCTATATACTCAATCGTGTTCCCACTAAAGCATTGAAAGGAAAGACCCCATATGAAGCAATACATGGGAAGGCACCAAATATCAAGCATATTAGAGTATTTGGATGCATGGCTTATGTGTAGATAGCCACACCTCACCTGAGAAAGTTGGAGGACAGAAGCAAGAAGATGGTACATTTAGGAAATGAGAATGGAACGAAAGCCTACAGAATGTATGATCCAGAAGAAGGCAAGATATGTATCAGTAGAGACGTCCATTTCATAGAGAATGAACCATGGAAATGGGACAGTTATTTGAAGGAAGCAAGTGACAACGAGCCAACTTGGACGAGATTTGCAGTATTTGGAAGTCAAGACAGTGGAGCTGTACAAGATCAAGGAAACGGGGAAAACTCAGATCATAATAGTGAGAATGAAGATCCTTTCACCCCAATAGCAGCTACCAGGACTCCTATAACAATCCAAGAGTCACCAAGAAATACAAAGACAGTTGAATCAAGTGTACAAGGAGTAGAAGATTCAACAGGCTCATTACATAGACCAGTACGACCCTTTAGGTCACTTAATGACATCTATGCAGCCACAGAAGCTCTAAGACCAGAAGAATTTGAACATCTATACTTAGCGTATGATGAAGAACCTGCAAACTACAAAGAAGCAGCAGATTACCCACAGTGGATAGAAGCAATGGAAAGTGAGATAGAATCTATTGAGAAGAATAATACTTGGACACTGACAAACCTCCCCACAAGTCAGAAACCAATTGGATTAAAATGGGTATTTAAGGTCAAGAGAGACGCAAGTGGTCAGATCACCAAGCACAAGGCCAGATTAGTAGCAAAAGGTTATGTTCAACAAGAAGGAATTGACTACAATGAAGTGTTTGCTCCAATTGCGAGAATGGAGACAATTAGGCTACTACTAGCATTAGCAGCTCAAGAAGGATGGCCAGTACATCATTTGGATGTAAAATCAGCATTTCTTCATGGTGAATTGAAGGAAGATGTCTATGTATCACAACCAGAAGGATTTGTGAAGAAAGGAAAGGAGAAACTAGTCTACAAGCTAAATAAAGCTTTATATGGATTAAAGCAAGCACCCAGGGCATGGAACTTAAGGCTGAACAACATTCTAAAGGAGATAGGATTCAAGAGATGTCCACAAGAACAAGCAGTGTACAAGAGAACTTCAAGACAATCAACAATAATTATTGGAGTATATGTTGATGACATCATAGTGACGGGAAGTTCTATCAAGGGCATATCAAGCTTCAAGAAGGAAATGCAAGGCAAGTTTGAGATGAGTGATTTAGGACCACTCACATACTATCTAGGGATAGAAGTACGCCAAGTGCAAGGAAGGATTCAATTGAAGCAGTTAGCCTATGCCAAGAAGGTTATTAAAGAAGCTGGACTAGAGAACTGCAATCCAACTAAGTATGCAATGGAGTCAGGACTAAAACTCCTCAAAGAAGACGAAAATGAACCAGTGAATGAAACAGAATATAGGAAGCTTATTGGAAGCTTAAGGTATCTCACACATACGAGACCAGACATCACTTTTGCAGTTGGATACGTGAGTAGGTTCATGGAGAAACCAAGGGAGACTCACATGAAAGCAGTCAAACATCTGATAAGATACATTCAAGGAACTGTGGA
Source organism: Ambrosia x helenae (assembly GCA_030844895.1). Taxonomy (NCBI): domain Eukaryota; kingdom Viridiplantae; phylum Streptophyta; class Magnoliopsida; order Asterales; family Asteraceae; genus Ambrosia; species Ambrosia x helenae. Next base: position 111,991,774 of record CM061230.1, read on the forward strand.
TTATGGAATCCAATACACCAAAGGAAAAGATGCAGGAATCATCGGCTATAGTGATAGCAGTTATGGTGCAGATCCTAATGATGGCAAAGGAACCACATGAACTATCTTTTACTACAGAGACTCACCCATTACATGGACAAGTTAGAAGCAGAATACTGTAGCATTATCTTCATGTGAATCAGAGTTTATGGCAGCAACGACAGCAGCATGTCAAGCAATATGGCTACAAGGCTTACTCAGCGAGCTTACAGGAGAAGAACCTAAGAAGATAACTCTGAAGGTAGATAACAAGTCAGCAATACAACTCATGAAGAACCATGTGTTTCATGGAAGATCAAAGCACATCAACACGAAGTATCACTTTATCAGAGAATGTATAGAGAACGAGCAGATTCAAGTTGAACACATCAGTGGAGAATTACAGAAAGCAAATATTCTCACAAAGGCACTACCAAGGATAAAGTTCATCGAGATGCGAAGTCTCATAGGAGTTGAAGACCTCAGGGAAATCAAGAATTAAGGGGGAGAATGAAGGCATATAATTATTGATTTCCTATTTATCCTAAGTCTAATATTATTGTTTAGTTATGGTAGTTATAAACCGAAGGGTCACGTCGGTTCATGCAAGGGACACATCCCTTCGCAATGTATATATATCGAACATCATGTAACATTTTCATTTGTGTTAGTGAATTATCTTGTTACACCAAATTCTCTCTCAACATCAAACCCTTTATCGATCCTGTGTGACCAACAGTTATTACATTAATGACTATGATCTGTAATGTTGTAGATATTATGTCAATTACAAGCTCATGAATAAAAAGGTAAAGTAGTATGCTCGCCATATTGAGTCTGGAGGACTTGAGCGTATATACATTCTGAAAGACTTCTCGAGAATGCTTGATAACCAAGTAAAAATATGCCAAATGATTCTTGTATAACAGAAACAACCTGCTCCTAAATTTTGGTTTCTCGAATGTAGGATAAGAGTTATACCATTATCTCCTAAACTATTGGTAATTTATACAACTGCATTATGATTAATTCAATGAAAATAATAATAACAATAATTTTTAGTACTCAAAGTTACAGTGGACCAAATGAAGCGAATAAGTAAAAGTAAAGACTATATAAACCAATTATTTGTGATTACTGGGTCTATCATTTTGTAAACAATATTTGAAAATATCTATCTATACATATAATAAACCAAAGCTATTTTAATGATATGGCACTCAAAGAGGCTTTCGCCATGTGTCATCTCATGTGGCATTGAGATATTTTAGGAAAAAAATAATTTAAAAACAAAATTGGATTTTTCACCCTCATGTTTCCTCTCATAATTTTTAAACGTTAATATCATTAATATACGAGATTTTTTAAAGAAAAAAATTACACCAAATTAACGAGCATTTTATTATCTTTCCAACGAGTACCATAGTGCTATATAAAAAATGGAGAAATTTTTTTGTGGGGTTTTGTTCATACAGGAAAAAAAAACACAAAGTGTTCAGGTAAATCATTAATCATGTATAGACAAGTCACTAATTATGTTTAAATCAGTAAATATGAATTTTATTTTCAACCAGAGCCGAATAGGTTAATAGAGTTATACGTTGTTTTAAGTTAGATATCAATATTAGTATGTTAGAGTTGTACATTTGTTTAGTCTTTAGGATATGTGTTAATATTAGAGTTACATTAAAGTTCTACATTCTTTTAGGTTAGGTGTTAGCATTGGAGTTGTACATTGTTAATTTGTTTTAGGTTAGATATTAATATTAGAGTTATACATCAGTCTATTTCATATATAAAATTGATGTATCATATTAAATTTACAACTCGAAACGCTCCCGGTGTATAATCTAGTTTAACATATAAGACTGACTTGGTGTTTATGGTTATCAATAGCATGCAGTAAATCCTAATAATAAATAATTAAATAAGAGAAAAATATATTCAAAAGGGTGAAATGACTTACTATACAACCTTCTCGGACGTCCACACTTTTGGTTGGTGCAATTATTATTATTATTATTATTATTATTATTATTATTATTATTATTATTATTATTATTATTATTTTGTTTTTTTTTTATATAACTAAATAAGATAATAATAGCCATCCTTTTATTTCATTATTTTAACCAGAGATGATGTTAACTAAAAAATATACCACAAAGATTTATAGAAAAATATAGCATTTCTCTTAATTAAAACGTAATTTCGTTATTTATAAAACTGTAAAACTGTTAAGGCTTATAAATGTGTTACCAAATCACAAAATTTTGGACATAGCCTGTACTTATTAACAAACAAATTTGTATAACCAATACCTCTGTGGGTATATCCGATACCCGGCAGGCAATTACCTGACGAATGCCCGATGATTATTAAGATATAATCACATAACACATCAATTTTTTAATTAAAAAATATTCGCAATATTATAGTCAAATTAAAGAAGAAAATGCGTGTTTTTATGGTGTAATTTTTTAAAAGCAAATATTAAGGTATGGAAAAAATTATTCGTTTTTATGATGCCCCTTTGCCCTTGCCAATAACACCATGTAGTCTTAGCGGTAACCTCAAACATCTTTCGCTTTTAATATAAAAGATGAATCAGGTAACTTATGCTCACTAGATCTACTGTATCTAGCTGATGATAATTATTTCACCATCGATCAATGTGATTTAGATCACTGTGATTCAACATACCTTTAATTTTATAAGCCTATGGGGTGTAGGTTGGGGGAAGGGATCGAGGAGCTTATGTGGCACCCCTCCCCCAACGGGAACACCGCGCCCTCCTTTCTAACTTCGGTGAGCAAGAGGATATTTTCCGTCTGTCCCGAGCTCAAATTAATATTATTATATAGTAAAATGTGTTAGAAAGTGAAGGGATAACAAGAGTGACAACTTTATAATAAAATAAGAACCAATTGAAAAGCTATCAAAATAGTATTCTAAAGAACAATAACCAATCAGAGAGGCTAAAAAGGATGACGTGGACTTTGACCAATGGTTAAAATTTTATGTATAGTAGTGTATATGGCGTTGTAATTAGGCCTTAGCTAGTATCTTGCTGGTTGTTGGGTCTCGTGTTTAGTGTTTAGTTTTAGTGATGAATAAAAGTTCGTTGTTTGTTAAAAAAACACGAAGCTAAAAAGAGTTGCAAGATCTAGTACAACGTTTTCAAAGTGAAACATAATAGGACGAATTCTTCAAGGACAACCTCATAAAAGAATCTTGTTTTACAATAAAACTAAAAGCACCACGTTGTTCCTCAAAACTTCCATTAATAATTTTTTTACCTGTTTATTATATTGTTATGAAATAAGGACAATAAGTGTATTTTTATTAAAAAAAGGAACAAATAGTTAAAGTTAGTTTTATTATATACAATTTCAAATAATGCACATTTAGTACTAGGTTGGCTGTGACCCCATATACCGAAATATATTTGAAAAAGTGTGTCCTTTATTGAGCAAAAGTCTATAGGTGGTTGAAAACTTTTCTAATAATGTTTCTGAATAATGTTACAAGTTGATTTATTATATGGAGAATCATAAAGATGATCATTTCGTTTACTTCCTTTTGATATAGTGTCTAAAATATGTTTATTTCTAATATCATATCATATGTCTAGTAAGAGTTAACTAACTCGTTAAGGCACACAACCCGTTAGACTACAGCAATGTGATCTTAATCACACAAACTCCTCCCCAGTACCCATCATGGTTTGTAACAAAACTGTCAAACTCATGGACAGCCTCCTAAATGGTCTATTAAAATTGTAAAAAAATCATGCCAGATTGCAAAAAAAGTGTAGGTGAATAACTGTGAGTTTCATATTCATGCTCATCCCTAAAAATCTCTAAAAATTTATGTGTCATATCTGAACCGTTAAAAAATAGTCCCGTTAGACCCATGTTTAAGTGTTAAATGAGTTATATAAAAAATATATATACAAATTCTTTTTTAAAAAAATTATTCCCTCAAAATTTATAGATCATGTCCGGTTAGCCTTCTCGAACCTCCTCAAAGACACCCAACGGTCTTTTTTTTCTTTTTTTTCAAACCTTCCTTCGACCTCTTTGCCATTGCTTGGTTTTTAGTTCGACCGTTTTTTTGTCTCCCTTCTTCTTTCCTTCGACCCTTTCCCCATTTTCCCATTTTCCAGTGTTTGTTTTTCTTAAGCAGATTATATAATTGATATATATATAATGGGTTGAGCTCTTTTATCCTTGCACTATTTTTATTTTTATTTATGGCCTCCAAGTCTTAGTGTGTTTTTGTTTCCCTATAACAATAATAATAATAATAATAATAATAATAATAATAATAATAATAATAATAATAAGAACAACAGTGGTTACTGCCCCAATAGTTCGTATTTCACGTTCCATGTAGCCTTTCGCAGCTAAACCCATGCCTTCCTCTCGTAGGCAGCGTCGGCGTCCTAATTTGGTGGTCATACCTTGCATTGCTGATGCAACACACCCCTGCCCCTTTAAATTTTTTCACTCTTGCAAATTCGGTATATCAAGCAGCTCCCGGTTGCTTGCTCACCTTAAACGCGACCATTTAGGATGGGACGACGGTAGGGACGTTTTGCGGGATGCAATTTCTAGGGATCTAAGCCTCTTTGGAGAGGTCGGGGAAGCCTTGCGGAGTATTGATCAGTGGTTGTGTGCGCGGTGCATGTCCCTGCATGCTCTCAGCAGGGGGTGTCACCACGAAGACGGAGTCACGAAGTTCTCCCATAATTCCAACAGTGTCGATGATTTCATTTTGGGTATCCCCAAGCCCTGCCCACCGGTATCACAAAATGTTCATAATCCTGAGTCCGGTGGGAGGTTAGCTGTTGATATTAGCCTTTTGGAACAACTTTTCGCTTTGCCGTTAGCGACTGTCAAAAGCATTCCATCCTCTTGTCGGATGGCGTTTGCCCAGGCGTTAACTGGGACCTTGCGTAGAGTTGTGGCTGCCCCTGGGTCTGTTGAGTCTTGGGTAAAACTGTTGTTATTGCCTCATTGCACTCTACATGTGATACGACCATCCTCTAGGCAAGAGCGGCGCTCTGGGAACCGCAAATCATTGCAGTGCAGCAGTATTATGAGGGCTTTAGCTATGTGGAAAGACGGGAATGGGATTGAGGAGCTTGCCCTCCCGCTCCTAATGCAATCTGCTGAAGGGTTAGTTAGCAGGCCCAACACCCGACCTGTCTCTGATAACGGGGGCAATGTCAAGCAATGTTTGCGGAAGGTCGCTGATGGCCATTTCACAGCCGCAGTTAAGGTTCTATGTTCCTCCGGGGTTGCTCCATTTGGGGATTCCACCTTGAAGGCCCTGATTGATAAACACCCCGTCACCGATCCCCCAGCATTGCCTAATGTCTTACCCTCTGAGGGTGCCCTTCAAGTCGATGCGGATTGTGTGTTACGGAATATTAAATCCTTTCCGAAAGGGACGTCATGCGGGAGGGATGGCCTTAGAGCTCAACATATCTTGGATGCACTTTGTGGGCAGGGGTCCTCGCCACCTTCTGATCTGCTCTTGGCTATCACTGACGTGGTTAACATCTGGTTGGGGGGGCTTTGCCCTAAGGCCCTTGCCGAGTTTATTGCATCTGCCCCCCTGACTCCGTTACTTAAGCCCGATAATGGGATTAGGCCTATCGCGGTTGGGGGCATTTGGCGAAGGTTAGTCTCTAAAGTAGCTATGCGTAAAGTCGGGAAGGAGATGGCGACATACTTGGGTGATCATCAATATGGGGTTGGGGTTCCCAATGGGGCTGAGGCCATCCTTCACAGCGCGAACAGGTTTCTGAATGCGTTCCACGATAAAGGATCCATGGCCATGCTCACGGTCGACTTTTCGAATGCCTTCAACTTAGTTAACAGGACGATTCTTTTGCGGGAGGTGAGCGTTCGCTGCCCATCTATTTACCCTTGGGTTCAGTTTCTTTATGCCCAGCCTGCTAGGCTTTATGTGGGTGATACTTGTATGGGGGCATCCACCGGGGTCCAGCAGGGGGACCCATTAGGGCCGCTTCTTTTCGCGCTTGTCCTGCACCCATTGGTTCGTCGGCTGGAGGAGTGTTGTTCCCTTCCATTCCATGCTTGGTACCTGGATGATGGTACGATTATTGGAGAGGCCAAGGAAGTGGCTAAGGCTTTTGATATTATCCGAGCTGAGGGACCGAATTTGGGTCTTACGCTTAATATTAAGAAATCTGAAGTTTTTTGGCCATCGTGCAACGGAGCGAAAGAGAAGCCTGGTTTATTTCCTAGTGAGATAGGGAGACCAGAAGGAGGTGTTAAGCTCCTAGGAGGGGCCGTTAGTCGGGATGAGGGGTATATTAGCTCTTTGGTCATTAAAAGGGCTAAGAAAGCAACAGAACTAATGCTCTCTCTGCAGAAATTGAGGGACCCCCAAAGTGAACTTTTGTTGCTTCGTTCATGTATGGGCGTTGCCAAATTATTGTTTGGCCTTCGAACATGTCCACCGGCCATGGCCAATGAGGCTGTATCCATTTTTGACAAAGGCCTTCGTGAAGCGGCGGAAGATATTGTGGTTTGTGGAGGGGCGTTCTTTGGGGAATTTCAATGGCGGTTAGCGTCTTTGCCGATTCGGTTGGGAAGGCTTGGTCTTTGTTCGGCGGAGGACGTGTCTGCCTATGCTTTTGTGGCCTCTCGGGTGCAGTCCTGGGACCTTCAAGACCACATCTTAAGGAATAGCGGGTTGGTGGGGATGGACCTGGATTATGAGCTTGCCTTAGACAACATTCGCAGCTCTCTCCCGGACTTTGATTTGGGCGGGTTTATGGATAAGGACACCGCCCCCAAAAAACCTCAAAATATTTTGGCGAGTGCTTTTACCGGTAAAACCCTTCAAACTATGGGAGAAAAGTTTTCCATGTCCCCGCGCCAGAAAGCTGTGCTTGAATGCCTTAAAGGAGCGCATGCCCAGGATTTCTTGACTGTCCTTCCCATCGATGGGCTTGGACAACACATGTCGGCTGTTGAATATCGGGCTATCCTTAAGTATAGACTCATGATTCCCATGTTCCCAGTTGATGAGTCGTGTCCAGTTTGCAAAAAGGCATGTTTAGACAAATTTGGGGAGCATGCCCTTCACTGTAAGGAGCTGCCAGGATTTAAATACAGACATGACCTGGTCAGGGATGTCTTATGGGACGTCTTACTAAGAGCAGGGATTTCAGCTAGGAAAGAAGCCCCGGTTAATTTTTTGACGGATCCACTTGAGGGGCGGTCCACCCTAAGACCAGCGGATGTCCTTGTGTTCGGGTGGGCGCAGGGCAAACACGCGTGCGTTGATCTCACAGGGGTGTCTCCTTTGGTGGGACTTCGGGATTCGGGGTTTGTGGCAGGGCAAGCAGTTTTAAAAGCTGAATCCAAGAAAGTTGACAAACATGAAGCTGCTTGTCTTGAAAACCAACACGTCTTTGTGCCATTCGCTTTTGACACATTTGGGGGCCTTGCTCCCGATGCAATCCGGTTTTTAGATCGGGTGCAGAAGGTGGTGCAGAGTAACTCTCCTGCGGCCAAGGACACAAGCTTTATATTTAATAGAGTAGGCTTTGCTATTCAAAAGGGGGTTGCGGCGCAGCTTGTTGCCCGTCTACCCACGCCTCACTTGTAATTCTTGTTGGTTTTAATAATAGAGGGTTTACGATTAAAAAAAAAAAAAAAAAAAAAAAAAAAAAATAGACAAAATATTAGGCACGGAAGGACCACGTGGTATACAGTTTTGGACCACGTGACAAGGAAACCTTCTAACAAAACATCAAGCAGCCCCCCGGAACTTCTGCTTTTTTAACTTTGTACCCTTAGAATTTAGTCACTTTCAAGAAACAGACAGGCAAAGAACATTTCTTTGAAAGCTTGAGAGAAATTGACAAAAAGAACATATTCTTGAAACATCACGACAGATTTCCTAGTCAAGCAAAAGACAAGAAAACATTCTATGATGTCATGAGAAAATGATAAAGATTCTTTACAAATTGATATATAGTGGTGTATTAAATAAGATCTTAACTATATAATACTAACAGTGTTTCGAATAGAGAACTATTCTATAAAAATTATCTTAACATAAAAAAGATAAAGAAGGATTTTAGGCTTTTGATCTAAATGAATCAATGGATAGGATTAAAAGAGTGAATATATACGCGTTGGATGTAAAAGAGAATAAAAAGGGCAAAATATGTATAAACTACAATTGTTGGGTTTCACCTCCATTTTTTTTTAAACGGCTATAACTTTTGCATACGGAATTATTCTTAAAAAAAAAAAAATACACCCTATAAACAAACTTTTTATCTTCTTTCATTTGCATACCTTATTGTTATATTTTTAAAAAAAAATTGCTGAATTGATAATTTGTGTTTTATCATGTATAACTTGCGTTTTTTATCAGATATAACTTGCATCTTTTATCATGTATAACTTGCGTTTTATCAGGTATAACTTGTGTTTTATCATAAAATCATAAAACGCAAGTATACCCTCAAAAAGACGCAAGCGATCAACCCATCGATTTTTTTAAATGGCAATGGGATATGCAAATGAAAGAGGATAAAAAACTTGTCTTGAAAAAAAATCAACAACTATGGTGACGGACTATAATACCAATGATAGTATGAATCATACATTCTTTTACTTTTTAGTTTTCTATGGATTTTGATTTATCGGTCGGTGACCATAGGGGGAATCTTTAATGTTTTATCGTTGATGATGATCTGAGCTTATTGAACAATGTACATTCCAAGCCCGTATTATGCTGCGTTGTTTTCTTAACATTAGTCATTAAAGAATAAATGTTGTATAAGTAGATTATAAATGAGACGAGCTTGAGCCAGATCCAAGTTTGAAAAAGCTTGTTTAATACATGGGTTCTAACTTAAGAGAAGGTTTAGGGTACAAAGTACAAGTTTGAACAAAGTAAGAAACAATGAGAAGTTGCCACATGGACGACGGTTTTTTCGGGAATCTACACTAAGGTACTCCAGTCAAAGGGTATTATAGTCTTTTTCTCACTTCCCCTGTAATCATGTTGCAATCCTTATAAAAAATAACTGCATGATCACTTTTAAATTTAAAATCATAATGAACTTACTTATACGTTCAATCATTCGGCGATTTTCAATAGCTGTATCAAAATCCAAAATCTACATTAACAATTGAAGATTCATACATCATGTTTGGTAAATAACAATTGAATATTCATACAACATGTTTGCGTGATTGTTCTACAGCTTGATCAACATCATGTTGATGTTACATTGATCTGAATTATATTTATTTTTACAAATCTTAATGAATTTCCTGATGCCAACGTCAATGTAGATGGAGATTTTGAAGGTAACATGTTAATTTTACGTATTCGATAGCTCGATTTTGTTGATGTATGATTTATTGTTCTATTGTTTTCATATATTGTTCCAGATGATCCAAATTAGGAAGGCGAACTGAATTCGAACGATGATTTTAACTTTATCGAAGAACACCGAAGAGTTCAAGGTTTTGTTATTATATTTCTTATACAGTCATTTGTGTTCGTATATTATAACATTTTCTAGATTTAGTATGGTTTTTATACTTGCGTGATTGTTTTTAATCAGTTCAGATGTATGTGTAAGGTTTCTTTACTTGTAATTAGCTGTTTCATTCTTTTTTCACGTTTTGTGGTTTTCTTTTATAGATTTTTTAAGAATTGATGATTAATACTTTTATGTTTTGGTAAATTAAACTTGCGTTTTATTTTTTTTAAGTTGCGTTTAAAAGTGAAATTTGTAGAATTTTGTGGCAAAGATGTTGTATAATTGATAATTTATACTTTAATTTGCATAATTGTGGACAACACATTTTTGTTTTTTCCTGCTTGTTAATGTCATTTACCAAGCGTTTGTTCATTTGTGTTTTATTTTTTATTAACTTGCGTTTAAATGTTTTTTTAATAATTGATGATTCATACTTTATGTTTTGGTAAATTATACTTGCGTTTTATTTTTCTTAACTTGGTGTTTTAATATTAAAATCTTTGTAGAAGTGTGTGAAAAAGATGTTGTAGAAGAAGGACAACACATTTTTAATCCAAAAGTTGAAGGAATTCTTAAACCAGAAGTTGGAATGACTTTTGACAGCTTAGAACTTGCATACGAGTTTTATAAAGAGTATGCAAAGAAGTCAGATTTCTGTGCCAGGAAAAGTACTCAACATATTGCAGGGAATATTATTACTATTAAGTATTTTATATGTTACAAAGAGGGATTTAAGCTAGACAGGAGTAATGATTTAGTGCTTCGTGGTAAAAGTTTCAAAAAGTCCAAAAAGTCGAGGAAAAGACCGTCTATTCGTACGGGATGCAAAGCATATATTTGCTGCGGTTCTGAGGATGGAAAGAAGTATAAAATTTGTAAGTTTGTTGAGGGCCACAATCATCCGTTTGTGTCTCATTCTGATATGCATTTGTTAGCAGCAAATAGGCACTTAACATATGTCCAAGAAGAAATGATTTGCGAGCTATCTTCATTGAATCTTGGTCCGGTCAAAGCATTCAATATTATGCAGACAAAATATGGTGGATTTGAGAATGTTGGGGCAACGGATGTTGACTGTAAAAATTTTAAAAGTGGATTAAACAGTTTCATAGGTGAATATGATGCTGATATGATTATTTCTAAGTTGAATGATAAGAAAACGTACCTGCCGGACTATTCATTTGAGTATTCAACTGATGCTAATAATGCTCTTACTGCGTTATTCTAGGCTGATGCATTATGTAAGAAAAATTACATGGAGTTTGGAGATGTTATTTCATTTGATACGACATTTAACACCAACAAGTATGCACATTTCTTACACTATATATGTTCGCATGTTATGTTTTTTTCTTTTTCTTATAGTAATTTTTATTTTTTTAGATACAAGATGGTATTTGTCCCATTTACTGGTATTGATAATTAACCATTGCCGGAATGTAACCCTTGGTGCTGGGTTGTTGTCTCCTAAAACTATGGAATCATACAAGTGGCTTTTGGAGATGCTTGTTAAATCATTTGGAAAACATCCAAAAGTAGTTGTTACTGATCAAGATCCTACGATGAAGAATGCTATACAGTGTGTATTTCATTCTAGCAGACATAGACTGTGCATGTGGCACATAATAAAAAAAGTTTCTGACAAGGTATCCACTTAGATTTGTTTCATACTTGCGTTTGTATTCGTGCAGGCCTATGTCTTTTATTGTATTCGTGCAGGTATAGTATCTGATTTTCAAAAACAATTAACATGCTAAAAAAACTTGCGTCTAAAACATATAACATTTTCGTTTGTATTTAAAATAATTTGAAATATGTACTCACATTCATCAATAAGGCAATAGGTCCATTATAATGGTCTTTATTGTAACTCGTCGTATTTTTTTATTTATTTATTTTTCTTAATTTATATTTTTTTTTTATTTTTAGTCAATGTAAATATGTGCAAAACAATATTCAAAATGTATTTATTTATAAACTTATTTTTATAAATAAACTTCATAACCAAACATGTATATATGTCCACTAATGATGATGGTTAACCTATCTTTCAAATGTTATAAAAAAAATTGTTAAAGCTGATAACATTTAAAAAAAATAGAATCTTTTAAATCATATAAAGTATAATTAATTTCCAAAGTTCACAAAATTATTGAATTATTATAATGTAATTTTTATCAAGGCATAAAACTAGTTTTATAATATTGCAAAAACATGATGGGACCATGATTTGTAAAAAAACAACACATGTGAAAACCTTCTATATTTTTTTTTCGGTGACCAGCACTCATTTCGATAAACCAACGATTTTTTTATTTTTTTTCGTTTCGTTTCCGTTCAATCAGCGAGCAAATTAGCCAAAACTTGTTTCGTCAACCTTCTATTTTGGTACATATGATTTGAAGATCAATCAATAACACTCAATCAAGCCTAATCAAGACCCGACATTCACTCCGATCTTCAACCCATTTTCCGTTTTGTCGACTACGCATTATAAGTATAAATTAACCCACCTCTACCTCAGAATCTTTACGCCAACCACAGCCACCGCAGCCCACATGAAATGCCACTATCAGCCCTCGGTTTGACCCATTAATACTCGCCATACCTCGTTGCCGCATAGACTACCACCGCCCGTACGGTTCCTGGTCTCCTTGCTGTGCGGTATCACGATCGCCGCTGCCAAAAACAACGCTCGCCATTGCCGCTTGTTTGGACCGACTTCGGCAGCCGCATCTTTGATGGATTATTTATTTTTCATGCATGGTAACGCTTATCATTCTCTAGTACATCTCATTAATTCACATTCAAACTTTGAGTCCAAGATGAGTTTTGCGTTGTTAATGGAATTATTAGTCATACGAAACATGACTATTGTTCTAATAACCATGCACCATAACTAATTACTTCTAATACAAATAGGCATTGGTTTTTGTAAATAATAATAATAATAATAATAGATATATCAAAAGTGACATTTTTTTTTGCACACACAATACAACTAAAGAGTAACGTCGAGGAACACTAAATCATCATTCTTAACCTACTTAGGTGCAAGCATAATTATTTGATCTACGTCATATTCTTGCAAGTTCATCGTCACAAGCAAGGTGAGTTTACATAGCCCCTTTTCTTTTCACTATTTTGAGGTGAAACATGTTACAACATCAATTTACAATTCAATCATAAGTGTCTATGTGTTATTCTATGTTGCATTATGTCTTAAAAATTACTAGGGTAAGCACATTATTCTAGCATAATCATTAACATTGATGAGCCGACGATATACAGTGATATATCTATTGGACTGACAACCCCACCCGGATACGTGTACCTCCTACATAGGTAGCGTGGGTGATTGTTATCGAACACATGAAAAAATCGAGTGAACCATATGCGTATGGGATGGACCACAATATAGGAGTCACAAGGGTTGATTATGCACACGATTTACCCAATAGTTTTGTTTTCACATATGGACTAGATTTGCCATGACACTCGAATTGTACCAATTTTATTCAATATTCAAACCTATGTAATTCTCACCAACTTTTGTTGACCCAAAATATCTTCAAACTTAACATGTTTCAGGTTATAGCTTGCTTGAAGATTAGAGTTAATACTTGAAGATGTGTAGCTAGTATTTTTCATTTTGATGTACAAATTCTTAGAACAATTGTATGTAATTTATTTAAATCATTTAATGAAATTTATTATTTACCATGAGCTACAGAACAATCATTCATACGTGACACCTCGATGTTTCCACCATCGGTTGGGGTGTTACATTTATCACCAAGCAAGCCAGCCAGCCAGCCTTAGTTCTATTCAAACATTCAAGCATATACCAGCACCAGTGCATCCATAGAATTTAATATTCATCACTTATACCCATGCAACTAGAAAGTTTAACTTGAATAGTCTTCCCCCATCTACATTATCTCCAATTAGGGTAAGAACTCTACCAACACTTATTCTTGTACTATCAAACTGGTTTTTAAATTCATCAATAGTAGTATCCGAACCCTTTCTTGGCTTATCTTCTCAAGAAAAGATATCTTTCCAGTTGGAATTCCGAAAACCTCATGTATTATTGATGACGTTATTTTGATCATATGATCCCCCCATGTTTAGTATGCTTGTTTCATCATCATAGTTTATTAACAACCAGTATCCCAAAGCTGTAGCAGTTAAGTTATATTCCATTGATAGTATACTGCCAAATCCCATCCTCTAACATCATTTTTCTGTGCATTTGTTAAGTAATGTAAGGTTACCATAAAATCAGTCGGAGAACATCTCATCTTAAGTCTCTGGTGATTGTACTGCACGAACTCCTTTCGGTTGACTTTTCTATCATTCCTGAACTTCTTGTTTGGCATGTCAAAATCGCTGCCTGAGTCATTTGTGTTCTTTTCAATGCGTTTAACACGCTTATTTTTTAGTAAACTAGTGGAAGGGGGTTGGAAGTCATCATCTGGACCTTCAATACAACAAATTAGCCATGATCAATAAAACGCAAGTACTTAATTTTTTAAACACAAGTTCATATATTATAAAACGCAATTTTATATGTTGTTAAACGCAAGTATTATTTATCTTTTTAACAAAACTTATCATCCAGATCCATAATCATAGTTAAAAATTGTGATCTATAACGTACCTTCGTTAACATTCTTCGTCACTTTGTCATGCACTTGTTTCGATCCTCTTTTAACTGATCCTCTTTCAACTGAACATTATCAACAAATATAATTATTTCGTAAAAAATAAAACCACGCTAATGCGTAATTATACCGTTATTTGTATTATAATTGTATATACACATAATCTCGTTACTTGGCTTCATTTTCTTTGTCTGCATTGTTGTAGTTTCAGAATTTTACGCTAATTCAAGTTTTTTTCTCTTGTAACAATGGTTTCTTTACATAATAATAATTCATTAGCCCGCCCTTTTATTATTTTTTTTAAATGCAGTTTTACGCCACAATTACTAATTTTCCCTTAGCATACTTTTCGTGACATTTAATGACACGTGATTTTTTACGATAGTACCCCTCATTAGCCCGTGTAATCCTACGATCCATATTATTTCTTATACTTTTTACGCCAACAAGCTTTTTACATTAGCCTCACCCCTAACTTAAATGCAATATAGATAATCACACAATTAGATGATAAATGGTTCAAGCCCCGAGCCAAACATAAGTTTAGAAACGACTCATGGGTTGAGATCGGCCTTTTTATTTTATTTTATGCTATGCTAGCTGATTACCCCGGGAGGGTCCCGGGTTGAAAAATCCAATTTTACATGATAACCTATCGCAATTGGCTCAAGTTAACTAACCACAAAATCTCTCAATCATTGCATGTTCATAGTATTTTAATCAGTAATAACTCATATTCCCTAATCTAAAACCTAATCAGTAATCACCTAAAGAATCACTTTTGTAAGCTGCAACTATTCAAAAACTCATCACATCTCTCTAATTTCTCACATTCTAATGGCTCTTATAATTCCTAACCTAATCAACTAAACAATCACTTAAATTGAAAGTTGTAACCATTGCATCTCATTATGCCACGTGGCATAATCAAGAGATGGTTGAGACCACCATTGAACGCCACGTCAGCAACTATCAATTCTTCCCGGGAGCGTCCCGGGGTTGAAAAATATAACTATTATAATAATACTAATAGTAATAATTATTACTCTTGTAATTAAATAAATAAAAAATAACCTTGCTATAAGCTGACACCATGTGTTGCAGTGTTGCGCGATTATTTCTCTTAGCTTCTTTTGATGAAGTATACATAGTAAAATTCCAATGATAACATGGCGATTGGGCTGATTTTCAACATCGTAGATAAGAACCTGTTTTAAAAATAAAACATGATTAATGAATAACATGAACACTTTGTGTTTTTTTTTCTTGTTTGAACGAAACCCCACAAAAAATAGTCGATTTTTTCCCCGTTTTTTATTTAGCACTATGGTACTCGTTGGAAAGATAATAAAACGCTCGTTAATTTGGTGTAATTTTTTTCTTTAAAAATCCCGTATATAAAGATATAAACGTTTAAAAATTATGGGATGAAATATGAGAGAGAAAATTTTAAATTTATTTTTAAATTGTTTTTTCCTAAAATAACTCAATTTAATTAAAAAGGAAATAATTCAAAAAAACCAAAAACTCTCCATTATAATGCCACGTGGCACTCTCAAGGAAAGGTTGAGACCTCCATTGCACGCCACGTCAGCATATACGTTTTCTTTTATATATATAGATAGATAGATGTAGATATATAAGTTTATTTTTAGGTAATATTTTCAGATACTTAAGAAATCCTTTATTATATAGCGTAATGTACTTTAAAAAAATTGTGTAGCATAGTTTTTATAGGATTTCTTAACGTTAAAGTAAAAAATATATAAAGCTATTTTCGTTATAAAAACATTTTCTAATCCAACAAAAGAAGTGACCAAAAATGACTGCAAATACAAACTGTTGGAGGGAAAAGGCGAAAATAGTTTTAGAGGGACTAAAGACAGCAAGTAGTGCATAAATTAAGGGATTAATAATTTGGTTTAAATATTTAATAGCGAGTTAGTAACATGATTAAATCCTGACGGAAAGTAGATCGGCCCAAAGCCATCGCATATTCTGCAGCAGGCTGCTAATCGAAATATCGTTTTCACCCTTTTGGCCTTTTCTTCCTTTTGTTATATTGCCACTTAAATTCTTCATTTATTTGTGTAACACTTTTTCTTAAAGTTCACTATCGATAAAGCATTTAAAACAAGTTCTTTAAACAGTGATAAATACACTACCATAACTTAATTTATATCCTCTAAAGTTAATTTACAAATCATTATTTACCACGTTGGTGATAACAATTGATTTTTTTTAATTCTTTTTTGATAAGTATCCCTAAAAGATTAGTATGGATTGCAGAGAAACAATGTTGTTGTTCTGTCTTTACGTCCGTAAGTGTAACGGGTGAGCAAACAATTATGATCGAAGTATCATTGGTTACCTCCATGGCTCCATAACATATTTTACAATTTCTTATAATTTTGTTATGGATCTTTGAAATTTTAATATAGAAACAAATTACTATGCAAGATTTAAAAAAAGAAAGGAGCCAACTACACGGATAGTTCCTAGAGTTTACAGAAAGTAACATCTTAAGGTACTAGCTTTATTTTTTAACATGTTAAGGGTTTAAGGTTTTTGTTTTGTAACATGTTGAGGTTTTACAGAAAGTAACATCTTAAGGTACTAACTTTATTTTTTAACATGTTAAGGGTTTAAGGTTTTTGTTTTGTAACATGTTGGGGTTTTAAGGCCAACTCCGTTAGTTTTTTTAGTTAAGTTTTGAAAAAATGACTAAAATGCTCTATTATAATTAGATATTATTTTTAATTAGCTTTATTTGATTACAATGATAATTTTTGCAATTTATTAAAATTAGAATTATCTATTAATATTATTAAAAAAAATTGAAGTTATAAAAATAAATTAAATTAAATAATTATACTTTTTTGCGTTTTAGTAGGTATCTTTTTATAAAACAATAATTTTATCCATATAAACCATCATCTATAAGTGTAACTTGTATTTGTCATCAAGCACCACGTCACCTCTCATCTCCACCGTTATTGTTGCCATGCGTTATCTATATTACAACGCATAGAGTTGATGTGTTGCTTGATGTAGAATTAGCTATTAATATTATTAAAGCGCATAGAGTATAAGTATTCAATTTAGTATATTTTTATAATTTAAAGTTTCTAAACAATATTAATTGATAATTCTATGTATTAAAAATATAGGCGACCTTGTCAAATATAGATAATGCATAGTAGCAATGGCAATTGAGATGATAGTATATGTGGTGCTTAATGGCAAATACGAATTAGGCTTATTGGCGATGGTTTACATGGATAGAAGTATTATTTTATAAAATATATATATATATACTAAAACGTATATGTAATTATTTAATTTTGTATATTTTATAATTTAAAATTTCTAAGTTTTAGTAGAATTAATAAATAATTCTATATATTAAAAAATATAGATAACCTTGTCAAATATAGATAACGCACGGCGGCAATGGCCGTGGAGATGAGAGTTGACGTGGTGCGTGATGGTAGATACAAATTAGGCTTATCGGCAATGATTTATATCTAGATTACCTTATTAAGGAGGAAGCATGTCCAACAAAATAATTTCAACACAATTTTAAGATGAGAGTTGAATATGCTCTTTACAAATCTCTATTTTTTTTTTTTTTTTTATTTTTTTTTGCCATTTCCTTTCATTTTTGCCCCTTGTGTACAACATTTCATGCTTATTGTATATGTGTCTAATACACATTTCATATCATTTCCTACATGTAACCGCCCCCCCCCCCCCCCCCCCATTTATATGACCACACTAATAGAGATTACATGACCACATTAACTTTGTGAAACCCCCGTCACTACATAGCCCTCTATTATTACCCACCAATTATTATCTTATTATTTGTTTTTAAGTATCAACCTAAAAAAAGTCTAATAAAAAATAATAATAATAAGTCATGTACATATTTGTCATGGTGGACTTTTATTTTTGGACACACTCACAGCTTCATAAACCCACAAATTATATTCTTCTATACTTTGAGCAGACTCTTGACCATTAGGTTGGCCTATGTCCTATGGGGCCGATATTTATTAAAAATCAAATTTCGTAAAAAAAGATAATTCAATACTGGAATGAAGGTGACATTGAATGGTTCACTGTTAATATTGGTTTTGTTATTTAGAAACCCATAGATAAAAGTTTTCTTCAAATCAAATATTTACTAAAAAGGAGAATTCAATATTACCATATTAACTCTACCAAACCCGTCTTATTATAATCCACCAATTAATCCATTGAAAACCCTTCATCAAGAAATCAAGAACAGAGAATCGGAATACAAAACGAGATATTAACTCCCAGTCGGTTTCAATGCTGTTCTTCAATACTATCCCCAGCGAGTTTCTCGTGTGGGGCAGTATGGTTTTCGGGCGAAAGTCAGTTTGCGTGGTGGCCGGGGCCCGATAGAACATCACGTTCGCGGGCGGAGCTAACGGGTAACGTCTTAGACGAAATCCGGTGACGAATTCGGTCCAGTACATAGAAAGTCACCCTTAAAAAAAAAATCAATGTTGAGAATGTGTTGCCAATGAATTCTCCCATTCAGTTACCAATCTAAGGGTTATTTATAATGAATCATTTGGCAATGAATCCTCCCAATCATCCACATCACTTACCCTCCACATCCATAACCAGGCACGTCTTAGGTTTGTGTGAGGATACAATAGGTACTCGAACAACACTCATGTTTCGATGATTCAAAAATTTTAATTACAATACTTTAGTAATTCATTAATGTACTCGTGTTCCTACTTGCTTTTCTTTGTACAAGACGATAATAGAGATGACCATCCTTTTGATGGGGAGTTCGAGTTCAGTAAAGGTAACTCGTTTTATTTTGTTTTCATATTTTGTTTCATTTACTTTGTTGACTTTTGGTCATAAACTATATGGTTATGAACTTGATAGTTTAAAGTAGTTGTATATGTATTTGTAAGTGGTAAGAAGTTGTTAGATAGCTAATATAAATTATTATTATTCATATTTGAGAAATGAGGTTTTATACGGTATATACATTTTAAATTTATTATTATTTATATTTGTAGCAACCCATTTAGTATCCAAAGACGTATATGTTTTTCTATTTCTCTTTATATGAATCAAAATAAAGTAATATGTGTTTTTTTAGATAATGAAGTACCATGATGCAGCTTGCTATTTGATCCAACTAAAGGAATGAGGTTATTTAAGATGTCAACTGTAAGTCGTTTTTTTATTAATTTGTTATTCTCTACAATAACAATAAGTATTTAGTATATATGAATATGAAGTACATCCATAGAGCTACAGAGGTGGCGTTTTTGACCAATTCTCTTATAAATGGATCAATCTTTAGTGGCAGTGGCGCAGGTTTGTTGGGGCGGGGAGGGGCGACCGACCCCCCCCCCCCCGAATTTTCGCTCAGAAGTGCCGATTATATAGTATCCGTATAGAAATTTTTAGGTATATACGTTTCGACCCCTCGGTTTTTTGAAAAAAAATAGGTATATATGGTTTCGACCCCTGTTTTTTTGAAAAAAAATAGGTATACGGTTTCGACCCCAGTTGGCCCATTTTAAGAGGTAAAACCCAAGTGTTTGATTTAGCCCATTTATTTTTCTTGATGATTTTTCTTTAGAAGAACCCAACTTCAAAGCCCACTTGAAAAACCTAAACCCAAAAAAACTTTTAACAAAAAAAAAACCCTCGTCCCTTCTCAGTTCCTCTGTTGTCTGTTCATCTGTGTCGAAAAAAAACCCCTCGTCCCTTCTCAGCAGCCAGCACTCTGTTGTAATTTGTAATTTTTCTTCATTGAAAAATCAATCAAAGTTCATTGTGTATATGTCGCCATCTGACTATCCAGTTACTGTATTTTATTTTCATAATTCATATTGAATATAAATTATATAATATTTGAAAATGTTTTGTTGAGTCATGACTGTGTTGTGTTGTCTGTTGAATGTTGATGTTGCCACGTTGATACAAATGGCGATTTGGCGATGGTTGTTTTTTCCTTTAATCTGTTGAATGTTTTTTTTTTCCTTAATTTAATGTTTATGTTATTATTAGATTATACGATGGGGAAGAATAAAAGCATAACATCTTTTTTTTAAAAGAGTGAATGAGGAACAAATAGAGGGAACAAATAATGAAAATATAAGTAAATAGCATGGTGATTTACATAGAAAGAGAAATTACTGAAAACTTTGATTCGGAGTCCATAATTGAAGAATTCAAAAATCTTAAAAGTCGTCGGGCTGAACTGTAATTCTTCATCCAGGTACCCACGCTTTGGCTCATTTTTAATGTTTTAGTGCATTTGTTCAATTTTTTTTGTTAAACGATGCTTAGAACTTTGATATTATTGTATTTAATGTTTGACTCGACCCGAATCGAATCGAATCGCCGACCCAAACATATAATAGAAAAAAAATTAGGTCTCGTCCCGTGACTGGTTATTTCCGACCCCCGGACCAATTTTCCAAGCTTCGCCACTGTTTAGCGGGTCAAAAGGATAAAATAAAAGATTAGGTTGATAGAATAATATGAAACGAGTCAAATAGAGGTTTAACATGTAAAAATTTCACTGATCGAATACGATGAATCTAGACCTTCGACTGTGGACAAGAAATGTTTTTTAATCATGGGAAAAAAAGTAAAAACAATGGGTAGTACTCAGGATACATTTATATGTGTCATATGTGCTATATATGTTACTTTCATATGAGCTACAGAAGCGAAAGTGTGTAGAGATTAATATATTTTGGTAATATCTTTACTCCAAGATTTGTTCTTACAACAACCTTAAATAAAGGCTTAAGTTAATTATGAAGTATCACTCGGTCAGTTATAAAAATATATGATGAAGTTTGGTGGTTTTTATTTCTTACAAAACCTTTGGTGATCTGGTCAACAATGTGAAGTAAAAAAAAATGATTTTCCATCTTACAAACTTTTTAAGATTTTCATTTTGGATGAACACCAAAATGTACTTTTTAATTTATTTACAAACCGGAAGTTGGTATTGTTGATGCTCTTTAATAGTCCTTATTCATGAAATTATAGTTATAGATACATACATAAAATAGCTTTTACCAAGTTTTGTAAAATTTATGACTCTTAAGATGGTATCTCCAGCTTCTGCATCTACCAATTTCATTTTGTTTGGCAAAATACAGCGGACTTTAGAGTGGATTCAAGTATGGAGGTGAAAGTCCAAATTGTGGGTGAAGAACTGGATAATATAATGCTTTGTTCTCTATGAAGGAAACACTACTAATATATATGCCCATTGAACTATAAAAACATCATGCAATTGAAAGCCTTTCAAAATCTACATTATTGGCATTGTTACTCTTTTACAAATAGATATTCATATTGTGAATCTCTATTATTACAAAGAAGAGAGCTACTATGATCAGAGTTGCCATGCATACTACCATAAGAGTTGCTTTAGTATGTAACTGCAAAGGAAACCCGTTGCAACGCGCGAGGTTTCCCACTAGTGGATAAAAGTATTGTTTTAAAAAAAATATACATTAAAATGTATAGAGTATAATTTTTTAATTTAGTAGATTATTAATTATATAACTTTACATTTATTAATTATGTTTATCTATACGTTTATAGAATTATCTATTAATTCTTTTTTTTTTTTTTTGTGTTGTGTTTAAGTGGTTTTTTGTTCTTTCTATTTTTATTTATATCAGATGGTGTTTTCATTAAACATGAGTGTTGGTATCATTCCAGTACTGTAACCAACCGAACAGTATTACTCCGTAGTTCTTTTTGAATTATGGTCCTGCCCCTTTTATCGATTCCGCCGCAACGCGCGGGTTTCCCACTAGTTATTATTATATTATAAAGCATGAGTGAAGGATTCCAACAAAAGTTAAGTAATTACAACATATAATGCATATGGTACAATACCCTAATGAAGTTAGTAAGGGATAAAATAGTAATTTTACCTAAGTATAATTAAATTGATCCAATTATCAATTTTCAATTTAATTTTAAGGTGCTTAATAACCAAAGCATACCAAAGGTATTATTTCAATCAATATGCCATAAATCCAAAGCACACCACTGTCTTATTTCAATCAATATGCCATAAATCCAATTGATTGAAATTGAAGCTCCTATCATTAATATATTAGTAAACAAAATTCACTATCACTCAACATCAACTCTTTCATATGCTGTTGTGCAAGTTAGAAGTGTAAAGGAGCCGACCAGGTTAGAAGTTTTATTCTTACATCTCCATTTTAGGTGAGTTTGAAAAGAATTCTTATCTCGGTTTAACTTATTTTGATTGTTAGATTGAGTGGTTTGATTAGCGTTTTAAATGTTGGTTTTATTCAGGCGATTACGAACTAATTATATTTTAGTGTTTTCTTTTTAGCCAATTACGCTATTGCCAGGTAATTTTAAATTGATGGACTGAATGTATTTTTCCATATATTCATTAGGTGCTTTTGAAATTATAAGTCTTGGTTTCTCTTCAATAATCCTTTAGTAAATAATCATTCTCGTAGTTACAAAATTTTTATATATGGGAGTTCAGTTATTGTAAGTTATATCAAGTAGATCCTTTTACTTTCTTTTTATTTGCAGTCAATAGGCCCTCTACTTATTGTTTTTTTATCATGAAATTCAAAATATGGCTTATTGTTGATATAGTTAACACATATTTTGAAGTTGTATTCATAGTACTTTTCTCTCCTCTTTCTGCCTACTATACGTACGTGTAAATGCAACATATGGTTACATTGACCAACACATGATACCAAATGAAATGATCTTCGTAATTAATAAACTCAAGCTGATGACAATATAGTATTAAACACTTTTGCGGAACATTTAACTCTTGACCTGCCACTCAATAAAACCACAACAACTACCCTACCCACCCTACAACATGAGCACTGAAAATAAATCCTTCAAAAAGCCCACATTAAAGATACAAAGGTATGATGCTTTCACTTTTGTAAAGCAATGTAGTTTTATACACTTTCTATAACACATATAATGGGTCAATACAATTTATTGGTTATGTTAAAACTAATTTGCTGCATATTTAACCCAAGTTCGTTGCTTAACATTGATACATATTTTACAAGTATGAATATGTTTATATATCTTATCCACATAAAAAGAAGCGTAACTACAAGCACAACCATGAAAATTGTCCTAGCTGGAACAAAACTACAACTTCTTTTTACCATAAATAATAGGTTGACTAATAAACCATAGTATGTCGATAGACATTATCAAGAAAAACGAATGCTTTCCTTTTATATTTTAACATTGAAAGGTAGATATGACATACTTTGTAAAGAATAAAATCTTTCTCTTTTTTTCTTTTGTAGCTATAGACGTACAATGAAAATATTGCACAATTTTTAATACACTGTTGTATTGGTCAACTAAATGTTCAACATTATTCCTTTGAAGCAACTTGACTCTGTCTTACTATGAACTAATAATATTCATTTTAAAAGAAGCATGACCCATAGAGTTATAGCACAATCAAAGTGTTGTGTTTCCCGCTGCATCGCGCGGACACCCCACTAGTTAAAGTCAAAAGATAGTGTTCTATTCATGAGTCATTACTCATAGTCTTAAGAGGTCATGTTTTCACAAAATAAAAGGCCTATAGGTTTGGGTCTGGCCTATGAAATGGCCTTCTTGTATGTGACTTTGAGCAAGGCTCTTTGATGCACTCTTTGTTAATATATCTTGATCCAGTATAATTTGGGCCGTCTGGCCCAAAATTTAAAATAATGGTTTTTGATCCAACAAACAACTAGGCCAAGAATTTTATGTAAAGCATTTCCGACTCCCGCATAAGGTACACGCTGTGAAAGATTCTAAAATGTACACAAAGATGTCCATTATTTTGGTGTGTCATTTCGAACTTATATTGATTTTAAAATTCTTTTTGAGTTCTATTTATTTATTTATTTATTGATGGGGAACACATCCAAGAATTAACGAGCTCTGAGTTTACATGGACCAACTTGATAAGGGAAAACAAGACGGAAATGACCCAATTATTAAACGAGCATAACTTGGGTTAAGATTGGAGTTATGGGGCCCTTGAGTAGCAAGAAAAAGGTCTCAATGAGCCGGATAATGTGGCTAACAATCGTGGGTGGTTTGACCCAACTATGAGGCCAATTTTCTTGATTTGAGGGTCTAATTCGCCAGTCAAGATTTTTCCCAAGATTTGTCAAGCACTTTCGTTTTATAGCTTGAAACGTATAGATCTTTCATTTATAATTTACGCTTTTATTTTTTGGTGTTATTTTTTATTGTTAATTTGTAATTTCGAAAATTTGTGAAACCTGCAAAATTTTGAAAATCCCTAAAAAGGGTAAATCTTAGAACGTTTTGATCATTAAGTTTAATCAATTTCAATGAGTTCCTTTTATAATGTGATTATGCCCATGGAATAATAAAAATAACATATCTTAAAGAGTTAAAGGTATATAATATATTTATGATGATCGTATGGAAAGATAAGGGTACATACATAATTGCATAGCCCACATCTACCTTTTGTGAGAAACTGGTGGGTGCAACCCACGATGAATTATTATTCTGAAATGGGCAAAATGCATGTTTCCTTCTATTCAACTTTTTACAATCAAATCCCTTTTTCATGGGCCAGCCCATTCTGGAATCCGGATAATGATGTACTTGCTTGTATATGACGCATTAAAAGTTGCACATTGGAATTTTTGGACTGTACAAAAGGGGTAGTTTTAGGGTTGAGTCATTGTAAAGTTGTTGGGTGGTAAGATGGTCCTCCTCCTCCATGCCTAAAAACCAAATATGGACCCAATTTCTTTAACCTTTTGGTAGGTGTGGTTGTAGCATCTTCAAATAAGATGTGGATGAGGTTTTTACTCGAAATATAAAATAACTACACATACATACATTATACATATACATATATATTTTTGGTATTTAATTTACTGGTTACCGTGGAACCAAACTTTTCAAATATGGAGTCACAATAACAAAAAAGATTGCATTGACTTTAAAGTGAGGTCAATTTTGAGGTTAAACAATTATAAAGACACTTTTACACGTGTATTGATAGAAAACTTAACTAGACGAATGGTTAACATCACTAGCCACCTCTGGTTCCACTAATGTTGTAAATTATGGTGATAGTCATGTATGGAAGCAAACATGACATTCGTTTGATTGGCGTGTGTCCCGGCCCCCACCGTTTTTTTGGCTCAGTGGTGAAAGTTTGCGATTTTGTAGGTAATTTTTATATGAATTAAGTCCGTCCCCCACCAATTTGATCTTCTGACCACCACCGATAGGAAAAATTTGGGTCTCGTGATTTTCGCCCTCTCCACTATTTTCTTCAAGTTTCGTCACTGATTCGTTGTGAAGCATAAAAAGCTACTATTGCAAGATTTAAGAGAATTTCACACAAGTAGCCTTATGTCTGCGCTTTTTTTATCTTTATGGTAATTCTAGAATAATTCCACGCATATAGCAATAAAACATGTGAATCTTTGGTCATGTACTCGTGTATATACTTTCAACCTCATATCTACTTATACTCGTTTAAACCCTGAAACATATTTTTTCTATACACGAATAATATTGCATACGCAAACCTATACATGACCAATAATACATACACAGTATGATGTAACATGCCATATCAACTTAAGTCATTATTAAAGGGAAAAAGCGTAATACCAGAATAAAAGAGACATATAACTCTTTGTTGTGTGTCTCATATCTAAATGAGTTATGTGTTAAGATATATTAAGACAGTTGTATCATACTTAATGCAAGACTTGATATATAAGATCAAAAGTTAAACTTTTGTGCCAAATGATTGATCAAGTAGTGACGAAAATACAGATCTAAACAAAAAATTCTAAATAATCTGATCTACCAATCAGCATCCAATATATAATGCAGCTAAGTGCCAAATCTTGTACCATAACACGGAAAGAATCTGCCTAACATTGCACCCACATTTAAAAATCAATGAAACCTAACCTTGCATATGCACTTTTGACTTTTATACGTCTATATAAAAATGTGTACATTAAAAAAGAAAAAAAGAACATGTCTTTACATGTCAAACAAGTATATAATATTATTATTGGTAAGAGTATCTGACTATTTTCCTGATTTTAGTCTAAAATTATTATTGTATCATTAATCATGTGTCTGCTTAATCTATGCCATAGTAGGAGCAGCAAAAACAGGTTTGAAATCAGTAGAAATCATAATTTCAGAGAATGACCATAACCGTGCAGCTTCTTTACGGTTGCATCCGATTTCAGAGTTTGAGGCTTCATTGCAATCTGCAAAGTATTTTCCACTCACATTTCTTAGATTTGGATGAGTTGCAACGTAGCATGTTGTTGCAGCAGCCTGCACATGCAAAGTTATATGTATGCTCTCAGAGATTGCTAATGCATTTATATATATATACACTAAAATGTGGATGATGCTGATTATTAGTTAGTGAGAAATATTACCTGAGGAATTGTTTTCAAGAACTTTGAAGTTAGAAAGAATACCAAGTCTGCAAGATTAAAAATTTCATAATTTAAAACAACAATTTTGATGTAATATGCATAAAAATATCACATATCCAAGGATGTCAGCCCAAAGATTTTTGAACAACAAATTATATATCACACGACCGTGTTGAACAACTAAAAAAGTACTACCTCCGTCCTTGTTTAAATGTCGTGAGGCCAAAAACAAACATTTTAAGAAATCTTTTGTTTGTATGTAGTAAAATGACAATAATATCCTCAAAAGTTGTGATTGTGTTTTGTCTTTTATGGGCAAATCTGGAAATTGTATTTCTATTTTTAGAAATGGACATTTAATTTGGGACAACAAAAAATGGAAAGATGGACATTTAGATAGGGACGGAATGATATGCCAATATAAATATGAGTTTTCTTGAGCATAAATCAAGATGAATCCTTATGAGATGTACTAGACCAAAATGTTTAGGTATTTCTTGAAAAAGATCGTCATAGTCACACACTCATACTCACGTACATTTAGTTATATGCACTTCTTATGCATACACTCTAATTAAGTAAACATATGACACATCCCACAACTGTGTTGCTATGGATCGCCATTAACTATCAGAGTTACTCATACACAAAATCGAGCAATACATAGGATTGTCGATGAGGATTCCTTCAAATGATCGAAATTCGTCCTTTGGGTATTAATTAGCTAGAGGAGGTTGATCATAAGGTTTAATTTTGTATATTGAAATTCACACAAAACCATGAACCATGAGTCTGTTGGACATAATATTTGATATTATCCTAAGTATGGGTTATTAGTGTATATCCTAAGTATTATATTAGTTTGTTATATGGTAGTTAGTTAGTGAACCAACATGCGGTTCATCAAAAGGGCATCACACCCTTTCATTATGTATAAATAGGGCCAACCCCTATCATTTGTATTTGGATGATTTCTATAATATAAAGCAAGTTTATACAATTCTCTCTATTCAAATCTCACATTTGGTATCAGAGCCTTGTTCACATCGATCCATCCCTGTGAAAAGAAGAGAGAACATCGAACGTTATCATCCCCTGTTTTTCAAAAAAACAGAGACAGTTGCAGAATCGTTTAATAACGATTCACAGAAAGATTTTTCTATTCCAGGCGATAAGGAAGATCATTATTTGAGATATTATAACCGTAGATCAAAGAAGAACCGGAAATCAGAGGAATCCGGCGAAAAGAAAAGACTCCGGCGAGACACCGGCGAAGAGGAAAACCAACTTTTAACGATTTTGAATCACATTTAAACGGTTTTATCCCAGACCCTTTATTGTTTACTAAATATCGAATACAAAAAAAAAAATTTGTTCTTGAAATCAAAAATCAATTTTTTTTAATACCCTGTTTCGAAAGAAACGATTTGTTCAGAAAACATTAAATTTCCATTTTGATTCAAAGGGAAACAATCAAACCTTGTTTCTAAAGAAACGGTTTGTTCAGAAAACATTGAATACTCGTATTCGATTCG
Source organism: Ambrosia x helenae (assembly GCA_030844895.1). Taxonomy (NCBI): domain Eukaryota; kingdom Viridiplantae; phylum Streptophyta; class Magnoliopsida; order Asterales; family Asteraceae; genus Ambrosia; species Ambrosia x helenae. Next base: position 112,020,077 of record CM061230.1, read on the forward strand.
CTTAAAGGAAGGGTCGTGTGAATTTTGTGTGTTCCAGAAACTTTCATTCGTGAAGTTTTTGACTTTTTGATTAGTCAACGCACAAAAACTTTAAGGGAATAAAATATTTGAAGGGTCACAAAATCAGTATTTGAGTTTTACTGATTTAATATTTTTTTAGAAAGTCAACGTTTAATAAAAAAACCAAGTCAAGATTGAAGATTTTCTTAAGGAATATTTTTTCAAGCTTCTTCTTTCAGGAGATTCACGGATCGAAGTATTAGAAAGAAATTTTTCAGAATACTATTTTTGTGGAATCATTAAGTTTTGTTAAAAAAAAGGAAGAAAATTCAAAACTATTGAAAAATTCCATAATAGAAAGTGAAATCGAATCATAAACGATTTGTATAGTAAGATACTCCGAACCCCTGTTGTGGTTTGTCGAGAAAATAATTAGCAAGTGACTCCGAGACTTCGTGACTCGTTGAGTATAGCAAGAAAAATTAGACCTTTGTGGCGAATTAGACCTTTGTGGCAAGTTAGACCTTTGTGGCAAGTTAGACCTTTGTGGCAAGTTAGTCCTTTGTGGCAAGTTAGACCTTTGTGGCAAGTTAGTCCTTCGTGGCAAGTTAGTCCTTCGTGGCAAGTTAGACCTTTGTGGCAAGTTAGACCTTTGTGGCAAGTTATTCCTTCGTGGCAAGTTCGACCTAGCAAGCAAGAGAGTTTAGCAAGTCAGAAAGTTAGCAAGAAAGCAAGATTGGAAAGAAAAAGTCGAAGAAAGTAAAGCAAGAAAGCATGGCAGGAAAAGAAGACAAAAACGCGTCTAGCAGTTCAATATCATCTCGTGAGCAAGGAAATGTATCACTACAATGCCCGAAATTGACAGAGACAAATTACACATCATGGGCACTATTAATGGAAACAATCTTAAAGGCTTATGGTCTTTGGGAAACAATTGACGCGAAAGAAGGAGCAGAAGCAGCAGATGAAAAGAAAGTAAATACTACGAAAGCAATGATTCTCCAAACATTACCAGAAGATATCTTAATGCAAGTAGCACAATGTCAAAATGCAAAAGACGTTTGGGAATCAATCAAAGTCAGATACCTTGGAGCAGATATGGTTCAGAAAGCACGACGACAAACATTGAGAAGTGAGTTAGAAACTCTAAAGATGAAAGAAAATGAACCAGTAAGTGACCTTGCAAGCAAGTTAGCCAATATAAGAGCCAAATTCAAAAGCCTTGGCACAACTCTTAAAGATAAAGCAATAGTGAGAAAACTACTCAACTCAGTTCCGAAGAAGTTCCTACCTATTGTAGCAACTATTGAGCAATATTCAGAGATAGACACAATGCCATTTGAAGAAGCAGTGGGGAGAATAACAGCATTTGAAGAACGCCTCAAAAGTCAAGATGAATCAGAGGAAAATCATCAAACGAAACTCCTAATGGCAACCTCAAGTAATTATCATTCTGGAAGTATGCACTATGGTAGAGGACGTGGTAATCATAACCGTGGTAGAGGTCGTGGAAGAACCTTTAACAACGGACAAGGAAGAAACTTTAGCGAAGAAAGGAAAGAGTATGAGAGAAATATGAGTTAAGGATACAAAGACAAAAGCAAATTCAGATGCTTCGAATGTGGCAACTATGGTCACTTATCGTATGAATGCACAAAATGGAAAGACAAGAAAGATAGGAACGAGCAAGTATCCCTTCTCGTTCATGAAGAAGAAGATCCAACCCTACTCTGAAGCAAGAAAGGATAAATCAAAATTAGAGGGGAGAATGTTGGACATAATATTTGATATTATCCTAAGTATGGGTTATTAGTGTATATCCTAAGTATTATATTAGTTTGTTATATGGTAGTTAGTTAGTGAACCAACATGTCGGTTCATCAAAAGGGCATCACACCCTTTCATTATGTATAAATAGGGCCAACCCCTATCATTTGTATTTGGATGATTTTTATAATATAAAGCGAGTTTATACAATTCTCTCTATTTAAATCTCAAAGAGTCCATCAAAGGATATTATTGTTCTTTTACTAATGTGTAAGATACCTTTTATGTCTAGTTAATACACACACTTACTATTTCCTATCAAAAACAAGTAAATTTGCCTGGTAAATGGTATAAACTTGGTAACTATATTCCATAACATTTAAAAAATATATATATGAATATATGATAGATGCTTTTTGCATTAAATGACTGACTAACCCAAATTGCATATTTTATTAACAAACGAAAACTATATATTACAATTTATGTAGCCTTGAAATTAATTTTACTATAAACAGTGAAGGAGCTTGAAAAATATTTTTGAGGGGTTGAGAGTTACCAAACCTTAAAACGGTGGGGATCGAACTCAATACGTGTAAAATTTTCGGATGAAAACGCATAAGTGTTTTGCAGATATTACTACCCTTAAGCTGTAAATCTACCTGTAATGAAACCTTCACGGTCTCTTGTAAGTCGAGTTCTTACAATCCCAGGATGTACACAGTTTATCGTCACGTTAGCCTCCATCATCTGCCACAAGAAATATTGTTATTTTATTGACTGAATTACATTTCAAAGCATATCCTTTATGTTTAAATTGATTAGTTATGTACTTTATATTTCAAAATCATACACGTTTTGTCATTTAACCCTAACTGAGTTCATTTTTTATGTTAAATTATATAATGTGACCTGCACACAAGGGTAATTCAGTAATTTTGTTTGGACTAATTAAAAAAAACAAATTAAAAAGTTAACACCTGCCATTGTAAATGATCATGAACGTGTTATAAGTAATACCTGGAGCCTGGTAGCAAGTTCCTTGGTGTGCAAAACGTTAGCCAGCTTCGAGATTGCATATGCACGTGTTGCATCGTAATGACTGTGAGTACAAGACAAATATTGCAGAGTATAAAGTCAAACCTGTTAACTCCTTTTTATTTAAACTCAATTTATGATATCACTTCTTTCTATGTGGAACCACTGTCCAAACAGTCAAACCTTAGTTCAATTCAAATCAAATTAGTTACTACACTTTATTACCTAGTTCATCATACTATATACTCCCTATCTTCTCCTCTCAGTGATTCAGTGGTCCACTATATTATATAATTGTTTTTCTTTAATAATTTAAAGTATCACTTATTAGTCGATAATAATTCACTTTTATGGTCAATAATACGTCCTTCTGACTTTCACTTTTATTACAATCCAAGCAGTGTAACTATCATAGATTCATACTTGATTTTCACTCGATTTTTATCCTGAATAAAAATGAAATAGAGAAACGTACAAACAAAACCGAGTAAAAACTAAGATACCGTTCGTTTAATGTGAATAGAATGGAATTCGGATGGAATTGGAATTTGTATTCGACTTCTTATGTTGTTCGTTATGAAACGAACACATCAAAATTCCAAATCAAATTATGGAAGAAAATCAACATTTCAATTTCATGATCAAGATTTATTTTATGAAACGAACACATCAAAATTCCAAATCAAATTATGGTTCTTGTGCGAATTCCAATTCAATTACTTTGAAATCCATAAAACGAACGCTACCTAAGAGTAAATCAAGCGTGAATACGAAAATTTTACTACTAAAATTGCTTTTGGCAGCCCCAAAGTAAAAGTTGAGAATATCATTAATCAAACTGATGTTATAAATTATTGATAATTAAAGGGCAAATTATATAAGGACAGCAGGTAGACAAATAACAAACTGCGTCGCCCCTAGAAACCCTAATCTAGAGAAAACAAGTTATGGTTTGAATCATTAAAATCAAATTTTCTTTTTTTTCTAACGTTTTGATGAGACAATTAAATGGAAACTTACTGTAGAATATTATAGATTGATCAGGAATGGAACTCTTGGCGCTTGATTATTGTACCATACCTTTTATCTCGAGTTATTTGTCCCAAAGAACGAATTAAGTCGCCGGAAAACCACGTATGGATGCCGGACGTTACATTCACTATCCGTCCTTGTACACCCGTTGTTTTCGCCGTCGTTATCATCTTCTTCAACAGCAGTTTCGTTAACAGAAAATGCCCTAAATAATTAGTTGCAAACGTCGTCTCTATTCCATCTTCCGTTACACCATAATCGTACGAGAATTTCCCCGCGTTGTTGCTAACATATATTAATTATTCAGATAGGTTACTTATTAGTATGAATAATAATAATAATTATTATTATTATTATGATAAAGAAAAAGTGTATGAAATATTAAAGATGATTTACATGAGAAGATTTAGAGGCAAATTAAGCTCTTCAAATTCTGAAACAAACCGCCTAACCGATTTTAAAGAACTTAAATCAAGATGCATGATGGTTATCTTTGCATCAACAAACTCCGATACGATTTGATCCTTTATTTTCGCAGCAACTTTTAGGTTCCGAGCAGGTAACACAAGGCGTGCGCCACGCTTAGCAAGGACTCGGGCCGTCTCAGCACCGATTCCGGAAGTAGCACCTTATAATAATAATAATAATAATAATAATAATAATAATAATAATAATAATAATAATAATAATAATAATAATAATAATAATAATGATGATGATGATGATGATGAAACAGACGTTTATTTTAAATTTTTAATCATTTAGCAGAAGAAGAAATAATAATAATTGGGATATGATGAGGGTGCATGTGCATGAATTGAATTGAACATGATTATGAATATATGATTAGAAATAATAATAATAATAATAATTACCAGTGATGATGGCAGTGCAGGAGAGTAGATCAACGCAGTTATCGGTGACTTGTTCGGCGGTGGATTTGGAGCCGTAGCCGCTCGGTCCGGCGGTGCCGATAAGATACTTGATCGTTTTAAGCATTTTTTTTTTTTTTTTTTTTTTTGTAACGGGTTGAACTTTTTTTTTTTTTTTTGTTTGGGTGTGTGTTTATTGTCTAGTTAGGAAAGGAGGCAGTACGATTAGCATTGAATGTTCGGAACAGAAAGAGAAGAAGCTTTTTTTTTTTTTTTTTTTTCTGAAAGGAAGAGTGGCCCTGAGAGATAAGGGTGGGGGATAGGGGGTAGAGACGATGGTCCTGCTGCAAACAAGTACGTTTGTTTCTTTGTATTTTGATTAATATAGTGATGCATCATGCATATGCATATGTAAAACTTTGCTTCGGATTCTTTTAGGCTCAATCTATTTGGACACCCTTAAAATCTATTTTGACACCCTAAGTATGCTTCATATTGGTCTATATGATGCATACTTAGGTCAAAAGTTGTACACAAACTTTAAGGGAATCTCAGACCTGAAACTTCGTGCCAATATGTCACATATTGGTCAATATGAGGTATATCATAGTTAAGTATGTCTCATATAGATAAATATTAGGCATATTAGGTCTTTTTATTATTTTTATTTTTATTGTTTTTAAATAACTAAAAATATTAAATTAACTTTAAAAAATATTCAAAAATTAACAAAAAGTTAGTTATATTCATTCCAATATTATTTTAACAAAATTACAACTTTTTGTTACCTGTATTATTTTATAAAAATTATTTCTTTTGTTTGGGTATGGATGGTTTGAATTACGATAGGTTCACATTAAAATAGATTAAAATTTAAAAAAAAAAATTAAAATAACAATAAAAAATTAAAAAGTAAATAAAAAAATTAAAATTAAAAAAAAAACCAAAATTCAACTTAAAAATAAAATTTTAAGGGATCTGAAATATTTCACTTTGAACCGGACCGGTTCGACCCTATCGGGCTGGATAACAACCCGGACTGTTACGACCCAGCCGGGCCGGGTAGCGACCATAACTGTTTCGACATGACCCGTCCCGCAGCGACTCGGACCATTTCGACCCGGCCGGGCCCGGTAGCGACCCGGACCGTTTCGACCCGGTCGGGCCTGGTAACGACCGGGCTGTTTCGACCCGACGGGACCGGTAGCGGCCCGGATCGTTTCGACCGACCGGGCCCGGTAACGACCTAGACCGTTTCAACCTGACCCATCCCGTAGCGGCCCGGATTGTTTGGACCCGACCAGGCCCGGTAGCGACCCGGACCGTTTCGACCCGACCGGGCCCGGTAACGACCCAGACCGTTTCAACGTGACCCAGATCATTTCGAACTAGCCGGGCCCGGTAGCGAACTGGACCGTTTCTACCCGACCGGGCCCGGTAATGACCCAGACCGTTTCAACGTGACCCGGACCGTTTCGAACTAGCTGGACCCGGTAGCGACCCGGACCGTTTCGACCAGGTCGGGCCCGGTAACGACCCGAACCGTTTTGACCCGTCGGGACCGGTAGCGGCCCGGACTGTTTCAACCAAACCGGGTCCGGTAACGACCCGGACCGTTTCGACCCGACCGGGGCCGGTAACCACCCCGTTCCGGGCCCTGTAACGGCCCAGACCGTTTCAACCTGACCCGTCCCGTATCGACCCGGGCGCCCCCATATCACCTTCTAAGCCTAGTATTGGTACCAATACTAGCCGTGATATGCCACGTATTGCCCAATATGACCCATATCTGGGCACCCCCATATCACCTTCTAAGCCTAGTATTGGTACCAATACTAGCCTTGATATGCTACGTATTGCCCAATACTAGGCTTATCAGTGTTTAATACTACTCATATTGCCCAATACTAGGCATATCAAGGTTGTTTTTAATTTTTTTTTAAATACAATATTATTGTTTAAAAATACTAAAATAACTTTTAAAAATCCCAAAAAATACAAAAAATAAAGTTTTATTGATTTGAATATTATTTTATAAAAATTAGATGTTTTTGTTACAAAGACGAGGCATATTCGTTTTTATAATTGTTTGGTTTGTTTTTGTTGGTTTTGAAGATGTTTGTTTTCTTTTGTTTCGAATGTATTAAATACAACGATCAATCGATTTAAAAAAAAACACTTTCTCAATAAATCTTATAAATTCTTCAAACTTTGTATTGTTTATATAACTTCTTCAAACTCACCAAAACAAAACAAACATCTTCAAAAAGTCAAAACCAACCAAAACAAAACCAAACTAAAGATAATAATTTTTATAAAATAATGTTAGTAACAAAAAGTTGTAATTTTTTAAAAAATAATATTTTAATGAATATAATTAATTTTTTTGGAATTTTTAAGTTAATTTAGTATTTTTAGTTATTTAAAAAACAATAAAATGAAAATATATAAAAAAATACAAATAGACCATAATATGCCTCATATTGATCTATATGAGGCATATTACTTTATTGTTTTTTGTGTTGGTCAACATTAATTAGCTAAAAGACAAAAATTGTACTTCAATATGCCTTATATAGGTCTATACGATGAGTATCAACTTTATTGTTTTCTGTGTTAGTCAACATCAGATAGCTAAAAGACAAAAATTGTACTTACATATGCCCCATATAGGTCTATATGAGGCATATTTAGGGTGTCAATTTAATTTTTTAGGGTGTCCAAATAGTATGACCCTTCTTTTATTAGGTCTATCTTTATATACTTGTAAATTAAGAAAAAATGTTTTTTTTTTTTATTATTAAAATAAATAATGGTATGTTGTAATATGAGTCGAGTACAAGTTTGGCATACTATGTATGTAGAGCTAAAATTCGAGAGGAAACTATAAATAAAATACATACTTAGTGTATATATAGGGGTTTTTGAGATAGACAAAGTTAATACGAAGTGATAAAATATGTGTATCATAAAAGGATAGGTCGTTTTTTCAGGAAAAGAAATTGTAAGGATCAACGCTCGACAACTCATAAAACTTACTTCTAATTGTACGTGTGAATCTTATGCTTGAGTGAAGTCTCTGTACAACTTTGTCACTTCCCCAAGGCACTTTAAAGCTGCAACGTGAACCTGGAAAAAAAATCAAATTGATGTCAAATGATATGTCATTATGATGATGATGATAATGATAAACGATTCTGATGTGTAAAGTGAACATATGTGAAATAATGACATACTTATGCAATATTTATTATGGATTTACAATCGATCACCTTGGGTGGCACCGAATAAAACAATCAATAGGTAAGTAGTGAACATCCATTTTAAAGATAAATAAAAATGATCTAACTGCTATCGACTATAAAGATTGAAGGATGGTAACTTTTCATGTTTCGTGACTATTTTCTCTACTTATACATAATTTAAGTATCTATTTCAATAATCACTACATGTTAGTCGATTTTCAAGTACATACATTGAAAGGATCTTAGAGGCGTGCATGGTAAGGTGATTACTTATCACTTATTAGCTAGAGATTACCTGGTGTCTAAGAATTAGATGCTACTTCTAATCTGCTTAGCAACCTTTGTAATCAATGTTTCTAGCAACACCAATCACGGTACAAAAAAAATAGATTATTACTAAACTGACTACATCTATGAATATATACGTAGTTAGTTGGTTCTTATATGTAATAATAAGTTTAAAACCATACGTACTGTCTTAAAATGATTATTGATTTGCCTAGATATGATTATTGAATTATTTGAACATAAAAACAGTGAATACCTACACAAAGCTATCACGGCCGAAACCTCAACTTTAAATAAAAAGAAGACTGAATTACAAGTTTTGTCCTTAAAGTTTATACCATTTTTCAACGACTGTCCTTTAACTTTAAAATTGATGGGTTTTGTCCTTTATCTTTTAAAATCTTGCACGTTATGTCCTTTGATTCTAACCAAGTTAATTTTAACCGTTAAGTAGAGGGTAAATTGGTCTTTTCACCCATTTATAAAGATTTATATATATACACACATACCCCTTTCTTTCCCACATCTCTCTCCCTCTACTTACCTGCAACATCACCCATCACCTGCCACTGACACCACCACCACCCATCCCACACCAACCACCGTCACACACCTCCACCTTCACCGCTGTAACCACCATTCCCGTCAACCTCCACCCCCACAACCACCACTCTTCTTAACACAAATAATCTCAAAGTAGTGAAGAATCAATCAAACCAAGAACCTGCCATCATCACCACTTTCGATCATCACCACGTAACTTACCTAAAACCCAAACCACCCTTGGAACCCTAGATTTAGGGGTGTTCAGAATTCGATTCGGATTCGAAAAATTCAAAATTCGACTTAGTTCGATTCGATTACCAAAAAATTCTATTCGATTATTAAGAATTCGAATTCGATTCAATTCGAATTCGAGTCCAGTAAATCGAATACGAATTTATGATTTTAAATTCGATTCAATTCGAAATTCGAATAAAAACTGTAAATGTATATTTTTTAAATATATACACAGACACATTATTATATACATAAATATACACACTGAAATTTTTTTTTTCTAAATTTTGGTCAAACTCCAAGAACCCATAGTCTCTAGAACTTTTACCATAACCATATTTTACATATATACCTTATACTTCACAAAATCTAACAAACTATACTCTCTACTATTTTTACTATTCTCGTATTTGACATATTGTTGTTTATCAATTTTGTAGATTTGTATTTTATATGTTAAAAATAATGAGTTTGTATTGGTTTTAAAACAAAAGGTAAAACAATTTATTATTTATGGTGAATTTGAACTAAATCGAATTTATCCGAAGTCGATTCGAATTCGAGTTTCTTATTCGAATCGAATAAATTGAGTTTTAAACGAATACGAATCGAATACGAATTCAGGTAAAAATAATAAAAATTCGAGAAATTCGATTCGAATAATTCGAAAATTCGTTATTCGATTCGTTGAACACCCTACCCTAGATCCCAGCCACTGCCACTCTGCTTCTAACCGGCTCCATTATCGTCTGCACAACCCTTCTCAGATTCAACCACTACCACTTTGATTATTAGAGGAAAAAGGAAAGTTCTGATGGTTAATACCTGTGTTTGCCGACAACCTGATGAAACAAAACGCCGCCGTCGCCGCCGCGTACCACCGCCGCCGCGAACCACCACCATTTTCTTCCGGTTTCCCTCTCTCTCCTTTCTGTTCTATCTCTTCGACCCCTCTCTCTCTACAGATCTGTGTGTCTCTCTCTCTCTCTCTCTCTCTCTCCCTAAATATTAACCGGGTGGGGTGTGTGTGTTGGTTGGGAGTGACGCCATCGGAGCTCCGCCGTTCACCACCACGTAGGGTGGTGGCCTGAGATGGTGTGGGTCGGTTTGGGGTTTTCTTCGAGCAGCAAGAAAGGGGAGGGCAGGGGAATGGTTTGGGTTTTATAAAAAGGTGAAGTTAGATGGTTGTCACACAAGTGGTGGTAGGTTGTGGTCGTCGGGCAGGTGGTGGTGGTAGGTTGTGGTCATCGGGCAGGTGGTGGTGGTAGGTTGTGGTGGTGGCAGGTATTAAGAGAGAGGGAGGGGGTTTTATATTAATTTTAAATTTTACATTTTGTCCAAAACTTTAACTTAATTACCAAAATAGGCCCTAGAATAGTAAAAAGATGATTTTACCCTCACATTTCAGTTAAAATCTAACTTGGTTAGTGTCAAAGGACGTAACGTGCAAGATTTTAAAAGATAAAGGACAAAACCAATCAATTTTAAAGTTAAAGGACAGTCGTTGAAAAATGGTATAAACTTAAAGGACAAAACTTGTAATTCAGTCTAAAAAGAAAACATTGGCAAAAGTAAAGTTTATGACAAAATGACAAAAATTGAAGCAATCATCCAAAATCCAACTTAAATAGGTCTGAATTTGCCCCCACCTTTGTAGTGGAGTGACATGGGGAATTATGGGTTGAGCCTAGCCTCATTGAGGTGTCGGGTTAGATCCTTGATCCCACTGGATTTTATTGATTTTCCATTGTTGTGTCTTCACGCGGGTGGGGAGGTCAGGTTTTCCCCGAAAATTGGTGGCTTGGTGGTTTCTGACTACCCAACACTACATGTGAGCGGACACCTAAGACGTGTCTTGACCCAGTGGCGTATGGGGTGCTTTTGTAACCAATTGATGGACACCGCGGGTAGTCGGGACATCGTTTGTTGGCCGTTAAAAGAAATAGGTTTGAATTTCGATAAATTAAGTTAATGCATAATATTAAGGTATAAAAAGAAGCTACGCTTTGTTATTTTTTTCAGTTCTTTAAATATACAAATAATATAAAACATATGAGCAACCGAAACTAGATGACTATTGACTCCAAAATATAACTTTAACATAAAAACACACAATGGGAGCTCAGAAATGGATAGAAAAAAAAAACATAACATAGTAAAAGATACCGTATTCAGAAGAAAACACAATCTGTAGCAAAAAACACAATGATCGGAACTGAAAAGACAATGAACATACAAAAATAGCACAATGAACAAACAAAATAACACATTTAGTTTTTTCTGCTGCAAATTTTTATCTTTTTACTGTATTTGCATTGTGACTTTTTTTTTCTGCATGAATAAAAAAACCAATTAAAAAGTCGTTTTTTATAGCACTATGATACTTGTTGGAAAGATAATAAAACGCTCGTTAATTTGATGTAAATTTTTTAAGAAAGTACATTTATATAAAGCATATGTTTTTCTTAAATGTTCTGTCTATTAATCATAGCTTTTTAGTTATAAATCAACTAAATAGATATAACGGATGTAGATTGCTTATATTGTGGAGTTTAATTAATAAAATTTGAATCAAACCATAAGATATTACACCTATATAAAATTTTGGTACACCGGATGAAGAGGCTTAGGGGAGGCCACGGCTACAGAAGGTGATTGTGAATCAGACATAGTGATCGGAAGATTGTGTTTCGAAAAACACTGATCGAAATTCAAAGACGAAAAAGAGAAGCAAAGGTCTCAGAGTTTGTTAGCTCTGATACCATGCTAACATATTGAATTGATTGATTGCCGCATACATTCTGAGAGATACAATATATAAGGAGATTGCCTAACTAGACCTCCTATCTATAAGGGATATAACCTCATCACATAACACAACACATGGCAAAATATTAATGATAGGATTGACTATACTATTGATTGATAGCTTTTTCCCAATTATTTTTCGAAGTATATATTATGGGTATGTTTGACAAAACTAGCTGGCGGCTGTTAGCTGGAAGCTGGTAACTGCAAGTTGTTAGCTGGAAGCTGAAAGTTTTTTAAATATATTTTGGTGTTTGGCAGAGTAGCTGGAACTTTTAATAAAATATATAAAATGACCAAAATAGGTATAATTAAAAGCTTGTAAAGAAAGTTTTTATTTTATTTTCAAAATAAAATGGGTATTTGTGTCATTTACTAATTAAAAGTTTGTAGCTAGTAGAGCTTTTTCTTAAAAGCTAGTACTAGTAACTTTTCACTATAGAGGTTTTTCTCCCAACCTAAAAGTTTGCAGCTCTTCAACCAAACAAAGCTTTTTATTGAGTAGGAGCTTTTTCTTAAAAACTTGAAGCTTGAAGTTCTTAAAAACTCTTAAAAGCTTCTTGCAAAACATACCCCATATGAGATTATCATGAGTTCCTTAGGATGGCCAATTTATTAAATTATGGCAGGTGGATTGCTAACTTGACAATGTTAACGAAATGGTGGTGGGATTGAAAAAGAGAAAGGTCCATAATGGTCCAATTGTATAAAGGCAATTCATAACATTAGTTTCTAGATAGAAATTAACTTGGGAAAAAATATCTCCTTAGGCCTTAGCATATGGCGTAACATAATAATATATGAAAACGCTTAACCGAAAAGAGGTAACCATTACACTGTCAAAGATCTTTTCGGGAGAATTGTAAGGCGAAATCATACATCTATATTACCTTATTAAGGAGGAGAGATGGGTATAGTTGTCATTTTACATAAACTTTAAGATGGTAGACAAAAGGTCTTAGTATAATTCTGTAATTTTTTACCATTTTCTTTCATATATACCCTTGCTATACAACTTTAAATGCTACTTGTACAAATGACTAAAGCTAACTCTTTCCTAATCACTCATTTTGAAACCGTCCATTCATTCTAGCTTTTAATGGCATTGTTGTCTCTTCCACATCCCCTAATTAATTCCCAGTTCATTTCTATAACCCTCTTAAGAACTCACAGGAAAGTGTAGCCATTACTTTGGATCTTTTTTGGATTCTTCTGTTCTAGGTTCTTCATCAATACAAATCAAAATAACCGCTTTTTTCGGATCGATTGTCAAGTGGGTACGTATTTTCCTACTCCCAATTTTACGGTTTCGAATTGTTCTTGAAATTCAATACACCTGATTTGCAGAACACAGTTTTGGATTTGTTTGCAGAACTCGGTTTTAACGTTTGGACTCACGGTCCCAATCATCACAAAAAAGGTTAATTATCTTATATTTAACGTTCTCGATGTTGATGTTCGGGTTAATTGTCGTTTGGGTTATCATGTAGTATGTAGATTTATAGTTGCCAACTAATTACTTTTCATGATCCATTTTTATTGTTAAACACTTATTCTTTGTTGAATTAATGGGTTCCCTCTTACCACAGATTATGAATAAAACTAAAAAAGACAACCCAGTTTTAAGTTTAAAGGAGATATTGAAAAGGATGAAAAACAACTTGAACCTGACCATTCATGGTACCGGACCAGATCTGGACCACTCATACACATCAATGCATCATTGACGGATTAGTAATTGGCAGCGAGAGTGGTGGTGATGGGTTCAATGGGTTTGTAGAGAGAAAAGGGAGAGTGTGTTGAATGCTGAGACGATCGAAAACACTAAGGAATGCCTAACGCTTGTCAAATAGGACCTTTGACCCGGTTGTGTACGTGACCGGATGTTGGTGGTGGCACCGATGATTGTGGAAGGTGGTCGGTGGTATGGTAAGAAGTAGGAGGGTGGTGGTGACGAGAGAGGAGTTTGACTTTATGTTTGTGTATTATATAGAAAATACAGTTGTGTATTATAATATATTCAAACAATCTTGAAGCTTAAATTAATGAAATTTGTCGAATTTTCCTTTTTTGCAACTGGAAATTAATTTCCCCTTATTTGCAGCTGGATATTAAAGGAATAGGAATATAGTCATCATCTTTAGTATCAAATTATTAAAACTCCTAAAAATATGCAATTTCCTTATAATCTAACTCTAAAAAACAAAACAGCTAAAAGCAATAAATTTGATTTTTCATATTTAGTTGCATAGTTACATGTTTAAATTGATCAAGAAGGTAAATGCATAATGGATATATTGATTGTTATCTTATTTCAATTTATTAATTTTTGGGCCATTATGTATTTAAATCAAATAGTTTGACACATCAGTGTTTTGATCAGATCTACATGGTCATGGTGGATTTGACATAGAAGAATAACTTAGGACATGTTAGGGTTTTTTTTTAATGTTCAGACTTTGTTTTGATTAGGGCTTATGTGTGTGAAATATATGAGATTGTAGATGATTGACTTCATTCTAAAAATTCAATAATTTTAACTTTGTTCAAAATGATATTATTTACCAATATATCTTTGTGTTCCTTACGTAGCCTGGATATCATTTGGTGTACATAGGAACCGAAGGTAATGAAAGGTTATTTGGAATCAGTTTTTAATATTTGTTTTTAAGGTTTTTGATCAATATAAAACACATGTCTTCTCCTCTTTTGGCCTTTAACCGAGTGTCAGTATGTTATCAATACCACAATTAATCAAACCAATACTGAACATATTCCCGCCGTAACGCGCGGGTAAATTTACTAGTCATTTATAAAAGATGCTTGGTTTGGTAAGTTTACATTGAAAGCCATGTATTTGGGTTTTTCAAAACTGAAGCCCAAAAAATTGTCTAATTTTTGGTAAGACATTGGTGAAAATGGAGTTGCATCATCTATAACATGGAAATGGAGAAAGAGGACCTTCTCGACATAAGAGCTAGCGGTTCTTGTTGATTTAGAAAGGCATGTTAGAATGCTACAAATTTCAATCTTTGGGTGATGATTGGAGATGGCTTGGAGACTCAACGTGTCACTTTTTTGTTAAACCTATGAGGAATGTCATGATGCAATCTATGTAGGTCATGAGTTTTTATGGTCTTCCTTGTGGTCTAAATAGATTACTTAATTCGAAGGTTACATTTTTTTTGAACGGCAAATTTCTACTCCTTATCCTTATGGGACTTGAATGCATGATCTCCCTTTAGGTGTTCCTAGAAGCTTTAGGTGTTACATGGTTTGCTTAGAAGTTGCTTCAAAACAAAATATCATAATCACCCAAGTATTCAACCTGGTCATTAGAGATGTCTATGTTCCATCCATTCGCTGTCAATATATTCTTCATATGAACACTCCACATATCACTCTTCCCTTATGTGCATTTGTGAAGGAAGATTGGGTTAGTGTGGCTTCATGGTGCCGGTGTAGTATCTCAAGGCTAGTCGAAGTCAAGGAGGAATTAGTCCCTTCGAAAAAATAAATTTAGATAAACATGATTGATCTTTATGTGCTATAATTAACATGCCTTGTTGATCAAAGAAGAGAATATGATGATATGAAGTAAACAAAATGCCGTTAGTCAAATACATGATACTACTTTAATAAGTTAAATCCATGATCAATACTTGGAACAGAATTATTTATTAAGTGATCAAATCACTTTTTTTTCATATGCCAAAGGGCAAAGAGGTTTATATATAAGGCTTTATGGTGTGCCTTCGGGAAATACAATCGGGGTGCCTACGTGGCTTTTTCCCCCAAACAAAACACCGCCCCCCCTCCCCCATTTAATTTCGGGGAAAACGGGGAAATTCCACCGTTGTCACCGTGTCTTCTTATTGGCTTATTATTTATTTATTTATTTTAAATCAAACTTTATGTAATAAAAAATGAAGGGGGATTGAGGGAATACCATTTCCAAACTTTAGAGGAGAAAATGGAGGAAATGATGTGGCGCTGATATGGCACTTGAGGGAGTTGGGGGAAAAAGGAGGCACACCATATAGTCTAATAAAGTAATTTAATCTGTTTAATTTTATTGTTAATACGTAATAAACCATGAGAGAAATAATTAAAATAAAACTTTTACATCTAACTTTTGAAAATATGAACACAGAAAATTATTTGGAGAAACTTGTAGTTTTCTACCCCCTAACTTGAAATATATGATTTGATAGTATATGCTCTACAAAGAGTCAAAGACAACTTCAGTGTTAATAAACAATTCAAAAACCAATAAATAAGTATATAAACTTATCAAGAATCTTGTCATGACTCCCACTAACCCATAACTCCCAATCCTTTTGTTTTCTTTTTGGAAATTAAGTGTGGAAAGTTAGTGCTCAAATGTAGTCATTCAGATCAAATGATTGTCATGCTTTTTCCATGGATGGATTCATAATCTTTCTGGATCCCCCTCTACCAGAAATATTTTAGGATTTTCTTTTTCCTTTCTGAGTTGTGATGATTTTTTGTTTAACATAATTTTATGGTTAATGAAAAAGTCTTAAATATTATAAAAAAAGTTAATGCTAAAATCGTCCCTAAGGTTTGATCAGTTTTGCTACATCAGGCCAAAATTAAAACTTCTTACATCTGGGTCATTCTGTTTTACATTGTGTTGCCAAATTCGTCTCTGACACTAAACCCAATTAACTATTGTCGTTAACTCTGGGGTATTTTTGTCTTTTTAGCTGCCCCCCCCTATAGTCTTATCACGCTAAAAAGTGATCTACGATTATAATGATTTAACAAGTGTAAAAGTTCTATCCATTATAAAGTATTAGATTTTATAAAAGCTCATTCGTATCACATATAATTTGTCTCTAAAATTTATACACGCTATAAACATTTAAGGGAAATGTTAGAAGAGATATAACTTTATTGTGTAAAGGATGATGCGTACTAAGGGATGCTTAAACCAACAATTGTTTAATGAGACTAATCATCTAATTTCTCAAATAAGGTTGTCAAACTTTATGTGTGAAAATAATCATTATAAACTTAAAAAGACGTTTTCAATCACAATATCATCACACCCAAACAAACATGGATGTCTTTTTCATTCTTAATACTCAAAATATCTAATATTGAAGACTTAAAGTAATGGCATGACATTATTTATTTTAGTACCTAATAAATAATCATAAAATCAAGCACAACCTCAATCAGAATTTGATTACCACTGTTGTCCTATTCATCAACTTTACATTTATAAACCAAACGAGTTTGATTGCTAATCTCCCACATATTAGGCTTTTTGGCTCCTAAATTATATCAAAGAAAAAAGATATTGCCCTTACCACCATCACCACCAACATTCTTAGCTATTAGAATAATATATATATATATATATATATATATATATATATACAGGGGATGGTTCAATACAGAACTCATTTTATTGAGAGAACTCGAGAACTCCTAATTAAATACAAAAAAATATAATAAAAAAATCATAACTCAAAATTTAAGTAAAAAAATAGAAAACTAGTTCGGAGCTTCTCTTTCCCACGTCATACCCGTTCGAAAAAAAATAAATAAAAATAAAAAAAACACACCTAAAAAACGCTACTGCACATGTGTAGTATAACCCAAAAGCCTAAACCACCTACCCCCAACTTATCCCCACCCAAAAACCTAATTCCACCCCACCCACCCCCCCCCTCACTAAAAAACCTAAATCGCTTACCCAAAAACCTAAACCACCCATCCACCCCCCACCAAAAACCTAAACCCACCCTACCCACCGCCTACCAAAAACCTAAGCCCCACCCGTCACAACCAAAACCTAACCCCCACCAAAAAACCTAACCCCCTACCCAAAAACCTAAACCCACCCTACCCACCCCACCCCCACCCCAAAAAACCTAAACCTTACAAATAAACTAAAAAAAACTAACCCTAAAAGCTAAACTAAACCCAAAAACTAAACCCTAAAGCTAACCGGACATTTACTACACAGGTGCATTAGAAGTTGCCTATTTTTTATTTTTTTATTTATTTTTATTTTTTTTATTTTTTTCTGAACCGGGATGACGTGGGAAAGAGAAGCTAGCTCCGAACCAGATTTTTGGTTTTTGACTTAAATTTTGAGTTATGATTTTTTTTTTTTAATTTAAGTAGGAGTTCTCGAGTTCTCTCTCTAACTATGAGTTCTCAATTGAACCTTCCCCTATATATATATATATATATTATATATATATATTATATATATATATATATATATATAACACAACGCATTTTTTTATATAAAAGTTAGGAGATGTAATTCAAAGTGTTTTGAGCCCAATAAATAAATATTAAAAGCGTCAAGTGGGTATTGTAAAAAATAATTAAAAAAAAATTGTAGCATATGTGTAACATATGCATTGTTAGTAACTAGTAAATATACCCACGCGTTGCGGTGGGAGTTTGATTATCAGTACAGTATCAACACTCGTTGTAGCAACCGAAAGAGATAACTTAAAACCAGTGAAAGGGTTGTGGAAGCTAATCGATTAAACCAAACAAAAAGTACACGTAAAAACATTATACCGCACACGCGCCGTTGTGACATGTTATTATGTAAACATGTGAAAATTAGACTGAAACGTAAAACATAGAATTCAATAACCAAATCGACCTCTGTATGATAAATCTGTTAAGGTCGAGGATGTAGAAAACTTAAGTTAGTTAAAAAAAAAATCAAGTTGAAAAAATGATACATTATATTAATCATCTTTGGTTACTATAATTTAAACTTACTTAAAGTTTGATTTACATAGCAAAAAGGCTAAATATATAGACATCTAATTGGTTTTTACCATAATATATTTGATCCCCTGGATGTCTCAATAAAAAAAAAGGAATAGAAAAGGTCATGGAAGAAAATCGAACCTCGAAGGATTGGGCAGAGATGAAGCGGAGGCAACCACCAGACCACAAAGTTCCTTGCTTATGCTTGTTATGCGAATAATATATAATAATACACACAGAAAATGTAGACCAGGTAAAAAATAGGATCTAATCACCACGTCACACCTGGCTTAACCGACAAAATCGACCTATGATGAATTACAACTGTTCACGCGTTTAGAATTGTTTAGTTATAGAATAATAATAAAAAAAAAAGTAGTGTCAACGCCTATGTTAAAAATGAGGAAATCTAATATACACAATTTCAAGTGTTTTTTCAAATTTTTTTGGGGGCTAAACGCTCAAATACATGCATGTAACATGTCCTATGTTTTTGTAAAAAATATATGTTGTGTTACATAGATTTTTTCAAAGTTATTCAGAGTTTTCACAACTCAAGTGATGTGTGTGTATGGGTTCATGATGACCCAACAACACGTTGAGGACTCCAAGAATAACATTACACACTTTTACATAGTATTTTGAGTTTGATACATAAAATGGTTATGTAACTGCTAAAGATTTTGTCTTTTGCTACTATTATTATCTTATTCGCAACACGCACGTGCAGTTTCGCTTCACAATATTGGTTCTAAAAAGTACCCATGTGTAGTATATGCAGTGGCTGTGACATCCGTCACCCTCGTCTTTCATCTAATTGGCAATAATAATCCTTCAAATATTTCCATTATAGTCCCTGTAAGTTTCGTCGTTTTTAAATTTAATTTTTGAGCGAACTAAAATTAAATCAATTATATTTATAAATCGAGTATAAGTTTTAATCAAATGTGTATGTTGAAATGTCATCTGGAATGGATATTATAAAAATTCTAAGTTTTATGAAGTTTAAAATTTTTTTTAGTGGGTTTGATACGGTGTGGAGTGCAGAAAAGAATGAAGGGGTCAATATATATTATCTTTGTGTCAAAAAAAAAACGAAACTGATTGGTGTATAATTAAATCATAAATGTTTCAACTTATAGTTTTAAATATTGATTAACTCCTGTTAATAATGCACGAATTAATGGAGACACAGTTCTAAAATAATTAATAGGATCAAGTATGAGTTGAAACAGACTAAAAAAATAACGGGACCCGGTATTAAATGTGGCCGGAATAAATCCGGTGGCCGGAACTTGGCCTTGCCGGAAAAACGAGCAGGATGAGCAAAGGAGGAACCCATTTTAAAAGTTTGGACTCTTGTCAGATCAAGTGCCTCCATGTTAACTTAGTTAGATATCTTAGGTTTTTGGTTAAGTTTTTCTTATAAAAAGTTAACTAAGTTAAACATAACTTAACTAAAAAAAAAATTTAAACTTCATAAAACTTAGAATTTTTATAATATCCATTCCGGATGACATTTCAACATACACATTTGATTAAAACTTATACTCGATTTATAAATATAATTGATTTAATTTTAGTTCGCTCAAAAATTAAATTTAAAAACGACGAAACTTACAGGGACTATAATGGAAATATTTAAAGGATTATTATTGCCAATTAGATGAAAGACGAGGGTGACGGATGTCACAGTCTCCCCTACTTTAGAAAATTTCGTCTCGAAATTTCTTTCAAGTGGATGTTACTATGAAACAAAAGGCGTTGTAAAAGTCAACTAGATTTTTAAAAGAAAATTCATCATTTATGATTCCACAAGGTTTAAAGTTAGTTGTCTAATACCCAAAGTAAAAGTTTCAAATTATTTTGACAGTTAACCCGAGATTAAGAAATTGAGAGTTTAAATGTGAAAGGCTTTGGGAATGTGTAACTAGTGAGGGCAGGGGTACTAATGAAGCAGTCTCCCCTACTTTAGAAAAGTTTCTGACTAAACGTTATTAAGGACATGCAACAGGATTTCGACTAATAGAGAGTGAACGAGTATACAAAGTTTATGTTTTCTGTGTGGGGGGGGTCAAGAGAAAGACTCTAGGAAGACGAATGAAGCTCACATAAGAACGTTCCTATCGAAAATGCTAGCTATTAGTCAATGATCTAATAGTAATGGGTAGGTTCTTGGTCAAACTCCTAGTCCGTTCCCGCAGTATCGTTTATGCTTATATATAGGTGTACCGCAGCTAACCCACCACACTCCCGATACTTTGGACTCGTACTGATTGTCTACCAATAGCCTAAGTGGAATCACACACCACCCTCATGTACCTGTAAGCCCATGATTGGGTTCCGGACCGTAATCATCGATTTACCTTACACTAGGGTGTTATGCTTTTCCATAACCCTAATATGAAATAAATGTGTGCAACCAATATGTAATAGCCACTGTAATGAAAT
Source organism: Ambrosia x helenae (assembly GCA_030844895.1). NCBI lineage: Eukaryota > Viridiplantae > Streptophyta > Magnoliopsida > Asterales > Asteraceae > Ambrosia > Ambrosia x helenae. The sequence continues at coordinate 112,041,132 of CM061230.1, forward strand.
AATGTTTAATCGTGGCATGGTTAGAGGTCCTTCCCTTTCGGGTTTTCCCTTTAACCGCAAACTTTTGTTCACATCGTTGACTCTAAACACTCATATTGATAGACCCTGAGGTTTACACCGTTCCCCTCGGATTGAAGAAATACTCTAATCCGAGTCGTACGTGGGCACCGGCTTAGATCTCATACGAGTTATCAACTAGTATGTTCGTTGGCCATGATGATGAACAAAATAATGTAAAGTATAACAGGGTTTTGCTCAAAACAGGAAAGAAAATATGCATACCAAATATGCGTTCAAGTAAGTATATAAGTATAGCATAAAATTCCGACTGAAAGAATAGTATAACATAAATCGAGTAAATCGCACGATTGCACAAAATGAAAGTAAACGAGTTGAATTAATGCAAATAGTCAATGTGAAAATAATCACAAATAACGTGTTAGAAATAACTATGAATAAAAATGGTGCAAGAATAAAATAATGAAATTTACGGCAAATGAATGTGCACGGAACGGGTGTAAAGCCTACTGACATGTGAGTTAAAAGCTAGTAATTTTACATACATGCGTGTTATACTATAAAAGACATTTAGAAACATTCGGTTAAGAGTGTATGTCAAAAGTTTTGCGACTGAAAGTGTGTAAGTGTAATAGGATAAATTTTCGTATATCAAAAACGTAGTTTGCTCAAACTTTGAGATATAGTTGAAAAAATAGTAGTAATGCATGAGGATAACTTTTTAGAAATCGAAGTGTGTTTTAGATTCAAACAGCTTCATTTGAAAAATTTTCATAAATAAACATTTTTCATGTGTTTACGAGAAGTCAAGTTTGAAAAATGTTATAAGGCTTATTATTAGTTGCAAATTTCTCTTGAAAATATATATTGGATACGTCATATGAAAACAAAAGATTTACATTTGGTCTTTAAAATATGCAATACAAGTTTGTAAAATGCAAAATGAAACCATTTCATGAAGTATGAGTAAATCGAATGTGTTTTAAAAGACCAAGATTTAAAATGACATGAATGATAAATTAACGTATGTAATAGTTTACCAATATTTAAGAAAATTCATAATTTATCATTTGAGTCTACGAATTATGAACAAAAACATAACTATCAATATCATAAAACATTGAGATTGTTTCCATAGAGATTTAAAACGAGACGCAGAAAGAGATCCTTGAGTTGCGGATTTCACTCCTAACTCAAAGATGTATTTCAAAATTGAAAACGATAGAGGAATGAAACCAATCACTAAGTTAAGGATATCACTCCCAGCTTAGTGGTTAAGTTTCTTTTTGAAGGAAATACTCTTTGAGGTGTGGATGTCACTCCTATCTCAAAGATATATTCCTAAGATGAATAACATATAGAGGAGTGAAACTAATCACCAAGGTATGGATGTCACTCCTAACTTGGCGCTATCGTTTCGTTTGTGAAATACGAGCGTATTCTTTTCTAAACAAAATACCGAAAGAATAACGAGAAAATATCATAGCAAAAGTACCTTAAAAGGAAAATATAAGAATAAGGAGGAATATACACGAGAGGACTCGTGAATGTAAACTTAGTTATAGACTAGGCTAAAAGGCATTCTAATAACCTAATTCCCTATAACCATGGCTCTGATACCAATCTGGTTTAATGTCAGTAGGCTATTCAACATACTAAAACAGTTATTTCCCTATAACCATGGCTCTGATACCAATCTGAATTAATGCAAATAGTCAATGTGAAAATAATCACAAATAACGTGTTAGAAATAACTATGAATAAAAATGGTGCAAGAATAAAATAATGAAATTTACGGCAAATGAATGTGCACGGAACGGGTGTATAGCTACTGACATGTGAGTTAAAAGCTAGTAATTTTACATAATAAAACATTTATTTATTTATACAATTTAAACATCTATCTTATAAATATTTTTCTTATAAAATAGAAATACTCATATGGTTTAATGTCTTAATTATCTTTTGTTGAATCATTGTGTAACTCAAAATTATTTATTTATATATTTATGATTATTGTATTTATTTTAATTTAGTTAAAGTAACTAACTAAATTATTTTGTCTTAATTATTCAAATATATTGTTATCTAAATATTCAATAGGTAATAATTATATTATTCAAACCACATATACAACCTTTCATATATTATTTGTGATATACAACTTTTACGTTAACGCGACTTATCATAAAAACTCTAATTCCCCAAATCGACTTAGCAAACCCTAATGCCTTAGACTCTAGATACCGTAAGACTTTGTAGACATTCCCTTTTAGTATTTTTATACATTATAGGTTGAATTCCTCGGAATTCCCATTACTTAGCTCACGATCGCTTAAGTTGGATTTTGATTGCTTTCGCAAACTGTGAGTATATTTTTCCCCTTTTTACTGTTTTACTATTCTGGGGTGACTCATGTACTTACTATCAAGATTCCATTTCTTTTACTAAATGCAATTCTCATGTGTGTTTGCTTTATGTTAATTGGTGTGTCTATGACTTGTCAAAATCATTAACCGCTGGGCGGCCTAGCTTTTCAATGAATAGTACTATGGTATACCCCCTTGAGACTCTGTTGAGAGAATCTTGGTCATTGTCTTGTTAATTCATTATTCAGTTGGTTAGTCATGTGTTAGTCATTATTCTCAGGTTTGGTTTTGAACGGATATTACTTATTACATAATTGCAAATGGTACCGCACATGAATTGCTAAACAATTTTTTTTCCTACTATATATATTCAAACAGGGTATGCTCACCAATACAATTTTTGTATTGACCAAATTATTTTGTACATGTTTCAGGTTGTTTTGAGATGCATCCTTTAAGCTTTCGGATTTATATTAGATTTTGATTCATTGTATTTCAATTTAGTTGGCAGTTAGAATCGTTGTATTTCATTTGAATGTAATAAATTATTTAATCAATGTATTCAAATTTACACTTTAGTCCATGAGCTACTGAACAATCGTCACTACGTGACACCTCGATGTTTCCGCCATCGGTTGGGGTGTTACAGTGGCGAAGCTTAAGCGAAAGTCTCGGGGGGTCGGAAGTCACCGGTTACGGGCAGTGGCAGCAGGAGCGTCATTGAGGATTTAGCTGTCTTATTCGTGCCGTTAAAAAAATATGTCCCTTAGGCTTTAACGAATTAAATAATTTAAACTAGATTTTATGTATGATCAATGCTCTAGCACTAAAAATGAATTAGCAAAATAATAATATTAAAATGAGTGAAATTACATACGGTATTAGGTATTGGGCTCATATATATATGTTTTTTTTAAAATATGCCCTGAGATCTATAGACCCTAGCCGGTTGGCCTCCCCGGCTCACCACAAAGCCTTCCATGAGTGGCGGAACCAGAAACTTTTAACCGAGTGGTCAATATATTATATACACACATGTGCTGGTGTATAATTTCAATTATTTTAGTGATGTAAATATATAAGAAAAAGAATGAAAGAAGGATAACATGTAATGCTGGACATTATAATGCTGGACACATGTGGCGTCTAGAGCTCAGTCTTGGGAACTTCAGGATCATATCATTCGAAACAGTGGGGTCTTTGGGCTAGACCCGGACTATCAACAGGCGCTTAAACGCTTAAATGTCTATCTCCCGGACTTTGATACTGGCGGTTTTTCTAATAAGGACACCGCCCCCTCAAAGCCACAAAAAACTTTGGCGAATGATCTGTTTAGCAAAACTGCCCAGAGCCTGGGAGAAGTTTTGAGTTGTCCTCCCGCGAGAAGGCGGTGATTGAATGCCTAAAGGGTCCTCATGCTCAGGATTTTTTGACCGTTATCCCGATTGAAGGTTTAGGTCAATGCATGTCTGCAGTGGAGTACAGGGCTAAACTCAAGTACCGGTTGATGATCCCTATGTACCCGGAAGATGAAACATGCCCGTCTGCCGTAAAGCTTGCATGGATAAATACGGGGAGCACGCAATTCATTACAAAGAGCTCCCTGGATTCAAATACCAGCATGATTGGGTGAGGGACGTTTTGTGGTGTGACAACCTGCACCCTTCACTTTTCATAAATGTGCATAATTGGTTCCTCAACTATTTCAAAATTTTCATTTTTAACCCTCGTATTTTAATAGGACCAAAATTCACAATTTAATAAAACTTATAATTTTTATAAGTAAAAGTATGCACGTTTTATACTCACATCTACACCCGAGCACGTATGTTTCAGACCTTGATACTCAAATCCCTTAATTTTCGGTCCTAAAACAACTTAGAAACAGAAGGAAACAAGTCTAGAACTTAAAATTGATTAAATTAGAAAAATTATTTTTTTAGCCCTCGCGGTCCGCTGAGACAGTCAAACAGTCAAAGTTCCGGTCAAAGTCCTAGTCAAAGTCTCAGTCAAAATTCTAGTCAAAGTGCTAGTCAAATAGTCAATTCATCTTAAAAACTTTACTTTAATGTGTTGACCAATTTTAAAGCCTAATTGAATCCAAAACTAGTATAAAAACCCAGCTATGACCCATTACACTTTGCTCCTCTAAATCGATTGCTTCAATTCGATTAAACTCTCACTCATACCTTTCTTCTAGGGTATATTACTTCTACATTTGAAGCTTTGATTATAAGCTCTTGTAATTGGCGAATTGGAAGCTTGATATTTTTCCTATTCGGTTTCTTTTCTTCTAAATTGGACTAGTTTCGTTGTTGAATCTTTGGATTGCTCGCATTTTCACGCTCGCTTAGTCATCTAGTCATTTGGCGAAAGTGAGTATTTCCTATCCCTTTTTGTCTTTTTTCACTTTTGGGGTGTTACATGTACACTTATACAAATACACATACAAGTTCCCAGTTTTACAATACAATTCTAGTACATTGTGCATTTGCTTACATATGTGCTTTATGCTTAGACATTACATGAAGAATACATTTGTACTTAGTGAAATCATTAACCATGTACAAGCCGACCTTAACATTGGATAGCGCTATTGGATTAACAACCCACCTAGGTGATTCTCCCCCTTTTCATCGGAGAATCCATGGTCATTGTTAAGTTATTATCCATTTATTGGATAAGTACACCGCCGTTCATTTTAGTACATTTATACAGTCACAGGATTGATTTCGCTCATTTGTATGATACATAGTTTACATAAATGTACTGTAGCTTTGCACTTGAATTGAATAACATTTTCCAACTTACTATATATATATTAAAACTAGGAATGCTCACCAACATTTCATATGTTGACAAAACTTATTTTGTACATGTTTCAGGTGCAGTTAGATCTTAGTTCCATAGCATTGGATTTTAGTGCTTGCTTTTAATAATTTATTTCAAATTTCATGTTTTGTTCAGACTTTTGTATTTTTCCCATTTCATCCATGTAAGACAATTTAAATTATTCAATAATATATTTACATTTCAGTACCATGTGCTTTTGAACAATCGTCACTACGTGACACCTCGATGATTCCGCCATCGGTTGGGGTGTTACAGATTGGTATCAGAGCCGTGGTTATAGGGAATTAGGTTATTAGAATGCCTTTTAGCCTAGTCTATAACCAAGCTTACATTCACGAGTCCTCTCGTGTTTATTTCTCTTTATCCTATTATTTTCTTTCAAGATATTTTCGCTATGATTCTTTCTCGTTATTCTTTCGGTGTGTTGTTTAAAGAAGAAGATACTCGTATTTCACAAACGAAACAATATCACCAAGTTAGGAGTGACATCCATACCTTGGTGATTAGTTTCACTCCTTTATATGTTATTTATCTTAGGAATAAATCTTTGAGATAGGAGTGACATCCACACCTCAAAGAGTATTTCTTTCAAAAAGGAACTTAACCACTAAGCTGGGAGTGATATCCTTAACTTAGTGATTGGTTTCATTCCACAATCGTTTTCAATTTTGAAATACATCTTTGAGTTAGGAGTGAAATCCAAATATCAATGATCTATTTTTGCATCTCGTTTTTAATCTCGCTAAAGTTTTGGAATTCACTAGTGATGGGGCACGTGCAATCTGGAAGGGTGAGCGCCTGTATCCTGAGTTTTCTATCTAGGCTTGGTATTTCGTATAAATCCCAATCAGACGAGGGACCCGCATACCTACCTGGGAACTCTTGGGATGAGCATTCACTTATAGGCTAAAGTACGCCCCCACAAGTCATTAGGAAATTTCAAATACTTAAGTTGGTCAAAGTTTCCTATAGAAACAATTCCAACGTTTTATATTATTGATATTTATGTTTGTTTATCATTTGAAGATTCCATTTAATCACTTGATGTTTCATATGCCATTATTCATTGATCATTCGCTTTTGAATCCCTTATCATTATTACTAAAACTTTTGTTCGATATATTATCGCATTAAATCTTACACTATTTCACTTATGCTCATGATTCTTACACTATAAGGTATTACTCGTTTTGCGTTAAAACATTTTTACCCACGACTTAAGTTTTAAACTCTGTGTTTAACTTCGATCACATCCTGATTTTAAGAATGTTGCGTCATCATACAGTTAAAAATGAACATGGTTTTTCCAAACTTATTATTTCAACCTGTTTTATACCTTCATGTTTACAAACTTACTTGATCGAAGTCACAGTATATCCTCATATACCTAATACTAATATTGATGCACCCAATCTCCTAAGCCATAGCCAACAACCATTAGTTAGAACTTCTTAGTCAGACTAAACTAATACATAAATGCCTACCTACACGATACGTACTAGTACACTACTCTTTAAAACGATTAATTTGACAACTTATTCTATAAGTCTTTTCATAAAGCCTATTCGCCAAATTAGAACACACTTTTCATACACCTTGTGCCTTGAAACAAATAGCCCGCTATGAGCCCAAAGAGATGCCTAAATGATCCTGCAAATAAATGATCTTTCAATGTATAAATTTCGTAAAAGTTTGAAAATTTTAAAGGTTTCAAGTTTACCCAGTCTTAACGGGTAACACTTTGATTTTCTCAACATTTCATAACAATTAAAAATTTCCGACTTTTCAACCCACAAGTTAAAGAAATGTTTAAATACAGAAAATTTTATTTTCCAAAATTCGTTAAGGCATCTGGGATCATTCACAACCTTCACATCATTTTAAATCTTGGTCTTTCGAAACACATTAGATTTACACACACTTCATGAAATTGTTTCATCTTGCATTTTATAAACTTGCATTGCATATTTTATAAATCAAATGTAAATCTGCATGTTTTCATATAACGTATCCAATATATGTTTTCGGGAGGAATTTGCAACTAATAATATACCTTATAACACTTTTCAAACTCGACTTCTCGTAAACACATGAAAATGTGTACCTACGAAATCTTTCAAGTGAACCTGTTTTGAACTTAAAACATTCTTCGGTTTCCAAAAAGTTATCCTCATAGCAGTAGACTATACGTCTGTTCTGCGCACTTTCATTTACAGTAAATTTCATTATTTTTTTACACCATTCTATTTATAGTTACGTTCGCACATTATCTTATTATTTTTGTATTATTCTTTTGTTGGTAGTTATTTTCACGCGTTATTCGCAACTATACTCGCACTAGTTATAAGTAGTTATTCTTACAACACTAATTTTGAGCATTAATTTAACTCGTTTACTTTCATTTTGTGCAAATTGTGCGATTTAATCGATTTACGTTATGCTATTCTTTCAATCGAAATTTTATGCTATACTTATATACTTACATGAACGCATATTTGGTATGCATATTTTTTTTTGTGAGCAAAACCCTGTTATACTTTACATTATTTTGTTCATCATCATGACCAACGTACATACTAATTGATAGCTCGTATGAGATCTAAGCCAGTTCCCATGTACGACTCGGTTCAAAGTATTCCTCTAACCCAAGGGGAACAGTGTAATCCTCAGAGTTTATCAATATGGTTGTTTAGAGCCCAATGATGTGAACAAAAATTTACCGGTTAGGGTGAACCCGAAAGGTGAAGAAACATGTCTTATACTTACACATTAATCTCATTACGGTTAAAAGGTGAACCTGAAAGGGGAAGAACCTCTAACCGCATCTTATACTTGAGCAGTATCTACTACTTAACACATTTTGGTTGCACGCATTACTTCTTGTATTACTTATGTTAGTGTTATGGAAAAGCATAGCACCCTAGTGTAAGGTAAATCGATGATTACGGTCCGGAACGCAATCATGGATTTACAGGTACATCGGGGTGGTGTGTGATTCTACTTAGGCTATTGGTAGACAATCAGTACGAGTCCAAAGTATCAGTAGTGTGGTGGGTTAGCTGCGGTACACCCTATATATAAGCACGAGCGATACTGTGGGAGCGGACTAGGAGTCTGACCAAGAACCTACCCATTACTATCTCTTTATTAGATCGTTGACTAATAGCTAGCATTTTCGATAAGAATGTTCTTACACGAGCTTCAATTCGACTTCCTAGAGTCTTTCTCTGGACCATCCACACAGAAAACACAAACTTTGTATACTCTTACACTCTCTGTTAGTCAAAATCCTGTTGCACGTCCTTAATAAAGTTCGGTCAGAAACTTCTCTAAAGTAAGGGAAGCTACTATAACACTGCCCTGCCCTAACTAGTTACATACTTTTTTTTCCAAACCTTGCTCATTATAAACTCTTAATTCTCTAACCTTGGGTTAAACTTTAAGGATTTTCAAACTCTTATTTTGGGTATTAAACAACTGCTTCAAACTTTGTCAAATCATGGCTGATGCATTTCTTAAAATCTACTTGCCTTTTAACAAATGTCTTTTGTTTCATGGAAACCTTCGCTTGAAAGTAATTTCGGGACGAAATTTTCTAAAGTAGGGGAGACTGTGACAACCTGCACCCTTCACTTTTCATAAATGTGCATAATTGGTTCCTCAACTATTTCAAAATTTTCATTTTTAACCCTTGTATTTTAATAGGACCAAAATTCACAATTTAATAAAACTTATAATTTTTATAAGTAAAAGTATGCACGTTTTATACTCACATCTACACCCGAGCACGTATGTTTCAGACCTTAATACTCAAAACCCTTAATTTTTGGTCCTAAAACAACTTAGAAATAGAAGGAAACAAGTCTAGAACTTAAAATTGATTAAATTAGAAAAATTATTTTTTTAGCCCTCGCGGTCCGCTGAGACAGTCAAACAGTCAAAGTTCCGGTCAAAGTCCTAGTCAAAGTCTCAGTCAAAGTTCTAGTCAAAGTGCTAGTCAAATAGTCAATTCATCTTAAAAACTTTACTTTAATGTGTTGACCAATTTTAAAGCCTAATTGAATCCAAAACTAGTATAAAAACCCACCTATGACCCATTACACTTTGCACCTGTAAATCGATTGCTTCAATTCGATTAAACTCTCCCTCATACCTTTCTTCTAGAGTATATTACTTCTACATTTGAAGCTTTGATTATAAGCTCTTGTAATTGACGAATTGGAAGCTTGATATTTTTCCTATTCGGTTTCTTTTCTTCTAAATTGGACTAGTTTCGTTGTTGAATCTTTGGATTGCTCGCATTTTCACGCTCGCTTAGTCATCTAGTCATTTGGCGAAAGTGAGTATTTCCTATCCCCTTTTTGTCTTTTTTCACTTTTGGGGTGTTACATGTACACTTATACAAATACACATACAAGTTCCCAGTTTTACAATACAATTCTAGTACATTGTGCATTTGCTTACATATGTGCTTTATGCTTAGACATTACATGAAGAATACATTTGTACTTAGTGAAATCATTAACCATGTACAAGCCGACCTTAACATTGGATAGCGCTATTGGATTGACAACCCACCTAGGTGATTCTCCCCCTTTTCATCGGAGAATCCATGGTCATTGTTAAGTTATTATCCATTTATTGGATAAGTACACCGCCGTTCATTTTAGTACATTTATACAGTCACAGGATTGTTTCGCTCATTTGAATGATACATAGTTTACATAAATGTACTGTAGCTTTGCACTTGAATTGTATAACATTTTCCAACTTACTATATATATATATTAAAACTAGGAATGCTCACCAACATTTCATATGTTAACAAAACTTATTTTGTACATGTTTCAGGTGCAGTTAGATCTTAGTTCCATAGCATTGGATTTTAGTGCTTGCTTTTAATAATTTATTTCAAATTTCATGTTTTGTTCAGACTTTTGTATTTTTCCCATTTCATCCATGTAAGACAATTTAAATTATTCAATAATATATTTACATTTTAGTGCCATGTGCTTTTGGACAATCGTCACTGCGTGACACCTCGATGATTCCGCCATCGGTTGGGGTGTTACATGTGGGACATCCTGAAAAGAGCTGGGATTTCTGCCAAAAAGGAGGCCCCTTTAAATTTTCTCACAGACCCTGTGGAAGGGAGATCCACCATGCGACCAGCAAATCTGCTTGTCTTTGGTTGGGAGAGAGGGAAACATGCTTATGTGGACCTCACAAGGGTATCTCCTTTGGTTGGATTAAGGGAAACTGGGTTTGTAGCTGGGCAAGCATCGAGAAAGGCGGAATCGAAGAAAGTAGATAAGCATGCTAAAGCTTGTACAGAGAACCAACATGTCTTTATCCCTTTTGCCTTTGATACCTTTGGTACCCTAGCGCCAGAAGCTATTCGTTTCTTGACTAGGGTCAAACGGGTCGTCCACAACAACAGTTCATCTCCAGGGGGCAAGGATATGTCTTTGGTAGACTAGGGTTCGCAATTCAGAAAGGGGTGGCGGTGCAGCTTGTTGCCCGTCTACCTTCTATTGCAATGTAATTTTCGTATTTTGTTTTAATGAAAACTTTCTTTATGTTAAAAAAAAAAAAAAGAGAAGAAGAAAAATTCCATCAAATGAAAGGCTTAGGTTAAATTATTAATTGATTTTATTTTATTTTTGAAAAACATTAATTGATTTTATTATTATTAACTTTTTTTGGAACGACAAATTACAGTATCACGCTAGTTAATTAACCTCTAACAACCAATTAAAACATTAGAAAAAGAAAGAAAATATCCTACACTTACATTGAGCGCTTTACATAAATGTTACTCCTTTTTATGAGGTGGTTAAATAGCAAAAAATCCCTTCATCTACTACTAAATAACATCGTTTTCACAAATCCCACCACTCCATTTTAGCTCTCCTCTGTAACAATTGTACAGATTGGAAAATATTCCGGTGACTACTTTTAAAACAATCTTTTCGCTGCACTTACTGACCCCTGTGTAATTCCGCGTCTGGATACGGGGGTTGAAACCGTATATGCCAAAAAAAAATTCTATACGGGTACTACATAATCGAAACTTCTGAGCGAATTTCGGGGGGTCGGCCGCCCCTATGAAGCTGCGCCCCTGTGTGAATTATTGTAAATTATATACATCAAAATAATACTATATAACGCTAGCTTTTGTGTTGGATATGCCAAGATACAATTCTTATTAGGACCATCGAACCTTTTTAGATTCTTTTCGAGTTTACTCCATTCGTCTCAAAATAATCATTAGTTATATGTTTATATTTCTTGACATGTAGGTGGGTGTTACTGAACATGATCGTTTTTTACATATAAGTTAAATTTGTCTATCACTTATATTAGTTTGCGAGTAACTACGCTTAGTATAAAGTTTTTAAGTTAATTGCCTTGAATGAAAGCCCTAGAAAACAAATCTACAATAGAATATAAATACCCTTTTTAACATGAAGCAGTGATAGTGAAGACACTTTCTCCATTTTTCTCATAGTTGTGACACCCACTAAAGTGTAAGAATATATGCTTTTTTCTCATTTCATTTGCTCTAGTTCTTGTGCCAAGGCAACGTAGGATCGATGCACATCTTACCCCTACGTTTCGTTGTCTCTTTGAAGAACAAAAGGCCAGTCAAAATTTGGTCATAAAGCTAGTTTGCATGCATCTGATGTTGACATCGATTGTCATCAATCTATCTCGTGACAATCTTTTACGCATAATATTCGTAAGATGTCGTACAATGGGAAATATGTGGAGGATATTCCATATGCAAAGAACATTTATATTGATGTCTTGATCTATAAATAGTTTCAAAGAAACCGTATTGTCACATAAACTACTAGCAAAACAAAATGTTTTTCGATGTATAAATGTATTGCAGGGCAATTACTCCTTCGGCAGTAGATTGTTTCACTTCTACCGCCAAGGGAGATTTGCCCAGTAATTCATGTGATACAACACTCGCTTAGAAAATGTAAATTTTGGTTGCATTGCAACTAACATTGTGTTTTCTTATTAATCATAGAAGATATATTTCTTTTCATGTTATCTGATATTATTTCCTTAACGATAATATTTGACATTGTAGATTATATTTGAAATCCCCCGTCCGTTAGTTTGTCTAGTAACCAATCATACTTCTATTTCTTGTGTTTTTAATATATAAGGAGGTCATGAAATGTGTTCATATCATTTCCTCTATATTGTCATCAATCATCATTTTCTTATCGGTAAAATAAGGAGATATAATATTATTCATTTTTTAGATAATTGCAATTCATACAAAACTGATACATTTTTTTCTGTTATGACCAGTACGTTATGAACTTACAACCATCCTTTCTACGTTTGGGAGTTACAATATTATATGAGCGTACATGCTTCAACCTCATTAGATCACGAATGTACCAATAAGGTAAGCTCTTCAAACGGACCACATGATCAAAATACAACATGCCCATCTGAAATTTATATTGTATGGCTCCTACATGTGGAACATGTGTCCAGCTCAACACGTTTCCAGACATATTATTCCAGCATTTCTTGTAAGCAGAAATAGGCTTAGGCGCATTGAGTAAGGCTGCCATTCGTTCCTTATGTCCTGGCATACATAGATCACACATAGCTTGAACCCCAGCTCTTCGATCTTTAACACTGTCAGACACTTGTGTCTTCTTGTGATGCACTTGTTCCACTTGTAGGACTGTGTTCTTTGTCGAACAAGCAATTTAACCCACGAGTTTGATCCAAATCAAAGGCGAAAACAATGATTTGGACTTTGATAGTTACGAGAGATGATTATAGATGAATAGAAAACAACAAAACTCAATCAAATCTCAATTTGATTAATCTCACGCAGAGAATCCAGATTACACAAATTAAAACACAGACTTTGGACTCACCAAATGACTAAGGCTTAAGAGCCTGAGGAAAGACTGAGATATTTATATTTTGTCTCAATCTCCATCTCCATCTCCATCTCCCAGTCCTTTTATCTTAGGGAGATTGGGGACTTAGTCTCCCTAGACTTATAAATCACAGTTTTGCCATTCTCTCACTAAATACACAGTAAACGTTATCTAGTCTAGCCAACGACCTAAAACAACTAATCACTAGCTGGCGAGACAAATAAAATGTACCAACAACTTTCTTTGTATTTGGATTGAACTTTTATAAAAGATAGAAAACAGAAGGTATAGAATTTGTGTAAAAAAATTGAAAGGGATAAAAGGTTTACATATGGGGTTAATATTAATTTATTATTTAAAAAATAGCCGTTGAGCCTAACGACTCCTTTTGGAACTCCCCACTTTTGTCTTGTGATACAGCCGACGAGAAGCACTCTCACGTCGTCACTCACACGATGGGGGCAATGAAGCATGTGAGTGACCCACTCACGTGGGCATCTCACATGCCCACCACGGATTGTCTTATAGAAAATCAAGTTATGAGAAGAAAAAAAAAAACAGAAATCAAAAGGCTTGATTGTATGTATTTAAAAAACCTTGAGAGGGTACAACTAGTAAAAAAAGGATAAAGTTGACAAAAAAAACCTAACTACCAAACACGGCGTTGAATCTCCGCAAATCGGGCATGTTAAGCAAGTACGACATGCTCGGGAAGATAGGGGAAGGCGTGTATGGCAAAGTATACAAAGACTGGGACAAAACGGGTAAATGATACGTGGCAATAAAAAAATAGAAATTGAAAAGGCGGAACAAGGGATTCTTCCGACGTCTCTTCGTGAGGTGGGTATGCTTAAACTACTCTCCTCTTCAACCTACATCGTCAGTCTTCTCGACGTACGATGTGTTCCCAAGTTAACTTAACGATAGAAATGAAAGGAAAGAAAAATTTGATTGGGTTCTCGAGTTTCATTTAAGGAAGGAAAAGAAAGGAAAATAAAACATGTTGTGTTCCCGAATTTCACTTAAGAAAGGAAATGGAAAGAAAGCTAGGCCAAATCCTTTAGTTTAGTTTTCCTTTTGATTTAGAATGAAACGGGAGGAAAGGATATGTATCATTTCTTTTCCTATCATTTCCTTTCATTCGATTCTTTTCCCTCCTCAAGTAAACTCGGGAAACAGAGCAGTGGAGCACGACATATATGTTAAAGGCAACCCTTCCCTATGCCTCGTGTTTGAGTTTCTTGACTCGGATATGAAGAGTTTCATTACTTAGACTATTCGTTGTGGCCCGCGAGCAGCCTAACGCGAGCCACAACCTTTTCCACGTGGATCACTCGGCCCATAACATCTATAAGTGACCGTTGGCGCGAGCGAGGCCAAGCGAGCTAACTCGCGTGAGCTAGCGAGGCCACATTAAAAAAAATAGCCGTTGGCTGCCAGCCAACGGTCAAATTTTGAACACACACACACACACACACATATATATATATATATATATACACATATGGTGCAACACTAATTTTTTTTTTGTACCAAAAAATATTACATCAATTTTCCATCTTCAAGTTGATCACAAATAGCAAACCAAAACCCAAATCCAAATCCAATCCCGCCCCCACTAAACCGTGTGCGACCACCAAGCTGGAATGTGGAGGAAAAACTCGCCTTGGTCAATAGTTATATTGTTATTCAAGAGCAAGGAGGAATTGAGCGAACGCAAAGTTTTTGGAAAGCGGTTGTGACAAGGTTCAATGAACAAATGTGTGAAAACAATCGTTCAATGGACGCGATATATGGAAAGTATGTATCTTTAAAGTCGAAGTTCTAATAATACCTAAAAATGGAAATATCTAAAAATGGAAATATCCTCTTCTGAATAACCAAGTTCTAATACCATATCATTCAGCATTGTAGAAACATTACCATCAACATAATCAATATATGCCAGTTTACCTCCCAAATATCTACTATCTGGAAAATCAGTCAGCTCACCACCATAATGCAATTCTACTAAAAAAAGCTGATGATTGTTACCTGAAAACAAAAAAAAAATATTATTGATCATGTTGAGCAGAGGTGATCGTGTGGAGACAACAACGATCATGACAAAGCAACAATAAGCAACAATAACTTACGGTATTCAAGCAGAGGATTGAAATGAGCACCCTTGTCTCGAAACTTCCACATTATTGAGCAGAGATGAAGACGAACAACGACGAGGACGAGGAAGAAACACACGACGAGGAAGAAGAAGTTAATACTTAGGGTTTTTACTGGATGAAAATGACTGAATAGGGTAAGAAAGGGGATTTTAAAACGTTTGAACATGAAAGGACGAAATTGCCCCTCAGACTTAACTGAGTTTTTCTTCCTCGTCAAAAACTCAGTTAAATATGGGTCATTTAGGCAATTTTTGATCTGTGAGGTGTGCTTTTGGCAGAAAAATTAATTTTATGACCAAACAAGCATTTTGGGCCAATCCTGAGGGGCCATTTTGGCAATTAACTCTTTAAATAAATAAAACATGACTGAATTACAAGTTTTGTCCTTTACGTTTATACCATATTTCAAAGCATGCCCTTTACGTTTAAAATTAATTGGTTATGTACTTTATGTTTCAAAATCTTGCATGTTTTGTCCTTTGACACTAACTCAGTTAATTTTTCTCGTTAAATCTGGTCATTCAAGGGTATTTGAGTCTTTTTACCCCTTTTTTTTTAATAACTTAATAAAAAAGTATTTCTTCTTACCCCTTTTCTCTCTTTGCCCCTCACTATACCTGATCTCAGGCACCACCAACCACCTCTCTCTCCATACCTGACCATCAGCCACCACCAACCACCAGTCACCACCGCTTCCCTCAACCCTTCCCGTCATTCATTACCAGATTTCATTAAAAGCCTAACAAGTGCGCTATAAACCCTAGTCCATCGATTTAATTACCAAATTGACATTGTATACAACGAAAGTCCGTTGATTCAAATCACATAAGCCGTTCATATTGGGTTTTCGTTTAATATTGGGTTTTCGTTTTTAGGGCAGGTGATTGGGAGCAAAACCCAATCGTTTAATATTGGGTTTTCGTTTTCAGGGCAGGTGGTCTTCGTTTCAAACTCACCACAGTTGGTCTTCGTCTCCGACAAACCACCATAGGGGTAGAGAGAGAAAGGGTATGTTGCCGGAGATGTTTGCCTAAGATGGTCGCCATTTCACTTGTGTGTTCGATTTTATGTAAGATCTGTCCATGTTTTGATGATTTGAGACTGTGTGTGGGTCGTTCTAGCTCTCTAGCAAGGTTCCGACATCTCAGGTGAACTTCGGTGACGGACTTTAGGGTTATTCTTTAGCGGTTAACGTCAGTTCGGTGGATTTGTGACTGTTTGGGGTGGCACAAGTGAGTTTCGGTATGATTAGTGGCAAAGTTGGTGGCGGTAGAGGTTCACATGGTGGTTCTTGGTCGTCGGAGGTTGGCGGTGGTGGTGGCCAGTGACGCAGATGGTGGTTGTTTATAGAGAGAGGGTGTGTGTTTGGTATTTTATAAGTATATTTTTTAGTTTTTTTTTTAAATTCTAAAAAGTATTTTTTTTGTTTAAAACAATAGGGTAAAAAGACAAATATACCCTCATGTGCAACTCACATGTCCTATTTTAACGAGAAAAATTAACTGGGTTAGTGTCAAAGGACAAAACGTGCAAGATTTTGAAACATAAAGTACATAACCAATCAATTTTAAACATAAAGGGCATGCTTTGAAATATGGTATAAACGTAAAGGACAAAACTTGTAATTCAATCATAAAACATTGAAAAATATTTCACAAGAGGACATAATTTTATATCAATTTACTAGATTATACCCCGGGAACCTCCCGGGGTCGAGAAATCTAATATGACATATTAATCTTACATATAAAATAGAATGATGCGCTTTATAGTTACATGCAGGAAAGCTTTGGGTAGCACCTAATCTAAACAATTAAAAATGTATCTCTAATGTTAACGCCTAACCTTAAACAATGTATAACTCTAATATTAATATCTAACCTAAAACAACGTATAACTCCAATGTTAACGCATGTTGAAAATAGAATTCATATTTACCGAAACATAATTAGTGACTTGCCTATACATGATTAATAATTTACCTGAACACTTTTTGTTTTTTTTTTTCATGTATGAACAGAACCCTACAAAAAACTAGTCGTTTTTTTCTCCTTTTTTATATAACACTATGGTACTCGTTGGAAAGATAATAAAACGCTCGTTAATTTGGCGTAATTTTTTTCTTTAAAAAATCTCGTATATAAAAGATATTAACGTTTAAAAATTGTGGGAGAAAACATAAGAGATAAGAGAGAAAAATCCAATTTTGTTTTTAAAATTTTTTTTCCTAAAATATCTCAATGCCACATGGGATGACACATGACACACTCAAAGAGAAAAATGTCTCTTTAAATACCATGTCATTAAAATGGCTTTGATATATTATATAGATAGATAGATAGATTATTACTTCCTTCCTATAAGCAGAGCTTTCTATTCAACTGATAATAATGAATAAACCCTTTTTGAGAAACAAAGTCTTTTGAGTATGACAAACTATAAGCTTGTATTGTATTTATAGGGTTGGGTTATTCTACAAAGGCTACAAAAAATGAGAAGGGTGAGAAGCCACTAGAAAATGACATGTGTCCAAAGGATTAACAAGTGGGGGGGGGGGTAATTTTGTCAAAAACATATGCACATGCAAGTAACATGCCATTTCCACCTTCATTTTTAAATGCTCGTAACTTTTTTATTCGTCATCCGTTTTTTAAAAAAAAATTATACCATAAAATTGAGCGTCTTTTTATCTTTAATATGAGTACAACAACAACAACAACAACAACCTTACCCAGTAAATCCCACAAAATAGCACAGCTAAGAGTAGGGTCTGGGGAGGGTGGGATGTAGGCAAACCTTACCCCTATCCTTGCGGATAGAGAGGCTGCTTCCAGAGAGACCCCCGGCTCGGCAACACAAAAAACGACCAGTAAACTACACTAAAAAACTAATAAAGAGATACTACAATTATATAAACATTGGAAGTGTCATGTATTAGAACAAAGGTATGTATGCCATATAAACAATAAAACCCATGTAGAAAACATAGCAGGTGTCGTGCATTAAAACAAAGGTAGACATGCAATAAAAGCGGCATAACCCAAAAAGGTATATATGAAATAGACCCTAAGAATCCTTAGCCTCAATTCTACGTCTCCACGAACTCCTATCTTGGACCATGTCCTCAGAGAGGTGCAGCTCTATCAAATCCTGTTCAATACGCTTATCCCAGGTCAACTTGGGTCTACCTCTACTCCTCCTACCGTCAACAGTCAGCTCCTCCACTACTCTAACTGTCGCTGACCTCTGCCTCCTCCTCACATGCCCAAACCATCTCAATCTCCACTCCTTTATCTTCTCTGAAATCTTAGCCAAACCTAACCTTCCCCTAACAATCTCATTTCTTATTCGGTCTAGCCTTGTGTACCCACACATCCACCTAAGCATCCTCATTTCTGCTACATCCATCTTGCGGGCTTGAGTCTTCTTGATGGCCCAACACTCCGACCCATACAACATGGCCGGTCTGACTGCAACTCTATAGAATTTACCCTTTAGTTTAGTTGGGAACCTCCTGTCGCACAAAACCCCAGAGGCTGCTTTCCATCTACACCAGCCGACGTGGATACGGTGGGTTACATCTCTATCTATCTCTCCATCATTTTGAACAAAGGATCCTAGATATTTGAAAGTCGTTGTCTTCGGGATTGCTTGACCATCGATGGTGATCTGCGTGTCACTGACGTCATCTGCACCACTGAAACCACAGTAGAGGTACTCTGTCTTCGAGCGACTAATCCTTAACCCCTTGCTCTCTAAAGATGCTCTCCACTCTTCTACCCTCGCATTCAGACTTTGTTTGGTCTCCGCCACTAATACAATATCATCAGCAAAAAGCATACACCGCAGAACTGCCTCCTGAATCGATTTGGACAGCTCATCCAGTACCATCGCAAAGAGGAATGGGCTCAAAGCAGACCCTTGATGGAGTCCAATCTCCACGGGAAAGGAATCAGTATCCCCTACAGGGGCCCGAACGCTAGTGACAGACCTTTCATACATATCCTTAATTATATCTATATACTTCCCCGACACCCCTTTACATTCCAAAGTATCCCAAAGTAGCTTACGCGGGACACTGTCGTATGACTTTTCTAGGTCAATAAACACCATATGCAAGTCCCGTCTTTTCTCCCTATACTTCTCCATTAGTCTGCTTAGAATGTGGATTGCTTCAATAGTTGACCGCCCTGGCATGAAGCCAAATTGGTTTAACGAAATATGAGTTACTTTTCTAATCCTAGCCTCAATTATTCTTTCCCATAATTTCATAGTGTGGCTCAGCAACTTAATTCCTCTATAGCTTCCACAACATTGGGCGTCTCCTTTGTTCTTATATATAGGCACCACGACACTACTTCTCCATTGATCTGGCATGTGTCCAGACTTGAATATACTATTGAAGAAGTTAGTTAACCATTGGACTCCTTCCTCTCCTAAACACTTCCACGCTTCAATCGGGATGTTGTCTGGGCCAACTGCCTTACCCCTTCCCATCTTCCTAAGTGCTAATCTTACCTCACTGAGAGTTATACGCCTACAATAGCGGTTTTCCCGATGACGCTCTTGAGTAATGCTGCTACTGTTTTCTTGTTGGTACGTCCTCCCACTGTTGAAGAGATCATGGAAATAGGTTTGCCATCTCAACTTAATGTCTTGATCCTTCACTAAAACATGTCCATCCTCTCCCTTTATAAATTTCACGGCTCCTAGATCTTGCCTCCTACGGGCTCTGGCCTTTGCAATCTTGAACATATCGTGCTCCCCCTCCTTTGTTTCCAAGCGTTCATACATCCGCCTATAAGCTGTGTTCTTAGCCTCTGCCACTGCTCTTATCGCCTCCCTCTTGGCGTTTTTATATATCTCCCTCAATCTGTCACGCTCCTCCTCGTCTGTGCACCCCCGCAGATCTCTAAAAGTTGTTTGCTTGTCCCTTATTTTGTCTTGAACGCCTTCACTCCACCACCATGCCTCCTTATGTCCACTACCCTTTCCTGTTGAGATCCCTAGGGTCTCCTTCGCCGCATGAGTAATGTTGGTCGCCATATCCTCCCACATTCTATTTGGGTCTGCGTCCATTGGAGACGCTGTCATCGAAAGGACCCTTTCTTTGAAAACTGGGATCGTCCTCCTTCAAACTTCTCCAACGGATAGCAGGTCTCATCTTCCTTTCCCCGCCAGCCGGCTTTTCACTCATGGCAATGTCGGCTAGTAATAGACGATGTTGGGTCACTGCTGTCTCCCCTGGTACAACCTTGCAGTCTCTCCACCGTAGGCGGACAACTCTCCTCATCAGGAGGAAGTCAATCTGGGTCTGCCGTCCCCCGCTGCTAAAAGTGATTAGCTGAGAATCTCTCTTCTGAAAGAAGGAGTTTATGATACCTAAGTCATGAGCCACTGCAAAATCTAGAAGGTCCCTACCGGGGTCATTCCTATCACCAAAACCAAAACCCCCATGGACTGCTTGATAACCATCACTATCCTTACCGATATGGCCATTAAAATCACCCCCTATACAAATTCTTTCCCCACTAGGTATAGACCTTACTGCTACATCAAGACAATCCCAGAAATCCCTCCTCTCATGGTCTCCTAGCCCTAGTTGTGGTGCATATGCGCACACCACCGAGACTACCTCATCGCCTACTACTAGCTTCAATACCATAATCCTATCATTGTATCTTACCACGTCCACCACACTCTTATGCAATTCCCTATCCACTAGAAAACCCACTCCGTTCCTGGCTCCATTTGACCCCGAATACAACAATTTGAACCTGTTGCACTCGGTCCCGCTATTCCCCTTCCACTTAGTCTCTTGCAGGCAAGCTAATTGGATCCTACGCTTTTGAAAAAAAATTTCAAAACCCACTTGCGTAAGACACAATGGAATGTAAAACACAATGAACACCAATTAAATATAGGGTATAAAACACAATCAAGAGTCTAGTAAAACACAATGGACGACATACTAAAGATACAATGTGTAACATTTCGTATTTAAAACTTGTACGTTACACGTTCGTCATTAATAAAAACGTCAAGTTTCGTTATTCTAGTGTGCATTAATTATTTTTGTCGCATTTTGAAACCCTAATACTATATATATATATAATATTATATATATGTTGTGTTGAAATTATATCAAAAAAATAAAATCTGCTCTGGCCGGGGTTCGAACCCGCGCCAAAGCCCAAGCAAACCCAACACACAACCATCTGGGCTGGACCATCTTCTTGTATTAAACCCGGATGCATTATAATTTTATACGCGCTTTAAACCTTCACAGTTGACAAAGAAAGTCAACTGTGGGTTAGCGTGTGATTCAATCCTTGGCATTAACTGATAATTGATCCATAATTGGTAAATTTGTGTGATTACCGGCCTTGTATTGCACGATTACACGTCAATTACAACGAATCATTGACCAAATTTGAAAACCCTACGCGTATGATATTAAAACGTGGTCAACTTTCCAATTAACCTAAACCTTTGATCCTCAGTATAAATAGATGACCTACGATCCTTGGATACTCGCTCACAACTCTCTCTCAACCTCCAATTATCTCTGAAACACTCTTATTATAATCATCTTGTTCGTCGTTTGACTTCTGGTTTGACCAAGCACACGAACTCGAATCAACACTGTGAGTCTAATTATTTGTGTGGGTTATGTTCATCGGCCATCACACATCAATAGCCCTATGGTTAATTAGGCTATTGATGTGTGATTCGTCCAATTGCAATTTCTAGGGTTCGTTACTTTGAATTGGGGATAAACAACGATTCGCGTTATGTATTTATTTGATTTTAAACAGAGGATATCACAACCACTGGCCTAGGCCAAGTGGTTGTGACCTTGGCTCAATACACCAGGTACCCGGGTTCGAGTCCCGGCTACTGCCCCTTTTTGCTTCTTTTTTTTTTCTTTCTTTTATACAAAACTAATATATATATATATATATATATATATTAAACCTTTTAATCTTATAAATTCATTTTAAAATATCAAAACTATTTTATAAATTCTAAAAAAAATTATATTTGTTTAATCTGAGATAAAAGTTTTATTTACAATTTTTATTTTTCAGAAATTCATTTATTTAATATTTATAATAATTAAATCATTTTTATACTATTATATTTATAAAAATCCATTTATATATCAAAATAATTTTAGGGGCTGTTTGGTAGCCTCTTAATGACCATTCAGAGGCTACCTCTTAATGATTAAGAGGTAGCCTTAAGTCTGAATGGTTAAGAGGTAACCATTAAGATGTTACCTCTTACCATTCATATTTAAGATTATATCTTAACCATTAAGAGATTATGAACCATTCAGATGTAGCCTCTTAATGACCATTCAGAGGCTACCAAACAGCCCCTTATTAAATTCTCCAAAAATTATCCTGACTTTTTATAAAGTTAAACTTTACTGAAATAATTTTTAATTCAGTAAAATCAATTATTTTATATTTTTAATCAATTTTTGTTAGGTTTAATCATAATTAAATCATAATAAATCCAATTTTCATCATTTTTGCACCAAAATTTTATACAAATTATTTTTAATTATTTAGAACAGAAATATGATTTTTAAAATAGAAATTCTTTAATTTTAGTATTTTTGAATATTAAAGTTAATTGTTGGCAATTTATAATAAATAGATTTAAAAATCTATTTTAAATGAAATAATTTTATAAAAATTATTTTTATACTTCAAACACTTTAATGTGTACATTCAAAATTCAAATTTTATAAAAAGACTTTCTTTTATTAATTATCAAATTTTCCTTTATTAATTAACATTTTAATTTGAATTCAACAATTGATTATCCCCAAATCGAAACCCTAGGATACACTTATAAGTTAATTAGACTTAGACTTATTATATATTACCTTATTATAGGGTGATATTTGGAATCATTTTGGGCAACACTATTATTTCATCTTTTCAACAAGTTTAACATTTGCTAAGGTGAGTTTTACATAGCCCCTTTTATTTATCACCATTTTTGGGGTGAAACATGTTATAACATTATCATTGCAATTCAATCATCAATGTGTCTATGTGTTTTCTATGTTGCATTATGTCTTGAGCATGATTAGAGTAAGCACCATTCTAGCATAATCATTAACATTGATCAGCCGACGGTATACATTGATAGATCTATTGGACTGACAATCCCACCCGGATACGTGCCTCCTACAAAGGTTACGTGGGTGTTTGTTATCGCATAACATATTCAATTGGACCATGAGTGTATGGTATGTATCATTTTATAACAGTCATCAGGGTTGATTATGCACTCGATTTATTTCTAGTATGTTCTCACATATGGGCTAGATTGACATGACACATGAATTGCACAACATTTTATTCATTTTATTACCAAAAACCTATGTAATTCTCACCAACTTATGTTGACCCAAAATACTTTCAAAATTAACATGTTTCAGGTAACAATGAAGCTGAGGCTTGAGTTAGCATGAGGATTTTACTTGAAGTTTTATTTGAAGTTATTGAAGTTGTTATTTGATATCATGTATTTGAATTCTTAGACATCATTTCACATTTTGGATATTATGTTTGAATAAATTATTTAAAATTTATATTATACCATGTGCTACTGAAAACAATCATCAATACGTGGCACCCCGATGTTTCCGCCATCGGTTGGGGTGTTACACAATGCATAGAAGACTAAAACACAATGAATACTTTTGAAAAAAAAAAAGTTGAAAACCAGTTGCATAAGATACAATGGATGACATACGAAAGACACAATGAACAAAAGACTAAAATACAATGAATACTTTTGAAAAAAAAAGTTAAAAACCCAATTGTGTAAAACACAATGGACGACATAATAAAGACACAATGAACAGAAGATTAAAACACAATGAATACTTTTGTAAACAAAGTTGAAAACCCAGATGCGTAAGACACAATGGAGATAACGTAAAAGACAATGAGTACCAATTAAATATGCAATGAACAATAGGGTATAAAACCCAATGAACAGTCTAATAAAACACAAATGCACGACATTCTAAAGACACAATGAACAGAAGACTAAAACACAATGAATAATAGACTTAAACACAATGAACAACATAATAAAACACAATGTACACCTAAATACAAAACTCATTTGCGTAAAACACAATTAAAATCATACTAAAAACACAATGGACAAAGTTAAATCACGTGTAGACTAAAAAACATAAATAACATATTTATAAAGCACACATGATACTATAACACAATGAACGTGCAGAAGACACAACGGAGAAAAAAACCCATTTAGCACGATTTTTTTTTTTCAATTTTAATGTAGCAATGTGGTACTCATATTAAAGATAAAAAACGCTCATTAATATGGTGAAAGTTTTTTGAAAAAAAAAATGTCGTATGAAAAAGTTATAGACGTTTTAAAATGATGGGGGGAATTGACATGTGCATTGCATGTGGAGAGAGAAAGTCAACAAATGTTGTTTTCCTTTTATGCCCTCTCTAATTTATTATTTATTTTTTTCAAACAAACTAATCTCAACCCTTCAAATATATGATCAATGGATCACAATCCTTCTCACCCTTCTTAGAAAAAGTGTCTTGTGTATTTGATCTTAACCCTGTATTTATAAGCTAAACGATCTAGTCCATTAATCGACTCAAATCACCTGGTACTTCAAAATCATAGAGACTTTATACAAGCACGTTAGTTTGAAAGCTATTCTATGCTTGTATAATATGCACATGTGGTCAGGCTTTTAAAGCTATTATGTATACGATCCAAACTAGAGACCCAATTGTTATCAGGTGCGTGTCGCGCGGGGGGGGGGGGGTAGGTGATCCTTGGGGCAATGGCGAAGCTTGAGAAATTTGTCCGAGGTCGAAAAAGTGATTTGCTAAGCAGTTGGATGAGTTTTATTAATGTATTTACTGCTATAAAAAACTTACAACGTAAACACTCAGCTCGTACGAATATGGACGAAATACTACTAAAAGTAAAATCATTTGAACTATCAAGCTAGCCTGTTTAAATTAGTTGGTGCAGGAAGCAGTGGCGAAGCTTGGTTCGCCAATCGGCGGGGGCCGGACTCAATTTTTTTCGATCGGTAGTGGCAAATGAGCGGGGGCCGGACTCAACCCGGACTAAATTTACCTACGAAAATCGCAAATTTCCACTACTACGCCAAAAAACAGGGGGGCCAGGGCCACCCCTGGCCCTCACAATGCTTCGCCAATGGCAGGAAGTTTTAAAGTATAGCATGCACCCTTAATTTTTTTTGATATCCTTCTAAATAACTTCATCAATATAAAATTGATTTTCGATTGTTTTACATCTATTGGTTTTATTTTGTTAAGAACTCTTTATCAGCATCAGTTTAAAGGTGGCTCGGATAAGTGGATATGGGAGAATAATTTTGGGGTTAGGTTCTCTACCAAAGGTTTGTGTCATGAGATTGTTGCTGCTGGTTTAGGCATACCCACCCACCCCCCCCTCTCCCCTCTCTTTTGTTGCAACTCATGGGCCCTTTGAAGTGTATTTTTTTTTTTCCTATGGAGAGCGATATTGGATTGTATGGCGGCTAAATTGGAGTTGTACGCTAGGGGCGTCCAGATGCCCAACACTTGTTGCGATAGATGTGGGTATGACACGGAATCGGTGGATCACTTATTTGTATAGTATATTTTCACTAGAAGCATATGGTGGAACGTTCTCGTTTGGATGAGCAGAAGATCTTCATGTTCTTATGTTGTTATCTTTAGATGGTTGTATCCATCCAGTATTCTCAAAACCTGTTCGATTTGTTGGATTTTTAATATTTTTAGTAGTTTATTTTTAGTTACTTGATGTGTTTATCTTCTTAACTAATTCTTGCTTGTTTATCTTTTGTGACATGTTCAATTAGTGGTTAACTTAACAATCCTAAAATCGACTAAAACTTAACGTATCTAAAAACTATCATGGTGTTCGTACGGCTTCTGGTAGCCCAAGCTAGATCCAAGGTGAGGAAACCGGTAGTGAGATAGATCCTTCGGGCTTCTGATATCCAAAACGGATTCCATGCAACGGGTTTTGAAGTGGACGAGATCCTGGTGACAAGTTTCTGGTATCGCCCCAGATGTGTGAGTGTTTTCTTGGCAAAGGGTGGATTCCCTACGGGTGCACCAGTGATCTTCGGATTGCACACCTTTAGGATTATTTTCCACTTTTGTTAAGGTTATCATTCACAAGTCTTGGGGATTAAGGGAGGAAATTGTTAAGTCACTAAATCATTAAACCAAACTTATATTTACTTGATCACTAAATATTAAAGTTGTCACTTGTAAAGATAATAAAAAAGAAAGATATTTTATCTAACTCTCATTAGTACAAAACTGTTTACTTTTTAGAGGGTTCCCCATCACAAAACGATGATGGCATGTGAAATCCTTCGATACAGAAAGTGAGAGTTAAGAGAGGTTGAAGGGATCCTAGTCGGAGTTCGCCTCTACATTAATTTAAGAAGATAGATTAGAAAACCCAGTAGGTTTTGTGGTGGTTTGGGAAGTGCTTAAAAAGCAGGACTCAAACTTTCCAATAAGCTACATGACTTGTGTGCGTTAGGCTCGACGACACTTGTCAATCAGGAGAAGACCGACTTACGGGCCAACAGTCCGAAGACACCTTTATGGGGACTCGTGCACTTCCCCTGCACGTGACCCATTTAGTTGCCAGAACGTCACCCCTTGTTCATTTCTTTTCCCATCTCCTAACTCTGAAGGGACCGTTTAAAACCTGTTTTCCACGTAAATAATTAAAACTATTACTATTGTTAATATAATTAATCTACTTATTCAGAGGGTTCCCATGGCTAGCACGTTTTCTAACCCTACTATTTTATCTTGTTTATAAAACCAAAACCTTTTCAAACCCCAATTAACAAAAAGTAGTGGAAGGTTGAGTAGCGGAAAGTGTGTTCTCTATAATACGATACTCAGTATTTACCCTAGAAATCTATGGTGCACACGTCAAGTTCTCAGCCTGTTTGTTAGTTTTAGTTTCTAACTAGGTAATTATTATTTGCTTATAAATTTAAAACTCGGTAATGGTTTAGTAACAATCCTCTTTTTCCAAAACCAATGTTTTGATATTTAAACACCACAAGTTTTTGCACCGGAAAAATGATATCTTTTATATTACTAAAACCGACACACCACCTAGTCACACGTCCCTTGGCTATGATTGGTTCATACAAGATCCTTATTTTGTACTGTTTGTCTCTCGGTAGCTTGCGTGTGACTTATGTGTGCGCATGACCTTCCGCAGAGACTTTGCCAAAGTTGGGTTCTGTTGATTGTTGCGCAGCTGTTACTTGCGTAGAACCTTTCACGGGCGTTGTTTTGCTCGTTGGTTGTTTTAGTGGGCTTTCTGGGATATAGGCCTATCTTGATCCGCATAGAGATTTGGGACCATATCCTTTCAAGTCCCTCGGTCAAGTGTTTCCCCGGGCTTACGATTCCCTTCTATAATTTTATGTCTTCGCAAAATATTGTTATTTCACATAGGAACGTGTATGTCTCATGCTTCTACTACAATAAAGGTCTAACAAAAGAAATGAATTGCAATGAAGATCCAATAAAAGAAACGACCTTTGCTTACCATTAGGTGATATGGTCTAATAGTTGAGGGATTAAGTGATTGCTTATGTTCTTGACTTTACTAAATGAAAGAAAAAAAAAGTAAAGATGTTTATCTGTTTCCGAATTGAAAAGAAGACAAAAGTAACGTATATTTTATAATTATACCCTTATTGAACTTTATAATAGGTTAAGTGGAAGAGTAAAATGGTAAATGATGGTGGTGATCATCGTACTCAGTTAATGTCCCAAATGGTAAATGATAAAACCTCATATTAGAGCATTCACATCCCATGCCTCATCTACATCCACCAAATATACATATGACCATTAGCTTTTTCTCTTTTCTCCAATCACAACTACTCAAAACTACTTTTTAAAATATGAGGAATACACTTACAAAAATATACACGATGGGATGTGAATGCTTTTATAATCTTCTTTTCCCTTCCTTCCATTTCATTCATCTTCCTTTGACTTCTCTCCACTTTATTTATGGGCTGTTTGTTTTTTGCTCAGAAGCACTTCTGACCTTTTTTGTCTTTGCCGCGTAGACATGCACAAACATTTGGGGTCTGCGGATTGTTTGTTTTTTTGGGAAGACCTTTCACTCTGAAAGGTCTTCCTTACCTCTTATTGGTGCAAACTTGTTCCAAAGTCTTTTAAGGTCTTCTCTTCTCCTCACCCACCACCACCCACCACTGTCCACCACCATCGCCACCGTCCACCACCACCATCCATCACGGTACACCACCACCACCACCACCATGGTCCACCACGACCGTCCACCACCACCACTCACCACCACTGTGACATCCGTTACCCTCGTCTTTCGTCAAATTGACAAAAATAGCCCTTCAAATATTTCCATTATAATCCCTATAAGTTTCGTCGTTTTCAAAATTCATTTTTTAAGTAAACTAAAAATTTGTCATTTATATTTAGTATTGATCGTGTATACGTTTTATCAAATGTGTATGTTGAACCGTCGTCCGGAATGGATATTATAAAAATTTCAAGTTTTATAAAGTTTTTGGAACTTTTTGGTCAAATTAGTTTAACTTGGTTAAGTTTTGTATAAGAAAAAGTTAACAAGTTATAATAAAAACTAACTTAGTTATACTTGAGGGACCATTTCTGTCAATACATGAAAGTTTAAAAGAAACCAACTCCTTTTTCCTCTCTACTCGGTTTTTCCGGCCAAACCTTGTGGCCGCCGGCGAAAAATTCCGGCCACAATCAAAACTGATTTTCATGTCCCTTGACACGCATTTCGGTTTCTCCACCATGTGCGAGCCTGATGATGGGATTAATAGGCGTTATAACCTTGTTAATAAACCACAATTAATGAAATTCAAGTTGTAACCGATCGGACTTAAAGACACCTTCAAAACATTCGTTCTACTCGTCCTCAATATAAATTGAACTGGCCATTTTGTTTCTGCACTCATACTCATTCGAAACCCACTAAAAATCGTATAAAAACATCGCTTTAACCTCCTCAATTCGTGGTATTTAGTTCGGGTATAGAAGCTTGTGGTTTGACCTTTATACGCGATGTGAGTCTTTCTTTTATATGTTGTTTTGATTGTCATGGGTTCCTCTTTGAAAGCCCTATGGTTTTAGTTGCTAATTGTATCTGATTCAGGTTTCTTAGAATTAAGGGTTAGGGTTAGGGTTTGATGTTATTTGGGGAAGAAGATGACTAATTAGGTACTCCCTCCGTCCCATTAGAAGTGTCCATATTCCCTTTTTTATTTGTCCCATTTCCTGTGTCCACTTTCAAAAATTATAAGCCAATTTCCAAATTTACCCTTAAAAACACAATTAAAATAAACAAAGAATAAGATGGGCCCACATATGACAAGGGTATTATTGTCATATGGCAAGCAAAAAAAGCAATCATTTATTATGCCTAAAACTTTGTGTTTTTCAAACCAAGACACTTCTAATGGGACGGAGGTAGTATTTCTTAAATATTTTCATTAAGCAAATGTTTCAACATATTATGCATATCGTGTGGTGGTATAAGCTTCTGTGTGTTTGTCATCAGGCCCGAGTTCGAATCTGGACCTGCACGGTTTTTGTTTTTACATTTTATTTTTGTATCTTTTATTTCCCATGTGATTTATTTAAAACATATAAATAATATAAATCTTTAAATATTCATAATAAATTCATTTTTGCTCCAAAAATTATAAAAATTTAGGTGTAGCACCTTGACACCATAAAGAAAATTATCATAATTTTATTTTCCGGAAAAGGCTAATTTTTATATTTTTATCGATTTAATTTGTTTTACTCATATTTAATTGATTAAAAATTCATTTTTAATGATTTTAATCTCAAACTTTTTGGGGAATTATTTCTAATCATCACGAACTGAAATAAAAATTATTGGTTCAGAAAACATTTATTTTTATTGATTTTCCTAATTTTAATCATTTAAACATGATTTAAATTCATTAAACCAGTTTTAAATATAAATAAGTTTATAAAAAGTATGGGAAAATTATTTTCATTTATTTACATCAGAAAGTATTCACTTTCTATAAAAATAATATTTTTAGATCATGTCTTGTATTTTTAGTTTTATTTATGTTTAAATAGACATAATTAAACATTTATTTATTTATATTATTTATACATCTATTTTATAAATATTTTTCTGATAAATAGAAATACTTTTATGTTGGAAAGTCTTAGTTATTATTTGTTGGGTCATTGTGTAACTCATAGTTATTTATTTATACATTTATGATTATTGTATTTATTTTAATTTAGTTAAAGTAATTAACTAAATTATTTTGCCTTAATTATTCCAAAACATATTTTTATCTAAATATTCAATTGGTAATAATTATATTACCTAAAACACATATACACACTTTGATATATTATTTTTGACATACAACTTTTATAATAATTCGATTTATCATAAAAACTCTAATTCCCCAAATCGACTTAGCAAACCCTAATGCCTTAGAACTCTAGATACCTTAGACTCTTATATTTTCCCCCTATTAGTATTCTTAAACTTTATAGGTTGAATTCCTCGGAATTCCCATTTCTTAACTCACATCAGCTTAAGTTGGATTTTGATCGCTTTCGCAAACTGTGAGTATATCTTTCCTCTTTTGGTGTGACTCATGTACCATTATTAGTAAACTTACGTATATTATTTATAAAGCAATGTGCTCATTGATATGTTTTGTGTGAATTGTATAAACGATTTGTCAAAGTCATTAACCTTTGGGCCGCACCTAACAATGAGTAGTACTACGAATTATATCCCTTGTTTGACTTACGTGAACGAGTTAAATCCTTGGTCATTGTTATGGTTTTTCTTGAACGATGTGTGAACGATTATTGAACGATGTGAGGCTTGATTTTGACCCTTTTACATATTACAAATATCATGGCACAAAAATTGCAAATTACTATTTGAACGAAATGGGTATGCTCACCAATACATTTTTGTATTGACAAAATTATTTTCGTACATGTTTCAGGTTATTTATGAGGTGACTTTTAAGCTTTTGGAATCTTACTTAGATGTTGGATTTATTGTATTTCAGCCTTAGTTGTCACTTTAGAATTTTTGTGTTTTTCTTTCAATGTATTAATATTTACATTTTACATGAGCTATTGAACAATCGTCACTACGTGACACCTCGATGTTTCCGCCATCGGTCGGGGTGTTACAACCACTACCGTCCACCACCACCCACGACCACGACCACGACCACTACCCCCACCACCACCACCGTCCACCACCACTACCACCACCACCCACCACCGTCCACCACCACCACCGTCCACCACCAAGGTCCACGACCACCACCATCTACCACCACCGTTCACCACCACGGTCCACCACCAGACTGCTGTAAAAAAATCAGTTTATTTAAATTTCAGTTTATTTCAGCAACCTTCAGACCATAACAAACAAACAGTCTTCTTCTTGCAAACTGCAGACCTTTGGTCCACCTCTTCTCCTGTAAATGTCTGCAGATATGGTCCGCAGACTGTAGACAAATCCTGCAGAAAAAACAAACAGCACCTTAATGAATCTCTAGAACACAATTTTTTTCCACTTTCTTTCCCCTTCTTTTCACTTCCGTCCATTAATAAACTCGGGAACACGTGTGTGTCCATATCTCAAGCCTAACTTTTAACAACCCCTCTTTTCACTTCCGTCCATTATTAAACTCAGAAACACGTGTGTCCATATCTCAAGCCTAACTTTTAACAACCATATGACTGTTTTATCACTTTATTATTTATATCCTATTCATCATCATTTCTTTCGGTTTAACTCTTGTCAATTAGACCAAAAAGGATATAAACGTCCTTACATGCGACACCCATTGAAAGTACTTGACTAAATCAAATTAAAAAGTGTACTAGGACAAGTAGTCTTGAAAGCAGAATCCAAAAAAGTTGTTAAACATGAAGCTGGCTGTCTGGAGAACCAACACGTTTTTGTGCCCTTTACTTTTGACACATTTGGAGGTCTTGCCCCCGAAGCAATCCGGTTCTTAGAGAGAATACAAAAGGTGGTGCAGAGTAACTCCCCGGTAATCAAGGACCCAAGTTTTATTTTTAATAGAGTATGTTTTTCTATTCAAAAGGGTATAGCAATGCAATTTGTAGCCCGTTTACCCGCCGCCAACTTGTAAAACTTGTTGGTTAGTTTTATTGTATTATATATTTAATGAATTTAAAAAAATAGAATTTAAAATTCTTTTTATTTTCTGTTTTCCTCAGCAGATCCATTAATTTCTCAACTCATTGATGCCGCTAAAAAAACAGTCAACAGCCTTGGACATTTGGATATTTGACCCCTATATAACTTTCTGCCGGTGAATGCTTTTCATTTTTTGAATGCATAATAAGAACCATAAAATAACATTTAGTTATAATATCGAATATCATAAATTCCTTTTAATGGACTTTTTATTTTCTAAAGATTATTTGGAGTGGCAAAGCCAATTTTGTTTAATTGCTTATAATCACACATCTTTCTTTCTACAAATTGATTTAGAGAATGACTATAAATCAAAGGAAAAATTACAGAAATCGTCCTTTATGTTTACATCGTTTTTCAGTAGATATCCTTTAACTTCAAAATTGACGAGAATCGTCCTTTATGTTGTAAAATATTGCAGCTCTCGTCCTTTAGACCTAACCTAGTTAGTTTTTTCGGTTAAGTTTGGTCACGTGCTTTGCACATGAGGGCATAATTGACATTTCACCTTCTATCTTTATTTCCCCTTTATTAAAACATGAAAACACTGATATCCCACCATAAGCCTCCACCGTATCCCACCATAACCTTCCACCATATTCCCTCCAAGCAGTTGCAACCTGCCACCATCCACCACTGTCACCAAGTTGCACCACCACCTTCACCATCAGACCACAACACCACCGCTACCACCAACCTACCATCACCACAACCTGACATGAACAACGCCCCATAGTGCCACCACGAACCTACCACCAACCACAACACCACCGCTACCACCAGCCTACCACCAACTACCACCATGAAATCCCATATATCCAACAACCACAAAAACCCCACCAAAGCTGATACCCCCACCATAATTAACAAACCCTAAATCTTAATTCTCCAACAAACCCTAACCCCTAATTCGATTAAGAGTTTTCCCCAAACCATCACCCACCACCACCACCACCCCCTCACCATTTGCACTATCAAAGAGAGAAGTAGATTGTTTACACAATAAAGAGAGAGAGAGAGTATATGATTTTAATAAAGATAGAGAGATAGATCGAAGGTTAAGAACCTGAAGAGAGAGAATAAAGTCGGTCACCCCTCCAACTGTGGTGACCAACAAACATCAACCAGTTCAAGGACTATTCATCTTCATCGACCAGTTGAAGTCTTAGACGAATCCATTGGTGGTGATGGTTTAAGTATCAGGGCGGTAGTGGTGTTATTTCCAGATAGCACAATCATGGTTATGGGAAGGATGAGGATTAGGCTGATGATGGTAGGTGGTGGTGTGATGATTGACCTTGGTGGTGGTGGTGAGTGGTGGTCGGATTTAATGGTGGTGGTGATGAGCTTAGAAAGAAAGAAACAGAGAGACAGAAAGGAGAGGGAAGGGGTTATGTATTATTATATTGAATAAAATTACTAACCTACCCTCATGTGCAAGGCACATGACCAAACTTAACCAAAAAAACTAACTAGGTTAGGTCTAAAGGACGAGAGCTGCAATATTTTACAACATAAAGGACGATTCTCGTCAATTTTGAAGTTAAAGGACATCTAATGAAAAACGATGTAAACATAAAGGACGATTTCTGTAATTTTTCCTAAATCAAATCAAAACTTCTGTAACGGCTAAATGCTTTTAATTGAA
The DNA here is from genome assembly GCA_030844895.1 of Ambrosia x helenae. NCBI lineage: Eukaryota > Viridiplantae > Streptophyta > Magnoliopsida > Asterales > Asteraceae > Ambrosia > Ambrosia x helenae. Next base: position 112,075,489 of record CM061230.1, read on the forward strand.
TTTAGTCTAAACAAGTTTGATTAGTTTCACATGTAAAGTTACATGCCTAAGAGTACAATGTTCGTTTTTCCAATATATAACAACTCCTAACTTAAGAAAACTAGAAGGAATGCCCGCGTGTTCCGGCGGGTGTCTCAATTTATATTATATATGTTGATTACGAACCACAACCCGAGTTTACGACATTTTACTTTATTCAACAAAATATAGTATCAAAAATATTAGCACAATAAACCAAATAAAACTTTGTAGATAATTATAGTGGCAAAAATATTAGTATCATCTAGAGATTGATTTCCACTGCTTGGTGCCATAGTTTCTTTTTTTGTCATCTTAGATTCAGATAGCCAATAAAAATCACCAAATAATAAAAACGAAAATAGGAAATATGATTATTGTAGTTATGCTAAGACACCACATGAAAGTGAGATTGTGAGAGTTCATTAAATTTTATAGAAACTACAAATATATGTACACCGATTTGGTGAATCAAAAAATAGAAATTAATAGCATCATTTAGCACAAGACAATCATCAACTACTATAAAAGGTATAAAAAATTGAACAACAAACGAATAATCAAATAATTCACGTTGATATTAGCAAGTAAATCTAGGTATCAAACATGCTGGTTGCAAGAGAATTCCTTTGCCAATCTTATGCGCATACTTCATGAAAATTTGCTTTTATAATCATCATCCGCGTGTAACGCATTCTAGAGGGCCCAACCGCCGCAATACTCGTAAATTAATAATCGTTGACCATGCTCAGAACAAGTAACCCATGAGTTCAACAACATTCGCATGCCAAATTTTATCAAATCATTAATAAGATCAATAAACTCTTCCTCCTTTTGTCGATTGATTACCTTTTTGTCCCAACTTCTTCACAGCAAGCAACTAAATAAAAACACGAAATACAAAAGTTTTGCAGCTTTAGATATGAGATCAAATGTGTAAAAGAAAAAAAAAAGTCGACAAATTAGAAATCAGGTCAAAGGGTACCTCATACATGTTTTTTGTAACCATCTTGAAATTCTGCACCCATTTTGAAATTCTGATTTATGTAAATCCGTTAATACTGATTGTAAAGGTACCTCATACATGTTTTTTGTAACCATCTTGAAATTTTGCACCCAAATTAGCAAAAACAAAAAAAAAACTCCAAATTAAATATAGATATAGATAATATAGATATGGCTTTTTTTAGGAGCAAAGAATTAAGACGGTGATAGGAAGGGGCTGTAAATTGGGCTAGGGGCCTATTAAAAAAACACTAAAGGTTGAATTATTCATTCACCAATATTATATTAAATCAATTAATTATTTATGTAGTTAAGCTAATAAGCTAACCTCTCTGTTGTTGATATTTATGTAGTTGAGGGACGTCAATCGGACGTCAATTAAAAGTTCATCGCATATTCAAATAGCTAAGAAATTACTGAAAAATAAATCCAATCCAACTGGAATCAAACTGGAATCATAAACTAATTATATCTCATGAACATTATACTATCACACACTAATATTGATCGCCAAACTCCGAGTAGCCAACAACTTAACCAGACCAGACCGACCAATAATCCCTAACACAAGCACTCGGCTTTCCTTTTTCAAAAGCACAAAATAAGAAGAAAAAAATCAGTAAACACTTCTAAATTTAAAAATACCAAAAGTATTAATGCATATTGTAACAAAGTCATGAAAATGAAACCTACAAAACACAAAATATGTGTGTATATTCTTCAAGAATATGTGTAGTGGGTGCTAGTGGATTAGGCTGTGAACTTCTCAAAGACCTTGCCCTCTCCGGTTTACCAATTCCTTTTCAGGTATATCCTTACTTTCATTGTCATTCCCCAATTGAATCAACTTCTTCTTCTTAAACCAACCAAGCCAAGCCATTCAAAAAATCTAGGCATAATTTATGATGTTCATAGGCTCTTCACATTCTTACATTTAAGAAATTTATTACATTAATGGTTTTTTGATCAATCATATACCATGGGGGTAAGATTGAAATAAGTTTTTAAGTTGTGAGTATGAAGTTATGATAAAATTACAATTTTAACCTTCTAAGTATTTTAATTGTCACAATTATGACCAAAATACTCTTAAATTTCTTGCTTAAGTATGTTGTACATGTTGCTTCTTAAATTGTACGGAAATGTAAATGACAATCTTGGCCATCACTCCTCCTTAATAAGATAAAATAATATAGATATACAAACAATCAATATAAACGAATAGACTTTCCTTAGTTACTTATTATTTAACAAGTTACTAGGAAAAAAAAGGCTGAAATAACCATTCACTTGTAAAAGTCTAATAAAAAAATACTTTAAAAAATGAATTTTTTTCACAATTTATTATTCTTCTTAAAATGTCTGCAACTTAATAATGATCTGCAAAATGACCAGTGCTTTTCACTTTATTCACTAAAGTACTTCGTTCGTGTTAGTACAACCTTCTCTCACTGTGATAAATTTACAAATAATCTCCTACCAATCAGAGGCCCGAGGCCCAAGGCCCAAGCCCATTAGCTTCAATTGGTCACTGGCAATATGGGCTAAGGTCTTCAGCCCATCCAAACTCCTCCAGGAAGGCCAACACAACTCCATTAGACCACCCAAAACCTGTCTGTGTTTTACCAATATAAAAAACGAAATCAGACTAAGCCTGGACCTAGGCCCATAACTCGTAATGTAAACAGCCCAATAACTAGTAAGATCAAAGATGGCCTAGAGGTGAACAAAAACCTGGTTTGCCAATCAAATCCGGTTCCAAACCTGACCCCTACCTGATTATGAAACATGTCTCGTTTTTTGAACAAAACCGCGGTTGGCAGGGCCATCCCTGAAAATCTCTAAAAAATAATGTACCATATCCGAACCGTTAAAAAATAGGCCCATTAGGCCCAAGTTTAAGTGTTAAATGAGTTTTATAAAAAATATATACATATATATAGGATTTGTTTTTTAAAATTATGCCCTCAAGATTTATAGACCCTGTCCGGTTGGCCTCTTCAGACCTCCCCAAAAACGCCCCTGGCGGTTGGATATCGGTTTGAGAATTCCCCCGTTGAAACCGTTTGGGACCGGGTTAAACCAAACTGAAGAGATTAAAAACCAGTTTAAAAACTGAACCAAACCGACCCTTTTCCACTTCAAAAACAGGTTCCAAACCCGAACCGGTTTCACCAAAAACAGGTTTTGACCAATGTTGACCAATGTTGACCAAAATTGAAACAGTTTGGGAAAGAAAACCGAATATGTGCACCTCTAAGATAGGCTGTTACATGAGCTAATAACAACATAATATTAATATTAATACATCGTTTAGATATGCTTACTTGTGGCACATATTCACCCCCACCACCAAATTTTCCACACTTGCTTACGTCATATTTCTCATGCATTGCTTTGGATGTTTTATATGCAACATAGTTAGTTCTAATCCACCTTATAGCAATATCTTTAGCTAATGATCTTGCTTCTTTTGATCCTGATCTAACCAGCCCTTCAACGATCATGTGTTGAATAGGGGCCCACCCGTTTGGAAAATCCCTGTTTTCGACAGTATAATATTGTTAACGATCATTAAAAACCGACAAACTAAAAGTTTTGATCATGTATGTTACCATTGCTCGCTCGAATTTGTCAAAGACGTTGCTATACCGGCAGCATGTACCAGTCCCGAGCTTTTAAGGCTTTGCGCAACTTTGTTTACCGTTGTCTCATCTTAAAAAAAAAAATAAAAGGATCAAATTCAGAACTTTTGCCTATAACCCATTAGAAGAGAACATAAACGAAACGAACCTGAGTTAAATGATTGAACCCATAGAGGGATGAAGTTTGAGGCGAACATATCTTGATTATGATACGAGGCATCCCATTTATAAACATCCTGAGATCATTACAACCCGTTATACGTTGGAAGAGTAATGGGGTGTGGTTTGAACCCGCTAGGCCCATGTATTGTTACAGAACCACTTACCTTGTGCTTAGAGCTAGCGTTGAGCCAGTAATCGAACCATTGTCCCTTCTCTTCGTCCCAAAAAACAATGTCCATGGCCTTCTTTCTCGATTCTGCAGCTCCAGCGAAGTGTAAAGCGTGACTACTTTCTCCGACAACATTTGCCAAGAAAGATATGTCAAGTTCCATCTGTTACAGAAAAAAAAAAAAAAAAACTTTAAAAACCATTTATGAATATTAAATACCACTCTTGAAATACATATTATGCACTAAATGGTTTCTAATTAACACCTTCAGTATGTACGCATTCAAATCAACGGTACAATCGTTGTTGTAGACAACGTTGTGAGATCAGTAATATTCCTGAAACACAAATCATCAATTCAGTCAAGAAATATTAAAAAACAGAAGGAGACGAGTGTCGGTTTGAGATATGTGTCTAGTTTACTTCATCCATCTGGTACTAAAATCCCAACCAGTTTCTGCAGTTGAAGCGAGTTCACGATACAAATGCTCTTTCTCACAATCATTCTTAAGTTTACTTGCAGTCTCGGTGTCCTATGAAACAAAAAAAAAATTGTAAACCTTTGTAACAATCACCGGTTTACAAATATGGTCTACAAACTAGAGGCGCGATCTTTATCTTAAATACAGTGGGATATCTTACAATAGTGAATGATTCTGGCCTAGGTTCATCCCACATTGCATAGTACCGACTTAAATTGTGTGTCGAACCTTGATCATCTTCAATTGTCACACTATGTATTCCTGTAACACAAGCAGCCTAAGTAACAACTCATCAAAAAAAAAAAAAAAAAAAAAAAAAAAACATTACAACGATTAAAAGTTACCCGAATTCCAAAATTTATGTTCCTTGATCAGGGCCGGAAGTGCCTTCTTAACCAAGTCAACGTCTTTAGTCCGCTTATATACTTCAATCACCATTGAACTCAACAATGGAGGCTGACTGAAAATAGTTCCACAAAACATTAGTTTTGAACTCTTGGTGTTTGGGATTGATTATTCAAAACAGATTATGCGTTTTGGAAAAGCAGGGGTGGAGCTGCTTATAGATTATTGCGTTTTGGTAGCCTAAAAAACTGATTATCTGCGTTTTCAAGACGCAATCCCAAAACACTAAAACCAACTATCTGCGTTTTCAAAACGCCATAATCTAAAAATCAGATTCAAAACGCAATCCCAAACACCCTCTAATACAAATTAACTAACATGTCTTTCCATGTATACAGTTCATATTACCATACAAATTTCTAAAAACACACATTCAAAGATTAATATGTATTTACCTTCTATTCGTGTAATACGCACGGGCACCATTTAGAACATATCCGTAAGTGTCAATCAACTCAAGTAGATTGAGAACCATCCCTTTCGCTGTCTCGTACATTTTACTTACCAATAGTCCCCTACGCAATACATAATACAATAACATAACATAACATAACATAACATAACATAACATAACATAACATAACATAACATAACATAACATAACATAACATAACATAACATAACATAACATAACATAATAATATTTATTTAGGTGTACCGTATAATCCAATAAGAATCCCAATAATAAACCTCTTGAAACCTTGACCCAGGTATGATCACAGGGTATTTTAAAGGTAGCAAAGTATGCAACTCCGGATTTTTTATAACCCGATTCGACACTTTTCGGCTCAAATTTTTCCAAAGAGAATGAACCTCCAAAGCCCAGTTTCTAACACCCTGATGCACCACAGAAGGCAAGAACCCAACCGGTTCAGCCACAAAGTCAACCGGGTCAACAAACTCCAAATCCTCCTGTGCACTATTCATAAACTTACTCAAAAACCCATTCAAATCAGAACCCGAAACCGACCCGTTTTCTGATTTAGGGAGATGATCAAAGGCTTGTTTGACAGTTGGAAGGTCAAACTTTAATGACAAGTCAACGTAATACTTTGGGTCAAACTTCAATGGGCCAAATGTTTGAAGAGCGGTTTGTTGAACCGTTTGAAGGAAGATGACAAGTGGGGTTGTGGGTACCACTGGACCATGATCAGTTGGCTTGCATATGTGTGCACAAGACTCTGAGTTAATAACCATCAGGGCTGCAGTTAATAATATGAACAGAGTATGATTAAAGATTTTTATGGGTTGAAAAGAAACCATATTGGGCTAAAAGAATAGAGGGATTACATGAATTAAGGAAGAGCATGAATGTTTATATAAATTTGGATATTATTGGATTGATAGAGATACCTTAGAAAAAAGAGGACGGCTTTTGGAAGGTAGCTGTGATTTTGCAGGCTATTTCGATAATTAGGACGAAGTTGGGTATATTGGTGTGGGTTTAATGTGAACGTATTTATTTTAGTATGCCTTTATACAACTCATCTGATCTGATATAGTATCTTTCTATAGCCAACTCATCCTTAAACAGATCGGTCCCATGTGTTTTATGTTGAATAGTTGACTTTGAGGTAGGGATGAGATCCACGGCTCAGCTTCTTTGGGGCCCGAGGGGGCTTGAGCCATGGCACCCGCCGATTTTTAACGTAGTTGTAGAATTTTATAATTTTCATAGGTAAATTAAGTTTGGGTTGAATCCGACCATTACCAATTAAAAAAATTGAGTCCGACCTCTACTGATTCGAGAACCAAGCTTTGGCTTTGAGGGGGGTAATAATAGGCTTTTATTTTATTTTTTTATATGTGGAATTATATATGTAACTATCTAGTTTATGACCCGTCAGCTTCTCGTGATAGACAGATCTAGTGTGATCTATCCTACATTTGACTTATTACAATGAAAATTGCATAACAATATTGTTGAGAAATAGAACGTGATGATGATATAGGAGCAGATATTAACAATGAGAATAAAATAAAATAGACCTTACTCATGTTAATATTAACATACCAAAGTGACGACGCAAATATTTTCTTAAAAAAACGACTCGATTCAAAATAAAAAACTTTCATCTATGTTAACGTACTCAAACAACCAAAACAAAGATAACAATGTTTAAAAGAATGAAATTAACAATACAAATATACAATTACACAAAGTATTTGAATATCGTTTACAATTGAACCTTGTATATTATACGAGTTGAATAAATGTAATTTTATATATTAAATAATAAAAAGTTACATCTTTAAAAACTCATGTATTGAACAGGTTGAATAAACACGTCTATTACACGGGTTGAATAAATATAATGTAGTTGGTTAACATAAACAAACATCAAGATACGTTTTTGAAATAGTAAACTATCATGTACTATTTACTTATTATAATATTTTACTTTGCTTTTATCTAATATTAGGTTAGAAACTTGTGTATCACACGGGTTCTATATATATATATATATATATATATATATATATATATATATATATATATATATATTGCTTATTATAAGATTAGAAAACTTAATATTACACGATATTACTTAAATGAAATATCTTTATCTTTTATTTAATATTAGGTTAGAAAATATTATATTACATGAGGTTAGATCAATGAAATATTAAATGGTTACTAATAAGTGGAAAATATTAAAATAATTAGCTAAGAAAAAAATTAATATTAAATAAATAAGAAATAAACGTGAAATTATGATTTAATAATATTATTTTATATGAGAGAACTAAGATAATTATAAGATTTTATTTATTATATAGTAAAATAAAATAATAATAAAGTTAAAGATTTAAAAATTAATAAATATTAGCTTATATATTTTCTATAATTAATAATGAAAACAAAAAATAGATGTAATGTAGCATGTGTGATATTATATTGATTTATTATTATAGGTAGAAGTAGAATAGATTCCTTATTTTGTAAAGTATTTAAATTTAACTTGTATTTCTTTTTTTATTCTTCTTCTCCAATCATTCATGTATTTGAATGTAACTTTTATTTCTTTTCTTTTTATTCTTAGGTAGCGTTTGGTACGGTGGAATGGAAGGGGGAATGGAATGGATCATTACGAGGTAATGAAAAATAGTGTGTTTGGTTGGTTAAAGGAATGGAATCACCCATTCCACAAGGCATTCCATTCCCTCAAAACCATTCCATCCACCCCCCATGTTTTTTTTTTCATTCTATCCCTCATTCATCATTTACTAACAACACCATAACCCACCACCACCACCCACCACTCACCACCATCGTCACCACCCACTACCGCTGTCGCCACCACCCACCACCACCGTCACCACCCACCACCGTCGCCCACCACCGCTGCCGCCACCACCCACCACCGTCGCCCACCACCGCTACTGCCACCTGCTACCGCTACCGCCACACGCTACCTTCACCCACCTACCCATCACCGTCGCCGCCACCCACCACCGTCACCTACCCACCGCCGCCATCCAACACCACCCACCGCCGCCCACCACCATCACCCACCGCCGCCACCCACCACCGCCACTGCTCACCATCGTCACCCACCCACCATCACCGCCATCCACCTCCAACCATCGCCACCGTTGCCGCCACTCACCACCACGCTACCGCCATACACCACCACCAACCACTACCCACCACCGCCACTACTCACCATCGTCGCCTACCCACCATCACGACCATACACCTCCACCTTCCACCGTCGCTGCCACCACCCACCACCGTCGCTACCGCCACATATCACCACCACCATCATCGCCACTGACCACCACCCACCACCGCCACTAACCACCGATTTTATTCTTTCGTCTTTTCATGCCTATCCAACAACACAAAATAATGTTTTGTTTCATTCCCACATGGCAACCAAACAAGACATGGAATGGTAATGATCCATTCCATTACCTTGTCCATTCCATTACCTCGTCCATTCCATTCTCTCTTCCATTCCATTACCCCATACCAAATAGACCCTTATTCTTCAATCATTCATTATCATGTTTAGCATATTTAAGTTTTTCTTTTATATTTTTTCCTTTTATGTTTTGAATGTTATATTCTTACATAAACTTACCAAAGTAACATATGTTTGGTATGTATTATTTACCTATTGAGTTATAGTTATCAATTTGACACTTACACTCAAGACATACACTACTTTATAGTCACAAATAGCCCCCACAACTAAACATGATACAATCTATCGATAAAAGAGGTGACCAAGTTTCCACTGACGTTATTATCATGACGTAACTTGTAAGGTAGATAATCGTAGATTTTAATGTAGTGACGTTTTAGTTGTGTTCACTATTTTTTCCTCTATATCTATAGAGAAAATTGGTTTTAGAGACTCCAAAATAAGGGTATATATACATTAGATTCTTCTTATTTAAAGTGAAATTTCATTTTGTAATTCCTGATTTTCTGATAAGACTTAATGAGGGCGTAAAACCCAAATTATCAATAGTTAATGCTTAGTTATATACTTATATCAACCAAGTTGGTTATGAATAATCTGAAAGATGACCAAAACAAGACGTAGAGAATGGAAGTGGAATTTTAATTTGAATAAATAATGCATACCAAACACACTAATAAATGGAATTTAGATTCCAATTTCATTTAATTTATTAAATTCTATGATTCATAACCATAAGCAATAATTTGCTGTTTGCAATAACATTAATTTGCTTTGAATTCAAGTAGCTTCTGTATATCATATGATTTTCAGTGCTTAAAGGATTATGATCTTTTTTTTTTTTTTTTGAAAGGCAAACAACTTTTATTACCAAACCCAAAAAGTTATAATAATATCCAGTAGCAAGGTGCTAACTAGATATATACAATGAACCAAGCCTAATAAATCAATTACACATTTAGATCAAAGACAATCCATTTGTTCCAATCCTTTGATATAAGCTTTCCACGATTAGTAACCCAATTGTAAGAGAGCGATTTGATTTCTCCTAAGCATTGATCCAAAGATGGTCGCTTTCCTGAAAAGATTTTCTTGTTTCTTGTAATCCAAATTACCCAGATCGTTGTTAAGATGATCGCTTTGATGGCCTTTTTTTTTACGCTTCCAATACCGGTACTTTTATGCGCATTCAATAGGTCTCTTAAGTCGAAAATTATGAAGGGTGGAATCCGGCACCAATCACATACTTTGTGCCAGAGCTGCGATGCGAAATAACAAGATGTGAAGAGGTGTTCGGCACTTTCAGATTGGTCGCTGCATAAGGTACATAAGGAGGACGTGTTGATGATGTTTCTTCGAGTTAATCCTTCAAGTGTGGGGATACGTTCTTGTTCGCTTCTCCAGGCAAGTAGATTAACCTTTTTCGGCACAAGTTTGCACCACTCGTATGGATAAAACGGAGTCGCTGTTGCAGCTAGCAACTTACGACAGGAGGCAGTAGAAAAAATCCCAGTCTGATCAGCATTCCAGGTCCATGAATCAGCACTGTCTGATAACGCGCAGAGCTGTAGCAGATCCGTACACTCCTGGAGCTCGTGCCTCTCTTGATCCTGCAATGGTTCACGTTTCCAAGCCCAACCCAATACCCAACTGGAACCCTGTTGTAAAAAGCGGGCTGCGATAGTGCAGCTCTTGTCCGATTCTAAAATAAAAAGATGAGGAAAAATGTACCTGAGTGGAAGTTCGCCAAGCCAGCGGTCAAGTCAAAACCGTATCCTTGAACCGTTCCCCAGCCCTCCTTTAAACAAATTTTCAACCCGGATATTTGCGTCATCAAAATCTTTCATGACCTTTATGATTGAGTTCCAAACCCCGGTTATAGTTGACTTAATTGGTAGATAAGACCATGCCCTATCATTATGATGAATGGAATCAATGACTCGTCTCCAAAGGCTAGTTGGTTCTGTTTTATAACGCCACCACCACTTAAGTAATAAGCTTATATTCATGTGCTTTAAGGATCCCAAACCAATTCCGCCCTTATCTTTCGGGTTAATAACCCTTTCCCATGCCACCCATGCCGTTTTGCTTTTTTCATCATTCCCGCCCCAAAAGAAGCGTCTTCTAAGTTTTTCAAAGTGTTCAATAACTCCAAAAGGTGCACGGTAGAGTGAAAAATTATACAAGGGAAGGCTATCAAGCACGGCTTTGAGTAGGACAACCCGTCCACCCATTGATAGGGTTTTAGCTTTCCATTTGGACAACCGCCTATTACACACCTCGATTACATCCTTCCAATTTTTAATTTCGTTCATATTGGCACCAATCTGGACCCCAAGATACGAGCAAGGCAAGGATCCATAGTTGATACGTAGTGAACCGGATGCTTCTAGTACGGCCTCATTATTAACCCTCACGCCATAAAGTTTGGATTTTTGATGATTCACCTTCAAGCCAGAAAATGAGATAGAAGCATCTAAGTACCCGGATGATGTTACTCATACAATTATTATCCCATTCGCCCATGATCATTACATCATCCGCATACATAAGATGCGTTAAGGACAAATTAGAGTGTGGTAGCTTTATTCCCTTAATCGCACCCAAGGATTCAGCTTTATCCATGAGGCACGAAAGCGCTTCCATGGCAAGTATGAATATGAAAGGTGAGAGCGGGTCACCTTGGCGGACTCCACGAAAGCATTGGAATTCCCAAGAAGGTGAGCCATTGATAAGAACCGAGGCACGGGACGATTGGAGAATCCCTTGAATCCACATCCTCCACCGATCCTTGAAGCCCATTTGGAGAAGTACAGAATTGATGAATGACCAATTTATACTATCAAAAGCCTTTTCCAAGTCAACTTTCAGCAAAAAAGATGGCTTTTTATACATCTTCGCCCATGCCACAATTTCATTTAAGATTAGCGGCCCCTCAAGTATGTTCCTGCTGGACATGAACCCGGTTTGAAATTCAGAGATGAGGCTGCCCATAACTGTTTTGATTCTGTTTGCGAGAACTTTGGAGATGATTTTCGAGATGCACCCAATCAAGCTTATAGGACGGTATTCGGCTAAAGATACTGGATCAATATTCTTGGGTATAAGGACAATGAAGGAGGAGGCACATCCCCGGCTAATGTTACCATGCTCAAAGAATTCGGATAATACCATGATGATGTCGTCTTTGAGGAGATCCCAAAAGTGTTTAAGGAAGGTAAAATTGAATCCGTCCGGTCCCGGCGCCTTATCATTGTCACAGTCCCATATAGCATCTTTTATTTCTTGGGGAGAGAAAGCATCCACGAGCCGATTTGCATCCGCATCCGTGAGTTTTCTGATGTTGGGGCAGGAAAACGTGGGTCTAACTTGCATAGGCTTAGCGAATTTGCATCCGCATCCAGGATTATGATCTTAGTTAACTTTTATATGTACACACCAGTGTTTTCAGACCCGGACCGGACCGGCCGGTCGAACCGGTCGGACCGTGAAACGGGACCTGAGCCGGTCCGGGTCAGCAGACAAGGCCGGACATGCAACGAACCAGTGATTCAGCCGGCCAACCGGCGGTCGGACCGGAGATCCGGGAGGTCGAACCGGATTTAAAGGGCTAGAACCAGAAGTTGTTTTAAATTCTAAACTTCATGTGGTTATCACCTACCAAAATCAGATCTAAAATAGCCTTCCATCTACGATCTAAACCAGTGTTTTTGAACAGTGGCCGGATCTCGTTTGTCGATCTGCAGAGCATGTTTCCTCTTTGTTAGATCTTAGGGAGAGTCGAAGTTGATAGGATATTGAATGTTTTCACTATCAACGATGTGGAATATTGGTTTATAGTTTGATGTATGCTTAGGGGAAGAAGGAAATTAAAGAAAATAAAGAAAGTTGGGTGATGAATTATGATAGGTGAAGTGAAATAGTCAATCTGCAAGTTTTACGAAACAGCTGTAAATCACTAATTGCTTTTTGATATCATCTATATTTTATTTTATTAATAAAATATCCATGCCAAAAATAATATATTAATATTAAATTAGATGTATAGCAATTATTATTGTTTTTATATTATTTATGAAATCGTCCGGTTCTTAAATCCGGTTCAACCGGTTGGACCGGTCCGACCAGTGGACCGGTAAGATGACCGGTTCAACGTCCGGTCCGGTTCTGAAAACATTGGTACACACATATACACATGATTAGAGAATTATATATATGGAAGCATTTGTGAAAGTTTTAGAGTACGTGCACTTTTAGTCAAAGAGTTATTAAATAAAGTTAAAACAAATTTGACATAATTTAAGATATTATAATTGAGACATGATTGCATCATGACCAACCTCATGAATATGACGATAACATTATGATCGCATCATGTCCAACCTCATGAATATGACGATATGATAACATTACAGTGGCTGCCTTTGGTGAGCTGAATATAAGGAACATGGTACATCCTTTATGAAACAACCTTGAGAAGGAACAAGCTAAGCATTAATGTTTTCACCATATAAAAGCAAATTATATGATCAACATTTTACCCACAACAATTGCAATAGAGCAAGTAAATAAAGTTCCATGGAAACCCCAGATTCTTCAATCCAGAAGCAGTCAAGAATTCACACAACAAGAAAGAGTTTCGAGGAGAAGAGAGCAAAGTTGTATATCATACGCCAATGCATCTATAAGCTAATTTGCTGGAGAGAACACAGGGATTAGCAACATATTTTTGTTTTACTAAATATTTATGCTATCCGTTTTTAGACCAGGGTCTAACGGGTTATACATAGTAATATCTCGACTCTAGGGGACAAGGAAATTTGTTTTCAGTAGACTAGGGTTTGCCATACATAAAGGGGTGGCGCGCAGCTTGTTGCCAGTTTGCCTGCTATTTTGATATTATTTTCGCTTTTATGGAATGAAAAAATAAAAATATACATTAAATATTTATGCTATAATTAATCGTTAATTTTCTTTGTTTATTAAATATTTCGAGATATGTTTTATTTTTGGCAAATGAACATAGAGCATATACTTTGTTTAGAGGAAGGATAATTAACAAAGGAACCTTAATCTACAAAGCGTGAGAAGGAATATGAGCCGTAGATTAGGGTTAAGTATAACGCGGTGGCACGATCGTAATGTTTAAGAAAATTAAAAATGGTTTAACACAGGTAATGGTATTATCGTCCAATTGCAAAATCAAATTTCAATTCAGTTCAATTTGCGTCCTCCTTTTCTCGTTAATTAGTTTTATGATCGGGAAAAAAACTAACGTAATCGACAAACGTAATAAAAAACCAACAGACTGGAAACCATGTTCTGTTTTCAAAAAACCATGACCTTGGAACATGCTCTATTTTTGTAAAAAAAACAAAGCATGGTTCACTAACTAATTCGATTATAGATTATGACTACAAAACGTAAAATCAAGTAAACATTTCATCATTGTTTGTAAATAACTTTTGATCTTACTAATTAAACAACATCTACAACCTAAAAACGTTTCAATGAATCAGATGATGAAGGAGAAAGAAGAATCATATGTGTTTATTAGTGATTGAAAAACGCATGTTATAAATGAATAAAACACATCTTATAAATGAATAAAAACACACATTATAAATGAATAAATCGCACGTTATAAATGAAAAATAAAACGCACGTTATAAATGAATAAAACGCACCTTATAAATAAAAAACGTACATTATAAAAACGTAAAATGCACGTTATAAATTGTAAACGCATCCTTTAGTGTACTGGAAAATATTTTCACCTAGTATCCCTACAAACAGAAAAAATCATATAAGGTAGACAAAGGTTGACTTTTGTCAAATTAAAATATGTAATTCGGTAATCGTATTGTTTTGGGAATGATGAGATCATATCGTGGATGGTGGATTTTGCTTGGTTTTCTTTAAATGGTGATATAAAGAAAAATAGAGCATACAGTTAATTGAAGAAAAACAGAGCATGACGAATTGCTTGTAAAACCCGTTGTTAGTTTTAAAAAGAATATGAATTTACGTGAAAACAAGGATACAAAATCGTTGCTACAATTAGACCGTGACTAAAGACGTGGTTTAAATGTCTAATATACCCTTGGATTGAATTAGAACGTGGTTGGGAGTTTTAATTGTCAGTTAGATGTCAATTACACGTGGCAGCATGCTGTTGCTTCTTACCCTTTGTATGTTAAGTTACTTTGTACTGAATACGTTCTCCTTTGTTTAAAATGATACGGCGGATAATATGCGTGAAATGTCAGAAGACATGCTCCAAGATTCCAAGAGTTTATTAGAGATCAATCCCAGAAACTGTTAGGACTACATATGTTTTAACTCGATTTGGTTGTTTTATCGATTGCGTTTACAGGACCGTTAATCATGCTCTATTAGCAGCTTTAGGGTATGTTTGGTAACGAGCTTTTATGAGCTTCAAGTTTCAAGCTTTTAAGAAAAAGGTCCTACACAATAAAAAGTCTTGTTTGGTTGAAGAAGCTTGAAACTTTTAGGTTAGGAGAAAAAACTCTATATTGAAACGCTACTAGTACTAGCGTTTAAGAAAAAACTCATACTAGCTACAAGCTTTTAGTGAGTAAGTGACACAAATACCCATTATATCATAAAAAAAAACCAAAAAAAAAAAAAAACATGCATACAAGCTTTTAGTTAATGCTCATTTTGGTCATTTGTACCAGGGGCGCAACTATGAAGGGGTGGGGAGGGGCGCCCCCCCCCCCCCCCCCGAATTTTCGCTCAGAAGTACCGATTATATAGCATCCGTATAGAATTTTTCAGGTATATACGGTTTTGACCTCCCGTTTTTTTTTTTTTGAAAAAAAAAATAGGTATATTATATAAACCAAAACTAACGATATATCGGACGATACAAGGTTCCCAAATATTGGTTGTTTTACCGAGTCTATCGTTTTTCTTTGTTTTTTTTTCTTTTTGGCCCATTTTGAGAGGTAAAACCCAATTGTTTTATTTAGCCCATTTTTTCCTTTAGGAAAACCTAATTTAAAAGCCCACTTAAAACCCTAAACCCAATAAAACTCTTAACCAAAACCCTTGTCCCTCTCTATACTTTGTGTCACTGAATCTCAGTCATCACCCACCAGAGTTTATACTTTCATTTTCAAGTTTCAACCATATTTGTCTTCATTCAAAAATAAAAAAGAATCAAGCCATCATTAATCATTCCATCCATGTACACGACTAATTTCATTTTTCATACTTTCATAAAACACCCAATATGATATTTAGTTGTTGTCTTGTTGAGCCTTGACGTTCTGCTTTGGATAATTGGCGATGTTTATTATTATTATTATTATTATTATTATTATTATTATTATTATTATTCAATCTTTTGTGTCAAGTTATCACATTGTTTAAGAATTAGGTTTGAAAATAATTATGACTTTATCTAGGTACTCACGCTTTGTCTCCTTTTAATGTTTTAGTGTCTTTGTTCCAATTTTTTGTTAAACGATCCTTAGAACTTTGATATTATTGTATTTATTGTTTGACTTGACCCAAATCAAATCACCAACCAGAACATATAATCCGAAACATAGCTATAGAAAAAAAAAAAATAGGTCTCGTCCCATGATTGGTGATTTCTGATCCCCCGGACCAATTTCTCAAGCTTCGCCTCAGATTTATACATTTTATTAAAAGCCCCAGCTACTCTACCAAACACCAAAACATATTTAAAAAACTACAAATACCAGCCACCAACTAGTTTTGCCAAACATATCCTTAATAGCTAAATAGCGTCCGGAAAGACACATATTTCATATGCCAATCGGTGAAGTAACAATAACTCTCCAATATGTAGAAATTTTATGGGTTTTCCTGGTTAAAGGTAACAATTGCAGATAAATTGAATGAAGATGTAAACACCTCAATAATATGTTCAGGTTTATTATTAAAAAATTACCTAAACGTTTATAAAAAGTGATTTATCACTAATAAATTGTGTGAAGATGTAAACACTTAGGTGCTATTTGTTTTTTCTGCAGGAGAAGAGTGGACCAAAGGTCTACAGTCTGCAAGAAGAAGACTGTTTGTTTGTTAACGTCTGCAGGCTGCTGAAATAAACTGAAATTTGAACAAACAGATTTTTTTGCAGTAGTCTGGTGGTGGACTGTGGTAGTGGTGGATGGTGGTGGTGGTGGACGTTGGTGGACGGTGGTAGTGGTGGACGGTGGACAGTGATGGTGGTGGGTGGTGGTGGATCGTGGTAGTGGTGGACGGTGGTGGTGGGTGAGGAGAAGAGAAGAGGAGAAGACCTTAGAAGACTTTGGAACAAGTATGCACTAAGAAGAGGTCAGGAAGACCGTTTTGAGTAACAGGTCTTCAAAAAAAACAAACAATCTGGAAACCCTAAACGTCTGCACGCGTCTGCGCGGCGCATACAAAAGAGGTCAGAAGTGCTTCTGAGCAAAAAACAAACAACCCCTTAATAAAATACACACCCCCCGATGAGAATTATATCGTTTGGCTTCCCTCCCATGTGAATCCATACAATTTATTGATAATCGATTGCCACCCAAACGAATTTGATTCGAATTCGCACCCCTCGCGCTACCTAGCCAAACCACCCAGAAGGAAGTGTTCATTGAGGGATATTTGGATTTGAAAGTTTTTATCAACCAAGTTCTATTTAAATAATATTCATAAGAGTAAGTTCAATTTTTGTCTATAAGACCATTGGGTGTGGAGAGGAGAGGCATTTTCATGATGGGCCGCCACGTAGGAGTGGGAGGAGATGCATCTTGATGATGGGCCTCCAAGGGGGTGGTGTGCACCATGATGACGGGCCTCCTCATTGGTCAGAATTATTAAAAATAATAAAAAAAACAATTAAAAACCAATAAATAGCCCCGGCATCAACGGCAATGTGATGCCGCTCTTGCCCATGCCGCCCCTAGGGGGCGGTGTAGCGAGGCCCGGCATCGTGATGTTGCCCCTATGCCGCCCCCCACACCTAATGGTCTAAGGTTTACTCCAAACATTAGGTTCTGTCCACCTAGCTATAGCACTCTTGTTCCCTGACGTTTTTAAGTGTTCGCTTTTAATCCAATTCACTAACTCTGTTAATTCTAGTGAATGACCAATATATCCTTCTTAAATTAACTCCCTTTTTAAACACATGCCATTTTTACTGCAAAATCAACTACAATAATGTCAAAATCTCCATCCCTAACAAACGTTTTCCTTCGTTTGTTGTGCCCAACTTTTTGATGGTAAGATCCGCTACCACCAACGACTTCAACCACAACCCCTCGCCACTACTGCCATTAGGCAACAGAGAATTTAACGGGCGTTAATTTTGGAGGCGATAAGTATTAACACTTGAAACGTCTGGATGAAATGAAAAGTGTTAAAGGTAGATAAACTACCACTGCCATCCGGAAACAGAGAATTTAACAGGCGGAAGTACGACAAAGATGGTGGAATCACCAATTGTAGATGAGAAGATGAATCTGAGGTAAAGCAACAACCAAATGACAAACAGTAGACATCTTCGGGGGCCTACACAAATGTCGGCCGGAGACAACCACCAAACCGACGATTCAAACAACATCGTCGAACCACCAATTTGAAGAAAAAACAAATCACTCACACGTGCATTTAAGATTATACCAAAAAGCAGCAAGCCAAAGGGAGTAAAGGGCCGGGTTTTGAAAAAATAAATCAAGGAGCCAAAACAAACAATGAACCAACATTTACGTTTAAGATAGTATAAACTAGATTATACCCCGGGAGCGTCCCGGGTTGAGAAATTTAATATGATACGTCAATTTTACATATGAAATACACTGATGTATAACTCTAATATTAATATCTAACCTAAAACAAATTAACAATGTACAACTCCAATGCTAACACCTAACCTAAAAGAATGTAGAACTTTAATGTAACTTTAATATTAACACATATCCTAAAGACTAAACAAATGTACAACTCTAACATACTAATATTGATACCTAACTTAAAACAACGTATAACTCTATTAACCTATTCGGCTCTGGTTGAAAAAAAATCATATTTACTGATTTAAACATAATTAGTGACTTGTCTAGATTAATGATTTACCTTAACACTTTGTGTTTTTTTCCTGTATGAACAAAACCCCACAAAAAAATTTCTCCGTTTTTTATATAGCACTATGGTACTGTTGGAAAGATAATAAAACGCTCGTTAATTTGGTTTAATTTTTTTCTTTAAAAAATCTCGTATATTAAAGATATTAACGTTTAAAAATTATGGGAGGAAACATGAGGGAAACATGAGGGTGAAAAATCCAATTTTGTTTTTAAATTATTTTTTTCCTAAAATATCTCAATGCCACATGGGATGACACATGGCACACTCAAAGAAGAGAATGCCTCTTTGAGTGACATGTCATTAAAATGGCTTTGGTTTATTATATGTATAGATATACACTATTTTTAACAATATTTTTAAAACTCAATTAAATTTTATCGGACAAAATAATCTCCCTTTGTTTTTTGCTCTACATAATGCATTATCGTTCTAAAAACATTAACGACTAATTCCTCAAATAGATTTTTAATTGATTTTCTAATATATTAGGGATGCGCAAATTAATTTTCATAAACTATAATCGAATCATAGCTGACTGCCATTAACTAATAACCAACATAACCGATGGCCATGGTTATGAAACTTTATTTAACTGACCAATCGATTATGGTTATTGTTATGAAGCTTTGGTTAATTGATATAACTAAAACGAACCTAACTTGTAATGCTAAGTCTGTATAGAAGTTATACGTACGTTACCCATATAGAAGTATTTTACTCAGATAAAAGTATGTTAATAATAAAATGATCTTGATGTAGATGCTCTTTATTTTGATTAAGAATTGATGTGTTATGATCGTAATTATTTTATTGAGAACTAGTATTAAGCCCCCGCATTGCTGCTGAGGGCATAAAACCATACCAAGTAGTATCAATGCCATACTATTGTTAGCAACCAACAATATCGAAAAAACTCACAAAAAAAAATAAAAAAATAAAACTGGTGAAATATAGGCATAAAAAAAGGTGAACCATGCATACCCGTTGCAGAGCGATAATGCGCAAAAATTAGACTAAAACTTAAAACACAGCGACACCGTTTGAATGAAAAATTGAGGTAAAAACGTTGAACTATATACGCACGTTACCACATGTCAATTCAAACAATTTGGATCAAAACGTAAAACTAAGAATATGTTTTAAGATAAATTGGATAAAGTTCAAAGTAAAAAAAGTGTATGGGTTAAATACAAAAGATGAAAAGTATTAGGGTTACAAGTAAAAAAGAAAAGAAAAAACTAAGTAGGGGACAACCTACAAAGCTGATGTATAATCCTTTAATGCATAAAACACTTGTTAAACATAATGTAAAAGACCATGAAGCACCAACCATTTGTAAATTTATATATATATATATATATATATATGGGCTATTTTAAAAACCCTCTTGAGTTGTAGAAACCCTAAAAACTCTATAATAACCGTTGATCACAAGTGATGAAAAGTGACGATTAAACCTTGCATTTTTTATTTCAAAATTTTCGTGCCTTTGAAATTAAAAGGTACAAAAGGGTAGTTTGGGTATTTGATTTTTTACATTTCTTATGCATAAAGTCATAATCTCTCTCTCCATGTTTTTTAAATTCAAAGCAATCAAGTCATCCTCTCCCTCTCCATATTTTTTCAAAATCGTACAAAATATTATTTTTAATTTTTGTTTCCTCAACAATTTGATTATGAGAACCAACACTTAATACGTATGTTATTTATTTCTTCTTTTAACTATTATTATTTGTTTTTTTATGCTAACCGTTCATCGAAAAACAAAGGTTACATTTTTGTAAATGTAATTCAAAACAATTACAAATGCAATATTCATTATTGTAAATGTAACATGTGTCGGTTTAGGGTTGACGAGATGATGTTACATATTAATGTAACCTTATGAATGAAACGCTTACATTTAGTTTCATATGTTTACAGAAAATGTTACATTAGATTCACATGTTTTAACACAGTTGCAAATATCATCCGAGTTGACCGATTACTCGCCGAGTACTTACTACAGGGTAGGTCGCCGATTATAGCCGAGTTGGCCGAATATTCCGAGTACTCCCCGCATAGGCCGATTCGACCCCCCCCCCAGTACTCGCCCGACTAGGCCGAGTACTCACAACTCCCCAGTTGGCCGAGTGGGTAGCGCCTAGCGAGTTTTGCAACCAAAGGTTACATGTTTACATAAAAGGTTACATTTAGTTTCATATGTTACATTTAGTTGTTGGCCAATAAAATAAAAAATTAGAACCCAACTCCATCTTGACTTTACGTTTATTAACATTGTAATATGTGTAACACATTTATAAAAAACTTACATCTACCAGCTGCATATAATTTGTTTATATATTTTTACGCATCTTGATTTACGTAACATCATCTGGATACAAAGAAATTAAAAAAAATGCATATAATTTGTTTATATATTTTTACGCATGTTCCTTCATTTTGTCAAACAACAACAAAACACAATCAAATTAAATTAAAATCAAACAAAAAATAACCCTTTTTCCTAACATAAATCACACAAACAACTTTAAACTTGAACAAAATTAAAAACAAAACATTCATACCCAAAAAAAATTATAAACTTTACAATACCTATACCGGATCTTGATTCCACCCCCACCGAATCACAAACATCTTCAAACTTGTACACACAATAGTACCGAATCTTGATTCCACCCCCGGATCTTGATTGTACACACAAACTCACAAACATAGATATGTTAGTGTGTGCGTGGAGAGAGAGGGGGGGGAGAGAGAGAGGGGGGGAAGCAAGGATGCTGATGATATTCGTTGTTTATGGGTTCAAGCTGGCCGGTGGATCTGATGGTGGCAATGGTGGTGAACCGGTTGTCTCTGGATCTAATGGCGGTGGACTGATTGTCCCTGGATTTGATGTTGGCGACGGTGGTGGGCCGATTCAGGTTGCAACTTTCTTTGTTCCATTTTTCATTCATAAATGTCTTGGGATGTGATTGTGGCGACGATGGTGGACTCGTTGTGGTGTTGGGTGTTCTGGTTATGAAGTTTGTGAAGGGATTTTGGTTGAGTAGTTGGATGAAAAGAAGAGAGAGGATAAATCATAAATGGAAAAGCATGAAGTTGAAAGAAGAGATAGGAGACAGAGAAAGTGAGAGGTTGAGTGTGTTAATTTAAGTGTCACACTAGTGTAAAGGATGGACCACAAATTAAGTTGAGGTGGCAAAAATGCCCTTGGATGCTTTTCTAATAAAAACAAACGTTGCAAAATGAGAGTCATTTTGTAACACCCCAACCGATGGCGGAAACATCGAGGTGTCACGTATGAATGATTGTTCAGTAGCTCATGGTGAATAATAAATTTCATTAATTGATTTGAATATATTACATACAATTGATCTACAAGAATTC
Source organism: Ambrosia x helenae (assembly GCA_030844895.1). Taxonomy (NCBI): domain Eukaryota; kingdom Viridiplantae; phylum Streptophyta; class Magnoliopsida; order Asterales; family Asteraceae; genus Ambrosia; species Ambrosia x helenae. The sequence goes on from CM061230.1 coordinate 112,097,815, forward strand.
GTACATCAAATTGAATAAAACTATGCACATATCTTCAAGCAAATCTTCAAGCAAGTAGAACCTGAAACATGTTAAGTTGAAAATATTTTGGGTCAACAAAAGTTGGTGAGAATTACATAGGTTTTTGAGAAATAGTTGATAACAATAGTTTGTACAACACTCAGGGTTGTATGATGATAGAGTATGATACCGACATGCAACAATGCGTCTTTGTACAACCAAACCTTGTGTCGACTGATGACTAACTCGCAAGTTAGTTAAATGTTATTACTGTTATCGATCATCCCTGAGTCTATGCGGGGGATGGGTTTGTCAGACCTATAGCGCTATAATCTAAACAGGCGGCTTGATCATTGTTAATGATTGTACTGTGTCTTTTTGTTACAGTCAAATGATAGAATGATGTTGTAATTGAATCACAAGTATATATGAGTAAATGATAGTATAAAATATTTGAACATGTTTCACCCCAAAAATAGTGAAAATAGAGTAAAAGGGGCTATGTAAACTCACCTTAGCAAATGTTAAACTTCTTGAAAAGATGAAATGATGGTGTTGCCCAAAATAATGCCAAATATTACCCTATAATTAGGTAATAAATAATAAGTCTAAGTCTAATTAATTTATAAGTGTATCCTAGGGTTTCGATTTGGGGATATCCAATTGTTGAATTTAAATTAAAATGTTAATTAATAAAGGAAAATTTGATAATTAATAAAGGAAAGTCTTTTTATAAAATTTGAATTTTTAATGTACACATTGAAGTGTTTGGAGTATAAAAATAATTTTTATAAAATTATTTTATTTAAAATAGATTTTTAAATCTATTTATTACAAATTGCCAACAATTAACTTTAATATTCAAAAATACTAAAATTAAAGAATTTCAATTTTAAAAAATCATAATTCTGTTCTAAATATTTAAAAATAAATTGTATAAAATTTTGGTGCAAAAATAATGAAAATTGAATTTATTATGATTTAATTATGATTAAATCTAACAAAAATTGATTAAAAATATAAAATAATTGATTTTTCTGAATTAAAAATTATTTCAGTAAAGTTTAACTTTATACAAGGTCAGGATAATTTTTGGAGAATTTAATAAAATTGTTTTGATATATAAATGGATTTTTATAAATATAATAGTATAAAATTGATTTAATTATTATAAATATTAAATAAATGAATTTTTTTGAAAAACAAAAATTGTAAATAAAACTTTTGACTCAGATTTAATAAATATAATTTTTTTAGAATTTATAAAATAGTTATAATATTTAAAAATGAATTTATAAGATTAAAAGGTTTAATATATATATATGTATTAGTTTGTTGTTAAAAGAATAAAAAGAAGCAAAAATAAGGCAGTAGCCGGGACTCGAACCCGGGTACCTTGTGTTGCAAGCCATGGTCACAACCACTTGGCCTAGGCCAGTGGTTGTGATGAATCCCGATTAAAATAAAATAAATACGCTACTTTCAAACAGATTTATCCCCAATTTAATTTGCACGAACCCTAGCTTTTTCAATCAAACAAATCAGACATTATGAACCCGATTGTTGTTAGGGCTTTTGTTGTTTGATTGCCGACTAATAAAACCCACAAAAAAAATAGAACTCACAGTGTTGTATTGTGCTCGTTTGCCCGGTCAAAGCCAAAGTCAAACAGCGTAATGATGGATAATTATCAGAGATGTTTCAGAGTAATAGGAGGTTGAGAGAGAGATGTGAGCGAGTTGTGAAGGCTCGCTGATCGTCAATTTATAGTGTGGATGTTCAGGTTGCTCAATTGGTAAGGTTGACCTAGGCTTTAATGTAATACGCGTATTGTTCAAATTGGGTATAATTGATAGCTGTTTATCGTGTATTATAGTCATAACAGGCCGGAAATCACGTTTCCTAAGTCAAACCATGATTAATCATGAGTTAATTAGACCAATTAAAGGGTCAAAAGAAAAAAAAAATAAAAAAAAATATAAACCTTGCTGCTGGTCGCTGTTCGCGTGCAGGAAGGAGCAAACAGACAAGTTTAAAAGGTGTTAAATATATTATGAATTGGGTTTAAACCAATAATGAGTGGTGGCTCAGGTGGTGGACGTGTGAGTGTGTGTGTGGGAGGTCCCCGGTTCGAGCCTCAGGAGCAGCATGTTATTTTTTTTATGATAAGGGGAAGGCCAAGGGGGTTTGGGCCTGAGGCTGTTGGGCTGGGTGAGGGTGTGGGCTGGGCCGAGTTTAAAGAAAGGGTGGGTTAATTTGTTGTGGGCTTAACATAATTGAACAAATCTTATAATTATTCTTATTATTATTATTATTATTATCATTATTATATATATATATACATAATTATCATTGTATAGGGGTTCAAAAATATCACCAAAAATAATAGGGCTTGTCGTTTTAATCCGTAACGTATAAATAGTTAAATGCGAAATGTTACAGTCTCCCCTACTTTTAGGAACTTCGTCCCGAAGTTAAGAGAAAACCAGGGTTACAATTGGCCAACTACCGAAAACCTTGATAAAATTTCACACTACCTTAACGTACCTGTAAATTCATGATTACGTTCCGGACCGTAATTACCAATTTACCTTACATTAGGGTTTTGCGTCCTTTTATGACTTTACCGATTGTTAAGCAGGTCTGATAGTCTCCGCCAGTCGTTGAGCAGGTGGTAGGGCCTCTCCCGACTGTTGGAAAGACATGATGACCTCTACCAATCGTTAAGCTGGTTGTTTGGTAGTTAAATTGTTGTACAAATAAGCAAGTATGATTATATATATAGCAACTAGTTCACATTCAGACAAACATGCACACAGATGTTATGATAATACTTGAATTTTATTACTTGAATCAAATAGCGTCAATACATAGAATAAAAGCAACCAATAGTTAAATGGTGAGACTTGCGGTTAGGTAGCTGGAGGGTCTTGATCTCTGTTTAGTTTAGGGCATCGGTTACGGAAGTGATTTGGGTCTCCACATTCATAGCATTGACCATAGTTGTATTGATTAAGGTTAGCAGCTTGAGCAGGGTTGGTGGGTTGGTTGGCATTAGGATTTGGGGTCTCGCGACATGTATTAACTAGATGGCCATACCTACCACAATTGGTGCACAAGCGACACGCTGAAGTAGTGGGATGATGTCGGTTGCATGTGTTACACAACGGATGGTTTCCTGTATAAGGTTTCTTGTTAGAAGCTTGTGGAGTGAGGTTTGCATCAGGATCCCTGGTCTTACGTTTCTGGTTCTCAGTGGTTACCGCGGCTACAATACTTGTTTTATTGCCTTTCCGAACTAAGGTCCCGTTCTTTACGTGATTATCAGTTAAAGTAGCTGCTAAGCGTTTGGCTTCCTCCAAGGTGGCAGGATTCCTTCCCCACACCGTATCCTGGATTTGCATGGGCAGACCACCGATGTACTTCTCGATGGCTACCGGCAGGGGAGTGACTTTGTGAGGCAACAATAAGCTAAGCTCGTGAAAGCGGGTGTTGTAGGCAAGGTTTTCCCCACTATCTTGAACTAAGGTGTGGAACTCATCCTCAAGCTTCTTAACTTCATTGCGAGGACAAAACTCTTCCTTCATGACCTCCTTGACTTGGTCCCATGTCATAGCAAGAGCAACTTCGGCCCACGAGTACGTTTTTCTTCATTCCACCAAGTGAGTGCTCGTTTATGGAGAACACTCATGGCGTAACGAACCTTGAAGTTGTCGGGGCACTCACTGTTGATGAAGGTATTCTCAATACCCTCAAACCATTGGAGAAGTCCTGTAGCTCCTTCTTCACCACTAAACTTTGGAGGGTTACAAGAGTTGAAATGCTTAAGGGTGCAGGCTGGGGGTCCATTTCCATTGCCATTGCCGTTCCCGTTCCCATTCCCGTTGCCGTGACCATTCCCGTTGCCGTTCAATTGGATGACCTGAGCGAGTAAATTGGGAACCAGAGTTGCGATTTGCTGCGCCATTTGTTGAGAAATGATTGCAGCCAGTTGGACGTCAATACCATTGTTGTTGTGGTTAGGAACTTGGTCATGGTTATGGTTGTTACCACCTTCTTCGTGGTTTTCACCATTGCTGTTGCGAGTGCTGCGACGTGGAGGCATGATCTGTAATAGACACAATGAAATGAATGAGGTTATATAAGGAATGTAATCATTTATTCATTAATTAAAACGAATAAATGAAAACGTTGACTTATCAAAGATTCTAAATTCTAATAACATATGAAGACATGCTTTAGCCTATAAGTGAACACTCATCCCGAGAATTCCCAGGTAGGCATCCGGGTCCCTCGTCTGATTAGGATATATGCGCAATGCCAGCCTAGACAGAAGACTCAGAATACAGGCGTTCACCCTTCCAGATTGCACGTGTTCGTTATTAAAATCTAGAACTTCGACGAGATCTCAAGGTGGTTCAGGTTAAACCTGAGGATTTTGTCCTATTAGTCTAAGAGTAGGTCTGGTGATGTAGAGCATCTTCTTGTAAGGATGATAGTAGGGGTAAGAAGTAGGAGGGAGATAGAGATTAGCAAGTAAAGAAGCAAGTACTGATTAAGTCCTATGGTTATAGACTAGATTATTTTTCTAATAACCTAATTCCCTATAACCATGGCTCTGATACCAATCTGTAACACCCCAACCGATGGCGGAAACATCGAGGTGTCACGTATGAATGATTGTTCAGTAGCTCATGGTGAATAATAAATTTCATTAATGATTTGAATATATTACATACAATTGATCTACAAGAATTCGTACATCAAATTGAATAAAACTATGCACATATCTTCAAGCAAATCTTCAAGCAAGTAGAACCTGAAACATGTTAAGTTGAAAATATTTTGGGTCAACAAAAGTTGGTGAGAATTACATAGGTTTTTGAGAAATAGTTGATAACAATAGTTTGTACAACACTCAGGGTTGTATGATGATAGAGTATGATACCGACATGCAACAATGCGTCTTTGTACAACCAAACCTTGTGTCGACTGATGACTAACTCGCAAGTTAGTTAAATGTTATTACTGTTATCGATCATCCCTGAGTCTATGCGGGGGATGGGTTTGTCAGACCTATAGCGCTATAATCTAAACAGGCGGCTTGATCATTGTTAATGATTGTACTGTGTCTTTTTGTTACAGTCAAATGATAGAATGATGTTGTAATTGAATCACAAGTATATATGAGTAAATGATAGTATAAAATATTTGAACATGTTTCACCCCAAAAATAGTGAAAATAGAGTAAAAGGGGCTATGTAAACTCACCTTAGCAAATGTTAAACTTCTTGAAAAGATGAAATGATGGTGTTGCCCAAAATAATGCCAAATATTACCCTATAATTAGGTAATAAATAATAAGTCTAAGTCTAATTAATTTATAAGTGTATCCTAGGGTTTCGATTTGGGGATATCCAATTGTTGAATTTAAATTAAAATGTTAATTAATAAAGGAAAATTTGATAATTAATAAAGGAAAGTCTTTTTATAAAATTTGAATTTTGAATGTACACATTGAAGTGTTTGGAGTATAAAAATAATTTTTATAAAATTATTTTATTTAAAATAGATTTTTAAATCTATTTATTACAAATTGCCAACAATTAACTTTAATAATCAAAAATACTAAAATTAAAGAATTTCAATTTTAAAAAAATCATAATTCTGTTCTAAATATTTAAAAATAAATTGTATAAAATTTTGGTGCAAAAATAATGAAAATTGAATTTATTATGATTTAATTATGATTAAATCTAACAAAAATTGATTAAAAATATAAAATAATTGATTTTTCTGAATTAAAAATTATTTCAGTAAAGTTTAACTTTATACAAGGTCAGGATAATTTTTGGAGAATTTAATAAAATTGTTTTGATATATACATGGATTTTTATAAATATAATAGTATAAAATTGATTTAATTATTATAAATATTAAATAAATGAATTTTTTTGAAAAACAAAAATTGTAAATAAAACTTTTGACTCAGATTCAATAAATATAATTTTTTTAGAATTTATAAAATAGTTATAATATTTAAAAATGAATTTATAAGATTAAAAGGTTTAATATATATATATGTATTAGTTTGTTGTTAAAAGAATAAAAAGAAGCAAAAATAAGGCAGTAGCCGGGACTCGAACCCGGGTACCTTGTGTTGCAAGCCATGGTCACAACCACTTGGGCTAGGCCAGTGGTTGTGATGAATCCCGATTAAAATAAAATAAATACGCTACTTTCAAACAGATTTATCCCCAATTTAATTTGCACGAACCCTAGCTTTTTCAATCAAACAAATCAGACATTATGAACCCGATTGTTGTTAGGGCTTTTGTTGTTTGATTGCCGACTAATAAAACCCACAAAAAAAATAGAACTCACAGTGTTGTATTGTGCTCGTTTGCCGGTCAAAGCCAAAGTCAAACAGCGTAATGATGGATAATTATCAGAGATGTTTCAGAGTAATAGGAGGTTGAGAGAGAGATGTGAGCGAGTTGTGAAGGCTCGCTGATCGTCAATTTATAGTGTGGATGTTCAGGTTGCTCAATTGGTAAGGTTGACCTAGGCTTTAATGTAATACGCGTATTGTTCAAATTGGGTATAATTGATAGCTGTTTATCGTGTATTATAGTCATAACAGGCCGGAAATCACGTTTCCTAAGTCAAACCATGATTAATCATGAGTTAATTAGACCAATTAAAGGGTCAAAAGAAAAAAAAATAAAAAAAAATATAAACCTTGCTGCTGGTCGCTGTTCGCGTGCAGGAAGGAGCAAACAGACAAGTTTAAAAGGTGTTAAATATATTATGAATTGGGTTTAAACCAATAATGAGTGGTGGCTCAGGTGGTGTGAGTGTGTGTGTGGGAGGTCCCCGGTTCGAGCCTCAGGAGCAGCATGTTATTTTTTTTTTGATAAGGGGAAGGCCAAGGGGGTTTGGGCCTGAGGCTGTTGGGCTGGGTGAGGGTGTGGGCTGGGCCGAGTTTAAAGAAAGGGTGGGTTAATTTGTTGTGGGCTTAACATAGTTGAACAAATCTTATAATTATTATTATTATTATTATTATTATTATTATTATCATTATTATATATATATATATATATATATATATATATACATAATTATCATTGTATAGGGGTTCAAAAATATCACCAAAAATAATAGGGCTTGTCGTTTTAATCCGTAACGTATAAATAGTTAAATGCGAAATGTTACACATTTGATGGGTTTTTAGAGTTTTTTCAACTCAAGTAGATTTTTTCAGAATACTTAACCTATATTTATATATAAATTAGTAAAATACCTTATTAAAAGGAACCCTATGTTGATAGTTTAACAAAAAAAAAAAAAAAGTGTAGCATTGGTTATGTTTGTTAGTCATTGTGAATGAGCAAGTAGGGGCGACAACTAAAGAGGTAGCGAGACTGACCGCAATTATAAAAAAAAGAGCAAAGCTAAGTCCAAACCGTGTACGCCTCTAATGCACACCCCTGTTTATTTAAAACCTTATCGATTATAGTTATGGCTATGATTAATAGTATGAGGTTAAACCGACCCCTCCTTACCCCTAACTGATAATACGGTTTTAATATAGAACTAACTTATAATATGGTTTAAATATAGAATAAAATTAAAATGTCCAAATACTCAAATATTCTACACTTTTGGACTTGAACCAACGAAATAAATCAAATAAACATTACGTTTAGTAACATTGTAATATGTGTAACACATTTGTAAAAAACTTACATCTACCAGCTACATATAATTTGTTTATATATTTTTACGCATCTTGATTTACGTAACATCATCTGGATACAAAGAAATTAAAAAAATGCATATAATTTGTTTATATATTTTACGCATGTTCCTTCATTTTGTCAAACAACAACAAAACACAATCAAATTAAATTAAAATCAAACAAAAAATAACCCTTTTTCCTAACATAAATCACACAAACAACTTCAAACTTGAACAAAATCAAAAACAAAAACATTCATACCCAAAAAAAATTATAAACTTTACAATACCTATACCGGATCTTGATTCCACCCCCATCGGATCACAAACATCTTCAAACTTGTACACACAATCGTGCCGAATCTTGATTCCACCCCCTAGATCTTGATTGTACACACAAACTCACAAACTTAGACATGTAAGTGTGTGTGTGGAGAGAGAGAGGGAGGGGGAGAGAGAGAGAGTGATAGAGAGAGGGAAGCAAGGATGCTGATGATATTCGTCGTTTATGGGTTCAGGCTGGCCAGTGGATCTGATGGTGGCAATGGTGGTGAACCGGTTGTCTCTGCATCTAATGGCGGTGGACTAATTGTCCCTGGATTTGATTTTGGCGACGGTGGTGGACCGATTCAGGTTGCGACTTTCTTTGTTCCATTTTTCATTCATAAATGTCTTTGAATGTGATTGTGGCGACGATGGTGGACTCGTTGTGGTGTTGGGTGTTCTAGTTATGAAGTTTGTGAGGGGATTTTGGTTGAGTAGTTGGATGAAAAGAAGAGAAAGGATAAATCATAAATGGAAAAGCATGAAGTTGAAAGAAGAGATAGGAGACAAAGAAAGTGAGAGGTTGAGTGTGTTAATTTAAGTGTCACACTAGTGTAAAGGATGGACCACAAATTAAGTCGAGGTGGCAAAAATGCCATTGGATGCTTTTCTAATAAAAACAAACGTTGCAAAATGAGGGTCATTTGATGGGTTTTTAGAGTTTTTTCAACTCAAGTAGATTTTTTTAGGATACTTAACCTATATTTATATATAAATTAGTAAAATACCTTATTAAAAGGAACCCTATGTTGAAAGTTTAACAAAAAAAAAAGTGTAGCATTGGTTATGTTTGTTAGTCATTGCGAATGACCCCAACCGATGGTGGAAACATCGAGGTGTCACGTAGTGACGATTGTTCAATAGCTCATGGACTAGAAATGTAAATATTGATACATTGATTAAATAGTTTATTACATTGAAATGATATACAACGATTCTAAATGTCAACTAAACTGAAATACAATGAATCCAAAATCTAAGTAAAATTCCAAAAAGCTTAAAAGTCATCTCATAAATAACCTGAAACATGTACGAAAATAGTATATGTCAATACAAAATGTATTGGTGAGCATACCCTGTTTGTATACATATAGTAGAAAAGTGTTTCGCAATTCATGTGTTGTATAATGTTTGCAATTATGTAATAAGTAATATCCGTTCAAAATCAACCCTATGAATGTATCAAGAATCAAGAATCAAAACATTTTTAAGTAATATGAATCACAAGACAATGACCAAGGTCTCTCAACAGAGTCACAAGGGGTATATACCATAGTACTATTCATTGAAATGTCAGGCCCTTAAAGGTTAATGATTTTGACAAGTCATAGACACACAAATTAACATAAAGCAAACACACATGAGAATTGCTATTTTAGTAAGAAGTAATAGAAACTTGATAATAAGTACATGAGTAGCCCCAAAAGTAAATGAAAAAGGGGAAAGATATACTCACAGTTTGCGAAAGTGATCCAAATCCAACTTAAGTGTTCGTGAGTTAAGTAATAGGAATTCCGAGGAATTCAACCTATAATGTGTAAGAATACTAATAAGGAAGTGTCTAAAAAGTCTAAGGTAACTAGGGTCTAAGGCATTAGGTTTGCTAAGTCGATTTTGGGAATTAGAATTTTTACGATAAATTGTATTTATATAAAGCTTGTATTTCAAAAACAATATGACAAAGTTTATAAATGATGATCAAATAATATACTTATTACCTCTTGATTATTTAACTAAAAGTAGTTCTAAGTAATTAGGACAAAAGAATTAAATTAATTGCTTTAACCCATAATTGTAAATAATTATAATAATTAAAATAATTGAACAAATAAATGCAAGTTACACAAATGAGTCAAATGTTAATGATTATGAATTTGAAACATAGAAATATTTATGTTTTATAACACATTAAATTTATAAAACAGAATTTAAGTGTCATAAATTATTAATTGATTTATTGTATTTAAATAAACATAAATACAACTAAAATACTATATATTGTTTTAAAATGACATTTTTATGAAAATTAGTTGTATTCTGATGAGAAAAACCCAAAACAAATTTTTCATAATTTTTCTCAGTTCATTTGTATTTAAAACTGATTTATTGAATTTAAAATGTATTTAAATGACCAAAATAGGAAAATCAATAAGAACTAAATATTTCTGGTCCAATAAAGTAAGATTAAGTTTCTGACGTTTAGAAATAGTTCCCCAAAAAATTTGGGGTTGAAATAATTTAAAATGGATTTTTTAATCAATTAATTATTATTAAAATAATTTAAATTAATAAAAATATGAAAATAATTTATTTTCCAGAAAGTAAAAGTGTGAAAATTTCTTTTATGGTGTCAATATACTACACCTAAATTTTCATAATTTTTGGGCAAGAAATGAATTTATTATAAATATTCCAAGTTTATGTATATTATCAATGTTTAAAACAACGTAGGAGAAAAAAAAAAAAAAGAAGGGGCGACCCAGTTCGAACACGGGTGTCCCATGTATTACACACACTATATAACCACTATAGTACAACATGTTTTGTGACTTATTATGAAATCAAAATATATTTATAGTATATACTAGTTCTATCATCTTCTTCCCCAATAAATAACTAAGAACCCTAACACTAAGCCCGATTTCATTAACCCGAATACAACAAGTTTGATGTCTGAAACTATGGGGCTATGATTCGGAATCACAACTCAAGTAAAATGGCAAAAAAATTTTTGACTTACAAGATGTGGACAGGTTCGATCTAATGGGCTAGCCGAGAGACCCTTGGTTTGACAATTAAAATGCACAAGAGCACTTGAGATGCAATAGAGATATGTTTAGTAGTTGAAGATGGTTATGAGCTCACTAGAGGTTCAATTTATAGGCATCAAATTGTTGGGGACTAGATCTTTGCCCGCGTTACACGCGGCTCACCAACGTACAATTATTTTGAGTGGTAAAACATATAAAAAAATGTAGCAGAAATATTTTATTAAGATTTAAAAGAAACCAATACACATTCTATTCAAATATCACTAAATATTTCTTTATACACCACATTTTTGGCAATATCCTTCTTCATGGGTTTAACAAAAGATAAAATGAAAAGTGACAAAATATATACATAACATGAAATAACTATATCAAGTTTAATTAAAACATTAAGCATGATATGGTATGTTATCTAACTCTCGTTTGGGCACAAAATAAACGATAACTACAAGAGAAAATGTTAATAAAACACATAATTCGTAATCAATTACATATAACTGGCATCAAACCACAACATTACAAAACTATTATCAGCACAATTCGCGAAACCAACACATTAATTACTTAATGAATAAATACATATTATGTTGGGTAATGTTTACATTTATAAATTATTGAAACCGAGAGGAGGCAAGTCATGATGGTGCAGCATGACCCCACACATTAAGTTTTTGGGTATTTAGCAAGCTTGTTAGGATGAGTCAACAACCTAACCTGAATAAAAAATAATAATAATAATAATTGTTAATAGAAGAAAATTGGTAAGAATATGACTAAAAATTTTAGATCAATTGTTATGAGAAATAAAGCCCAGTAACCTGAAGTTGCTGCTAAGCGTGGCCATGTAGTCTATTCAATGTCTAACCCATCAAGACATTCACCCAACACACACACACACACACACACTTCTAAGCGGTACTCCACCAGCTCGGCAGAAACGTTGTAAAAGCTGGTTACATAGATTATTATTCATCTTTAGCAAAAATTTTATTTATCATTTTACGTTTCGTTCTAAATTTTGTGAGTTAACACGTCGCGGCATGCGTGTGGGTTCAACGTTTTTTAAATGATGTTGGTTAAAGTTAGAGATTGTAAATTATGCATAACATTAATGTATAATCAACCGCATTGGTATTTAGGTCTGGTTGATACGCTATAGGTTAATACAAAACACACAGCCAAGCAACCAATATAGAATCAAAGCAAAGAATTGACAGACACTTACCTTCGCCAAAGATATCGAGCGCCAAAAGCGAAAACCAAGCTACCTAAAGCAAAAAAGGAGCAAACAACAAAAAACCAAAAAAAAATCAGCAACTAAACAATAATGTATACCAACTGCAACTGTGATAAACATCGAGATACAAAAAGCAAAGCAATGATGACTATATGAAACACTTACATAACTAATTATCTAAGCCAAAAAAACACAGGTCATATGGCATCATGTATAGAACGAAATACACCAAGGAAAGCTATAAAAAGGAATACAAATTGCAAAAAAGTACACAATCTTCAAAAACTAACACAAAAGACCAACAACAATCTTTTTTAACATGCATAGGCTGCACTATAATATTTCGGTTAAGAAATTACCAACATCATAATCGACATTTTTAACCAGCATCATAACCGAAACATTTTGGCAGGATGATTGTGGCCCTTCTCTACAACTGCAATTTTAAATTTCAGCTTTGAAAGCGTAATTCCAATCAATTTGCTCGCGATCTCAGCAATGTCATCACCGGTGACCTCTTCACGAAGCATAGACTTCCCTGTACTCATATACTCCACTAATTCTTTTTCAGCAGGTAACGTTGAGTTCAGACTCCTGTATTTCAGTTCAGCTACACGGTTTAGATCATACTCACGCTCTGCATGTTGTATCTCTAGATTAACCCGATCAATCTGAAAGTAATGACAATTTAGTTATGTTATCATCAACAGAAGATCTTGTAAAAGGAAAAATCACTCAGATGTTGACTCGCTTCTTCTTTAATACATTTGTCATGACACTCTTTTCATGCTCCCATTGTTCGGTCAACTCGGCTTGCCTTTCCTTTAAGAGAGCCAGCTCAGTCTCAAGCTGATTCAACCTGTCCTTTCAAGCTTTATCCGTATCACTATTGAGTGATGGCCTCTCCATCTCGAGTTTCAAAACGGATTAATTTTAGAAAACTAGTCAATAAATCTACATTAGGCCAAAACAAATTTCAACAACATCCCTAACAAATTTAACACATTTCTTAGTTCATAGTAACAATTAGTTTAAAAAAGTCATCACCATTTTGAAAAAAATAAAGAAATTCATGGCTTGCATAACTAATTGACATGGCACACAAACTTAGGTAGACTGGTAAAGAAATTAAAGTGTTGAATGTCAACCCAAGTTGAACCATTTTCAATCACCTATAGTGTACCGATTTTTACATATAACCTTCTTGATGATTTTATAGGAGAAGATTAAACTTCTTAGTTTTTACCCAAACCTCCCATTTTTCCAGCTATGTGTCTTGTTTCACACAAAACACAATATTCATGGTTTTTTTACCTTAAACACCCGAATAAGAGCAGGACGCTTCTTCCGTTTAGCAATCCAATAACCATTAACAGCTTCTAGAACATCCTTTGATGCCAGATTTGAACACCGATCAACGATCTCTGTTACATCAGAATAATCATCTGGACTGCAATAAATTCCTCTTTTGAAAGCATCAATTGTCTTCTCAAAAGAATCTTGATCGACCCTTGTATCACAACCATCATTAAACTTATTTAACCACTCATCCTCATCAGAATCCATGTCATAAACAGGATCAATCTTTTCCAACATTCTAGACACATTATCACCTCCTGTACTGATATATAAATCGGGTATCTTGAAAGGTAAATATTTTTCATCTGTATAGTCTGAAACTTTTTTCACTCGGGCACAGGTATGATACTTGCTAAAGAGCTCTGCACCCGTACGGTTCTTTCAGAATATCTTCTGTACAATTCCCTAAAAACAAACCAATATGGAACGAAAATTAAAAACCCAATATGGAACAGATGCGAACACTAACACAGAAAAGACTGTGGATACATATTAGAACTTCACAGAAAATTATTCGAAAGAGCATATGTTGATTTCATGTACCTGGCTGGCTAAAAGAAAGGAATAGCGACTCGTTTCACGTATGTGCCTCGGTCTTCTGGGAGTAGTACAAATAAACTTGTTAGCACTGAATGGCCTATAAACTTACTTAGAACATGGTGTGAACATAAATGCTCATAAAGAAATAAGGTTATAGCCTAGGTGACCAAAGTCCTAGAAGCTCATGTGCACTATAATAGCAAAAAAAAAAAAAAAAATGAAAAATAGAAACTCAAGTTCAATAAAAAGAAAATAATTCACCATTACCATAGAATGAATTAATTCACTATAGAACGAATTCTTTAGACAATGTAATGGACAATTTGGTTCACCAATTCACATTTTCTAACCTTCTATCCTTTTCCAAAGCTGCATCTTAAAGCAAAAAGTTTTGGCTTAACCTTCTGTCCTTTCCCCATTTAATTTCGATGAGAATATATCTAGAAATTTGATTAATACGACTTACTCACAAGAAACAGCGTTCAACAATTGATGTAGAATTCTTGGCACCAAAACCACTTGTAATATGAGCTTCATGACCAATCTCAATACAGTGAAACTAAAAAATAAATAAAGTATCAGATGGGCTTTAGAATCAAAATGGTTAATAAACATAATGAACTCATATGTAAAATACCTTTATGCAACTTTCAACTCGTTTGACATGTTTTGAAATACCCGTATGACCTGTTAAGAGATAAAAGTAAAAAGATAATGACTTCATAAGTAACACATCTGATGACTTTCATGATTTATGCTTAAAAATTTAATTCGCTGAGGATACCTCACTTTTAGAGCCACCAAGAAAAGAAAATTGTACAAGTAATTTCCATCAATTTCACGAATATTTATTTTACATATAAATAGGAAAGTTTGTATCCATTCTGCTGTAGTAAGACGCATTGAAACATAAGAACTCAATGTTTGTTTTTTCAATCCATAACTTTAACAAAGAACCCTGCTTGATGGCGCATCCCTCATTTAGATTCTTTAAAAACATTTGAGAAATTAAGTAACAAAAATACCTAGATGGTGCATATCTTATACTGACCTTGATTGCGGAAATTCTGAGAAGAGAATTCGGAAAACCCTAATCACACGATTAGGGATCTGCAGATGTGATGACATCAATAAAAGGAATAAGGAGATTACAAACATCTGCGACATATAATGGAGATCAGATTTGAATGGCATCAAAAAATAAGTTAATCGATGATCTGAGATAATAATCAAAGATAGAAGAACATCGATCTATTCAAAAGAAGAATCGAATGGAGGTTACCTTGGATTGGAGATGATCGATAGGTTTGAATCGCCAAGATTAGGGTTTAGGTTTTGGAGGAGGCGATGTTGATTGTGGTCTAATGTTATGTCCGTGCGTTTGTAATTGGTTTATATAATTTCGGGATTTTTGATTAAAAAAAAAAGAAAATTTTATAAATTACCACATTGTGCCATGAGGGATGACCATTAAATGCTAGGAGCCTAAATGATTGCCAAGTGTCCCATATTGCTCCTAAATATTATATGTATAGATGATTATGACCATGAATGCGACAGTTACAATCGGTCATTCATAACCCGATTTAATGCTCATCATAACATAAAACAATGGTTGGTACGGATCTTAAATGGTGGAGAAACTTTAAATCAAGCATTAAAACGACATAATAGGTTTATAATTTATAAACCTTCTAATTTTTTTTATAACTTCAATTGTTTAAACATGAAATCTCTTTATTAACTTTAAATGCTTAAAAGCAATATTTATGTGATTTTTTTTTTAAAACCGAAAAAAAATATTAACACGTTTGAACTATTTTTTTTTAGACATATGAATTCTAATATGTAGTAAAAAAAATAGAACGTATTTGTATAAGCAAAGTACAAATACACACACACACACACACACACACATATATATATATATATATATATATATATGTAAATAAACTTTGAATTTCTTAACGTGAAAAATATAAGGATTAAAGATGTAATAATGCCAAAATAAAAAGGACGGATGTCACAGGGCGACAACTAAAGAGGTAGCGAGACTGACCACAATTATAAAAAAAGAGCAAAGCTAAGTCCAAACCGTGTACGCCTCTAATGCACACCCTGTTTATTTAAAACCTTATCGATTATAGTTATGGCTATGATTAATAGTAAGAAGTTAAACCGACCCCTCCTTACCCCTAACTTATAATACGGTTTTAATATAGAACTAACTTATAATATGGTTTAAATATAGAATAATATTAAAACGTCCAAATACTCAAATATTCTACACTTTTGGACTTGAACCAACGAAATAAATCAAATAAACATTACCAAAACTTTGATTGAATAGTACTGAAATTGTCAAAGCATTATAGCCTAGTGGCATCTTGGTGGTGAGATAAGACTTATGGACTATAAGGTCCTGGGTTCGAATTTCACAAAAGGGGGTTTTCTCATAATTATAAGTTTACTCCTGAATTGGTGACTTGATTGTGGAATATGATCGCGTGGGACTGGTATCATTGATGGCAAGATCCATGAGTGATTTCAATTAGCCGTTAAAGAAAAAAAAAAAGAATATTACCGAAATTACAAAAAATGCGCATATTTTTATTTTCATCAACTTATTGTTGAATTTCACATCTCTGAAGTAAGTCTTGATTCAAACCCAAAACTTAAGGTAAGGACTTTGAAGTTTGAACACCGCTTCAACTTATTTCTGATTCTGCCTCCTATTTAAAACCCTTCTTTTTTTCGTACAAATCAGTATATATAATTTTTTGATATTGTGTTTTGTTTGATTAGATTAAAAAAACTCCTCAGCCGAAGAAGATGAGGTTGGTGAAGGTGGCTACGTGCAATTTAAACCAATGGGCAATGGATTTCGATTGCAATTTAAAAAACATCAAAGACTCCATAAGCAGGGCTAAAGAAGCTGGCGCTGTTATTCGGCTTGGTCCGGAGCTTGAAATCACTGGTTATGGCTGTGAAGATCATTTCTTGGAACTCGACACTGTCAATCATGCGTATGAATCTATCATCACTTTTATTCCAATTTTGTGTTTTTTTACTCTCTAATCATGAAAATCAAGAAAATTGACACTGTAAACCTTTTTTTTTTAATTTAAAAGAGTCGTCATCATCATCATCATCATACTCAGTTAATCCCACCTATAGCAAAGCTAAGGTAGGGTCTGAGGAGGGTAAGATGTAGACAGCCTTACCTCTACCCCTAAGAATAGAGAGGCTGCTTCCAGTGAGACCCCCGGCTCAATGTGGTTTGGTATCAAGCCTTGGACATAAGGCACAAAACACTTAGCAATCGGGACAAACCCGATCGGTGCATGTACCCCTTTGTCTTTTGGCTATCAACGCCACCACATGATGCATGATTAACCGTCCGTCGTTTTTAACGTTATTTTCACGAAATTAGTAAAATAACATTAAAACTAGTGCAACTTTACTTTTGCCCCCTGAGAGCCACACATATATACATTATATGCGCACACCGTAAAAAAGTTGTCCATGAGGTTTTCCATTATTACTAAATCCATCAAAAAAGTTTTTTTTTTTTTTTTTTTTTTTTTTTTCACATGAGTCACTACTACGTTTCCTAATTATTGCTAGATCAGTCTAAATGACTAACATTGTTAAAACTAGCAAAAATAGAGGGGTAGTTTAATCTTTTTCTTTATTTATTTAATTTTGATATTCTCTCTTGTTTTTAAAACCTTACGTTTACTGCATAAACATTAAAGAAAAAGACTAAACTACCCCTCTAATTTAGTTAATTTTTAACAATGTTTAGAGGATGTTTGGGATTACGTTTTAAATATGATTTTTAGATTATTGCGTTGCAGATAATCAGTTTTTAGTGTTTGGGATTGCGTTTTGAAAACTTAGATAATCAGTTTTTTAGGCTACCAAAACGCAATAATCTATAAGCAGCTCCAACCCTGCTTTTCCAAAACACATAATCTGTTTTGAATAATCAATCCCAAACACCCCCTTAGTCATTTGGACGGATTTAGCAATAATTGAGAAACATCAGTGGCTCAAATGAGAAAGAAAACTTTTTTGTTGGCCCATTAGCAAAGACTAAGCCTTTAGGAGTGCCAAGGTTAAAACTCTTGAGTTTAAGTTAGATGACAGGATTAAAGAAATTTGTCATTTGGAAAAAGAAAGATAGATATTGGCTTTTAACCCACTATAAAAATAAACAGTTAGAGCGGCTAAGATAGCTAGAATTTAGCCCGCACAAAATCCTTAAAGTGTGTGGCGGGTCCACGAAAAAAAAAACTATCAAAACAATACGTGTGTAAAGCGCCGGCTTTTAATACTGCCGGCGTTTTTCTGTAAAACCGCTAAGCTTTTTTTAGCTTGCATTTTACGCATGTATTGTTTTGATTGGTGGTTTTTGTGGACCCGTGGTACTCTTCAAGGTCTTTTTGTTAGGTAAGTTTTAGCCTTCTTAGCCGGCTTATTAGCTTATGTGCCGTTTAATGACCGATTGTTTTTGGATGTGTTTATTTTTTGAGTGGGCTAAAAGCCAGTTTGTCAAAAAAAAAAAAAAAAAAAAAAAGAAAAAAAAAGTTGGGTCAAAATGTTAATTTTGGTGATTTTTTTTTCTACTAATCAAACTGCAATTTTGCAGTCATTATGTTAAATTACAATTGAAAAGTTATTGATTTAGGGTTTTACATAATTCTCTGGTGCAGGTGGGAGTGCTTAAAGGAATTATTGGTTGGTGATTGGACAGATGACATATTATGTAGTTTTGGTATGCCTGTTATCAAAGGGTCTGAGCGTTATAACTGTCAAGTGCTGTGTCTTAATAGAAAGATTATCATGATACGTGCGAAAATGTGGCTCGCAAATGATGGAAATTACAGGGAACTTAGGTGGTTTACAGCATGGAAACAAAGTGACAAACTGGAAGAATTTCGTCTTCCAAGTGACATTTCTGAAGCTTTGCTGCAGAAAACAGTCCCTTTCGGCTACGGGTTCATGCAATTTCTCGACACGTAAGTTCAAAAAAGTTTAAGTGCTTGTAGATGTATTCATGATTATATTATAGCTGTTTTTTGTGATTCTTCAGGCTGTTGCAGCAGAAGTTTGTGAGGAGCTATTTACTCCGATTCCTCCTCATACCGAGCTCGCATTAAATGGTGTTGAAGTATTTATGAATGCGAGTGGAAGTCATCACCAGCTTAGAAAACTTGACCTTCGTATGCGTGCATTTATAGGCGCTACGCATACTCGTGGTGGAGTGTATATGTACAGTAATCATCAGGGATGTGATGGAGGCCGCCTTTATTACGGTAAGTGCTCTCCTTTATGTCCAATTTAAACTTTATTATCATTATCAAAATCTTAATATAATATAAAATGGCTTGAATATCTACTGTAGACGGTTGTGCATGTATTGTTGTCAATGGAGATGTAGTCGCGCAAGGCTCACAGTTCTCTTTAAAGGATGTAGAGGTGGTAGTTGCACAAATAGATCTCGATGCAGTAAGTTTTATCATTTATATTAGACTATCCGTTGCCGGCCGCGAGCGAGCAGGCACGAGCCACAAACTTCAATCTCAAGTAACCCGGTCACTTGACCCTGTTGTGGCTGGGGGTGAGCACCGGCGTGACCAAAGCACCTCTCTCACCCGTTAACGCACGCGACCACCGTCGCCCGTGCTCGCGCCGCGGCTGTTTTTGTGGACCTGTTGTGGCTGGGGATGAGCACCGGGATGAAACCTCCCTCGCGCTGGAGTTTGCTCGCGGCCCACAACGGACAGTCTTATCTTTTCATATATGTAATACTTTAAAAAAGATGCATTGTTCATTTTTCATATGGTTTATGGAAGGTTGCTAGTCTTAGGGGATCTATAAGCAGTTTCCAAGAGCAAGCAAGTTGTAAACAACATGTTTCGTCTGTATACGTTCCTTACAAGCTTTGTAAGCCTTTTAACCTCCAGATGTCTCTTTCAAGTCCATTGAAGGTAAGTTTCCTGCAGTAGTTTAATCGCAGTTACTGTTATTTGCGTTGACCGCTGCAGTAATGTGACAGATTAGTTATCATTCTCCTGAGGAAGAAATAGCGTTTGGACCTGGTTGCTGGCTCTGGGATTACTTGAGAAGAAGCGGAGCTTCTGGTTTTCTACTTCCGCTTTCAGGTGGGGCCGATAGCTCTTCAGTAGCCGGTATTGTTGGATGCATGTGCCAGCTTGTAGTAAAAGGTTAGATTTTATTTTTTCACGAAAAACGATTTGTGTAGTCTAACAACCAAGAAGTCATAATGATATGTTCATTCAGAGATTGCAAATGGAGATGAACAAGTTAAGTCAGACGCTATAAGAATTGGAAACTATACCGACGGGCAATTTCCTACAGACAGCAAAGAATTTGCAAAACGCATTTTCTACACGGTTTTTATGGGATCTGAAAACAGGTAAGTTCTTTAAAATTTTTATAATTTTATATTTGGATTTAAACTTAAGTTTCTTTATTGATATATAAACAGTTCTGATGCCACACGGGCACGAGCCAAGATGCTTGCAGATGAGATTGGTTCATGGCATCTTGATGTTTCTATAGACACTGTGGTTTCCGCCTTCTTATCTCTGTTTCAAACGCTAACTGGAAAACACCCTCGCTACAAGGTAAAACACACTTCAAAAAATATAAGCTTGTAAGATTTTAATCTTTCAAGATCTTATTTTTAATTATTATTTTGTTATTTATTTATATTTTTTCTTACAGGTTGATGGCGGATCAAACATTGAAAATCTCGGGCTGCAAAACGTGCAAGCACGAATTAGGATGGTTTTGGCGTTTATGTTGGCATCCTTATTGCCATGGGTTCATAGCAAACCAGGATTTTATTTGGTGCTAGGCAGCTCTAACGTTGACGAAGGATTGCGTGGTTACCTGACAAAGGTAGTTTGATAACTCGTTTATCGTTCTGATATTTAATTATTTTTTGACATTCTTCCTTTCAGTATGACTGCAGTTCTGCGGACATAAATCCAATTGGAAGCATTAGCAAGCAGGATCTTCGAATATTTTTGAGATGGGCAGCTATCCATCTTGGTTTCTCATCTTTAGCAGAGATTGAAGCTGCTCCCCCGACTGCTGAGCTGGAGCCCATTCGATCAAATTACAGTCAGCTGGACGAAGTGGACATGGGCATGACATATGATGAACTTTCAGTATATGGAAGGTTAAGGAAGATCTTCCGTTGTGGACCTGTGTCTATGTTCAAGGTTTGTGTTAGATATCCATGTTTTTGTGTGATTATCGCCTTATCGGTTTCTGTTTGTGGCTCATGGGTGCAAACGTTGTTTGCGCAGAATCTTTGTTTTGGATGGGGTTCAAAGCTAAGTCCATCAGAGGTAGCGGATAAAGTGAAGCACTTCTTTAAATATTATTCCATTAACCGACACAAGATGACCGTAATAACACCTTCTTACCATGCTGAGGTATTCCATATCCTTATTTTTCTAACCAAATGTTACCCCCTTCGGACGCGTGCTTACTGCGTTTATGTGGACAGAGTTATTCACCGAAGATAATAGGTTTGATCTGAGGCAGTTCCTGTACAATTCGAGGTGGCCATACCAGTTTCGCAAAATAGATCAACTTGTGAATGAGCTTAGTGTTGGTAAAGACGTGGCTGCGTCGTCAAATGGTGTGGGAGTCGTAGCAGCTAATTCAGCCGATCCCAAAGCTGGTCTTTAGTTTACGATTCAATTATCAACACGCATATAGTTGTCGTTCACAGACTGTACTTTTGTTTAAATTTCCCTAGTTTAAGTAGGTTTATGAATAAGGTCAAAGGGATCCCAGAATAAGCATATGTTACGAACTGTTAGTTTGGCAGAAAGAAAACAAGTTAACATTAACTTTTTTTTTTTTTAACGGTGACTTTTATATGGGGCGCAGAATGAGACATGGGGCTAAAAAGTTAGAATCGGGAAGCTTTTTATCGGTCCCAAATATGGACGGAATGATGTTTCGGCTCCAAAATTTGGAGTGCTTCAGATTTTGAAGGATTTCCTCTGCCCTGAATTTGAGAGGGTAGTTTCCGCATAGCCCCGAGCTACCCGAATCTCTCTCCACATGGTTAACAGATGGAATAACTAAAACCAAGGAACTATCATTGAAAGAGGAAAGTGTTTCAAGGTATTATTCTTACAACTTGTTGGTGTGTTTGGAAGATTAAGAATAATATCGTTTTCAACAATAAAAGCGTCTCTATCTTCAAAACCATTGCGGATATCAAATCGCTTGGGTACTTTTGGATAAAAAGTAGATCGTCGTTTAAAACTCTTTCTTTGGTATAACTTTATTTTGTAACCCACGCTTTGTGTTGTTTTTCTAGCAGCTCGCTAGCACGTGTTGATGAAACTTGCCATATAAAAAAGAAAAAGAAAACTAAATCGGATGTCTTTTCCACCCAAAAAATATGGTGTATCATTGGGTATAAAATCGAGCCCTGCTTTGGGATCTGTCGTGGTACAACTAGTGTAGTGTTTGTTTAAATTGAGGGCAGTTGTCTTTCTTTTGGTGTAATGCTGAGGGGTGTGGGAGACAGGGAGCCTAGGTGGCACCCTCCCCCCCCCCCCCCCCCCCCCCCCCCCACACACACAAATTTCGGTGAAACCAGGGGATCCCCTCTCTCTCTCTCTCCTCTCTCTCTCTCTCTCTCTCTCTCTCTCTCTCTCTCTCTCTCTCTCTCTCTCTCTCTCTCTCTCTCTCTCTCTCTCTCTCTCTCTCTCTCTCAGGTGGTGACAACGTGGCGGCAGGGGGTGTCGGTACCATACCCCTCAGCCTAATAACTACATGTTTGGTGATATAACTGTTGGGTTAATATGTTGTAAACCTTGCGATTTAATGAAATATTTTTGCTGATCATTAAAAAAAGTCTTTTCCACAAAAAAAAAAAAAAAAACCATGTTTCTAAATCTAAAATGAAAAACAAAAAGAAAATCCAGTTGTCAATACTATTACAGTGTAGTGGTAGAGATATTGGTGTGTAATGATATAAGACCCGGGGGATCCTGGGTTCGATTCTTGAGCCAAACGGATTTTACCGGTAATTTCATTATCGTGTCTACAGGCGGGTGGGTTACCGGATTTTCCTCGAAATTGGTGTTTGATAACTCAATTACTCTCAGAATACTTGAATCTGTAGAAAAAGTACCTCGAAGTGCTTGAGTTTAATTTGTTAACTGTTAAAAAAAAAAAAAAAAAAAAGGAAGAAAATCCAGCTAGGTAAATATTATTCCTGTTGCTGTATGGTAACCCCCAGATTCATCTAACCTCCATCAGCCGATCAAAAAAAAAAAAATCTAACCTCCATCCAAACAGGTTGTTCCATTTCATCACTTTATTCACCAACAGACCCCACTTACTGTTTTTATACTTTCCTTCCCTCTTTCTCTCTCTCTCTCTCTCTCTCTCACACACACACTGACACACATACTCCAGCTTCCAACAGTAACCAACTACCATCCCCAACGTCCTAAAACACTCTCTCTCACACACACCTAACCCATTCCACACACCTGCATCTACCACCACCACAATGCCTGGTTAGTTTCACTCAAAACCCCACCACACATAACCCTCCCTCAAGACCACCACCAGATCCAAACCACACCACCACAACGACGACCACCATCACCTTCTCCATCATCCTCACGCGCCAAACCCTCACCAGATCGTACCTCATCCAATAAAAAATCACCACAAAAACAATTATTACTCGACGAATCCTCCTTAGACAATCCCGATCTAGGTCCATTCCTATTAAAACTCGCACGTGACACAATCGCCTCAGGTGATGGCCCAATCAAGGCTTTGGATTACGCCTTACGTGCGTCTAAGTCGTTTGAACGATGTGCTATTGAAGGTGAACCGAGTTTGGACCTGGCTATGTGTTTGCACGTTGTGGCGGCGATTTATTGTAGTTTAGGGAGGTTTGAGGAGGCGATTCCGGTGTTGGATAGGGCGATTAAGGTTCCGGAAGGTTCGAGAGGTGCGGATCATGCGCTTGCTGCGTTTTCGGGTATATGCAGTTAGGGGATACTTATTCTATGTTGGGACAGCTTGATCGGTCGATTGAGTGCTATAAGGAAGGGTTGAAGATTCAGATGGAGGCCTTGGGTGATACAGATCCTAGAGTTGCTGAGACTTGCAGGTGAAGTGTTATTAGAATTAATCCTGATGTTAATATAGCAAAATGTGTTGGTTTTGTGTTGTGGATTGATTCACTATGTGATGTTAATTGTTTAAATTTTTAATTATTTGTGTAGTTTTTGTTTGAATTGTTTTGTCATTTGATGTTATTCACAATGTGAAACCATAAAAAGGTTTTATGAAATGGGATTAGAGAGGTAGTTAAAACTAGCATCGCTAAGTTAATCCATAGACTAGGCGCGCGATGTGGCGGGTGTCGCGGAGGCTCTTTTTGGAGAGCGGAATTTAACCTTCCATGCCTTAAACAGTGTTTATATTTGGTGGTTGTTATAATATACACTCACGTATTTAAATATGATAATACTTAATTATTATTATTATTATTATTATTATTATTATTATTATTATTATTATTAATGTAGTGAATTAAATAATCTAATGTGCATTGCTTTGTATGTGTTAACCGATTACATTTTATTTATTCAATTCATCTAACGCAAAAATTTATTCAACCCCTGCAATAACAGGTTTTAAAGATATGACTTTTTTTTATTACTTACTATATAAAATTATAGTTATTCAACCCGTGTAATACACAGGGTTCGAAGCTAGTTAAATAACTTATTAATTAGGAGAAGCTTATTAAATGGAGGCAAATTAGCAAATTAGGAAATGTTATTTGGAGCACTTGTACGCTATGTTTCAAAAGTTGTAACAAGCATCTTTAAAATTTTGTGAACTTGTCATATTGTCCATCTAAACTGCTTTATAATGTAACATGATTGCATGACTCATAAATTTGTTGTTTGATTCAAACAAATTTCTTTATGTTAGCTAGCAGATTAGCCTCTTCCTTGTTGTTTCCGGTTTTAATGATCGAAATTTTGAATTTATGGATCTTTGTTTGGTTTCTGTAGATACCTAGCTGAGGCTCATGTACAAGCAATGCAATTCGATGAAGCGGATACCTTATGCAAAAGGACCCTTGAAATCCACAGATTGCATAGTGCTCCTGCGTCTTTGGAGGAAGCAGCTGATAGACGGTTAATGGCACTCATATGTGAGGCGAAGGGGGATTATGAATCAGCTTTGGAACACCTTGTACTCGCCAGCATGGCGATGATTGCCAACGGACAAGATAATGAGGTTGCTGCAATTGATCTCAGCATAGGCAACATTTATTTATCACTCTCCCGTTTTGATGAAGCCGTATTCTCTTATCAAAAAGCACTAACTGTATTCAAAGCCTCAAAGGGGGATAACCACCCTGCGGTTGCCTCTGTTTTTGTACGCCTTGCTGAGCTGTACTACAAAACAGGAAAGCTACGAGAGTCCAGATCTTATTGCGAAAACGCCCTTAGAATATATGGAAAACCTGTCCCTGGTACCAGCCCAGAAGATATTGCTTCTGGAATGACAGAAATATCAGCAATTTATGAATCTTTTAACGAACCCGAAGAAGCATTAAAGCTGTTACAAAAATCAATGAAGCTTCTGGAGGATAAGCCAGGTCAGCAGAGTACAATTGCGGGAGTAGAAGCGCGCATGGGTGTGATGTTTTACATGCTAGGAAGACATGAAGAAGCAAGAGGAGCTTTTGAAAGTGCTGTTGCTAAACTTAGGGCCAGCGGCGAAAGAAAATCCGCATTTTTTGGTGTTGTGTTGAATCAAATGGGATTAGCTTGTGTTCAACTGTTCAAAATAGATGAAGCTGCTGAGTTGTTTGAGGAAGCAAGGGAAATTTTGGAACAGGAATGCGGTCCATGTCATCAAGATACTCTTGGTGTGTATAGTAATCTTGCAGCAACATATGATGCCTTGGGAGGTAAGAATATCTATATCTATCTATCTATCTATATATATAGTGCCATTTAATACAATTATACAAATCAATTATAAGTAGAGAACTACTAGAATGACAAATGCTTATACTGGTTGCTTTAACTGAGGTTACATTTCCGCCTCTCTTTTTCTCTCCCTGTCTAAATCTTGAAACACTATGTGCGAAAGTATACTTATGTTGTTATCACGGTTCTCTGTTTAAAACGAGTTTTGAAATGAACTTGCCTGGTTCTGTATTGAACACCCTCTGTATATCTCTTGTTCACAGAGTGGAAGATGCAATCGAGATTTTGGAATATGTTCTTAAATTAAGAGAAGAGCAACTGGGAACAGCCAACCCAGATTTTGATGATGAGAAGAAAAGGCTTGCAGAGCTATTGAAAGACGCAGGGCGGTCACGAAACAAGAAAGCTAAATCACTTGAGAATCTTATTGATCCCAACTCAAGGAGGACAAAGAAAGAGACTTCTACAAAGAAATGGTCTGCATTTGGTTTTAGAAGTTAATTATGAGAACATAAAATACTTTCTTTAATATATTTTCTAATTACTATTACTCCCTCCCTTCACCTTTTTTCATCAAGCATGCAATATCCCTTACAGAAATGGTTTTATGTGCATAGTGTTTTTTTTATTCTTCTTGTTCTTGGGGATTTGAGTTTGTTTTTTCCAATTTGTTGTATGGAACGCAATATATATGTAACTTTTTTCTTTGTGATTTCTATTTTTCATGATATAATATGATCATAATGTTAACATTAGGTTTTTTCTGATATTTAGTTTACCTGAAATTTTGAAAGCCTCTAAGCATACATGTATATAAAGGCGCATCGAAATCATTACAAAAGCGTGTCAAACATATCGAGCGAGTTTTGACGCGCGTGTTTATGAGGGTGGTCAATTTACAAAGATGAAGCAAACTGGAATTACTCAAGTAAACATAACTAGAGAAGCTAAGAAATAAACCACCATTGAAGTTGCAATTGATGCTAAGGTTATCTTCAATGGCATTTTCCCTGTATCTTTCCTTAATACCATGCCTTCATATATCACCCAACTATTTACCACCCCAAATCCAGATATAAAAATCTGCATAAAAAATTCATCTAATCTCCCATACATAAACACATCCTTAACTCCTTTCAAAAATGCCCATAAGCTGACCACGGAAGCAACCGAAATGGGTAAAAACAACACTGATTCAACCCAAATTCAACCACCCCTTGTTCGTACAGTCTGTTTTGTTCTTCATCCACTACTTTGCTTGTAACATTGAACCCAAATGTTGATAAACCGAAGCATTTAAGCGACCATTCAAGCAACGCAAATGGGTAGCTCGACAGCCCCCACATCAACCACATTCTTTGGTGGTTCCACCACCTTATCGCTGATCCTCTGGCGAACACCACAAAATCAAGAAAATCTTTTCCGTATGCTCCAAGAAATAGAAACACATACAAGAAAAAACTATCTTCCGAAACCTGTAATATTAATTTAATCATAAGTTTCTTCGTATAAAGATTATTTTGGAAGGGGTACAAGCATCAAAAAGTGATCACAAAGACAATAAAAAAAGGTTGGTCATTAACACAAGGGGCAGATATAGATTATATTGAATATAGATCGAATTTGTACCTTTGTGAATACTGGTACGGAGTTTATGAGCGAAATTTGAGGTACGAATGCGTAGATGATTATAGGGATCGACCAAAAAGAACGAAGCGTGTAGTGTGTGTAACATAATGCGTGAAGTGGATTCATGGATCGAACACCATATGTTAAAGGACAATATTTGTTAAAGAATATCTCTAGGAATCCCATGTACCATCTTTTGATTTGGGTGAGTGCGTCATTCAAGTTCGATGGTGAACCTCCAAGAAATGCCGCTCGTTTCGGGTTGCAAAGAACCGACTTCCATCCTTCACAATGAAGTCGAAAGCTCGTGTATGTGTCCTCCGTTATGGTTCCGTATCGAAATCCAATCTACAAAAATATGAGTATTTTATTTAGTTTAGTAATAAAACCGGTATGCACCACAAATACTAAATCACAGAAAGTTTACTACTACTCATTAAAGTTTTTTTTTTCCACACTTAACTTTAGTGTATTTGTAGTGTGTAGTGGGGGTTTTATGGGGGCTTAATGGGCTTTATGGGATTAAAATATTAGGAGGGACTCTATTGATCTTTATGAAAAATATGTGTGTAATGGGTGAGGAACTTTATGGGGCTTTATGAGGATTAAAATATTATTATTTGATTAGGTGTATAAGATATTTGATTAAGTGTAGAAGAAAAAGGTGTAGAATTTGATTAAAAATAATATTATAAAATTCTTTTTTCTTCCAAATCGCCCGTTATACACATGGAGCTCTTCCTCCATAGAGCCCCATAAAGCCCAAGGGGGCGGTGTAAAGGGTGCTATGGGGCGCCATAAATCCCCAAAACACCCCCTTGAAGCCCACTACACATGCCCTAATAGCCTGAAAACTTATATAAATCAACTTGAAATAGGAAGTAGGAGTGAAGATTAAGAATTTTAGCAAGATATTCACTAAATATATTTTTTTTATCTTTATGTAAATTGCCCTTTTTAAAATGAAAATTATAATATCATTGAAAAAAATTCTACTGGCGAAAGCCATTGGGAAAAAGAACCAACCTCGGAACCCCATTTGGTATGATCCTCATAGTTGCAGCTTGCTACTTGGTGTGCCGAAACTAAAACGTCTTTACTCGTTAATAGCCTTTTCTTTGTAGTGAAACCACATGACGAAGCGTCGCTAATAACGTCTCGTCTGAAAAAACCTCCAGTACCATAAACTGTGCGCCTAACAGCCCATCCATGCCAAGACTCAAAATTTGTGTCTCGGGCATGAACCCGGAAGCATAAATGTCATTTCTATTGATGCCATCAAATCTTTGAGGAAACTGAACAAAGCCGAGCTTCGGATCCGCGTTAGGATCCATAAAGTAACACAATGTGCGAAGTGGTGTTTCAGGATCATTAGAGTACATATCACAATCCAGAACGAGGACTAATTTTCCGTTTGTCATCAAACCCGACACTCGAAGCTATATTATTTGAACAAAAGGAGGAAGTAATCACTATATTATATGTACAACTCATCTAAGTGCACGTTCTTAAAGTATGTTTTTATGTTAAATGTTCATCTCTTATAATATAAAACCGATAGTATTTAATTTTCTTACGATCGTTAACTTTTAAGAAAAAACTATAAATACGTATCTTTGTTTAATATCTTTTTATTATAACCATATCCATAAAAATAGTTATTAAAATAGAGTTCTATTTAAAATAAAGTATATTTGGGTATCTTAAAGTATAACGATTAAAATACTTTTTATTATCGTAAACTATACTAAGTATTGGTCGTACAATTACTGACCGTACATTGATACAGGGATCATTTTTTATGTTTCCATTTTTGATATTCCACTTAAATTCAATATTATCTAAAGCTCGTGTTGGTTAACTTTAATAAAAAAAAATGGTACAAAAGTTATATTAAAAGTTACCAAGCGAGCCGAAATGGGTCTTACAAATTTTATGGTTTTTTTTATCAATACGAGTTGGTTTCGGTATTTTTAAACTTACCATGGCGTTGAGTGCACCGCCTTAAAATTATGGGGTCTGTCTTTGTTTTTCTCTCGAGAAACGTAGATGAGATTTGGCATGACACCATCTGCTACATCTTTGTCGGCATTGTTGTCCAATAGAATCTGTATTTTGTATCAACGATGATATCTTTTTTATGAATTTATTTAATTAGTTTTTTAATGGTTGCTTCAATTAAAAACCTTAGGATCGAACCTGGATAACGGTGGGATGATGTAGACGTGTGAAATTAGAGGTCCATATGCTAAAAGTATTCTTGAATTCCAGTTCCATTGTTCCATCCAAATAGAGGCCACCACTCTGCACCACTGCCTCCACCTTTGATTTCATGTCTTCATACATTGACTGCCAAATATATAATTGATAAACTGTAAACCGTGTCTATTCTCATTGTTTCAATCACTATAAATAATACAAGAGTTATCTCCTAAATATGGTAGGAGATAATTACAATGAATACAAAATAATTATGGAGATAATTATGGCTAAATATAATATGCTATTACACCCCCGCAGTCGAAGCGGGAGGAGACCGGATGCTGAGACTGAATCTGAAATCTTCAAATAAGACGCGCGGGAGACCTTTGGTAAAAATGTCGGCGATCTGGTATCTGGAAGGAACATGTAAGATGCGAACATGACCGCGCTGAACCTGTTCCCGAACAAAGTGAATATCCAGCTCGATATGTTTAGTACGCTGGTGCTGAACTGGATTTCCCGACAAATAAATGGCACTGACATTGTCACAATAAACCATAGTCGCACCGGATATAGGGACATACAATTCAAGTAATAGATTTCTTAACCAACAAATTTTGGCAACAACATTGGCCACACCGCGGTATTCGGCCTCGGCATTGGAGCGGGACACTGTAGGCTGACGCTTAGAGGACCAAGAAATCAAATTGTCACCGTAGTAAATGCAGTAACCACTCGTGGAGCGTCAGGTGTCAGGACACCCGGCCCAATCAGCGTCAGTATATGCTAGTAAGGAAGCCGCTGATGTGGGGCCCAAAGATAATCCATACGAGATGGTTCCTTTGATGTACCGTATAATGCGCTTTAAGGCAAGCCAGTGAGCGGTGCAAGGAGCGTGCATGTGCATACAGACCTGCTGAACAGCATAAGTAATGTCAGGTCGGGTAAAAGTCAGATACTGAAGGGCACCTGCCAAGCTCCGATATAAAGTGGGGTCCGAAAATGGCTCGTCCGGTGATGCGCCCAACTTTGCATTCGCATCAACCGGTGTATGGACGGGATTACACGCCTGCATGTTGGCACGTGTAATAATGTCATTTGCATAAGACTGCTGGGATAGAAACTTAGTGTTGTGCTGTCTTGTCACAGAGATACCCAGAAAATAAGTAAGAGGACCCAAATCTTTCATGGCGAATTCGGTGGCAAGGGACGCCATGAGACGCTGACGTAGAGCGTCAGAAGATGTGACTAAGAGAATGTCATCAACATAAAGAAGTAGAAAAGCTGTGTCGCTGCCCTTTTTGAATGTGAAGAGTGACGCATCACACTTACTATGTAAGAAGCCCAAAGATAAAACATAATCTGTAAAACGTTGATACCACGCCCGAGGAGCCTGTTTTAAACCATATAACGACCGCCGTAGCAGACACACATGGTTAGGAAAATTCCGATCCTTGAATCCCATGGGCTGGTGCATGTAGACAGTTTCCTGTAAATGACCATGTAAAAATGCATTGGTGACGTGTAACTGATGCACCGCCCAGCCTTTAGAGAGGGCAAGAGACAGCACCGTACGAATAGTAGCCGGTTTAAATTACCGGACTATAAGTCTCGCCACAATCTATACCAACCTGTTGTGAGCGACCGTCGCACACAAGTCGTGCTTTGTATCGCTCCAATGTGCCGTCAGACCTGTATTTATGTTTAAACAACCACATGGAACGTATAATATTCATATTAGGCACACGAGGAACTAACTCCCAAGTCCCATTTCTAATTAGAGCATTGTACTCGGTGGTCATGGCGGAAAACCATTCAGGACTAGCCAAGGCATCGGTTGGGTTTTTGGGTATGGGTATAATGGTGGGTGTGGTTGAGGTGTAAAGGTTGAACGGGATTTTGGGTTTGTGTATCCCACTCATAGAGCGGGTATGAATGGTGCGAGTAGTGGCTTGGGTGTTGGTGGGTGGTATGTGTTGTGTTTGGGCAGGTGGATGAGCTATTGGGCTGTTTGAATTTTGGGTAGGCATGTGGGATGGGCCTGATGGGTGAGGAGGGACTGAAGGGGTGGGCCGAGAGGTAGAGGTGTTTTGTGTAGTGGATGTTGGGCCTGGTGGAGTGTGGTGTGGGCGGTTAAGCGAGTTGGTGCTTAGGCGGGTGGCAGGAGGAGGGCTGGTAGTAGCGACGTGGGGACATAGGTGTTGTGGGAATTGGTCCCTAAGGAAGTCATAAGAGGGTGATGGTCTGATGGCTTGGGCGAAAGGGAAAGTAGTTTCGTCAAAGGCGACATGACGAGAGATGACAAATTGTTTAGTGGAGAGATCAAAGCACCGATAGCCACGGTGAGTCGATGGGTAGCCAAGGAAGACACAAGGGTGGGAGCGGTTTTCAAGTTTGTGAATGGTGGTGGATGGAAGAAGTGGGTAACAGAGGCAATTGAAGACACGTAAATGGTCATATGTGGGTGTGGACTGGTATAAAAGTTCAGTTGGGGTTTTATTATGAGTGGTTTTGGAGGGTAAAATGTTTAGGAGGTAGGTGGCGGTTTCAAGGGCAAAGTGCCAAAGGTAAGTGGGTAAGGAGGCATGAGCCATGAGAGTGCGGACCATATTATTTATAGTCCGTATTTTACGCTCAGCCTTACCGTTTTGGGAGGAAGTGTGTGGGCAAGAGAGACGGTAAAGTATACCGTTAGTGGTGAAAAAGGTTTGGAAGGAGTTATTTATGTATTCGCGGCCATTGTCACATTGAAATGTTTTAATGGTGCGTTCAAATTGGGTTTTGATGGTTGAGGCAAACGTGGTGAAGGATGGGAAACTTGTGATTTTTGGGCTATTGGGTAGGTCCATAAAAAAATAGAGTAGTCGTTAAGAAATAGTACGTAATATTTATGGCCTGACGAACTAACAATAGGTGAAGTCCACACGTCACTATGAATAATATCAAACGGTTGCATAGTTAAATTATTTGATGGAAAGAAGGGCAATCTAATACTTTTTCCAAAAATACAAGCCTGGCAAATATTATTATTAGACAAAACGTCAAAATCCAAAACATTCAAAGTTTTTAATTTATTTAAAGGAACACGTCCTGGGTGGCCGAGACGGTGATGCCAGACTTGTGAAGAAATGGCTGCTAGGGCGGTTGGTTGAGAGGTGGATGACCCGTACAGCAAGGGATAGAGATCACCGCTGCTGTTGCATCGAAGGAGTGGTGCCTTGGTCTTGAGATCCTTCACAAGAAAACCAAACAGGTCAAATTCAACGGAAACAGAATTGTCGATGGTGAACCGACGGACGGAAATTAAATTTTTAACAAGTCTAGGGGAATAAAGGACATTTTTAAGGATAAAGGGCGGGAAAGGCCTGGGTAGGTATTTTGTGCCTTGTCCAAGTACAGGAATCGTTTCACCATTACGAACAATAATATTACGAGACAAGCAATTATTAGAAAGGGAGTGAAAGTCACCTTGCTCGTGTGTCATGGTTGAGGAAGCACAGTGTCCATGTATTGAGTAGGGTCCGATTGTTGAAGAGACATGGTATACATTGCCTGTTCTATGTCTGTCGGGCTGTATGCAGCATAGTTACTCTGCTGTGGACGTGGACCGAGAAGTCCTTGCTGTTGGGCCTGACTGGGCACCTGGTTGCGAGTATTGGGGTATGGGCAGGGGGGATTGGGCCAACTAAAGTTTTGTTGGGCTGAGTTTGTATTATAATTATTGTTGTTCCAAGGGCCCGGTGGAACCCATGGGAGCATCCAAGGTGGATAATTAAAATAAGGAGAATTAAAAGCTTGCTGTTGATACCTGCCTCTGCCAAAAGATCGTCCGCCCCGTCCTCTTCTTCCAAAACCCCTGCCACGACTGCCGCGTCCATAAGAAGAAGTATCAGACCTGGGCTGTTCACTTTGATTGCGGCTTGTTGTAGCAGAAAGGGCCACTGAAGCCGTTTTGGAGGATTGTAAGGCGTGATCCGCCTTCCGAGTTTCAACCTCGATAATTTTAGATCGAGTAACGTAAAACGAAGGTAGGGGCTTCATGTTCGTCAAGATTGTGGCGATTCCTTCGTATTGTTCATTTAAGCCGGCTATCAACTGGAGTACCAATCTGTCGCTGTCCACCGGGGCATTCACGTTTGCCAGTTGATCGGCAAGCAACTTGAGTTGTTGACAATATGCTGAAACGTTTGGAAAAGAGCCGAGGCGAGTATTAGAAAACCGGTTCAGGAGATGAATTGCACGGGCGGCTTGGTTGTCTTGAAAGAGATCTTCAATCGCTTTCCATGCGTCATAAGCAGTAGCGGTTTTGTCGATAATTGTGTGGAGGAGGTCATTGGAAATCGTGCCATAAAGCCATTGTAGAACGATGGCATCAAGACGACCCCAATCGTCGGTGGGTGATGAAGATGATGCGGTTTCTTGGGGTCTAGGGGATATGTGGTCGTACACCAAGAATGCCTTGCAATGAATTGTAAACAAGGTCGCCCATGATGCGTATTGTGAGGATTCAATATCTAATATGATGGGAACATAGTTCTTGATATTAGAGACCGTGGTAGCCGGGTGAATCTTGGATTCAAGTGTGATTGCGGGTGGTGGTGTGGTGTTTGTCATGGTGGGTTATGAATTGGATGGGTAATAGAAGGTGTATGAAAGGATGGATAGGTGCTAAGAAGGTAGGGGAAGGATTAAAGATAAGTCAGAGAATGATTGGAGAATTATGGAGGATGAAGCAGAAGTCTGCAGTAGAAGAAATAAAAGTGACGACAATGATTTGGTTAGGGTTTGGTATCCTGGGCTCTTGATACCATGATAAACTGTAAACCGTGTCTATTCTCATTGTTTCAATCACTATAAATAATACAAGAGTTATCTCCTTAATATGATAGGAGATAATTACAATGAATACAAAATAATTATGGAGATAATTATGACTAAATATAATATGCTATTAATAATTAATAGATAAAAATGGACCAATTACTAACTAGTCAAAGTTGAGTAATTTTTTTTAAAAAGACACGAATTGTAGCTTTCACTACTTAAATTAACCTCTTAGGGGACATGGCACTACCAAAAATGATTACGGGTACCCGACTACCAGCACAGTAACACCGCCGTCGGTAGTACTGGTAGTGGATCTGTGGATCATTTGCTGGTTGTATCTAACGGACTGTGAAACCAGCTAATCTCCCCGTTTTCTCTCTCTCTATTATGGGCGCAAGTCTTACCAACAAAGGAAAGATATAAAGTGCATGTGTTTATTAGGTTGAAGGGTGTGGGTCGGGAAAAGCCATCGGTGGGTGATGTGGATCGTTTTGCCGAGGGTGTACACCCCCCAATCATTGCTCGGTGCAACCGGTGGATTTCTACCGTTCTCCCTGATCCCTCCTCTCTGTCTCTCTCTTCATTCCTCTCTCTCTCCTTTCTCTCTCTCTCTCTTCTCCATTCTGCTGAGGTGGCTTCGGTGGTTGGGGGTAGTCGGTACCACACCCCTCAGCCTTATGTGTGTGAGATATAGAAATAGAAAAAGATAAATGATAGATGGGCCCCAAGTCTTACCAACAAAGGAGTATGTGTTGAAAGAATATACACTATTCTTTTAACATGGATTTATAAAGAAATGATCTTTACAAATAATTTTTTTGAGTCACAAAATACATATTCTAGGTCAAAATAATTAGAAGATACAACATCAACGAATTACATAAAAAATAATAAATATAAACTATATTTTTATATGTGTTTGCATTTCTATATTTCTTTTAGTTTTAATAATGTAAGTTTATTTTAGGAAAAATTACAGAAATCGTCCTTTATGTTTACCTGTTTTTTCAGTAAGTGTCCTTAAACTTCAAAAGTGATGAGAATCGTCCTTTATGTTCTAAAATCTTTCAAGTCTCGTCCTTTAGCACTAACCTGGTTAGTTTTTGTGGTTAAGTTTGGTCATATGAACCCACATGACAGCAAAATGACACTAATGCCCTCATCTTTTCTAAAATAAAAATTAAAAAACCAATAATAAACCCCTCTCTCTGTAAAAAAAAACAAAAAAAAAAGTCCTCTCTTTATCTCTCTCAACTCCTCCTCTCTCTACCTTTTCTCCACCACCACCACCACCAACCTTAGACTACCACTGCCCCAACCTCCAGCAACCACGAGCACCGCCGCCGTCTTCGCAACAACCACCGGTAATAGCCTATCTTCCTTCGCTAAAGTTGGATTCGGTTTATGGATCGGGTTTTTATGAGATGTTTTAATGGATGTTGACCATTGGTGGGGATGTCGGATTTGATGGAGTTTCATGGTGGCGGGTGGTGGTGGTGGTGGTGTAGGGTTGATAATTGCAGGTTGTGGTGCTGGGGTTGCGTGTGGCAGGTTAGTGGTAGAGGTGGTGGTGTGGCCTAGTGGTGGAGGTGGTGTGGATGGTGGTGGTGGGGTGGGGGTGGATTTAACCAAAAGTATAAGTTATTTACATAACTAGTCCCTAAAAGAGTAAAAAGACAAATTTACCCTCATGTGCAATGCACATGACTGGATTTAACCAAAAAATCTAACCAAGTTAGTGCTAAAAGACGAGACTTGAAAGATTTTAGAACATAAAGGACGATTCTCATCACTTTTGAAGTTTAAGGACACCTATTGAACAAACGGGTAAACATAAATGACGATTTTTGTAATTTTTCCTTTATTTTATTAGTTGAATAATATGTTTATTTAAAAAAATAGAAAAAAAAAACATTTTAGTGAAGTGCTGCCTCTAAAAAAACGGTTTCAGTGAAGTGATGTGACAGTGTAAAATTGGTTGAAATCAATGAAGTTAAAATAACTCACGGGTAGTGCACATCCCCCCTTATTTTCTTCAATCAGAAACCATCATTTATCGGTGAAAAAAAGCCGGCTAATAGCATTCATGTTTCGTCCATCAAGTGTCTCCCTTAAATTATATAGGGTGGCTGTAAGTGGTTGTGAATGGAGGACAGATAAAATATTTGGAGAAAACACTATTCACTCCTATATTTTGGAGGACACTATTCACCCCTATAAATATTTTAAGGGTCATACTATTTGGACACCCCAAAAATTAAATTGACACCCTAGGTATGCCTCGTATAGCTCTATACGAGGCATATACGCTTTATTGTCCCCCATTTAGACAACAATCTTACAAAAGAAAAAACCTTATATGTCTCGTATTGGCCAATACGATGCATATAGGGTTCACGTGCCCCCTTTTCAGTCAACTTGGCAGACCAATGATTGGTGTCATATCCCTCGTATAGACCAATACGAAGAATACTCGTAGATGTCCGGTACGATGTAACATAAAGCACCTGCCACTTGTACCCTATATTCCCCATATAGACCAATACGAGTCATATTTAACCAAAGTTGATTATTTTCCTCCTTTTCTTCTTCTTCCCTTCCTTTCTTCTTCATTTTTCAAACCGACGAATTTACGTCAATTTTTCTTCTTCTCTCAATATTATGGTGGGCTATTTTTTTTCCTCAAAAATGGCATGGTAGACTAATATTTTCGATGAATCCGGTATTCCTAATTCTCACGAGACGACAAGTATTCCTGATTCTGAAGCAGCAGGTATTCCTTATTCTCAAGAGGTTGTGTCTGCTTACAAAAAACCATTGTTGCCAGACCTGAACGAGCCGTGCTATGAACCCAATGTTGAACATTCATACGTAAGGGAAACCTACCAGCACTACGAGCACAATGGTGAGTATGCGTACGTACCGCAGTACTCTTCGTACGACCCGAGACAAAACCCGCAAGTTCCAGAAGAGCAACCCCACAACTCGCATGTTTCAGACAAGCAACCACGGTGTTCGCAAGTTTCGTATGAAACTGAACAAGATTTCGTTTCCGAAAAGATTGGTTACGTGGGTTAAGAAAATGGGAAAAGATAACGGTTACGTCATTGTGATCTGATGATCCAAAAAAGTTGATGATTTGGACGTGAAGGTTTGGCTAGTGTGCAACCGTGGTCGCGAGCACAAGAGTATAGCCACCGAGAGGAAAACAGGCAGCCAACAAATTGGTTGCCCTTTTCTAGTGATCGGGTTATATGACGGGAAACGTGACGCCTGGAGGGTACAGGTGAGGAATGCCGAACATGACCATGGTCCTGCTGAATATCTGGAGAGCCACGCGTATGCAAGAAGATTTTCTCCCGAACAATTAAATTTGGTGGAGGAGCTGTGGGCGCAGGAGATGGAGCCGCGTAAAATCTGGAAAACCGTAAAGGGACACTTCCGGAGAGCATGTGTGTTTTGAAAGATATACACAATGCTATTCAAAAGATTAGTGCTATAAAGAAACAAGGTGGGTCACCCATGCAGGAACTCGAAAACCTGTTGGTTGAGAAAAAAATACACGTATTACACTCGGGAGGATCCTTTAAAAGTATACGTTAAAAATTC
The DNA here is from genome assembly GCA_030844895.1 of Ambrosia x helenae. Taxonomy (NCBI): domain Eukaryota; kingdom Viridiplantae; phylum Streptophyta; class Magnoliopsida; order Asterales; family Asteraceae; genus Ambrosia; species Ambrosia x helenae. Next base: position 112,136,098 of record CM061230.1, read on the forward strand.
AGACTAATATTGACGTATTAAGAAGAGTCAATTCAACTTTGAAAAATATACGTAATAAATTCAAACCGATATTGACGTATTAAGAAGAGTCAATTCAACTTCGAAAAATATACGTAATAAATTCAGACTGTTATTGACGTATTAAGAAGAGTCAATTCAACTTCTAAAATTATACGTAATAAATTCAGACTGATATTGACGTATTAAGAAGAGTGTATACGTTAAAAATTCAGACTGATATTGACGTATTAAGAAGAGTCAATTCAACTTCGAAAAATATACGTAATAAATTCAGACTGATATTGACGTATTAAGAAGAGTCAATTCAACTTCGAAAAATATACGTAATAAATTCAGACTGCTATTGACGTATTAAGAAGAGTCGATTCAACTTCGAAAATTATACGTAATAAATTCATACTGATATTGACGTATTAAGAAGAGTCAATTCAACTTTTAAAAGTATACGTTAAAAATTCAGATTGATATTGACGTATTAAGAAGAGTCAATTCAACTTCGAAAAATATATGTAATAAATTCAGACTGATATTGACGTACTAAGAAGAGTCAATTCAACTTCTAAAATTATACGTTAAAAATTCAGACTGATATGTATCAGATTGTTATTGCACTCGTTCAAAAAAAAAAAAATCCTCGTATTGCCCTCGTATAGCCCAGTATTTGGAATACCAGATCCACATAGTCCACAAAACCCCAAGTATGAAAAATTAAAAAAGTTAACCCTATATGCCTCGTATAGCTTTATATGAGTCGTATAAGTACGAGGTTGCAGACTGTACGTGCCTTGGAGTTAGTGTTCAGCCTTTTGAGCCCTATATGCCTCGTATAGCTCTATACGAGACATACCCAGGGTGTCAAATTAGATTCTTTAGGTGTCCAAATAGCCAGAGCCATATTTTAATATTTTTGTAAGTGGTTGTGAGTGAGAAAAGAGGATATATAATGATAAAAGTATGAAAAAAAATATTACTTGTTTAAGAATGAGAGATAATTTTGAGTTGGGATACTGATTTTTAGTGTAATTTGATGGATGAGATTTGGTGGAGCTGACGAGAATGCTCTAAGTCCACAATTTTACAATTTTAGAAAAAGCAAAGGCACAGCTTAGTTGGGCGGGAGGGGGCGGTCAACCCCCCTCCGCCTGAATTTTTGAGCAGAAATTTTGATTATATAGTATTCGTAGAGAAAATTTTGAAAATATAGGGTTTCATCTCCTCGAAAACTGGTTTTCGACCCCCCAAAACCAGTGACTTCCGACCCCATGAACCTTCAGGTCAAGCTTCGCCACTGAAGAAAGTGTGTGATAAGCCTACGTTTTTGGTGCAAAAGCATCGGCGTAGTCTGCGTTTTAGTGAAAAAACGCCAAGCCTAGTCAACGTCAATTTGCAAAAAATCTTGGTTAGCTTTAAACCTTTGATTGTTTCATTAACTTATCCATAGAAATCCGTTACAAAAGAAAAGGTAACATAAAATATCAAAATAAATAACTAGTTTTCACAGATACTAATAGTTCCTTTACTGTATTATAAAACTGGTTGTCGTGGTCTCGTGCCCTCGACGATCTCAACTGTTAACTCCCAAGAGCGCCCCCTTACATAGCATCATCCTTGCCAATGAGGGGCACGACAACCCCTCGTGACCGCCCTAATGGGTGTTAGGAGTCAGAGGCGAAGCTTGGTTCGTTAATCGGTAGGGAGCCGGACTTAATTTTTTTCGATCGGCGGGGGCCGGACTTAAACCGGACTAAAATTACCTACGAAAATCGCAAATTTCCACCACTGCGCCAAAAAATGGGGGGGGGGGGGGGCTAGGGCCACTCCTGACCCTCAAAATGCTTCGTCCCTGTTAATTAGGAGTTGGATCGTTTGAAAAGGGGGCCCACTTATCTCACGAATCACATTCAAACATACACACACTGAAGAAACACGAATCCTGGATTATCGTACAGACACTAATCAAGGCAGTGATTCTACGGGTTTTTTTTTTTTTTTTTTTTTTAATAAAAAGGTGTGTTTATAAAAGTGTGCTGGTCTAAGGACAAGATCAATGAGTTTAAGAGACTACGGATCAGAAGAGCCGAGCCTCTAAACGTTAGTATAATAAACAAAGGGTTGAAAAAGACATGAAGGAGTTCGTAATCTTCTTGATGAAAGTATTGGTGAATATCGGATGCCAACAAAAGGGGAAGAAGCTCCCCCTTTTGTAGTACTCGACATCCTACTTCCTCAGCCCATCCTCTACCCTTAATGGGGCCCTGCCCAGGTAGAGGTGTCTCTAAGTTTCCGGCCCAAAAAGGGAGTAAACAAAGGGGTGATGTTACCGTGCTAACGTAAGTGTACGTGGCGTCTGTTGAGTGGACGCTGGTGGGCGGCGGACACGTGGTGTCCGCCAACTGGTTGATCCAGGGCGGTGAGTAATCATCCTCCTTCTTGAAACCTGAGTCAGTCAGGTTGAGGGTTGAGAAAGTCTTTTGTTAGAGAGATATCTTGGCTGGGAGGCCGCCACGTCGTCGTCCTTTCTGAGTGTCAGTCTACGTCCATTGTCTGATGGACGCTGAATATTCTGCCGACGTAGAACGGGCAGGTGAGTCTGCGTCCATTGTCTGATGGACGCTGGATATTCCGCCGACGTAGAACGGGTGGAGTATGTTTAGCTAAGCGTTGTTGTAAGTTTGCGATATGGATGTTTTGGTACTATATCCCTTCACACATATTTGTTATTGTTTTTTTCTTTTGTTTAAGTATTTGTTAAACATACTTAAATTGTGGGCAGTTAAAACCTTGATGCCTATGTGACAATGATGTGTCACGTTAACTCTCCTTTCATGTTAAACCACTACGCCGAATCTAAGATTATAAATATAATACACACAATTTTTAAGATAAAACCGACAGGCCAATACAAAAGAGTAAACGACAAGGGCAACCATGTGATATTTTCTGCTGTCTTGGTCGAATGACCACTATCAACTAGCTATGTTCACTTTTTTTTTTTGACTGAAAAGCTATGTTCACTTTAAACTCCCTAGATGATGTATCTCAAAATACATATATATATTATATACACAAGTCTAGTTAAATGGTTTGTGTTCAGATTTTTAAAATATTTTTCTGTCACAACATATAAAGAGAGGATAATTATCTTATATTTATTTGTACTTTTAGGTGTAAATTTAGTTTTAGAATATTAATATGAAAAATTAAATTGGTTAAACATATCATTTTCGTGTCAACCATCAAATTATTGTGTCGTGTTCGAGTTCACGTGTCTGATACAACTTCCAAGTTCGTGTCTAACTCAGTTCAAGTCAAATATTTTGATTTGTGCCGTTTTGACCCGTCAACCTATGAACCTTCAAAATATCCTAAATCATGTATTAAAACTATTCTAAGAAAAAATATTCATATACATAACTTATATTATTCTGTCTCCAAATTATTGTGTCGTGTTCGAGTTCACCTTTATCAAAAGTCTTCCTAATCAAATCAAAATCATATCCACTGTAACACTTTTTAGACATATTAATTTATTCATAACCCTAAATAAATTAAATTCAGTATTCTTTTAAGTTTTATTACCTTGATCTCATCTGTGTCAGGATACAACGTAGGATGACTACTAAAATAAACTTCAGGTGCTCTATCCACAACACCATGCTTCTTACAATAAGGTATCCAATGCTTTGCAAACTTAGCACACTCCATGAACGCATACAACGTCATCTTCGATCCTCCATCGTCGGATATATACACAGACAGCTTCTCTGTCGGGTACTCGTATGCCAAAACCGATAAAGCTGTGTTCACAACACCAATAGGCGGTTCCTTAGTGGGATCAGCCGTGCAAATCAACACGTCTATTGGCGGATAGTCGCTCTCTTTTGTGGCTTGTTTTAGGTTCTCTGGGAACACTTTGCGTTCGACTGGATTCCAGTGAAAGCACTGTGAGGTTAGCCATAAGAAAGCGAAGAAGAAATCGGCTAGCAAAAGAGCGGCAGATATCGAAGAAGGAGAGTAGATAAGGTTACGACAGTTACGGAGGAGAAGGATGGAGACGGCGACGGAGTAAAGGAGTGTGAAAATACGGTTGAGATATGTTTTGGACAATTGTTTACGAGAGTGAAGGAGTGAGGACGACATGGTTTAGTGGAATGACCAAACGAATGAATGAGAAGGTGTATATATCATCTTTAGGCTCACCATTTGGTTGCTCCTTATTACTTCTCCAAGCACTCAATAAGTTAAAAAAAAAATGTTTGGGGTAATGATTTGAAAAGAAGTTTTAAGCGTTTTTGTGCTTTGAAAATGAGATAAGTCATAAGTTAGAAATTGTGACTTTTGGATTAAGGAGAAAAGGAGGTAAAAGAAGGAGATAAGGAAATGGACACCCAAACACGCCCTTAGGCGGGTGTAATGGAGCACGAATTATGGCGTGATCTTCATGTTTAGCGCCTCATAATGCCCCCAACACCGCCCCCAGGGGCGCGAATCTTGCAAAATTGGGCCGTAGCGTGAAATTTGTTACTGACACAATCAAAGGGCTGAGCCAATCAAATGCGAGGAGGGCACTAATTTTGGCGACCATTACACATGGTCTTAATAGGAAAAATACATAGAAATGTTTATATAGGCTTTTTTTAAGGTTATTTTTTAATATCTGGATCATCTTTTATTCCATGACCGATAAAATTACATCAAGATAGCAGGCAGGCGGGTGATAAACTGCGCCGCCATCCTTTTCTGAATGACAAACCCTAATCTACTAAAAACATAACATTGCCCACCCGGGGCCGAGACACCACTACGAATTACTCGTTGTACCTTGGTTAGGAAACGGGTAGCCTTTGGTGCCAATGTTACAAACCCATTATTCCTCAACCCAACTAGAGAAGGTTTATAAATTTTGGGCGCCAGGGAAAGTGGGCCCTAGGTGGTAGCGCACTAAATCTTTTAAAGCACTAGCTACTTATGAACATGGCTTGGTTCTTTGTTTAGTTTCATGATATAAACAATTTCCAAACACACATATTCACACAACGGTGCATCAAAATCATTACAACACTGTCTCAAACCTTTTGATCGAGGACGCATGTGTTTATGAGAGTTGTCAACTTACAAAGATGAAACCAACTGAAACCGGTTAACGAAACATAACAAGAGAAGATAAGAAATAAATCGCTATTGCAATCGCGATTGATGCTAAGGTTATCTTCAATGGCATTTTACCTCGATCTTTCCTAAAAACCATGCCTTCATATATCACCCAACTATTTACCACCCCAAATCCAGATATAAAAATCTGCACAAAAAACTCTTCTAATCTCCCATATATAAACACATCCGTAAGTCCCTTCACAAACGCCCATAAGTTGACCACAGACGCAACCGAAATGGGTAAAAACAACACTGATTCAACTCTGAATTCAACCACCCCTTGTTCATACAATCTGCCTTGTTCTTCATCCACTACTTTGCTCGTAACATTGAACCCAAATGTTGATAAACCGAAGCATTTAAGCGACCATTCGAGCAATGCAAATGGGTAGCTCGACAGTCCCCACATCAACCACATTCTTTGGCGGTTCCACCACCTTATTGTTGATCCTCTAGCGAACACCACAAAATCAAGAAAATCTTTTCCGTATGCTCCAAGGAATAGAAACACGTACAAGAGGAAAGCATCTTCCGAAACCTGTAATATTAATTTAATCATAAGAGTCTTAACATAATTTTTGTGGAAGGCGTGCAAGCATCAAAGAGAGATCACCCTTTTACGCTTGTAATCTCCACAAAAAGGATTCTAAATTTCTAATATTAAGTTATTTTAATAAATATAGATATTGTACCTTTGTGAATATTGGTTCAGAGTTTATGAGGTAAATTTGAGGTACGAATGCGTAGATGATTATTGGAATCGCCCAAAAAGAACGAAGCGAGTAGTGTGAGTAACATAATGCCTGAAGTGGATTCATGGATCGAACACCATATATTAAGGGACAATATTTGTTAAAGAATATCTCGAGGAATCCCATGTACCATCTTTTGATTTGGGTGAGTACATCATTCAAGTTCGATGGTGAACCTCCAAGAAATGCGGCTCGTTTTGGGTTGCAAAGGACCGACTTCCATCCTTCGCAATGAAGTCGAAAGCTCGTGTACATGTCCTCCGTTATGGTTCCATAACGAAATCCAATCTAAAAAAGAAAAAAAAGGTATTTGTTACACTTTAGTGATTAATCAAGATACACTACAAATCATAAAACGATGCACGACGCTTGTATTGCTCTCCCACAACCCCGTTTTCACGGTTTAGGCTGCTCCCATTTCGCTCGCCGCTACTACGGGAATCGCTTTTGCTTTCTTTTCCTCTGGCTACTAAGATGTTTCAGTTCGCCAGGTTGTCTCTTGCCTGCCCATGGATTCAGCAGCATTTTGAAAGGTTAACCTATTCGGGAATCTCCGGATCTATGCTTATTTTCAACTCCCTGAAGCATTTCGTCGCTTACTACGCCCTTCCTCGTCTCTGGGTGCCTAGGTATCCACCGTAAGCCTTTCCTCGTTTGAACCTCGCCCTTCATTTTAAGGCTATGCCATCCTAAGGTGCTGCTAAATGGATGGATCTTATCAACGTCCATGAATGATAAATCATAGATCGAACTGCCGAATCGGAAAAAATTGGGTGCTATCATATAGCTTTGTATCGGCTAAGTTCACGAGTTGGAGATAAGCAGACTCGAACCGTTGACATCCACCGCAGGGTAAACCACCGCCTCTCAGGTCCCCCTACTGATTCTACAATAGAGGCCAACGATAGACAATAACTCCCCCCGAACACAGCTTACAACTTTCATCATTGATAGAAAAATCAGTTTTTTATTTTTAATTTGTCTGTTTTTTTTAAAAAGAAATAGTTTGTCGATGAAAATTAGTTATTTAGAAGTGAAAATCCTTTTTGAAAAGAAATTACCTCGGAACCCCATTTGGTATGATCCTCATAGTTGCAGCTTGCTACTTTGTGTGCTGATGCTAAAACATCTTTAATGTTGAGGCTTTTTGCATTGGTTTGAATATTCGCTGTGGTGACGCTACTTGATGAAGCATAGCTAATAACGTCTCGTCTGAAAAATCCCCCGGTACCCATAAAATGGGCGCCTAATAGCCCATCCATGCCAAGAATTAAAATTTGTAGCTCAGGCATGAACTCAGAAGCATAAATGTCATTTTTATTGATGCTATCAAATCTTTGGGAAACTGAACAAATCCAAGCTTTGAATCAGCATATGGATCCATAAAGTAACATAAAGCGCGAAGCGGTGTTTCAGGATCATTCGAGTACATGTCACAATCCAAGACGAGGACTAATTTTCCGTTTGTCATCAAGCTCGACACACGAAGCTATATTGTGTGAACAAAATAGAGATATAATCAGTAACCAGCTACCACTAAACAAAAAAAAAAAAAACTAGTATCAGTAAAAGTCTTATATTCGAAAGAAATGTAGTATATAATACGCCTGGCCGGCCTATTGGCTAGGCAAAGTGGGCGACCGCTCAGGGCGCACTTCCCTAATGGTCCAAAAATTTTAGAGTTAAGAACCTGAAGGGGTAGGGTACCGCTTTCAGGCGCACCCTACCCGCCATACAAAAAAGCCTCCACTAGAAGTTCTAATACCCGCGGGAAGAATCACTTCCAGGAGCACCACAGCGCCAAAGGCGCAGGGTCACCAGTTGGCAACACCCAAAGACACTCCCCTTGGACACCAACTTGCTTCCTCCCGTCAGATGTCAGCTGACAAGTGGTCAGCTGTCTGACATCTGACGCCCCTGCACACCATCCACAGCACGCCACGTGTGTGGTGGACGAAGAACCTCCCAAACTGCCAACCACGAGGTGACACGTGGTCCAATCAGAAGAAGCCCTCGCCAAGTTGGATCACTTTATCTAACCAAGGGTTAGGATCCAACTAAGGGGGCCGACCAATTAACCGGCCCGGTCCCCAGGCCCGGCCCATTAAGAGATGAATGGGCTCCAGAATCCCTGGCCCATGCATCTCCTATAAAAGGAGGACTCAACCTCCTTTCTCTCCACGTTGAATACTAGCCAATAAGAACGAACACACTTGTACTTCCACTTGTATCGTTATTCACACTATATATTAATAAAGATCATCTTTCACAGTGGACGTAGATCTTACAAGATCGAACCACTTATATCTTTGTCCATGATTGCTTGTCATTCGTGTATATAACCATAGATCAACCATCGTTGTGAGCAAAGGATTATACCCTGCTGCGAACACGAGTCGTCACCTCATATTCCATTCTAGCCCCATACTTAGCCCCTTTTATACTCGTTGTTTCTTCATTGGCGCCATCCGTACCGGCTGAAAGACTCACAAAACTTTCAAAACCACATCTTTTACTCACAAAATGACTGATCTAACCCGGTCGGATCCAAGGGAGCGACCCCCTCTACGGTCGTTCAGACCGCCAGAGCGGCAACGCTCCAAACTCCGGAGTCGCTCCCTTGGATCCGACAGGGGTTAGATCAGTCATTTTGTGAGTAAAAGATGTGGTTTTGAAAGTTTTGTGAGTCTTTCAGCCGGTACGGATGGCGCCAATGAAGAAACAACGAGTATAAAAGGGGCTAAGTATGGGGCTAGAATGGAATATGAGGTGACGACTCGTGTTCGCAGCAGGGTATAATCCTTTGCTCACAACGATGGTTGATCTATGGTTATATACACGAATGACAAGCAATCATGGACAAAGATATAAGGGGTTCGATCTTGTAAGATCTACGTCCACTGTGAAAGATGATCTTTATTAATATATAGTGTGAATAACGATACAAGTGGAAGTACAAGTGTGTTCGTTCTTATTGGCTAGTATTCAACGTGGAGAGAAAGGAGGTTGAGTCCTCCTTTTATAGGAGATGCATGGGCCAGGGATTCTGGAGCCCATTCATCTCTTAATGGGCCGGGCCTGGGGACCGGGCCGGTTAATTGGTCGGCCCCCTTAGTTGGATCCTAACCCTTGGTTAGATAAAGTGATCCAACTTGGCGAGGGCTTCTTCTGATTGGACCACGTGTCACCTCGTGGTTGGCAGTTTGGGAGGTTCTTCGTCCACCACACACGTGGCGTGCTGTGGATGGTGTGCAGGGGCGTCAGATGTCAGACAGCTGACCACTTGTCAGCTGACATCTGACGGGAGGAAGCAAGTTGGTGTCCAAGGGGAGTGTCTTTGGGTGTTGCCAACTGGTGACCCTGCGCCTTTGGCGCTGTGGTGCTCCTGGAAGTGATTCTTCCCGCGGGTATTAGAACTTCTAGTGGAGGCTTTTTTGTATGGCGGGTAGGGTGCGCCTGAAAGCGGTACCCTACCCCTTCAGAACCATTTGCATACATTTGGCTTGATGCTGTTGGAAGGTTGACTGATCATTCAACTACTAACATTCGGTTAAAATCTCTTTAACTTTAACATAGTCAACCATAGGACCAAGGGTAGACTGGTCATTTCCCTATCTCTGGGACCACTATAACCCATCTTCTCCATCTCCCACCACCAAACCTGCAACTAACTCTGCCACCTTCACTCCCTCTGCCTCACCATCCCTAACTCCTTATATATCCTATTTTGAATAATTCTCTGAAATATAAGACTATGTGAAAAGCTTCATTTGGTGGCCCAATTGGAAATCGCAAAGCATTCACCACCGCCAACCATAAAGTTGTTCGACCATCTCTACTCACTAAACCCCAACTCCTATGACCCAAACTCGAAACCCTAACCACCAGCCACCATTTATTGTAACTCGTCTACCACCACCCATCCATCACCTCATTACCCATTTGAAAACCTTAGACAACCCCATCCCGACACCATTAGTACCACTTGCTATGCATTACAACTGCCTACGAACTAGTAGCGTTTAATCCATCTAGATCTAACATCCACCCACACTGTAATTTTATGAGGATCTCGAAAGAGGTCATGATGGTGATAGACATTATTCATATCTTATTCACTTTCATTTAATCGTCATGCAATATATTTATTTTTTTAAATCAAATTTGAAGTTTAATTTAGTTGTTATTGATTGGAGTGATGATTTATAATGAACGACTATTGTGTTGGGTGAGATGGAGGTTGACAGGGGAGGGGAGTGGTTGTATTGTGTGGCGCCAGAGGGGATGGTTGTGATGATGGTGGAGGTGACGGAGATAGCGTCAGTGTTGAGAAGTAACTCAACTCCTATTTGCATGTATGCACGTGGTTATTTGAATTCAATAAGATGTTGGCAGGTAGTTAGATATTACCTAGTCTTCAGGATTGTCCCGAGTCTCTAGTATTAGCCGTTGGCTAGATGGTTATTTAAGCTGTTTAGTATTTGCATTTCCTTTTATGTACTCTCATTATCTTTTAAAGCAATAAAACAAAATCTGTGTTGACTTCCTAATTGAGTGTTCATCCTTTTTATTGTTTAGTGAGTTGATCTTGTTCTAATACCAACACGTGGTATCAGAGCTAAGGTGATCTTAGTGTGTTTTCCAATGGCTGATAATCCAATAAATCTCACTACCATTCCAGTATTCAAAGGAGAGGGGTACGAACACTGGAGTGTTAGGATGAGAACCATATTAAAATCCAGGGATCTGTGGGAACTTGTTAATCTGGGAATAACAGATCATGGTGATATTGTGGATGCAAGAAGAAGAGAACTTAAGAGAGATGCACAGGCAATGGCAGTTATATAACAAGGTGTTCATGACACCTTGTTTTCTAGAATTGCTAATGTAGAAACAGCACAAGAGGCATGGGACACTCTCAAGATGGAATTTCAAGGTGACTCACAGGTGCAGGTTGTCAAACTCCAAGGTTTGAGACGTGAATTTGAAAATTTGTGTATGAAAGAAGGAGAAGCAGTGGGAGACTACTTCTCAAGGGTGATGGCAATTGTTGGCCAACAAAGATCTTATGGTGAAGAAGTTCAAGATCAAAAAATTGTTGAAAAAATTCTAAGATCAGTAACATCAAGGTTTGATTATGTGGTATCCTCAATTGAGGTGGCCTATGATCTGACTACGTTGTCTCCAGTGAAGCTCATGGGATCTCTGCAATCCCATGAGGAAAGGTTAAACGTAAGATCTGGTGATGTCAAGGCAGGTGACAAAGAAAAATCAGATGAACAGGCATTGCAAGCTATGCAGCCTAATAGAAGACTAAACTTTGATTAAGGATCAAGAGGAAGAGGTCGTGGTTATTCTAGAGGACGTGGCAGAGGAAGATTAAGTGATGAAAGAAGTTGAGGGTCACAATGTTACCAATGTAACTGTTTTGGACATGTCAAAAGAGATTGTTGGGACAGAAGAGGAACAAGCTGCTGTTGAAGATGAAACACCTTACTTGTTCATGGCTTTGACACCTAGTGAACCAGAAAACCCAAGTTTGTGGTTCATTGATTCAGGGTGTTCAAATCACATTACAAGTATGAAGTCCACTTTTACTGTTTTGGATGAAACCTTCAAACTAAGTGTGAAGCTTGGTGATAAGAAAATACTTACAGTTCAAGGAATAGGAACTATCAAGATCTGGATGAGTAATGGTACTTTTAAATACCTTGATGATGCATATTATGCTCCTGACCTTGAATACAATTTGATGAGTAAGACAGTTAATGAGAAAGTGTTATGCACTACTATTTGATGATGGTGCTTGTTCTATCAAGCACAAAGAAACTCAAACTGAATTGATGAGGGTCAACATAGCTGCTAACAACATGTTTCCACTTGATGCCTCTAAATTGAAGTCTACTGGATATGCAAGCAGTCATGAAGCAACAAAATTGTGGCATCAAAGGTTCGGGCATCTGCATGCTCAAGCATTGCAGCAGCTACACAATAATAAGATGGTTGAAGGACTTCCTCAGATGAGAGAGTATGGTCAGTGTGAAGGGTGTGCATTAGGGAAGCTACACAAATCACCATTCCATTCTAGTTCAAAGAGAGCAACTCAACTGTTGGAGTTGATTCATACTGATGTTTGTGGCCCAATGCCTGTTAAAACCTTAGGTGGGAGCAGGTACTTTCTTTTGTTCATTGATGACTTTACTAGAATGACATGGGTGTATTGTAACACCCCAACCGATGGCGGAATCATCGAGGTGTCACGTAGTGACGATTGTTCAAAAGCACATGGTACTAAAATGTAAATATATTATTGAATAATTTAAATTGTCTTACATAGATGAAATGGGACAAATACAAAAGTCTGAACGAAACATGAAAATTGAAATAACTTATTAAAAGCAAGCATTAAAATCCAATGCTATGGAACTAAGATCAAACTGCACCTGAAACATGTACAAAATAGGTTTTGTCAACATAAGAAATGTTGGTGAGCATTCCTAGTTTTAATACATATAGTAAGTTGGAAAATGTTATACAATTCAAGTGCAGACTACAGTGCATTTATGTAAACTATGTATCATACAAATGAGCGAAATCAATCCTGTGACTGTATAAATGTACTAAAATGAACGGCGGTGTACTTTATCCAATAAATGGATAATAACTTAAAAATGACCACGGATTCTCCGATGAAAAAGGGGGAGAATCAACCTAGGCGGGTTGTCAATCCAATAGCGCTATCGAATGTTAAGGTCGGCTTGTACAATGTTAATGATTTCACTAAGTACAAATGTATTCTACATGTAATGTCTAAGCATAAAGCACGTTTGTAAGCAAATGCACATAGTACTAGAATTGTATTGTAAAAATGTGAACTTGTATTTGTAATTTGTATAAGTGTACATGTAACACCCCAAAAGTGAATAAAAGCAAAAAGGGGATAGGAAATACTCACGTTCGCCAAATGACTAGATGACTAAGCGAGTGTGAAAATGCGAGCAATCCAAAGGTTCAACAACGAAACTAGTCCAATTTAGAAGAAAAGAAACCGAATAGGAAAAAATATCAAGCTTCCAATTCGCCAATTACAAGAGCTTATAATCAAAGCTTCAAATGTAGAAGTAATATACTCTAGAAGAAAGGTATGAGGGAGAGTTTAATCGAATTGAAACAATTGAATTAGAGGTGCAAAGTGTAATGGGTCATAGGTGGGTTTTTATACTAGTTTTGGATTCAATTAGCCATTAAAATTGGTCAACACCATAAAGTAAGGTTTTATGATGAATTGAATATTTGACTAAGATTTTGACTGTTTAACTAAGACTTTGACTAGGACATTGACTGGGACTTTGACTGAGACTTTGACTGGGACTTTGACTGAGACTGTCTTAGCGGACCGCGAGGGCTAAAAAAATATTTTTTTCTAATTTAATCAATTTTAAGTTATAGACTTGCTTCCTTATGTTTCTAAGTTGTTTTAGGACCGAAAATTAAGGGCTTTGAGTACCAAGGTCTGAAACATACGTGCTCGGGTGTAGATGTGAGTATAAAACATGCATACTTTTACTTATAAAAATTATAAGTTTTATTAAATTGTGAATTTTGGTCCTATTAAAATACGAGGGTTAAAAATGAAAATTTTGAAATAGTTGAGGAACCAATTATGCACATTTATGAAGAGTGAAGGGTGCAGGTTGTCACATGTATTTTATAGAAAAGAAGTCTCAAGTATTTTCTAAGTTTAAAATTTTTAAAGCCCATGTTGAAAAACAAAGTGAAAGGTTTATCAAAATCTTAAGAAGTGACTGATGCTACTAAGGGATTGTTCAACTCCTACTAAGGGATATAGACTGTACAACCCACTCACTAAGCAGATCATAACAAGAAGAGATATTAAGTGCTTTGAGGAGAAGGCTTGGGATTGGACCAAAATGAAGAATGATAATAACAAGCATATGTAGGATCTCAGTGTATTGGATCCCTTGATTGATGAACTGTTTACTTCTGAATCTTTTGATCAAAGTGGGCCAGATGCTAACTCAAATGTTTCTCCCACTCATGTTGAAAGTTCAAGTATACAAGGGTCTACCAATCAGCCAGCACCTCTTCTAATTAGATTGAAGTGCAAGATAGTGGGTCCACATCAGCTGCCAGCACACCTCCTTTGAGAACCAGGACTGTCCAGGATCTTTACAACACTACCAATCCTATGGAAGACTACTTGGTATGTGATTTTGCTCTTTCTGTTAGTGATCCTATTTATTTTGAAGAAGCAGCAGTGAAGAAGGAGTGGCAGCAGACTATGGAAGAAAATATAAGTGCCATAGAGACGAATGAAACATGGGAGTTATTAAAATAGAGTTGTATTCAAAATAAAGTATATTTGGGTATCTTAAAGTATAATGATTAAAGTACTTTTTATTATCGTAAACTATACCAAGTATTGGTCGTACAATTACTGGGCTAGACATTGATACATGGATCATTTTTTATGTTTCCATTTTCGATATCTCACTTAAATTTAATTTTATGTAAAGCTCGTATAGGTTAACTTTAAAAAAATTGTACAAAAGTTATAATAAAAGTTACCAAGCGAACCAAAATGGGTCTTACAAAATTGGTAGCACCCATTTATTTTTAATCGATACGAGTTGGTTTCAGTATTTTTAAACTTACCATGACGTTGAGTGCACCGGCCTTAAAATTATGGGGTCTGTCTTTGTTTTTCTCTCGAGAAACGTAGATGAGATTTGGCATGACACTACCTGCTACATCTTTGTCGTCATTGTTGTCCAATAGAATCTGTATTTTGTATTAACGATGATATCTATTTTATGAATTTATTTAATGGGTTTTTTAATGGTTGTTTCAATTAAAAACCTTAAGATCGAACCTGGATAATGGTGGGATGATGTAGACGTGTGAAATTAGGGGTCCACAGGCTAAAAGTATTCTTGAATTTCAGTTCCATTGTTGTATCCAAATAGAGGCCACCACTATGCACCACCGCCTCCACCTTTGATTTCATGTCTTCATACATTGACTGTCAAATATATAATTAATAAATAAAAATGGAGCAATTACTAACTAGTCAAAGTTGACTAATTTTTTTTTTTTTAAAGACACCAAAAGTAGCTTTCACCAATTAAATTAAGGTATTTAAGAATTATATATTCGTAATTAGAAAGTATACATCCTGACTCATAACACACACCAATAAGAAGTTGCCATATACCTCAGAATGTAATGTCACATGGGCTATGAAACCTAAAACTTTTATTTAAGTATTTGTTAATCCACGATGTGGTAATTAAATTGTGAGTTAGTTAAAACCTCAATGCCTACGTGACAATTACGTGGCACGTTAATGCCCCTTCCTTGTTAAACCACGACGCCGATTCTAAGATTAAAAATATAAAACGTATGTAGAATTATTTTATACGGAATAACTCTATAATAGTGTAATAGGCCAATACTCCCCGTTTGCGTAACCACCACCGCACCGTTCAATTATTTCTTCCCCACCTATCCATCACCTTTCCCTATGCTAGCTATTCCATACCTTACCATACCATACCCACTTCCTTAATCAATTTCTCTCTCTCTCTCTCTCTCTACAATTCTCCTTCCTTTTTATTTTTGTAACCGTTACGCTTCCATCAAATCAACTCACCATTCCTTTCGAGAAAACACTAGGGTTTCTATGGGCGATTTCCGGCGGCGAACCCCACGTAAACCTATTCCGGAGGAATTATTGAGAAGAATAACGAAGCTGTTTGTATCGAATCTACCGGATCGTTGTAGCGGTAATGATTTGGCTGCAGTTTTGCGTGGGCATGGTGACATATATGATATCTATATAGCCAAGAAGAGGGATAAGGTTGGCAGCAGGTTTGGCTTTGTATCCTTTTTAGACGTTAAAGATAAATAGGAGATGATACGCAATATGAAGAATATAAGGCTTGGGGATTATTAACTGTCAATCAACGTGGCTAGATTCGTGTTTGAAGAAGGTGAAATTAGGGACCCTCCACCTCCTCCTAAACCGGCTAGAGAAACTGCGGAGAAACAACATGCTTATCCTATTGGGGGTTGGCAGACGAGGTATGAGAAGACTGGTACATTTTCGTTCAAAGAAGCGCTTACTGGGGAGAGAAGCCATGTCTCCGATAAATCTAAAGTTTTAAGGCTGGGGGATAAAGCTTCGCTGTATCAAGATTTACATGGTAAAACTCTTCTGGTAAAGGTCAGATCTTTTGAGTTGGCTCGTGGGTTTCAACGTGAATTAATTGAAATGGGGTTGGGTGAAGGAGTGCTCCGTTATATCGGAGGGTTTCAGTTTATGGTGACGTTTAAAACAGCTGAGCATGCAATTATGGCCATGGATGAATTGTTAGGCAGGAAGAAAGAGTTCACCAATGTTATCATATGGAATGGACAGGATGTTGACTTTGAAAGGCTTGCATGGGTCAAGATCCTTGGATTGCCGATCCATCTATATGATAACGAAAACATTGAAGAGGTGGCGAGGTTGTTCGGAACGGTGGTTCGAAACGCTAACGTCAACCCTATTGGAAGTGATATGTCTGGTGGGTCGGTTGGCATCTTAGTTAATTCTGGGGAATGGATTAATGGTGAGGTGACGGTATTATGGAATGACAAGTTGTATTCAGTTTGGGTTATGGAAGTTTTAAGCGATCAACCTACGGTAATCTTCACATCTGAAAATAGGGACGTCCCGGTTGAAGAATCATCCGATGAAGATAGTAGCTCCGACGACGTTATGTCGGATGAAGCATATGCCGGGGACGACGAGAACAAGGAAGATGGTGTACCGGATGGTTCAGGTGAATTAAATGATTTTAATGTGGATGGCGGATTTCAAGGAGATTCTATAATTGAGCCGGACTCTTCTCCATCAATTGAGGAAACGTTTAAGGTTGGAGTGGAAACTCAAGGATTGGTCAATGTTGACTTTGTGGACCCCTCAGTTTTGAAAGTTAACAACAAACGTAAAAAGAATAAAGGTTTTTCGTCTTTGGGCCAGGAGGGTGGGGCTTATAGTAGTAGTAATGATAGGCCCAAGAAAGATTCTAGATTGGAGGAGGATGATCCTTTTGGGCTAGCTCCTATTATATTGGGCCATAATGTTAATACTAGTAGAGGTGAGGTGGGCTCTATCAAGGAATTTGTGAATTTTAGTGATCTGGTTCGGAACAAAGACTCAGCAGAAACAACGGTGCCCTCTACCCCACTAGATTTGCAAAGGGATGCTATGCCTACAGATGAAGATGATAGTATTCCTGTGGATGAGCCAGCTCAACATCCAACGGTGGATAAGTTGGATGAGGAGGTCTCGTGTACTGCCAAACTTGGTGCTGTGGTAGGTGTTGATTATTCGAATTTTCAGTCTTTACTTCCGGATTCCATAGTTAAGGAGGGGCTACAATCCGGTACCAAATGAATTTTCTATCGTTTAATGTGCGAGGGTTTGGGGGCAACGGTAAAATGGGCCGGGTGAAACAGTTGAGAGAAAAGAACAGGGTGGATTTTTTAGCGGTTCAGGAAACTCACTTGGATGATTATAGTAGGTTTGATTGTCACAATATTTGGGGTAACGACGGGCTGGCTTTTGATGTGGTAGAAGCTACGGGTAGATCTGGTGGCTTGGTGAGCATTTGGAACCCAAAAGGTTTTAAAAAGGACTATTCTATTAAGAATAGGAATTATATATTAACTTCGGGTTTTCTTGGTAATGATGGTACGAGGATAAATTGCGTTAACATTTATGCTCCTCAAAAATTGGGAGAAAAAAGGGATTTATGGGATTCGTTGAAAGGTATTCTTACTGGATTGGAAGGGTTGTTCATTCTCATGGGGGATTTTAATGCAGTTAGGATCCCCGAAGAAAGAAAAAATTCTCGGTTTAATCACAGATGCGCATCGAACCTTAATAGGTTTGTAGACAGTTTGAGATTGTTTGAGTATATTACAAGGGGTAGTAAGTTTACATGCCTTACTACTAAAGATGGGGAGTTTAAATTGAGCAAGATTGATTGCTTTTTTGTTTGACAAAGTTTTTTTAACAGGTGGCCAGCTGCAGTGTTGAGAGCGCTCCCGAAAGATTGCTCGGATCATTCTCCTCTTCTGCTTACCTTGGTATAGGCGAATTTTGGTCCCAAACCTTTTCGTTGGTTCAACTCTTGGCTAGATAGAGAAGGGTGTAAAGAGGTGGTTACAAAAGTTTTAGAAGACTCTTCGATTGATGGTACTCCTGAAGATAAGATCAGTCACAAGTTAAAAGCCGTAAAGAATTCCTTGATTTCGTGGTGGCACCGTACTCATAAAAAAGAAGGGGAAGAGCTAATCACGCTTCAACAAGACATTGAAAGGATGGAAAAGATTATGGAAGAAAGAAATTTAGAATAGGAGGAGGTTTGGGTTTGAGAGGAGTGCAAAAAAGATGTCGAGTACATTAATCAGTGCAAGATAAAAGACTTAAAACAAAAGTCTAGGGTCCGATGGGCTATGTATGGTGATGATAACTCCGCTTTCTTCCACGGTATGGTGAATGGGAGAAAGGCAAAAAATACGATTCCTGGTTTATTGGTAGATAGGGTTTGGGTTACGAAACCGGAGTTAATTAAAAGAGAGGTTTTGAAACATTTTAGAAGACAATTTTCTGAAAATTATGCGGTGAGACCGTTTTTGAGATGTAACAATATTAAAAGAGTGCCTCAAGTTTTCTCCGACTCTCTGGTGGTGAGATTCACTAAAGAAGAGATTAAGTTGGCTGTGTTTGATTGTGGATCTGACCACGCTCCTGGCCCTGATGGATTTAATTTTAATTTCATAAATTTTTTTTGGAGTTACCTTGAAGACGATTTCTTTAATTTGTTGGACGCCTTTTATGATTCAGGAGAATTTGGCAGAGGATGCAGTTCATCTTTTATTACCTTGATTCCTAAAATGAAGAATCCAGTGGGTTTAAATGATTATAGGCCGATTACTCTGGTTGGAGTTATTAGCAAAGTGGTTTCTAAAGTGCTTGCTATCCAAGTCAAAAAGGTGTTGAGTTTTGTTATTTCAGATACGCAATCGGCATTCCTAAATGATAGGTTCATCTTGGATGGGCCTTTGGTGTTAAACGAAGTCTACGGGTGGCTTTGTAAGAGGAGGAAAAAAGCTTTTATGCTAAAAATCGATTTCGAAAAAGCGTATGATAATGTCAATTGGGGTTTTCTGGTAGATATGATGAATAATATGGGTTTTCAAGAAAGATGGGGGAGGTGGGTGAAAGGGGTTTTGAAATCTGCTAGATCCTCGGTGCTGGTTAACGGGGCGCCCACTTACGAGTTCCAATGTGAAAAGGGCCTTCGTCAAGGGGATCCCTTATCTCCGTTTCTGTTTCTATTGGTTATGGAAGCTTTTACGTGCATTTTTGACAAAGCTTGTAGTGAAGGCGAATTTGTGGGCATTAATGACCCGAGATCAGGCTTGAGAATTACTCACTTGCTCTATGCGGACGACGCTCTGATCATTGGGGATTGGTCGAAAGACAATGTTGAGAAAACGGCCCGGCTTCTTAGAATCTTTCACACTTGCACGGGTCTAAAAATTAATTTAAAAAAGTCACAGCTTTTTGGTGTTGGGGTGACTAGTGAGGAGGTGGTTGAGATGAATAATATACTTGGATGTAGGATTGGAGAGTTTTCGCTTGAATATCTGGGGATTAAAGTGGGGGCCAATATGAATCGAGTATGCCATTGGAGCCCGGCTGTGGATACTATTAGTAAACGTCTGTCTATGTGGAAAGCTAACTCCCTTTCAATGGGAGGTCGTTTAACACTTATTAAATCTGTTTTGTCTAACCTTCCGATTTATTACATGTCTTTATATACAGCTCCGACTCAGGTGGTGGATCAAATAGAGAAATTGATGAAGAATTTTCTGTGGGGCGGTTCTAATGGTGTGAAGAAAATGCATTGGGTTGCGTGGGATGTTGTGACAACTTCTAAATCGGAAGGAGGTTTCGGTATTTCTAGATTACCGGAAGTGAACAAGGCTCTGATTACGAAGTGGGCTTGGAGGTTTAAGAAGAATCCGCATAGTAATTGGCGGTGTACCATAGAGGCTATTCATGGAGGTAGAGGTAAATGGCCTTTTCTTCCTGTTAACCGAGGACTGACTGGGTGTTGGAAAAACATTGTCTCTCTAGTGAATAGCCTGAAGATCGATGGCAAAGATATCCAACATATCATCAGAGGAGTTATCGGAAATGGCAATAATATTTGTTTTTGGTCAGATCTTTGGTATGGAGACTCCATGTTAAGGCATCGATGGCCTAAGCTCTATCTTTTGGAAAAGAATAAGAGGTGTTCCATAAGCGATAGAGTTAATACCCGTCATGGCGAGGTTGTTTTTGTTGATGACTGGAAGACCGGTCTCAGCACTGTTGAGGAGATCTCGTAGTTCAGAGACTTGAATGAGATGTTGTCTACGATTCAGTTTAAAGATGAGAAAGATACTTGGCTTTGGACCGTTGATAAGTCAAACAACTTTTCTGTTCAGGCTGTCAAGAAATGTTTGCGAACTAATCGCACAGGGACGAGAAATCAAGTTATGGTTTGGACGGGGTGGGTGCCGCTAAAGGTCAATATTCATAATTGGAGGCTTGAGCTGGAGCGGCTTCCGACTAAGAAAGCTCTAATGAGAAGAAACATTAATGTAAACAATGCTTTCTGTGTGTTCTGTGATGCGGAGGAGGAATCTGAATTACATTTGTTCACGGGCTGCATTATGACCAGTGCGGTATGGAAATTCGTTGAAAGTTGGTGCCGGCTTGATCCCATCTTTCTTTTAGAGATCAGAGATATATTCAAAATCCCAGAGCTCACCCACGGTTCCAAAGAGAAGAAGATCATAGTTCGTGGGATTGCGATGACGGCGTGTTGGGTGATTTGGAAGACTCGTAATAAGGCCGTTTTTGAAGACACACAACCAAGGGTTTGTGATATGGTAGCAAATATTAAATATTGGTCTTATATTTGGTTAAGTAGTCGGTCTAAGGTAGGTGATATAAGTTGGAATGAGTGGCGGAGAAACCCATTGTATATGTTGTAATTGTTCGTTTTTGGCAGTCCTTGTTTTTTTGGGCTTAGCCGTTTTTTAATGAAGTTTAAGTTTAAAAAAAAAAAGGAGTAAATTGCCAAAATGGCCCCTCAGGTTTGGCCCAAAATGCTTGTTTGGTCACTTATCTTATTTTTGTGCCAAAAGCACCCCTCACAGATTGAAAATTGCCATTTTGGCCCATATTTAACAGAGTTTTTAACTGAGTATGGAAAGTCAGTTAAGTCTGAGGGGTAATTTCGTCCTTTCATCTGTACTTCATCTTCTCCATATAAAAACCCCCAAACCTATTATTTGCTCTGCCACCACCTCCAAAAACCATTGTCTGCCCAAACACACACACACACACACACACACACCTAACTACACACAGAGAGAGAGAGAGAGAGAGAGAGAGAGAGAGAGAGAGGTACAGGGGCGGAGCTCCGACAACATCATCTGGATTAGCAACAGTTAACAACGGCAACGGCGGACCAAGGAACACAATTTTATAAAGTTCGAGATCTTCAAACCCAGGAAACTCATAATAATCGTCATCGACGTTGGTGAGTTTGGATCGGAGAGTATGGACGACGGTTTGAACGAAGCATAGGTTGGAGTGAGGGAGAGAGGTGGCGATGAGGGAGAGGAGAAATAGGAGAGAGGTGGTGAAGAAAAGAGGTGAGATGAAGAAGAAGAAGCGGAAGAGGTAGGGAGAGAAGAAGAGAATGTAGGAGAAGTAGAGAGGGTGGGAGAGGATGAAGGAACAGAGAGAGGATAATAAATGGTTGAAGGATTTGTAAGTGGTGATGGTGAGAGCATCTGCCATTGTTGATTGCTATGGCCATACAAATGCGAAATGCCTCTGGTTGTGAGGTTCAACGTTATTGGAATGTTGCTCTGCATAATTACCAGAAGGGGTTATTGGTAATTTAGGGGGTGAAGATGAGGGTATGAAGGTAAATTTTAATGAGAATGTAGGGTCTGTGGGTATGGATGTAGAGGGATCTTTGGTTGGTGAAAATGGAAGTGATATAAATGTTGTGTTTGAAGAGAAAGCCGATGAAAATGTGAGTGTGGTGGTGATATGTTGGGTGGTGGAGGGTGGTGGAGGGTGGTGGATGGTGAAGAAGGGTGGTGGTGGTGGTGGTGGTTTAGAGAGAGAAAAGGGTGGGATTAGGTCTGCCAAAGGAAGGAGAAGAGTGTAGGTCTACAGGATCGATTGAGAGGGTTTGGGTTTGAGAGAGAATAAGATAATCTTTAAGAATCAATACATAAATGAAATGATACAATATGTTTGGTATTTATACAAATGAAGGGGTGTGTCCCCTATGACTCTAACCGACACAATGGTTAGTTAATAACCAACATACCTATTCAACTTAGGATAACTAATATGTCACACTATATATGTATATATATATATATACTTAGGATAATTGAGGGAAATAAGAATTATGTCTAACATTCTCCCCCCTAATTCTTGATTTCCCCAAGGTCTTCAACTCCTATGAGACTTCGCATCTCTATGAACTTTATCCTTGGTAATGCCTTGGTGAGGATGTCGGCTTTCTGCATCTCTCCACTGATGTGATCAACTTGTATCTGCTCGTTCTCTATGCATTCTCTGATGAAATGATACCTTGTGTTGATATGCTTTGATCTTCCATGAAACACAGGATTCTTCATGAGTTGTATTGCTGACTTGTTATCTACTCGTAGAGTTATCTTCTTTGGTCTTTCACCTGTGAGTTCGCTTAGTACCCCTTGTAGCCATATTGCTTGACATGCTGCTGATGTTGCTGCCATAAACTCTGATTCACATGATGATAAAGCTACCGTGCTTTGCTTCTGACTTGTCCATGTGATAGGTGAATCTTTGTAGTAGAATATTGTTCCTGTTGTTCCTTTTCCATCTTCTTGGTCTCCATAACTGCTGTCGCTGTAACCAATGATTTCTGCTTCTTTGCCTTTGCTGTATTGAATTCCATAATTCAATGTGCCTTTGATATATCTTATCAAATGTTTAACTGCCTTCATGTGAGTCGTTTTTGGCTTCTCCATGAATCTGCTCACGTATCCAACTGCGTAGGTGATATCTGGTCTGGTATGTGTAAGGTACCTTAAGCTTCCAATTAGCTTTCTGTATTCTGTCTCATTTACTGGTTCACTCTCGTCTTCTTTGTCGAGCTTCAGACCTGGTTCCATTGCTGTCTTTGATGGATTGCAGTCTTCTAGTCTAGCTTCTTTGATAACTTTCTTGGCGTAGGCTGATTGCTTCAACTGTATCCTTCCTTGTGCTTGGCGTACTTCTATTCCTAGATAGTATGTGAGTGGTCCTAAATCACTCATCTCAAACTTGCCTTGCATTTCCTTCTTGAAGCTTGATATGTCCTTCATTGAACTTCCTGTCACTATTATGTCATCGACATAAACTCCTATAATGATTGTTGATTGTCTTGAAGTTCTCTTGTACACTGCTTGTTCTTGTGGACATCTTATAAATCCTATCTCTTTTAGGATGTTGTTCAGCCTTATATTCCATGCTCTTGGTGCTTGCTTCAAACCATATAGAGCCTTCTTTAGCTTGTAGACTAGCTTCTCTTTTCCTTTCTTTATGAATCCATCTGGTTGTGATACGTAGACATCTTCCTTTAATTCACCATGTAGGAATGCTGATTTTACATCCAAATGATGTACTTCCCATCCTTTCTGTGCTGCCAATGCTAGTAGTAGCCTGATTGTTTCCATTCTTGCAACGGGTGCAAATACTTCATTGTAGTCTATACCTTCTTGTTGTACGTACCCTTTTGCTACTAATCTGGCCTTATGCTTGGTGATCTGTCCACTTGCGTCTCTCTTGACCTTGAATACCCATTTTAGACCTATTGGTTTCTGACTTGAGGGGAGCGTAGTCAGTGTCCAAGTGTCATTCTTCTCTATGGAGTCTAACTCGCTTTCCATTGCTTCTATTCATTGTGGGTAATCTGCTGCTTCTCTGTAGTTTGCAGGTTCTTCATCATATGCTAGATAAAGATGTTCATAATCTTCTGGTCTAAGAGGTTGTGTGGCTGCATAGATGTCACTAAGTGATCTAAGGGCTCGAACTGGTCTATTTAAAGAGCCTGGTGAGTCTTCTAACTCGTGAGTACTTGTCTCAACTGCTGGATCACTTGTCGGTGTCTCTTGTACCGTTATTGGAGTTCTTGTAGCTGTAATTGGACTGCTGAAGAATTCATTATCGCTCTCTTGATCTTCACTGTCATCGTCATTCTTTTCTTGTACAGCTTCATTCTCTGAATCTCCATGTATCTCAAATCTTGTCCAAGATGGTTCATCTTCGCTTCCTTCTTTCAAGTAGTTGTCCCAATTCCATGGTTCATTTTCTATGAATTGGACATCTCTACTGATATGTATCTTCTCTTCTCTGGGATCGTATAATCTGTAGGCTTTGGAACCATTCTCGTTTCCTAGATGTACCATTTTCTTACTTCTATCTTCTAACTTCTTCAAATAGGGCGTCGTTACCTTTGCATATGCTATGCATCCAAATACTCTAATGTGCTTGATATTGGGTGCCTTTCCATTCACTGCTTCGTAGGGTGTCATTCCCTGTACTGCTTTAGTAGGTAACCGATTTAGTATGTAAATCGCCTGTCTTGTTGCTTCTGCCCATAAGTTCTGTGGTACGTTCATAGCCTTTAACATGCTTCTTGTCATACTCATTACTGAACGGTTTTTCCTTTCTACTACACCATTTTGCTGAGGTGTGTAAGGTGCTGTAAGCTGTCTGAGGATTCCTTTGTCCTCACAATATGTGGTAAGTGCTTTAGAAGTAAATTCTCCTCCACGATCCGTTCTTAATTTCTTGAGCTTTTGACTCGTCTCTGTCTGAGCTTCACTTAGGAATTTCTTGAAATTCTCATAAACTTGATCTTTTGACTTAAGCATGTAGATCCACATGTATCTTGAATAATCGTCAACTATCAGGAAGAAATAGTTGTTGCCTGCTAATGATGTGGGTGTAATCGGTCCACATAAATCTGCATGTACGAGTTCTAGAGGTCTCGTTGCTCTAAAACTTGCTTGAGAGGGAAACGGAAGTCTGCTTTGTTTTCCCGTAATACATGCATCACATACTTGAGATGGGTGCTTTATCTTTGGTATTCCACGTGCCATTCCTTTTATACTTAACTGTCTTAGTGAATCAAAATTCACATGTCCCATACGTGCATGCCACAACCATGCAGGTGATACTATTCTGGCTTGTAAACAAATCGGACTTGTTATTCTGAGCCTTACTTTATAGAGTCTATTCTTAGCTCTTGGGACTTTCATCAATAGGTTGCTGAAGGCGTCATAAATCCATAGATAATCATTCTCCATAATCACTTTACATCCATTTTCTGTTACTTGCCCGAGACTTAGGATGTTGCTTTGGAGTGTTGGAATGTAGTAGACTTCTGTAACTAGTCTTTGTTCTCCATTGTTGCATTCCAATAAAATTGAGCCTTTACCTTTGATGTTGACACATGATCCATCTCCAAACTTTACACTTCCTGCTATCTTTTCATCTAACTCTGTGAAATAGGAGCGTCTTCCTGTCATATGATTGCTTGCTCCATTGTCCAAATACCATATTTCATTTCCATTATCTTCACTGTGATAACGTTCTGGTATGACTTTCTTTTCGTCTAGAACTACACTTCTTTCTTCACCAACTGCCATAAGTAATGTGGGATCCTCTTCTTCCATTACTAGGTGAGATTCTTCTTGCTTACTTCGAGGTTTAGGACATCTGGGAGCTATGTGTCCTAATTCATTGCAGTTGTAGCATCTTACACTGCTGCCATCCTTCTTGGGCTTGTAACTACTGTCGTCATGACGATTCTTAGTGGGATTACGATCACTTCTCTGATCTTGATGGCTATTTCTGTCAAAGTTCTTTCTCTCATTTCTTTGACCTCTATTGAACTTCCTAAAGTTCTGTCTACCTCGATTCTGATTGTAGTTCCTATTGTTGTTGTTGAAAGGCCTTCTATCTTGCCTTGTAAATAACAACTTCTCTTGACCGGATGGTCCAAATTTCTTCTCATCTCTTGACTTAAGGCGTTCCTCATAAGCTTTAAGTCTACCAAGCGCTTCATCTAACGTCATGGTATCTATATCTGAATATTGCTCTATGGATGCAATAATCTGTAGGAACCTCTCTGGTACGGAGTCCAGCAATTTTCGTACCAACATCGACTCTTCAATTGTCGTTCCTAAGGTTTTTGATTTTGTACTAATCGCACTTAACCTACCAGCAAACTGGTCTATGGTTTCTGTCTCTCTCATTGTTATCATCTCGAATTCTGTGCGTAATGATTGAAGTCTTGCTTTCTGGACTCGGTCAATTCCAATAAATCTTAACTTTAATGCTTCCCAGATTTCTCTCGCTGTAGGATGTGACGCCACCTGCATCACCATATCCTCTGGAATTGCCTGAAAGAGATAGGCAATCGCTGTCCTATCCTTCTTTACATCTACCGTCGACGTGCCTTCTTCGGGTTCCACTACTTCCCAAAGACCATTTGCACTCAATATTGCTTTAACACGAACAGCCCAAATCGTGTAGTTTGTAGATGTCAACATTGGTGTCTGGAGGTTGAAAGTGAGAGTCTCCTTCGTGACTGTCTCCTTTGACGCTGTCTCTTTCGACATTGTGGGTTTAATGGGCGTCTGCTTCTGCGGACTTTTGTTCTTCTTCTTCCCTATTGTCCAAAACTATTATGGACTATCCCACACTTCTACGGAACTTTGTTTGACTACCTTTGTCAAACACGACTATGATATGTCTGAAGAAAATATTCTTTTTTTAACAAAGTTTGATGTTTTGTCGGGCCCACAACAAAATATCAATATCCTTGCTATAATATTTCTTTATACCACTAATGTTCCAAAATCTAAAGTCAATCCTATGACTTGATAATCCTCCAACGATGATTGATTAGTGTCCTTTAACAACACCCTTTGTCAATCCTAAACACCCTTCTTAAAAACAAATCACTTGTTTTTCTACTATGCTTCAATCCTTTTCTTTTCTTTTTTTGTTTAATCAGTGATAAATTCCAACAAACAAACACTGATATAATACCCTTCACAATAAAATACCCTCCAATAAAATACTATTATTTCTGTTTGACTTTTCAAAAGTCAAACTTCTCCTTCTTCTTTGTTTCGAAGCACTGCCTTCAACAAATTTTTTGGTTTTGATCCCCTTGATCAAAACAACACTGGAAATACTAATCTATGTTCCACTAACACTGATATTTTTGGATCCCAATCCAAAAAATATGATCGAATACGAAGAGAAAAAAAAATTTAGAAAAAAAATAAAACCCGGTTCTTCAAAACCCGATTATAATCTTAATCTTTTGTTTATTTGAAATAACAACTCTGTTTTCGTATGTATAACTGTTCGAAACAACGCTTAAGAGGAATTTTTATAAACTTGTTTGAAAAAAAATTTTGGCGGGAACTTTGGTTCGAACAAAAAACGGAGTACCCGAAGAGAAAAATTTTGATTTTTTTGATTTTGATTAAGATTACGTGTATTCGAGAATAATAACGAAAAGGCAGGGATAATATAACCGTTTTAATGATTGAACGATTTCTTTTCTGCGTGATCGGTGAGTCGCCGGAAGTTGCAGGTTTTGGCCGGAAACTTGTTTTCCGATCGTCTTCTTCCTTGAACGGTTACAGGGTTGATGTATTGATCTTCTACGAATCCTTGATGGCTTTAAAATGATTGTTCCGATAATCTGCGGCTTTGATGCCTTCTGTCCCTGTTTTTTCTTTCGAATAAGAAACAGAGGATTGATATGATTCGTCTTCTTCGCTGAATAATTATATGATCGGATAGAACAATCTAAGTAACCGCTCTGATACCAAATGTAGGTCTACAGGATCGATTGAGAGGGTTTGGGTTTGAGAGAGAATAAGATAATCTTTAAGAATCAATACATAAATGAAATGATACAATATGTTTGGTATTTATACAAATGAAGGGGTGTGTCCCCTATGACTCTAACCGACACAATGGTTAGTTAATAACCAACATACCTATTCAACTTAGGATAACTAATATGTCACACTATATATGTATATATATATACTTAGGATAATTGAGGGAAATAAGAATTATGTCTAACAAAGAGGGTTATTAACTTTAAAAAAAATAATAGAGTGAAAGGACGAAATTACCCCTCAGACTTAACTGACTTTCCATACTCAGTTAAAAACTCTGTTAAATATGGGCCAAAATGGCAATTTTCAATCTGTGAGGGGTGCTTTTGGCACAAAAATAAGATAAGTGACCAAACAAGCATTTTGAGCCAAACCTGAGGGGCCATTTTGACAATTTACTCAAAAAAAAAAAAAAAGTGTAATAGGCCAATACAAAACAGTAAACGACAAGCTGGGGCAACCATGTGATATTTTCTGCTGTCTTGGTCGAATAGCCACTATCAACTTGCTATGTTCACTTTAAACTCCCAAGATGATGGATCTCAAAATACATATATATTATATACACATTTCTAGTTAAACTAGTAATTTTACCCACCGCGCGTTGCGGCGGCGCGCGACGAATTAAACCGTGAAACAAACATTGCCGGTGCAACCGATAATAAAACCAAATAAATGTAGGGGACTGAAGTTGCAATTAGCTGAAAAATGAGAGAGTGGCAGTGGAAAGTAAGGGGACTAAACTTACAATTAACTGAAATATAAAATAGGAAGACTGAAGTTGCAAATAGCTTAAAGTTGAGGGGTGGGAGAGAAGAGTGTCAGCCGACACACTTCTTTAGTACAGATAATAATGGTTTGTGTTCATATTTTTAAAATATTATCTTATATTTATTTGTACTTTTAGGTGCAAATTTAGTTTTAGATTATTAATATGGAAAAAAAAAAACTGGTTAAACATATTATTTTCGTATCAACCAACAAATTATTATGTCGTGTTCGAGTTTACGTATCTGATACAATTTTCATGTTCATGTCGGTTATGTGTAACTCAGTTAAAGTCAAATATTTTGATTTGTGCCGTTTTGGCCCGTCAACCTATGAACCTTCAAAATATCCTAAATCATGTATTAAAACTGTTCTAAGAAAAATTATTCATATACATAACTGATATTATTCTGTCTCCAAATTTTTAGTTAACAGTCTCCTAATTTGATATTTAAACCTTTTGTTCCATCAACCTTTGCTTTAACTAATCCACCTTTATCAAAAGTCTTCCCAATCAAATCAAAATCATATTCATTGTAGTTAGACATATTATACATTATATTATACATACATATCTATTAAATATGCTACGGATGAATAGTTATTTGCTATTGGCCTACCTCTTTTTACTTTGCACATACTTTACACAACTCAAAAGGCATATGGTATAGCTTTTGGTTGCCTCTCCCCCTCTAATAATTATATATATCTATTGACCACTACGTTAACTTTATTTTCTTTCAATTTAACCATCAAATTTTTAGCTTTTAAGATTTAAAATTTTGGAAACTGACTTTTAGCTTAACTTTATTTTCTTCCAATTTAATCACCAAACTTAGACCACCAAATTTTTAGCTTTTAAGATTTAAAACTTTGAGCACCAAACTTTTAGCTTTTAAGATTTCAAACTTTGACCACCCAACTTTTTTAAAACTTTTAGCTTTTAGGATTTTAAACTTTGACCACCAAACTTTTAGCTTTTAGCCGTGAGTATTTTTTTGAAGCCCACGAGAGAATAACAGTCACTTAATATTATTTTTTATGTCCACGAAACCCTCCACGCAATAGGAGCTCCCACAGCGACGCGCAATCTTTAACGTCTATCAAACCCTCAACGCAACAGAAGCTCCCGCCGCAAAACGCGGGGTAATAGAATCCTAGTTAATACTTATTACTGTAATTTATTAATAACCCTAAATTAAATTCAATATTCTTTTAAGTTTTATTCAACACGTCATCCTAAAACAAAAGTAGCTAGATGCCTATATTTTATCCAAACATGTGTTCCAAAATAAATGAATTATTAATTTTCCTTTTTTTTAACGCAAACGAATCAATTTCCAAGCACTCTCGGGCACCTTTTTGGCGAATTAGGTACTCGAGAGTACCCGGGCCACCAATTGCCACCAATTCCCGGGAAAATCCGACCACTCATCCGCCCGAAGGCACGACAGTGAAATAATCGGTAAAACCGGTCGGGATCAGGACTCGAACCCAAGCCAATGGCCGGGTCATCCCTCATTTCCCATCCACCAATGTCCTCCAAATGTAGCTAGTGGGAATTGAACCAAAGCCTCCCATAAGAAACTTTAGGCCCTCAACCAACTAGGCTACAAAACAAATGAATTATGATTATTACCTTGATCTCATCTGTGTCAGGATACAACGTAGGATGACTACTAAAATAAACTTCAGGTGCTCTATCCACAACACCATGCTTCTTACAATAAGGTATCCAATGCTTTGCAAACTTAGCACACTCCATGAACGCATACAACGTCATCTTCGATCCTCCATCGTCGGATATATACACAGACAGCTTCTCTGTCGGGTACTCGTATGCCAAAACCGATAAAGCCGTGTTCACAACACCAACAGGCGGTTCCTTAGTGGGATCAGCCGTGCAAATCAACACGTCTATTGGCGGATAGTCGCTCTCTTTTGTGGCTTGTTTTAGGTTCTCTGGGAACACTTTGCGTTCAACTGGATTCCAGTGAAAGCATTGGGAGGTTAGCCATAAGAAAGCTAAAACAAAATCGGCTAGAAAGAGCGCGATGGAGGCCGAAGTCGGAGAGTTGATAAGGTTACGGCAGTGGCGAAGGAGAAGGATGGAGATGGCGACGGAGTAAAGGAGTGTGAAAATACGGTTTAGATATGTTTTGGACAATGGTTTACTAGAGTGAAGGAGTGGAGTAGACATGGTTTGGTGGAATGACGGAAGGAATGAATGAGAAGGGGTATATATTGTTAGAAAATAAAAAATCAGCATTTACTACCTTTCCTATCAATCCCATCTTTAGACAAAATCCCAGCTATCATCATAGATAGCCGTTGGTCACAATAAGTGCTCCAACTTTCTATTTCCTTTCAAGCACACCTTGTTTTGTCTATTTATTGTCATTGTAATATTTATTTTTTCAATCAAGCAATAAAAAAAACTATTCTCTGGTCTAATTGAATACATGGTATCAGAGCGGTGTATACGATCTTAGAGACGACCCGCTCATCATCTACCTCTTTCAAAACCATAACCAAAACAAAGGCAACCATGACAGATTCAAATGATAATGATCTTGCGCTGCAAATCTCCAACCTTCTTAAGAACAACCTCAACAATGAAAATCAAACCCAAAAGCTTTTTCAGTTCCTAGACTCCCTTGTTCGACAATATGAAAGTTTTTTTGTCAAAAGGGCGATTTGGATATAAGAGCTCCAACAGTGGATCATCATCCCGTATAGACAAATCGAACTCATGTGTGAACATTGTGGTATGGTAAAACATACCAAAGAACAATGTTTCAAACTCGTCGGCTACTCTGAATGGTGGGGCGACTCGCATAAAAAGGAAATAAAGAGAGAGCAAAGGCTGCGGCTGCCACGAGCGACATCAACATTGGCAGCAACCGACAGAAGTCCGGTCGCTTTGGTGGGATTGCTTTCGCCGGAAATACAGAGGACCCTACCGAAGAAGAAGGAGGTACCAGGTTTGAGGGAATACCCTCAAAACTTTCTTTTATTAACCCTAAATATTTTAATTCTAATTTTTTGAACTTGGTAGAAGACCTCTATGATAAGCCTCTAGATCTCCTTTGTGATATTGGTCAAAAACCAAATCAAAAAGTTAAAAGCTCTTTTTCCAAGAATTGTGTTTCAAAAAAGGCTTTGTCCAAAAATGGTCCGTTAAAACCACACCGAAAAACAAATAAAAATCCAAATTTTTTAAGTAGAAATAAATATGTTTTAGATTCAGAAGCAAACATGGCTCAAACTTATGAACACCCACAAGAGTCATAGATATTTGATTGTGAAGCAACTGACACTATGACATTTGACCCATCAGATCTGGTATCAAAAACTAAACCTAGGATTCACCACATCAAAACCGCAAATGGGGGTGTTGTCCCTGTTAAAGGAGAAGGGACTATTGAAATATCTCTATCCTTAAAACTTTCAAATTGTCTATATGTTCCTTCTTTGTCACATAAACTATTATCCATTAGTCATGTAACCAAGGAATTAAATTGCACTGTCTTGATGCATCCAACCTTTTGCATCCTTCAAGGTATCAGGACGGGAACGATCATTGGGCGTGGTACTGAACGTCAAGGATTATATTATGTGGAAGAAGTGACTCAAGAGGGTAATGTGATGCTTGCTCATGGGACTAAAGATAGGGAGGCTTGGCTATGGCACAGGAGACTAGGACACCCATCCATCGGTTATTTACATCTTTTATTTCCAAAACTTTTTCCTTTAAATAAAACTTTTAATTGTGAGACTTGTTTGTTAGCAAAAAGTCATAGGCAAACCTATAAACTAAATAACACTAGAGTTGATTCTCCCTTCTCTCTTATCCATTCTGATGTTTGGGGTCCAGTGGAAGTTATCGGGGGACAAAACTTTAGGTATTTTGTTCTTTTTATTGACGATTGCACTCCTATGACGTGGATTTATTTTTAAAACATAAATATGAGGTTTTTGATAAATTTACTATTTTTTTTAATATGATACAAACACAGTTTAAAACAAAAATTCAAATCCTATGATCAGATAATGGAAGAGAATATATAAATGACTCCATGAAACAATTTTGTCAAAACAAAGGGATTATTCACCAAAAAATTTGTCCGCACACTCCGGAACAAAATGGCACTATTGAACGAAAAAAACCGGATCCTCTTAGAAATAACTCGTGCTCTTTTAATTGAATCTCACGTCCCTACGTCTTTCTGGCCCGAAGCTGTTGCGACCGCCACTTACTTAATCAATCGGTTACCCACCAAAGGTCTTAATTCAAAAACTCCTATCGAGACGCTATCTATTTATACCAAAATACCTCATCCCCTTACTTTTAAACCACGTGTTTTTGGATGCTTTGTCTTTCCACACATACCTAAACATGAACGGGGTAAACTTGGTCCATGTGCAGAGAAGTGCGTATTTGTAGGCTATGGTATCGACCAAAAGGGATACCAGTGCTATAGCCCAAAACGAAGACATATGTATACTACCCTAAATTGTGATTTCCTTGAAACCGAATTCTTCTATACTTCCCAACACAGTGGTCAGGGGGAAAAAGGAGCATATTGACACACTGAGTTGGTTAACATGGGCCCCATCATCTGAAGAAGTCAACCAAAATCAATCCCAAGAAGTCAATCACAGTATCCTTGATGAGTCACTTACTTCTAGTGAACCAACCATCAATGCTACTAACCAAGATCCTTCCAGTCCAGTTACTAAGGTTAGCCAAACTAACCAAGATCCTTCCAGTCCAGTTACTAAGGTTACTCAAACTCACAGTGTAACACCCCAACCGATGGCGGAAACATCGGGATGTCACGTATTGATGATTGTTCAGTAGCTCATGGTAATACATATGTTTAAATAATCCTTTATTTCATTACAAAATTGAATTACATTAAAGTCTACATCAAATAATCAAACAAAGCTTAAAACTTCAAATATCTCCTCATGCTAGCTCTAGACTTCAAGCATCAGTATTTCCTGTTGAGTTTGGAAAAATGGGGGGGGGTCTACTAGAAGTTGGTGAGAATACATAAGCCATGTCAAGCAAATAGTTTAAGTATAAAAGTTTAGCAATTCATATGTCTATCGTAAGTTTAAGTCTACATGAATAAACATAATATGTTGAATCGACATAATCAAACCTCCGACTAGTTTAGGTCCATCCCGTCATCCACGGTTCACCTTAATAATATGTTGGAACGATAACAATCACCCACGCTACCTATGTAGGAGGTACACGTATCCGGGTGGGATTGTCAATCCAATAGATCTATTATTGAGTATCGCCGGCTTGGCCATAGCTAATGATTATGTAATATTGAAACTCGTTGAAACTCGTTGAAACTGTTGTTGTTGTCTAATTCATGAGGCATTAAAGTTTACAACTAGACATGCATGTAGAATTGCTTAAGTATAATGTTGCAAGTATAAAGAATTGCATAAACATGGTTACGTAAACTCACCTTAGCAAAGTATTAAGTCTCGAGAAATAGAATATGTGTAGCCCCAAAGTTGCCAATTACAAGAGCTTATAATCAAAGCTTCAATTGTAGAAGTAATAGACTATAGAAGAAAGGTATGAGGGAAAGTTTAATCGGATTGAAACAATCGATTTAGAGGTGCAAAGTATAATGGGTCATAGGTGGGTTTTTATACTAGTTTTGGATTCAATTAGCCATTAAAAATTGGTCAACACCATAAAGTAAGGTTTTATGATAAATTGACTATTTGACTAAGACTTTGACTGTTTGACTAAGACTTTGACTAGGACTTTGACTATTTGACTCAAGGCTTTATTTAAAAAAAAATCTTGTATGTGAAAAAAAAAGAATTTAGAATCATATTATTATTATTATTTATATACATTTATGTATGTATATAAGTTGTGAGTTAGGATAAAGACTTAGGCACATTTGTATAATATTAATGATAAAGGTGTAATAAAAAAAATATATATATATATATATATATAAGGGCTTTTTATGTATTAAAATTTTGGGGAAAATTTTGCGATGTTACACACAGACATGAGGATACTTTAACACGTGAGGATACTCTCACACATGAGAATACTCAAAATATTAACATACCTAACCAAGATTCTCCTAGTACAATTAATGAGACTGTGCAGGAGGAACAAGTAGAAGAACAAAGTGTGCCAAAAGAGACCACTAAAAGAGATGTCTTACCTCCAAGGGCCAATAGAGGGATGCCTCCAAAACGATACTCTCCAGAAAAAGAAATAAGGTCCTCTAGGTATCCTGTTACAAACATTGTCAACGGGAATTTGTCAAGAGAAGCTAAGGCATTCACTGCCTCCCTGTATGATGAACAACTTCCAAATTCTGTGAAAGAAGCTTTAGAATCAAAAAATTGGAAGGATGCAATGGAGACAGAAATGGATGCACTTATAAAAAATGAAACGTGGGAGAAATGTGTTCTTCCCCCAAGAAAGAAACCAGTAGGATGTCGTTGGGTCTTTACAATCAAACACAAACCTGATGGAACAATCGAAAGATCTAAAGCTCGTTTAGTGGCTAAGGGATATATTCAGACATATGGAATTGACTATTCAGAGACGTTCTCACCGGTGGCCAAAATTGATACGATCCGTGTTCTTTTCTCTATTGCTGCAAATAAAGGATGGCCTCTCTATCAACTCGATGTTAAGAATGCCTTTCTACATGGAGAACTGAAAGAAGAAGTTTACGTGGAACATCCTCCTGGGTTCCAGGAAAACTTCAAAAACAAGGAAGTATGTCGGTTAAAAAGAGCGTTGTATGGGCTTAAGCAGTCTCCTCGAGCTTGGTTTGGTAGATTTACCTTGGCGATGAAGAGATACAGTTTTAAACAAAGCAATTCTGACCATACGTTGTTCCTTAAACGGAGAGGTAAACTTGTGACTTGTTTAATTATATATGTTGATGACAAGATTATTACAGGAAATGATGAGGAAGAAATGAAGAAGTTAAAGACTAATTTGTTCACTGAATTTGAGATGAAAGACTTGGGTAGACTTAAGTACTTTCTTGGAATTGAGGTACTAAGGTCTAAACAAGGAATCTTCATTTGCCAGAAGAAATATATACTCGACCTTCTTGCTGAGACAGGAATGATTGACTGCAAGCCGGTTGACACTCCAATGATGACTAATCAGAAACTCTATATGGAGGAAGGAGCATAATTAGCAGACAAAGAAAGGTACCAACGGTTGGTAGGCAAGCTGATATATCTCTCCCACACTTGCCCTGATATTGCATATGCAGTTGGGGTAGTAAGTCAGTTCATGCATTCACCACAAGTAGCTCACATGAATGCAGTATGGAGAATCATTCGGTATCTCAAAGGGACTGCAAGTCATGGGGTTCTATTCCAAACTAATAATCATCTAAGAATCCAGGCATATACAGACGCAGACTGGGCAGGAGACAAAGGAGACCGAAGATCTACATCAGGATACTTCACCTTAGTTGGTGGGAATCTAGTTACATGGCGAAACAAGAAACAAAAAGTTGTAGCCCATATCAAGCGCTGAGGCGGAATTTCGAGGGATTGCACGAGGTTTGGCAGAAGTTCTTTGGATACGCAAACTTTTGGTTGAAATCGGATTTGCTCAGCCTGAAGCTAGTACTATTATGTGTGACAATGAGGCTGCAATACAAATTTCGGAGAAACCTGTGCAACATGACCGTACCAAGCATGTAGAGGTTGACAGACACTTCATCAAAGAAAAACTCGAAACGGGAATTATAGAGCTTCCATTTGTCCACTCAGAGGATCAATTAGCAGATATACTAACAAAAGCCGTTAACAAGAGGATCTTTAATCAGTGCCTTCACAAGTTAAGTATCGGAAATCCCACTACTCAACATGAGAGGGAGTGTTAGAAAATAAAAAATCAGCATTTACTACATTTCCTATCATTCCCATCATTAGCAAAATCACAGCTATCATCATGGATAGCCGTTGGTCACAATAAATGCTCCAGCTTTCTATTTCCTTTCAAGCACACCTTGTTTTGTCTATTTATTCTCATTGTAATATATTTTTTTCAATCAAGCAATACAAAAACTATTCTCTGGTCCAATTGAAAACATATATCATTTTCAAGGGTCTGTTTGGTATGGTGCAGTGGAATTGATGAGGGAATAGAATGGACGAGATAATGAAATGGACAAGATAACGGAATGGATCATTACCATTTCATGTTTTGTTTGATTGCCATGTGGGAATGAAACAATACAATACATTACATTGTGTTATTGGATAGGCAGGAAAAGACGAATGAATAAAATCGGTGGTGAGTGGCTGTGGTGGGTGGTGGTTAGTGGCGGTGTTGAAAGGTGGTGATATGTGACGGTAGCGGTGGCGGTGGGTGGCACTAGCGGAAGTGGCGACAGTGGGAGGTGGGAGGTGGAGGTGGATGGCTGTGATGGTGGTGGGTGATGATGGTGAGTAGTCGGTGGTGGTGGTGGTGGTAGCGTGGTTGTGGGTGGAAACAAAGGTGGTGCGTAGTGGTGACGACGGTGGTGGGTGGTGGCAACGATGGCGATGGGTGGAGGTGGATGGCGGTGGTGGGTGGAGGCGGCGGCGATGGGTGGTAGTGGGTTGCGGCGGTAGTGGCGGGTAAAGGAAATTGTGGTGAGTGACTGTGGCAAGTGGTGGAGGCGGCGTTGGGTGGGTGACGGTAGTGGGCGGCGTTGGGTGGTGTTGGATGGTGGCGGTGGTAGGTGGGTGGCGGTGGTGGGTGGCGGTGGTGGTGGTGGCAACGATGGTGGGTGGTGACAATGGTGGTGGGTGGTGGTAGGTTATGCTGTTGTTAGTAAAGGGTGAATAGGAGATGAAATGAAAAATGAAACATGGGGTGGATGAAATGGTTTTGAGGGAATGGAAGGGAATGGATGATTTCATTCCTTTAACCAACCAAACACAATATTTTTCATTACCTCCTAATAGTCTATTCTGTTTCTCCTTTTATTCCATCATACCAAACGCTACCTAAAGGAAAGATACATAAAAATGTTTTTATATACATATAAGGAACTAGATTATACCCCGGGAGCGTCCCGGGTTGAGAAATTTAATATGATACATTAATTTTACATATGAAATAGACTGATGTATAACTCTAATATTAATATCTAACCTAAAACAAATTAACAATGTACAACTTCAAAGCTAACACCTAACCTAAAAGAATGTATAACTTTAATGTAACTCTAATATTAACACCTATCCTAAAAACTAAACAAATATACAACTCTAACATACTAATATTGATACCTAACTTAAAACAACGTATAACTCTATTAACCTATTCGGCTCTGGTTGAAAAAAATTCACATTTACTGATTTAAACATTATTAGTGACTTGTCTATACATGATTAATGATTTACCTGAACACTTTGTCTTTTTTTTCCTGTATGAACAAAACCCCACAAAAAATTTCTCCGTTTTTTATATAGCACTATGGTACTCGTTGGAAAGATAATAAAACGCTCGTTAATTTGGTGTAATTTTTTTATAAAAAATCTCGTATATTAAAGATATTAACGTTTAAAAATTATGGGAGGAAACATAAGGGTGAAAAATCTAATTTTGTTTTTAAATTATTTTTTTCCTAAAATATCTCAATGCCACATGGGATGACACATGGCACACTCAAGGAAGAGAATGTCTCTTTGAGTGTCATGTCATTAAAATGGCTTTGGTTTATTATATGTATAGATATTGGGCTTTAATTTTTATAGGTTTTGTTTTAAAAATATAAATATTTATGCATAAAAGATTTATAAATTTTGGGGTGTCAAGGAAAGTGGGCCCTAAGTGGTAAGGTACAAATACTTAGACCATGTGTAATGGAAAAAGGATTTGGGCATGGTTGGGGCAAATAACGTCCAGAAGTGAATTGCACACCGCCCCCTTAAGGTTATTTGGGGCGTTTTTGGGGCAAGGTGAAAAATTCCACACCATTGTTTGTTTTGTTTGGGCCAATCACATTCCAATCTTCCTTTTTTATTTTATTTAAAAAAATTAATATTTAATATTAAATGATTTATGCTCCATGAAAATTTTCACCTCACCACTACACCATTTATAAATTTCAAGCCCCTTTTCACCCCCTAGTGACCCACATGCCAAGTGTCAAAAAATGCTCCATACACAGGCCCGACTCAAGTCCAATCATTTTGAGGCTAGGGCTTTGGGCCCCCAATTCTATAAGGCCCCCATTTTTTTTGGTTAGTTTGTATATGGTAATGGGCTGGATTTGAGCACTAGGGTTTAATGATAGTGATAAGATGAGAGAGAGGGACGGAACAAAGTTTTTTAGAGTAATCCCAGATGCAAAAGAGAGTAGGGCTTCTTCACCTGTGTGAATTTATTGAGGACTGTGAATTCACATATCTTTCAACGCAGGTAATCTTAGGGGCTGTTTGGTAGCCTCTTAATCAGGCTCTTAACCATTCAGGTCTGAATCATTCAGTATTCAGACTGTTTGTTTCAGCATCTGAATGGAATGATTAAGTGCTGAACCATTAAGTTAATAAAGGATGCTGAATGATTCAGCTCTTAACCATTAAGACCATCTTAATGATTCAGCACTTAATCAACCAAACAACCCCTTAGTCTTTTGTTTTATTCTTATTAATTTTCTTTAAGATGGAAACTTTGACCAGTTTGGTTAAGTACGAGTCGCTTCAGTTTCTGTTTATGTTTTATCTATTCTAACTGGTTAATTGGTAAAATAAGAAAATAGGTTAAAATTTAAAGGAAACGGGTTTGAAATCCCAGATGCAAAATGGATTCTATTTTTTTTTTTTACATGGCATTCACAGTATGATTTTGAGA
Source organism: Ambrosia x helenae (assembly GCA_030844895.1). NCBI lineage: Eukaryota > Viridiplantae > Streptophyta > Magnoliopsida > Asterales > Asteraceae > Ambrosia > Ambrosia x helenae. The sequence goes on from CM061230.1 coordinate 112,175,788, forward strand.
TTTGGTCTATGAATGAGATCCAGGTTCTTAACAACATTAATGGTTTTCAGGAGACTTTTCTATCTCAGTTTTTTTTTTGACCAATCAAACGGAACATTTTATTCACAATCACCCAAAGGTTACAAAAAACATAACAATCGCCCCAAGCCCATTAAGCCAGTAGCTACCTGGGGACATCGAAACTACCTTACACCTTACATTACTTTTCTATCTCAGTTGGTCTTCAACACGTGTGCTTTTCATTCTAAACTGCTAAACATGAATTTCTATGTTTTAGGCATAAACTAAAGGGCCCCGAATTTGCATCTCGCTTTAGGCCCCCTAAATGGTTGAGCCGGCCATGCCCATACAAAGTGAAAATTTTAACCTCCCACTACACATGGTCTTATGAACATCGCTTGGTTCTCTTGTTTAGTTTACTTATCATTTTTCATGCTTCTAGGTAGCGTCTCAAGATATAAACGATTTCCAAACACACGTTTACACGACAGTGCATCAAAATCATTACAACAACAGTGTCTCAAACTGTGACATCCGTCACTTTTTCATTATATATATAATATATATATATAGTTTTAATAATAATAATAATAATAATAATAATAATAATAATAATAATAAAAAAAAAAATGATGATAACATTACTTTAGATGCCAACTTATTTATTTAAACTCAACCCAATATCTCCCTTAAGCCCAAACCCCTTGTTCCCTTACTTTTTCTGAAGTCCACACATGTCAGGCCCACGAATGCCTCGGCCCACCAGAAGTCTGCCCAAGCCCAGCTCCTTCCCCTCCCTTTAACTGTTTTAAAAAAAAAGGTATCTGCTGCTTCTTACGGGACTCGAACCCGGGCAGGTTCAAACACACACACACACGCTATACCATCTGAGCTACACCTTGAATCTGTTATCAATCCAACCTAAAATACATTTAACCCCTCTTTGTCCTTCCTTTCTCCTTCACGTGAACAGCAAGACAGCAGCAGCGATTTTTATTTTTTTTTACTTATTTTTTTTTCTCTTCTTTTAATCCTTTGATTTGGCCTAATTAGCTTATGCTAATTATTGTTTGACTTGAACTCATGATTATCGGCCTACAATAACTCACCAACGCGTTAATTATCCATTGATTGATAATCAATTAGTCAAAATCGCGTATTGTATTCAATACGTGGTCAACCTTACCTAATGATCGTTCTAGACATCCAAACTATAAATTGATCACCTACGAGCCATCTACACTCGCCACTCAATCTCTCTCAACTCCCAATTTCTTCATATAACCTCTGTTCATGTTATTTTAATTCGTGTTTGACTTTTATACTTGACCGAGCAAATCGTGTTCAAACAAACTTGTAAGTCTAATTTCTTTTGTGGGTTTTAATGATCGGCCAACACTCAGTGTTTACCCCATGATTAATTGGGTTAACATTGCGTGATTTGAACGATTGATAATCTAGGGCTTGCAAGTATTAATTTTGGGGAAGAACACTAAACTCACATATATGTTATAATTTTAATAAACTGAATCCAAACACAACCAGTGGCTTGGACCAGCTGGTTGTGTCTGGAGCCCCATATCAGAGCTACCCGGGTTCGATCCCCGGCTGTAGCAATTATTTTCTTTCTTTTTGGTGTTTTACTTTAAACAAGAATTAAACATACATATAATCTTATAAATTCATTTTAAATTATCAAAACTCTTTTATTTATTCTACAAAAATTATCTTGTGTTAATCTGATGTAATAGTTCAACACCCAATTTTTAGTTTTCAAAAATTTATTTATTTAATATATTTAATAAATAAATCAAATTTATTCCATTTTATTTATAAAAATCTATAAAAATATCAAAACGATCTTATTAATTTCCACAAAAATTATCCTGAGTATTTATAACATTAAGCTTTTCAGAAATGATTTTTATTTCTGAAAAATCATTTATTTAATATTTTTAATCAATTTTTGTTAGTTTTAATCATAATTAAATCATAATAAATTCAATTTTCATTATTTTTGCACCAAAATTTTATAGAAATTATTTCTATTCATTTGGAACAGAAATACAATTTTTAAATTCAAGAATTCTTTAATTTTAATATTTTAGATATTAAAGTCGTATTTTGACAATTTGAAATAATTAGATTAAATATTCTATCTTCAAGAAAATAATTTTATAAAAATTATTTCCATACTCAAAACCTTATGTTATGATTATATTCAACTTAAGAATTTTACAAAAAGACTTTTATTTATTTATTTACTAAATTTCTTATATTTAATAAACAATTTGCTTATTAATTAAATAAACGTTTATCCCCAAATTCGAAGCCCTAGAAATACATATATCCTAGAGTTATTTCCCTTACACATTATCAAATTCTTTAGGTTGATACTTTGAGATAGTTCCAACACATATTTCGTTGTCCAAGTTCAATTTCAAGCTATTACGTGAACAGTGAGTATTCCTACCCCTTTTTGCTTTTATACATTTTTGGGGTGTTACATGTACACTATTACAATTTCAAATACAAGTTTACATTTTTACAATACAATTCTAGTACTATGTGCATTGCTTACAACGTGCTTTATGCTTAGACAATACATGTGGATTACATTTGTACTTAGTGAAATCATTAACATGGTACAAGCCGACCTTAACATTGGATAGCGCTATTTGGATTGACAACCCGCCTAGGTTGATTCTCCCCCTTTTTCATCGGAGAATCCGTGGCCAGTGTTAAGTTATCATCCATTTACTGGTTGAGTACACTACAGTTCATACAGTACATTATACAGTCACAGGGTTGATTTCGCTCATTTGTATGATACATGGTTTACATATTTGCACTGTAGCTTGCACTTGAATTGTATAACTTTTTAACCTACTATATATATCAAATCTAGGAATGCTCACCAACATTTCATATGTTGACCAAACCTATTTTTGTACATGTTTCAGGTGCAGTTTGATCTAGTGCTTTAACAAGAGACATTTAGTGTTTTATTTCAATTCAGTTATTTCAATATTTACACTTCATTTAGACAATGTAATTTCTATTTTCATGTAAGACAATTTTGATTATTCAATAATATTTACATTTTAGTACCATGAGCTTTTGAACAATCGTCACTACGTGGCACCTCGATGATTCCGCCATCGGTTGGGGTGTTACAGATTGGTATCAGAGCCATGGTTATAGAGAACTAGGTTATTAGATAAAATGGCCTAGACTATAACCGAACTTCAACTTTCATGCATAATATTTCCTGAATTACCCTACCTCTCTTTTCCCTCTACTTTCCTTCTTCTATCTTTCTCTTCTTCTCCATTTCTCCTCATCTTTCATCCTGGTGCATAGAGATGGTGTCCTACAAGGAGTGGAAAGCCTACATCACCATGGAACAGGAACAGTACCTTTCATGAAGACACTCTTAGGCATAATACCTACTCTTATTTTACTCCTTCGAAGTTGTTGAACTTTAATGAGTGTGATAAGGACACGTGCAATCTGGAAGGGTGGACGCCTGTACACTGGGTTTTCTGGCATAGGCAAGCATAGCGCATAAATCCATTTACGGACCTGTTATGCTTACCTGGGGATTCCTGGAGTGAGTGTCCACTTATAGGCTAAAGCATGTCTTCTTTGATCACCGTTGGGTTCAATTTCTTTGAAAAGTCAACGTTCTTGTTGGGCTTTACAGCTAGACAAGGGCACTCCAAGCATTTCATGCAAACTTTTTCAATAATACTCTCTCGGTTCATATACAATATTTTGTATTTTACGATTTTCATATACTGCTTACGAGTTCATACTTTCATAACCATCTATGGATTTCACAATCACACTTCACCTTACCCTCTTAGCCACTTTTTAAATATTCAACACCCTACCCAAATCATATTATTTCTTTTCTCCACATATTATTTATTTTAAAAACTATAACCTCATACTTTAGCACAAACTAAAGATTTTTAAAACTAGTTGTATTACCTAGCAACTTTACAAAGTATATATTTTCCTCGAACTTAAATTCAATTGATTATTTATTGACGTAACAAACGATTTTGTATATAATGTTTTAAACTATTACAAAGCCTACTTAGCTTGTACTATTTACCAACTTTTGCCTTATGTACAAAACCAAATTTTGAAAATATTTATTTGGAATAATATCTAATCTTTAGATTTTCCATCAACACTCACCCATTTTCAACTTGTTCAAATTTTTACAATATTTTGCATATACCACAATCATGTTTTCTTATACACTTGATTATAACCTTTGATCCAAACCCCAAAATTTACACTGCTATATAATCTCCTTACTATAAAATAAACTCTTTATCAACTATCTTCACATTCACCATCTCTCACAACCTTGATTCTGCTTCAAGATTTTTCATCATCCTCTCAAGAACTAAAATTCATATCCTTCACCTTCTCACACATGAACTAGTTACCCATGATAATCAAACTACTAAAAACCTGATACTTGATTCTACAGGATTTTTTCCAAAACATCATTGTTTATGAAACTTGATTTTCCCTTAATTTGACTATTCACTGGACATCAAATTATTCATGATACTCGTGTTTTCATTTTCTTGATCTTATTATCATTTTGTACCCAATTATGACATACTCATAGGCATATAACATCTAGAGATTTCCTTGCATACTATTATGTACGAACACAAATTGGAAATCTATCAAATTGGTTACGTTTATTTTAATCGTACACTTACATTTATTTGAAACGTTTAGACTTGATACTTGATCTTACAGAGCTTTTCTAAGAAAACATCATTGCTTATTATATGAAACTTGATTTTTCCTTTAACTTGACTATTCATTAATTATTCATGATACTCGTAAACATTTAATTATTCATGATAACACTTACACTTAATGGTTATAGTACTTACAAACTTGCTTGCATAAACATGCTATCAACTTGCAATCTATGTGAATAATAATTGTTGTGCTTAATAGAGGTCATCATGCCTTTTTCAACAGTCGGGAGAGGCCCTACAACCTGCTCCACGACTGGTGGAGGCTATCGAACATACTCAACGATTGGTAGAGGTCACTATGCCTTTTCAAACAGTCGGGAGAGGCCCTACAACCTACTCCACGACTGGTGGAGGCTATCGAACCTGCTCAACAATCGGTGGGGTCATAGAAGGACGCAAAACTTTAATGTAAGGTAAATTGATGATTCCGGTCCGGAACGTAATCATGAATTTACAGGTACATTAGAGTAGTGTGAAATTCTATTAGAGTTTCTGGGAAGATATCCAGTACGTTTTCAAGGTATCAAAGGTGTGGTGGGTTAGCTGCGGTACACCCTGTATACAAACACTAATGATGCGTTGAAAGTGAGACTGGGAGTCGAATCAGGAACAAACTCTGTTTACTTGGTAGTTCATCTAGTCTTTTTATAGTCAATCAACTCATGCATTTATTTTAGGAGTCCTAAAACTTGAAGTAGTGATTTACTAGATTCTTACTCTCTTTACCCTTTCGAGACGAACCTAATCCAATCCTTAACTCACACCTATCAAACCTCTTACCCAAATCAATCGAATTTTCCAAACCACAGTTATCTTAATTTTTACCCAAGCATCCATAACCCTATGTTTCCAATAACTTCGGGACGAAGTTTCTAAAAGTAGGGGATGCTGTGACATCCGTCACTTTTTCATTATATATATAATATATATATATATATATATAGTTTTAATAATAATAATAATAATAATAATAATAATAATAATAATAATAATAATAAAAAAAAAATGATGATAACATTACTTTAGATGCCAACTTATTTATTTAAACTCAACCCAATATCTCCCTTAAGCCCAAACCCCTTGTTCCCTTACTTTTTCTGAAGTCCACACATGTCAGGCCCACGAATGCCTCGGCCCACCAGAAGTCTGGCCCAAGCCCAGCTCCTTCCCCTCCCTTTAACTGTTTTAAAAAAAAAAAGGTATCTGCTGCTTCTTACGGGACTCGAACCCGGGCAGGTTCAAACACACACACACACGCTATACCATCTGAGCTACACCTTGAATCTGTTATCAATCCAACCTAAAATACATTTAACCCCTCTTTGTCCTTCCTTTCTCCTTCACGTGAACAGCAAGACAGCAGCAGCGATTTTTATTTTTTTTTACTTATTTTTTTTTCTCTTCTTTTAATCCTTTGATTTGGCCTAATTAGCTTATGCTAATTATTGTTTGACTTGAACTCATGATTATCGGCCTACAATAACTCACCAACGCGTTAATTATCCATTGATTGATAATCAATTAGTCAAAATCGCGTATTGTATTCAATACGTGGTCAACCTTACCTAATGATCGTTCTAGACATCCAAACTATAAATTGATCACCTACGAGCCATCTACACTCGCCACTCAATCTCTCTCAACTCCCAATTTCTTCATATAACCTCTGTTCATGTTATTTTAATTCGTGTTTGACTTTTATACTTGACCGAGCAAATCGTGTTCAAACAAACTTGTAAGTCTAATTTCTTTTGTGGGTTTTAATGATCGGCCAACACTCAGTGTTTACCCCATGATTAATTGGGTTAACATTGCGTGATTTGAACGATTGATAATCTAGGGCTTGCAAGTATTAATTTTGGGGAAGAACACTAAACTCACATATATGTTATAATTTTAATAAACTGAATCCAAACACAACCAGTGGCTTGGACCAGCTGGTTGTGTCTGGAGCCCCATATCAGAGCTACCCGGGTTCGATCCCCGGCTGTAGCAATTATTTTCTTTCTTTTTGGTGTTTTACTTTAAACAAGAATTAAACATACATATAATCTTATAAATTCATTTTAAATTATCAAAACTCTTTTATTTATTCTACAAAAATTATCTTGTGTTAATCTGATGTAATAGTTCAACACCCAATTTTTAGTTTTCAAAAATTTATTTATTTAATATATTTAATAAATAAATCAAATTTATTCCATTTTATTTATAAAAATCTATAAAAATATCAAAACGATCTTATTAATTTCCACAAAAATTATCCTGAGTATTTATAACATTAAGCTTTTCAGAAATGATTTTTATTTCTGAAAAATCATTTATTTAATATTTTTAATCAATTTTTGTTAGTTTTAATCATAATTAAATCATAATAAATTCAATTTTCATTATTTTTGCACCAAAATTTTATAGAAATTATTTCTATTCATTTGGAACAGAAATACAATTTTTAAATTCAAGAATTCTTTAATTTTAATATTTTAGATATTAAAGTCGTATTTTGACAATTTGAAATAATTAGATTAAATATTCTATCTTCAAGAAAATAATTTTATAAAAATTATTTCCATACTCAAAACCTTATGTTATGATTATATTCAACTTAAGAATTTTACAAAAAGACTTTTATTTATTTATTTACTAAATTTCTTATATTTAATAAACAATTTGCTTATTAATTAAATAAACGTTTATCCCCAAATTCGAAGCCCTAGAAATACATATATCCTAGAGTTATTTCCCTTACACATTATCAAATTCTTTAGGTTGATACTTTGAGATAGTTCCAACACATATTTCGTTGTCCAAGTTCAATTTCAAGCTATTACGTGAACAGTGAGTATTCCTACCCCTTTTTGCTTTTATACATTTTTGGGGTGTTACATGTACACTATTACAATTTCAAATACAAGTTTACATTTTTACAATACAATTCTAGTACTATGTGCATTGCTTACAACGTGCTTTATGCTTAGACAATACATGTGGATTACATTTGTACTTAGTGAAATCATTAACATGGTACAAGCCGACCTTAACATTGGATAGCGCTATTTGGATTGACAACCCGCCTAGGTTGATTCTCCCCCTTTTTCATCGGAGAATCCGTGGCCAGTGTTAAGTTATCATCCATTTACTGGTTGAGTACACTACAGTTCATACAGTACATTATACAGTCACAGGGTTGATTTCGCTCATTTGTATGATACATGGTTTACATATTTGCACTGTAGCTTGCACTTGAATTGTATAACTTTTTAACCTACTATATATATCAAATCTAGGAATGCTCACCAACATTTCATATGTTGACCAAACCTATTTTTGTACATGTTTCAGGTGCAGTTTGATCTAGTGCTTTAACAAGAGACATTTAGTGTTTTATTTCAATTCAGTTATTTCAATATTTACACTTCATTTAGACAATGTAATTTCTATTTTCATGTAAGACAATTTTGATTATTCAATAATATTTACATTTTAGTACCATGAGCTTTTGAACAATCGTCACTACGTGGCACCTCGATGATTCCGCCATCGGTTGGGGTGTTACACAAACCTTTTGAGCGAGGACGCATGTGTTTATGAGAGTGGTCAAGTTACAGAGATGAAGCCAGCTGAAACCAATTAACGAAACATAATAAGAGAAGATAAGAAATAAACCGCTATTGCAGTCCCGATTGATGCTAAGGTTATCTTCAATGGCATTTTCCCTCTATCTTTCCTCAAAACCATGCCTTCATATATCACCCAACTATTTACCACCCCAAATCCAGATATAAAAATCTGAACAAAAAAACTCTTCTAATCTCCCATATATGAACACATTCGTTACTCCTTTCACAAACGCCAGTAAGTTGACCACGGATGCAACCGAAATGGGTAAATACAACACCGATTCAACTCTAAATTCAACCACCCCTTGTTCGTACAGTTTGTTTTGTTCTTCATCCACTAGTTTGCTCGTAACATTGAACCCGAATGTCGATAAACCGAAGCATTTAAGGGACCATTCGAGCAACGCAAATGGGTAGCTTGACAGCCCCAACATCAACCACATTCTTTGGTGGTTCCACCACCTTATTGTTGATCCTCTAGCGAAAACCACAAAATCAAGAAAATCTTTTCCGTATGCTCCCAGGAATAGAAACACGTACAAGAGAAAACCATCTTCCGAAACCTGTAATATTAATTTAATCATAAGTGTCTTAACAATGTTAACATAAGCACAAGAGGACGATCGTGAATGCTACTAGCTTTCTCTCCTTTCACTCCATCATCATGGTCATATCTTAACACATGGAAATATGATGACACAAGTTTTTGGTATACGAATCCTAAGATACACAAAGTCATACACGGTAGAGTTAAAGTGAGTTTTATTTAAAAAAAAAACCTCTTACAAGTACATTCTTTGTTTTTTCTAGTCAAAACTAATAATTAAACAAAGTTAACACTTAGGGTGTTTGGGATTGCGTTTTGAAATAGATTTTAAATTATTGCATTTTGAAAAAGCAAATAATCAGTTTTTCGTGTTTGGGGTTAAGTTTTGAAATGGATTTTAGACTACCAAAACGCAATAATCTAAAAGCAGCTCCACCCTGCTTTTCCAAAATGTAGAAGCTGTTTTGAAAAGTCAATCCCAAACACCCTCTTACACGTATTCAAATCCAATTTGTGAAACGTAAAAAGTAACTACAAAGATAAATGGCATGAATTCTTTATCTCGAAGAAGCTTTTTAACATGTTGACAATAGAGGTGTTCAGAATTCGATTCGGATTCGAAAAATTCGAAATTCGACTTAATTCGATTCGATTACCAAGAATTCGATTCGATTCAATTCGAATTCGAGTCCAGTAAATCGAATACGAATTTATGATTTTAAATTCGATTCAATTCGAAATTCGAATAAAAATTGTAAATATATATTTTTTAAATATATATACACATACACATTATTATATACATAAGTATACACATTGAAAAAAAAATTCTAAATTTTGATCAAACTCTAATAACCCATAGTCTCTACAACTTTTACCATAACCATATTTTACATATTTATCTTATACATCACAAAACTCTAGCAAACTATACTCTCTACTATTTTTACTATTCCCGTATTTGACATATTGTTGTTTATCAATTTTGTAGATTTCTATTTTATATGTTAAAATTAATGAGTTTGTGTTAGTTTTAAAACAAAAAGTAAAATAGTTTATTATTTATGATGAATTTGAACTAAATCGAATTTATTCGAATTCGAGTTTCTTATTCGAATCGAATACGAATCGAATAAATTGAATTTTAAGCAAATACGAATCGAATACGAATTCAGGTAAAAATAATAAAAATTCGAGAAATTCGATTCGAATAATTTGAAAATTCGTTATTCGATTCGTTGAACACCCCTAATTGACAAGACCAAAATTTCAATAACCTAATCCAAATATAATGTACGGTTTTAGTATATAATCAAGAAAATTAAGGCTGACCCTAAGCTTTTTGTACAATCAAGCCACCCCCTTGAAATCACCCTTTGATGCTTGTAAACTCCTCAAAAAGGATTCTAATATTAAGTTATTTTAATTAATAAATATAGAATTTGTACCTTTGTGAATATTGGTTCAGAGTTTATGAGGTAAATTTGAGGTACGAATGCGTAGATGATTATCGGAATCGCCCAAAAAGAACGAAGCGTGTAGTGTGAGTAACATAATGCCTGACGTGGATTCATAGATCGAACACCATATGTTAAGGGACAATATTTGTTAAAAAATATCTCTAGGAATCCCATGTACCATCTTTTGATTTGGGTGAGTACATCATTCAAGTTCGATGGCGAACCTCCAAGAAATGCTGCTCGTTTTGGGTTGCAAAGGACCGACTTCCATCCTTCGCAATGAAGTCGAAAGCTCGTGTACATGTCCTCCGTTATGGTTCCATAACGAAATCCAATCTAAAAAAGAAAAAAAAAGGTATTTGTTACACTTTACTGATTAATCAAGATACACTACAAATCATAAAACGATTATTGATAGAAAAATCAGTTTTTTATTTTTAATTTGTCTATTTTTTTTTTGTTTGCATTTTAAAAAGAAATAGTTTGTCGATGAAAAATTAGTTTTTTAGAAGTGAAAATCCTTTTTGAAAAGAAATTACCTCGGAACCCCATTTGGTATGATCCTCATAGTTGCAGCTTGCTACTTTGTGTGCTGATGCTAAAACATCTTTAATGTTGAGGCTTTTTGCATTGGTTTGAATATTCGCTGTGGTGACGCTACTTGATGAAGCATAGCTAATAAAGTCTCGTTTGAAAAATCCTCCGGTACCCATAAAAGGGGCGCCTAACAGCCCATCCATGCCAAGACTTAGAATTTGTAGCTCAGGCATGAACTCAGAAGCATAAATGTCATTTTTATTGATGCTATCAAATCTTTGGGGAAACTGGACAAATCCAAGCTTTGAATCAGCATATGGATCCATAAAGTAACATAAAACGCGAAGCGGTGTTTCAGGATCATTCGAGTACATGTCATAATCCAAGATGAGGACTAATTTTCCGTTTGTCATCAAGCTCGACACACGAAGCTATATTGTGTGAACAAAATAGAGAAATAATCAGTAACCAGCTACCACTAAACAAAAACAAAACTAGTATCAGTAAAAGTCTTATATTCGAAAGAAATGTAGTATATAATACGCCTGGCCGGCCTATTGGCTAGGCAAAGTGGGCGACCGCTCAGGGCGCACTTCCCTAAAGGTCCAAAAATTTTAGAGTTAAGAACCATTTGCATCCATTTGGCTTGATGTTGTAGGAAGGTTGACTGATCATTCAACTACTAACATTCGGTTAAAATCTCTTCAACTTTAACATAGTCAACCATAGGACCAAGGGTAGACTGGTCATTTCCCTACAATAAACCATCTCCGGGACCACTATAACCCATCTTCTCCATCTCCCACCACCAAACCTGCAACTAACTCTGCCACCTTCACTCCCTCTGCCTCACCATCCCTAACTCCTTATATATATATATATATCCTATTTTGAATAATTCTCTGAGATATATGACTATGTGAAAAGCTTCATTTGGTGGCCCAATTGGAAATCGCAAAGCATTCACCACCGCCAACCACAAAGTTGTTCGACCATCTCCACTCACTAAACCCCAAATCCTACGACCCAAACTCGAAACCCTAACCACCAGCCACCATTTATTGTAACTCGTCTACCACCACCCATCCATCACCTCATTACCCATTTGAAAACCTTAGACAACCCCATCCCGACACCATTAGTACCACTTGCTATGCATCACAACTGCCTACGAACTAGTAGCGTTTAATCCATCTAGATCTAACATCCACCCACACTGTAATTTTATGAGGATCTCGAAAGAGGTCATAATGGTGATAGACATTATTCATATCTTATTCACTTTCATTTAATCGTCATGCAATATATTTATTTTTGTAAATCAAATTTGGAGTTTAATTTAGTTGTTATTGATTGGAGTGATGATTTATAATGAACGACTATTGTGTTGGGTGAGATGGAGGTTGACATGGGAGATGAGTGGTTGTATTGTGTGGCGCCAGAGGGGATGGTTGTGATGATGGTGGAGGTGACGGAGATAGCGTTAGTGTAACTCAACTCCTATTTGCATGTATGCACGTGGTTATTTGAATTCAATAAGATGTTGGCAGGTAGTTAGATATTACCTAGTCTTCAGGATTGTCCCGAGTCTCTAGTATTAGCCATTGGCTAGATGGTTATTTAAGCTGTTTAGTATTTGCATTTCCTTTTATGTACTCTCATTATCTTTTAACGCAATAAAACAAAATCTGTGTTGATTTCCTAATTGAGTGTTCATCCTTTTTATTGTTTAGTGAGTTGATCTTGTTCTAATACCAACACGTGGTATCAGAGCTAAGGTGATCTTAGTGTGTTTTCCAATGGCTGATAATCCAATAAATCTCACTACCATTCCAGTATTCAAAGGAGAGAGGTACAGACACTGGAGTGTTAGGATGAGAACCATATTAAAATCCAGGGATCTGTGGGAACTTGTTAATCTGGGAATAACAGATCATGGTGATATTGTGGATGCAAGAAGAAGAGAACTTAAGAGAGATGCACAGGCAATGGCAGTTATATAACAAGGTGTTCATGACACCTTGTTTTCTAGAATTGCTAATGTAGAAACATCACAAGAGGCATGGGACACTCTCAAGATGGAATTTCAAGGTGACTCACAGGTGCAGGTTGTCAAACTTCAAGGTTTGAGACGTGAATTTGAAAATTTGTGTATGAAAGAAGGAGAAGCAGTGGGAGACTACTTCTCAAGGGTGATGGCAATTGTTGGCCAACAAAGATCTTATGGTGAAGAAGTTTAAGATCAAAAAATTGTTGAAAAAATTCTGAGATCACTAACATCAAGGTTTGATTATGTGGTACCCTCAATTGAGGTGGCCAATGATCTGACTACGTTGTCTCCAGTGAGGCTCATGGGATCTCTACAATCCCACGAGGAAAGGTTAAATGTAAGATCTGGTGATGTCAAGGCAGGTGACAAAGAAAAATCAGATGAACAGGCATTGCAAGCTATGCAGCCTAATAGAAGACTAAACTTTGATCAAGGATCAAGAGGAAGAGGTCGTGGTTATTCTAGAGGACGTGGCAGAGGAAGATTAAGTGATGAAAGAGGTAGAGGTCCACAATGTTACCAATGTAACCGTTTTGGACATGTCAAAAGAGATTGCTGGGACAGAAGAGGAACAAGCTGCTGTTGAAGATGAAACACCTTACTTGTTCATGGCTTTGACACCTAGTGAACCAGAAAACCCAAGTTTGTGGTTCATTGATTCAGGGTGTTCAAATCACATGACAAGTATGAAGTCCAGTTTTACTGTTTTGGATGAAACCTTTAGACTAAGTGTGAAGCTTGGTGATAAGAAAATACTTGCAGTTCAAGGAAAAGGAACTATCAAGATCCGATGAGTAATGGTACTTTTAAATACCTTGATGATGCATATTATGCTCCTGACCTTGAATACAATTTGATGAGTAAGACAGTTAATAAGAAAGTGTTATGCACTACTATTTGATGATGGTGCTTGTTCTATCAAGCACAAAGAAACTCAAACTGAATTGATGAGGGTCAACATAGCTGCTAACAACATGTTTCCACTTGATGCCTCTAAAGTGAAGTCTACTGGATCTGCAAGCAGTCATGAAGCAACAAAATTGTGGCATCAAAGGTTCGGGCATCTGCATGCTCAAGCATTGCAGCAGCTACACAATAATAAGATGGTTGAAGGACTTCCTCAGATGAGAGAGTATGGTCAGTGTGAAGGGTGTGCATTAGGGAAGCTACACAAATCACCATTTCATTCTAGTTCAAAGAGAGCAACTCAACTGTTGGAGTTGATTCATACTGATGTTTGTGGCCCAATTCCTGTTAAAACCCTAGGTGGGAGCAGGTACTTTCTTTTGTTCATTGATGACTTTACTAGAATGACATGGGTGTATTTTATAGAAAAGAAGTCTCAAGTATTTTCTAAGTTTAAAATTTTTAAAGCCCATGTTGAAAAACAAAGTGAAAGGTTTATCAAAATCTTAAGAAGTGACAGGGGTGGGGAATACTACTCTCATGATTTAACTCCTTCTGTGAATTACATGGAATAAAGAGACAATTGTCCGCACCCTATACCCCTGAGCAAAATGGAGTGTGTGAAAGAAAAAATAGAACAGTGGTTGAAATGGCTCGAAGTATGTTGTTGTCTAAAGGATTACCAAGTTATTCCTGGGCAGAAGATGTGTCCACAGTTGTGCATGTGCTAAACATGTCTCCTACTAAGGCTGTGGATGCAAAGACTCCTGTACATTTGTGGTCAGGTGAAAAACCAGATGTAGAGGATCTTAGGGTGTTTGGGAGCATAGCATATGGGCTCAAACCATTTCAGATGAAACATAAGTTTGAGCCCACTTCTGCCAAGTGCATTTTGATTGATTGTTCAACTCCTACTAAGGGATATAGACTGTACAACCCACTCACTAAGCAGATCCTAACAAGAAGAGATATTAAGTGCTTTGAGGAGAAGGCTTGGGATTGGACCAAAATGAAGAATGATAATAACAAGCATCTGTGGGATCTCAGTGTATTGGATCCCTTGATTGATGAACTGTCTGCTTCTGAATCTTCTGATCAAAATGGGCCAGATGCTAACTCAAATGTTTCTCCCACTCATGTTGAAAGTTCAAGTATACAAGGGTCTACCAATCAGCCAGCACCTCTTCTAATTAGATTGAAGTGCAAGATAGTGGGTCCACATCAGCTGCCAGCACACCTCCTTTGAGAACCAGGACTGTCCAGGATCTTTACAACACTACCAATCCTATGGAAGACTACTTGGTATGTGATTTTGCTCTTTCTGTTAGTGATCCTATTTATTTTGAAGAAGCAGCAGTGAAGAAGGAGTGGCAGCAAGCTATGGAAGAAGAAATAAGTGCCATAGAGAAGAATGAAACATGGGAGTTAGTTCAAGCTCCTATCAACAAGAATGTGGTGGGGTTGAAGTGGTTATTTAAGACTAAACTTGGTCCCAAAGGTGAAATTCAGAAGTATAAGGCTCGATTGGTAGCTAAGGGGTACTCTTAAAGGAAAGGTGTTGATTTTCAGGACACAATTGCCCATGTAGATAGATTTGAAACAATTCGAACTGTTTTGGGTGCAGCTACTCATCAAGGTTGGAAAATTTTTCAGTTGGATGTTAAGTCTGCATTCCTTAATGGCAGACTTGAAGAAGAAATTTATGTTGAACAACCTCAAGGCTTTGAAGTTGCAGGTAAATAAAACAAGGTATATAGGTTACACAAGGCCCTATATGGACTCAAGCAGGCCCCTAGAGCATGGTATTCTCGAATTGATGATTATTTCACTAGTCATGGTTATATCAGAAGCAACAATGAGCCTACACTGTATGTGAAAAGAGTTGAAGGAGCTGGTATCATCTATGTTTGCTTATATGTAGATGATATTATTTATACTAGTCACAATGCAGGTTTAGTTCAAGATTTCAAGCAAGGAATGATGAATGAGTTTGAGATAACTGATATGGATCATCTCAAATTCTTTCTTGGATTAGAGATTCATCAAACTGCTGCTGGTGTTTATTTGTCAAAGCAAATATGCAGCTGAACTCTTAAAGAATTTTGGAATGCGTGGATGTAAAGTTGAGGAGACACCAATGAATGCAAATGAAAAACTGAAGTGCAATGATGATGCTGAGGCTGCTGATGAAGTTCAATACAGAAGTATGATTGTAGGGCTTATGTATTTGCAACACACTCGACAAGATATCAGTTTTACTATGAATGTCCTTTCAAGATTTAAGCAAAAACCAAGCAAGATTCACTTTGGTGCAGCCAAGAGAGTAATCAGATATGTTGAAGGCATAATCAAGCATGGTCTTTGGTATGCAAGAAATCAGAAAGTAAAGTTAATAGGTTATACATATAGTGATTGGGTTGGATGTTTGGTTGATAGGAGGAGTGTTTCTGCTTATGCTTTCTCCTTAGGCAGTGGAGTAGTATCCTCGAGCACTAAGAAACAACACTCCATTGCCTTGTCAAGCATTGAGGCTGAGTACATTGCAGCCATAAGTGCTACTTGTCAAGCTATATGGTTAAGAAAAATTTTGTGTGACTTGGGTATAGTTCAACAAGATCAAACAGTTATTTGGTGTGACAGCAGGTCAGCCATTCACTTATCAAAGAACCTAGTGCTAGATGCCTAGACAAAACATATTGAATTGAAGCATCACTTCATTAGGGATATGGTGGCTCAAAAGCAAGTTGTGTTGGAATACTGCATTACTAATGATCAAATGACACACACACTGACAAAGGCTCTTTGCAAGGAGAAGTTTGCAAGGTTTAAGTTAATGATGGAAGTTAAGGAGCTTGAGTTAAGGGAGGGTGTTGAGAAGTAACTCAATTCCTATTTGCATGTATGCACGTGGTTATTTTCATGTTATTTGAATTCAATAAGATGTTGGCTGGTAGTTAGATATTACCTAGTCTTCAGGATTGTCCCGAGTCTCTAGTATTAGCCGTTGGCTAGATAGTTATTTAAGCTGTTTAGTATTTGCATTTCCTTTTATGTACTCTCATTATCTTTGAAAGAAATAAAACAAAATCTGTGTTGATTTTGTACGTAATTGAGTGTTCAGCCTTTTTATTGTTTAGTGAGTTGTGAGTTGATCTTGTTCTAATACCAACAGTCAGAAAGGCGGTGGTGAGTGGATGTGACAGTGGAGATGGCTGCGGAGCGGAAGGGGTAGATGACGGTGGTTGGGTAGCAAGTGGCGGTTGAGAAGGTGGGTGGCAGGGGTGGATGACGGTGGTAGGGTTGTAGGGGTGGATGACAGCAAACCACAGGTATACAACCTTAAATGGCATACAAGGGCAAAATTGTCTTTTCATAAAACTTCTATAACAGACTTTAATTGAACATTTGTGGGGGGATTCGATTGCATGCAATTCGAAACCAAGAAGATTCAGGGTGAAAATTAAAAAAGTAGGGACTTAACTTTCCTTTAACATCAAACCACAAGGACGCAACGGTACTTAACTCAAAATTTTATATGGTTGTTTACCCGTTAACCTTCTCATTTAGTTAAGCCCATTAAGCAATTAAACCTATATACCCAACTAAACCCAATATAAAGCTTTAATCTTTTATACCAAATAAAAAAATTATTTAACCATGGGGCCTATTTTTTCTGTATGTCTATATTTTAGAGCCTACTTTTCTAGTTGCGCAAACCCCTGAATTCTCATAAACTGCTCTGATAATATAAAATAGAAGTTACCATGACATTAAGTGCACCGGCCTTAAAATTATGAGGTTTCTCATTGTTTTTCTCTCAAGAAACGTAGATGAGATTCGGCATCACACCACCAAACACATCTTTGTCGGCATTGTTGTCTAACAGAATATGTATTTTGTATCAATGATGAAGATGTTTTTTTATAAATTTGCTTAGTTAGTAAATAATGGTTGTTTCATAACAATGCGATTGTTGGGATGGAACCTGGATGACGGTAGGATGATTTTGATGGGTGAAATCAGACGTCCATTTGCTAAAAACATCCTGGAGTTCCGGTTCCATTGCTCGATCAAAATAGAGGCCATCACTCTGCACCATTGCTTTCACCCTTGATTTCATGTCTTCATACATTGACTGCCAATTATTTAATTATTAACTAAAAACTCCCTTATAAATTAATAGTAACATCAAATATCCTATTAATAAATCCTATGTTCCTTAAGTGTATTTTAAGATTATATATAAACAGGCGTGAGGTGTAAATGAGCCGACCTACTCTAAATCGGATGAAAAAAAGTTTGAAAACATCTAAGCTTGAGCTCCAGCCCGAACCTAAAAATAAGCTTGCTCAGTAAACGAGTCAAAGCTTCATTTATCGAACTCAAGCCGACTCACAAGCCTATTATTGTTATAACTTTATTTAACACACACACACATAGAGAGAGTGAGAGAGTAAGGTTCTTGTACAAATGAGTTTTATCATACAAATGAGTCTTAACATTAGAAATGAATAGGGAGATTTTTATTTAAACATGTATTTTAGTCATGAAATCTAAAAAAAATAATATAATTACTCTACAATTTTTAAAGTAATTATTGTATTTACTCAACTAGAGTAATTATACAAAAAAGTTATATTTTTCTACTATAAACCATACTTGAACAAATAGAAAAAAATTCAAAAATAAATAAATAATTCCTCCTTCGCTTATCATGTTTAGTAGATTAAGCTCATCTGTATTTGATCTTTACACTGTGTGTGTTTTTTGTGTGTGTGTATATATATATATATATATATAGGGGGGTCATTTGAGAAGAATTTCAATTTGAAAAGAAAAAGAAGAAATAACATTAAATACTTTAACTCATTTCACATTAATTAATTACTTTTAAATATTTTATCTTACACACATTAAAACGTGTCCTACACATATCAAAATTCATCATACACACATCGAAATTGTCATACTTTTATCCTATATATATATCGAAATTATAATTAGGTTTATCCTACACATGTAGAAATTCATCCTACACATACCGGAATTTATCCTTCACTATAAATTATCTTTGCTTTTAAGATATATATTTAAAAATGAATTATGATTTCATTTATTTAATTAGTTAATGGGAGGAGTTATAAAAACTTAAAACTTTATTTAACATTAAATACAACTATTAAAATGGAAATTTTTATTGGTCTAAATTTCTTCTTTTTCTTCTTACAAGAAAACTTCTTCTCATTTGAACTCTTCATAATATATATATATATATATATATATATATATATATATATATATATATATATTGTAAGGTTTAATGGGGAACCTAAAAAAATGGAGAATTGAGGAACCATGCATTTAACATGTTAAATATATTTTAAAAATTCAATTTAACATGCAAAATAATATTTTTTTCAAAAATTTCTTCAGAGCTTTTGCATATAAACATGTGTAGAAGTTATTCCAATAAAAAAAATTACTTTTTGTAAAAAATTTTTTTTTTACCTTTTTTAACTAATTTTAAGCATTTTTTTAATTATTTTATTTTTCAATTTTTTTTGTCAAAAGAGCTTCTACATACATTTATATACAAAATCTCCAATTAAACTTTTTGACAAAAATGATTTTTTACATGTTAAATTGATTTTTTATGATATAATTAACATATTAAATGTATGGCTCCTTTTTTTAGGTTCCGTGTTGAACCCACCCCTATGTATATATATGGTGAGGGGCTAAGTATAGTGAACCATTAAAAAGTAGCATTTGAATGATCATTAACAAGCTACCAAAGAGACTCTTATTCTCTCTCCAAATTTTTGGTTCAACATTATCCTAATATTCTTATTTTGCCCTTCTTTAAATTGATATTTTCATACTGATCTGGGTAATCTAGTATTCTTTTTTCTTGCACACCAAGTGTTCGATTGGTGATGTTATAACTTGTTTTATGTAATCTAGTATATATAATTCTTGCACACCAAGTGTTCGATTAAATGCCTAAGTGAAAATTTAAAGAGTATGACATGTGTTATTTTATTCGGTTTAAGATTTCATAGTAGAACTTGATAGGATGTTCTATTTTTATTAGTAACTCAAAAGCAAGCTCGATATTGAGATGCAAAAATCCAGGAAGTAATGAGATTTTGATTAATTATATGTGTATTTGTGCCTTTGTGGTGTGTCTTCTTGCTTCCATATTGTTTTTTCATACTGATCTGGGTAGCTGGATTTATTGTGTTTAACCTATTAGTCATGATAAGTTACAAATTTGAATACAAAATACACCGTGAATGATGACTGATTAATCTGATGCATGTATCTTGTAGTTGTATGGCATGATATTCCGCACTTCTCAATCTACAAGGTGAGTGACTGGTCGATTGTTGATTCAGGCACTACAAGGCTTCAGGCTTGGGATACTTGTCCAGATAGTTCATTAAAAAAAAGGCCAAGGAGGCTGTCGCCATCGCCGCAGTACAAGCGGCAACAACAGCTGCTTCTGCTGCAAGTGTTCAAGTCCGTATTTTGCTGGATGATGGACATCCAACATATTAATGAGGTCAACTGGTCAGCGCACTGAACCGGTACGATTATCTTATTCTTTTTCTTTTTCCCTTACTTTTCCAGAAATGCCAAAATACATTCCATGTCTATCATACCAGGTCTGTCATATGCAGTTGTTAAGGGTGGGTGCAATCTTTTTGTGGTGGTGGTGTGTGTTCAGGTGTGTTTTCGTGGATGCTAGCACTAAACTACTTTTATATTGTAGTATGCTCATAGGAACTGTGTTCATAAGTGTAACACCCCAACCGATGGCGGAAACATCGGGATGTTACGTATTGATGATTGTTTCAGTAGCACATGGTATAAATTAAATCTTAAATAATTTATTCAAACATAATAAATCCAAAAGTGAAATGATTGTCTAGAAATTCAATACATAATATCAAATAACAAAACTTCAAATAGCTCCAAATAATAACTTCATGTATAATCCATAAGCAAACTCAAGCCTCAGCTTCATTGTTACCTGAAACATGTTAATTTTGAAAATATTTTTGGGTCAACAAAAGTTGGTGAGAATTACATAGATTTTGATAATCGAATAAAAATGTTGTGCAATTCATGTGTCATGGCAATCTAGTCCATATGTGAAAACATACTAGAAATAAATCGAGTGCATAATCAACCCTTGTGACTGTTATAATGTGGTACATCCCATATGCTCATGGTTCACTCGAATATGTTATGCGATAACAAACACCCACGCTACCTTTGTAGGAGGCACGTATCCGGGTGGGATTGTCAGTCTAATAGATCTATCAATGTATACCGTCGGCTGATCAATGTTAATGATTATGCTAGAATTGTGCTTACCCTAGTCATGTTCAAGACATAATGCAACATAGAAAAACACATAGACACATTGATGATTGAATTGCATAAATGATGTTGTAACATGTTTCACCCCAAAAATGGTGATAAATAAAAAGGGGCTATGTAAAACTCACCTTAGCAAAATGTTATACTTCTTGAAAAGATTGAATAGTGGTGTTGCCCAAACAATGCCAAATATCACCCTATAATAAGGTAATAAATATGTCTAAGTCTATCTAGTCTACAAATGTATATGTTCTGGGGCTTCGTATTGGGGGATAAATGCTTGTTGAATTAATATGAAAAATTGTTTGATATTTGAGAGAATTTTTGTAAATAAGTAAACAAAAATCTTTTTATGAAATTTAAATTTAAGATGATCACAAAAATATGTTTAAAGTATAAAAATAATTTTTACAAAATTATTTTCTTTAAAATAGAATATTAATTCTATTTATAACAAATTATTAAGATTTAACTTTAATATTTAAAAATACTAAAATTAAAGAATTATTAGTTTAAAATTTATATTTCTGTTCTAAATATTCAGAAATAATTTGTATAAAATTTTGGTGCAAAAATATTAAAAGTTGAATTTATTATGATTTAATTATGATTAAAACTAACAAAAATTGATTAAAAATATTAAATAAATGATTTTTCGGAATTAAAAATCATTTCAGAAAAGTTTAACATTATATAAACTCAGAATAATTTTTGTGGAAATTTATAAAATTGTTTTGATATTTTAATGGAATTTTATAAATATAATAGAATAAAATTGATTTAATTATTATATATATTAAATAAATTAATTTTTGAAAACTAAAAATTGTGAGTGAAACTTTTTCATCAGATTATCATAAAATATTTTTTTTAGAATTTTTAAAAGAGTTTTAATAATTAAAAATGAATTTATAAAATTATATGTATTATATATATATGTTTGTTTAAAAACGAAAAAATGAAACAAAAGGGGTATGCCACTGCCGGGACTCGAACCCGGGTGGCTCAGGAAGACAGCAACAGACACAACCACTTGGTCCAGACCAGTGGTTGTGTTTATTTCCGGTTGATTAAAAATAAATATTATAAGTTGAATCATGTTTATCCCCAAAATCAAACCCACGAGCCCTAATTTTCCAATCGTTTGATTCACACATCAATAGCCCAATTAACCTTAGGGCTATTGATGTGTGGATGCCGATGATCAAATCCCACAAAAAAAATTATACTTACAATACTGTTATGAATACGATCGCTCGGTCAGCTTAAAAAGTCAAACGTGATATAATTATCAAGAACAGAGGATTGTTGTGAAGAATTGGGGATTGAGAGAGATGTAATGGCGAGTTGTGATCATTCAGAGGGGTTCAATTTATAGTGTTATGGCTTCGGTATTCGAATTGGCAAGAGTTGACCCCGAATTGATTGTGGGACGCGTATTGGATTAATATGGTAATGATTGACTGTTAATAATCGTGTATCCTAGTCATAATAGGCCGATAATCGTGTAGGAATGCTAATTACAAATCAATCACGAGTTAATGTGATGAATTTGGTATGTCCCGTCTCCACAGTTGACTTTCTAAGTCAACTGTGAGAGTCTTGAAACTAATTATATAATTAAAATGCACCGGGTTTGAAACAGATATGAAGGCTAGACCAATTGGTTGTGTGTGTTGTGTTTAATGAACCGGCTTGGGCGCGGGTTCGATTCCCGGCCCAAGCACCTTTTTTTTTAAAATGTTTTTCCATGATATAATTATATATATAGATAATTAATATGGTATTAGGGTTTCCAAAATGCAACAAAATTAATAAAAATAATTAATTGCACACATTAATACTGGAACTTGACGTTTTTATTAATAACGTAATAACGTACAAGTATAATTGTGTAATGTTACAATAAGAGGAATGACTTGGTTAGAATAAGACATGATTCTAATGGAAAGGTATGGTTTTTTAATTGTTGTTTGATACATTAGTGTTTGATTTTGATTAGATCTAATTTGTGGTTATTTAACAATAATAATTTAAGTGGTAAAGATGTAAAATCTTGGTGCTGTTAAAAAAATCTTAGTATTGTTACTACCAATAGAGATACATCAATTAAAGACCTCATGGTCTTGATTCGAATACCATGCTAATTTGGTCGGTTACTTTTTAAGTTGAGTTTATGTGCTTCATTAAAAAACTTAGTTAATTACACCTGACTCTTTGATATATTTAAACATCTCATGACCCATTATGCATTCCTTCATATGCAGGAAAGACAACAAAAACTTGCTGAAGAGCAAAGGAATTTAGTACAACAACAATCACAAGCTAAGGCTCAATTATTGCGATATGAAGATGAATTGGCTAGGAAAAGGATGCAGGTTCAGTTAGTGATTTGAAGCTTGTTTCAATGAAAGTGAATACTATATTTTGATTATGCTCATGAGTTTGATTTTTTTATCATCAATAATATTTGAAGACAGATCATGAGGCTCAAAGACAACACAATGCTGAGTTGGCAAGGATGCAAGAAGAGTCATTAATACGAAAAGAACAAGCAAGACGAGCAACTGAAGAACAGATTCAAGCTCAGCTAAGACAGACAGAGAAGGAGAGAGCTGAGATAGAACGTGAAACTTAATTCATCTAATTGGTTAGGCAACATGGAATGAAAAAAATAATAATTAAATGATCCATTGCATTCAGTACTCATGTTTGGTCTAGCATGGGTAATGGAAAGAGTCACTCAAGTATGTTGTTTAATATGTAATTTTATCTTAGTTTGTTGTCATTAATATATAAGTCATCATTAGGCGCGAGGCGCAAGGCTGTGTATCTTCTCTCCGGCACCAAAAAGTATGTTTGTCATCAACGTCCAGCTCTCCGATTGCGCTCATGGTTAGTTCGTCATTACATACACATGCTATTATAAACTCGCTTGATGATTGATTGTTGGATATATATTGCAGGACAGCATGGCACCCCATTGAAGACTAATTAGGGCTGTTGAAAGACGAACAAGACGAACGTCTCACAGTCTCCTTCTCACCGCATAATTCTGCGCAAAAACGATGAATTTGACACCATTTGTAGGGTTCATAATGCCTCGACAAGACGTTATTAGGCCGCCTTCTCCGAACCGGTAACATTCAAGTTCTCCTATTTTCTTTAAGTTTATAATCACATGATGTTAAGATAAATAGCTCTAATTTTTGTTAACTTTAGTGATAGAGTTGCTGGAGTCAATTTTTATGGTTAACCATAAACTAATATTTAGTGTTCTAATACACATGATTATATGAATCAGCTTACAAACGGAAGATGGGATAAACAAATCATTTATCAGTTAGTTCATAAATGTTTGGTAAAAATTATAATGACTTTTTACATGGATTACAATATCTAAACACTCATTCGGCCATGTAACGAGTTTGAATGTCTTTGACTTTAATTGTTAGTTCTGAATTTGAGTTTACGTTGTTTAATTGTTGGATGTAAAATGTGGGCCGCTTAACACTCCCTCGGGCATATCCGTTGTTGGAGTATATTAGGCCTAAACGGATGGTGGTTAGTGATGAGGGTTTGGAGTTGGTTTCGAAGGCCTTTAAGAATTTTAAGGTGTTGGTTTTGAGTTCTTGTGAGGGGTTTAGTACTGATGGACTTGCTGCTAATTGCAGGTTAAATTTATGTCATTGTACTGAATTTGTTATGTGTAGGTGAATTTGAATGTTGAGGATCATAGTTAGAATGTTAATCACTGATTAAATGCAGACATTGTTGCTTGTTGGTAACATATTTGCATCTGGTTTGTTAACAATGTGTAGTGTTACAACATTTCTTCAATAGTTTATAATTCATGTGTGTGAAGGACCGATTAATTGCATCTGTTAGTAGGTTACATATTTGCATCTGGTTTGCTCATTTAATAATTTGTAATTCGTATGTGTCTGGTGTGGTGATTTTCTTACTATTGAATTGATTGTGTGATGCTAAGTTATTTGTTACTCTAAACTTTTTGACACAATCTGATGTAAGGTAGACATTGTTGCTTCTTGTTTGCTAGATGGTAACACATTTATCTATCTTGTTTAGTAAATAATTAGGATTAATCCGGTAAAAATGTCTTGGTGGAGACCTAGGCTACAACGTTTGAAATGTGATATAATTCTTTTAATGTGCAGTGTCCGTGTCAGCCAGGGATTATAGAATGTGGTTGTTATGTAATGAAATTCATGAAAGAGATTGTTACAGACGGACTTGGAATATTGGACAATGTAAGTTGATCGAGTCAAATTCTAGTCACTTTTGTTTTCTTGAAACTAAAACCATCGCGAACCTTAACTTTTCATCTTATTAATTTAATTGTGTCTCAGGTTGGGGGAGGAGTGGAGGCTTACTCGGATGCGGATATTGATTATGTTCGCGAAGAATGGTCGGGTTATGCCTCGACCTTCATTTTCAAGTTATGATCCGTATGTTTAGGCTTACTCATCGACTAATGTAATGTATTGATACAATGTTTTTGTAACCCTTTGTGGTAGGATTCGACATGATTGTAATGGGTTTTTTGGTGGTATAATATATGCAGATTTATTATTAAATTTATTGTTTTGTAATTATAAATATAAATTATATCCAGGGATATTATTCATTTCACAGAAAAAAAATTAGGTAAAAAAACATGACACGCAAAATGACTGTCATAAATTCTTGTGTGTCATAAATTCTTGTGTGTCATAAATTCATGTAAAAAAAATGTCGTAAATGAGTGTCAAGAATGTATGTCATTAAAGAGTGTGTCATAAATGCGTGTCAAAAAAGCGTGTCATAAAGGAGTGTCATAAACGCGTGTCATTAAAAGATGACACGCGCTTGCATGTCATAAAAATTTAATGACATGTTCTTCCTTAACACATTTTTGTGTGTCATAAACACCCTTTTATGACGCGCAATGCACGTCAAGATAGGGGTATTTTTCTAGTAGTGGTGTAAAAGGCGTATGCATCTAACAAGTCGCCAGCACACTTTGGCTATTGAACACATCATCCTAAAACAAAGGTAGGTTACATGTGTTCCAAAATAATGAATTATTATCTTAATCTCATCTGTGTCAGGATGCAACGTAAAAATGACTACCAAAATAAACTTCAGGTGTTCTATCCACAACACCATGCTTCTTACGATAAGGTATCCAATACTTTGCAAACTTAGCACACTCCATGAACGCATACAACGTCATCTTCGAACCTCCATCGTCGGATATATACACAGACAGCTTCTCTGTCGGGTACTCGTATGCCAAAACCGATAAGGCCGTGTTCACAACACCAACAGGCGGTTCCTTAGTGGGATCAGCTGTGCAAATCAACACGTCTATTGGCGGATACTCGCTCTCGGTTGTTGCTTGTTTTAGGTTCTCTGGAAACACTTTACGTTCAACTGGATTCCAGTGAAAGCATTGGGAGGTTAGCCATAAGAAAGCTAAAATAAAATCGGCTAGAAAGAGCGCGATGGAGGCCAAAGTCGGAGAGTTGATAAGGTTACGGCAGTGGCGAAGGAGAAGGATGGAGATAGGGGTGTTCAGAAAAACCGCAAACCAAATAAAAACCGAAAACCGAACCGTAACCATAACCGAAAAAACCAATCCGAACAACGAATTTGGTGTTTGGTTTGGTTTTAACTGAAACCGAATTGCTAATTCGGTGTTTGGTTTGGTTTTTGGTTCTACATTTTTTTTATTTGGTTTATTTGGTTTATTTGGATAACCGAATAAACCGGTAAAATAATTAATTATTAAATAAAAATAATAATATTTAATAACGCATATATAATATATAAGCCCGAGTATATGTTTAGCATTAATATCTCTTTATTTTCGTATGTAGGTTCATTAGAGTTGCAGAATGATTTAAGTTTGAAGTTTATTTATAATTTGTGGAATTTGAAAAGACTTATTTAATATTTCTAATTTCTATGATGTTTGTGTTTGCGTGGTTTGATTTATATTAATTGTTATCTTTCTATTCGGATTTCGGAACACAGAGGTAGATAAGTTTGAGAAAAAAAAATTCCGTTTCAATTTGGTTGAATTTGGTTGAAATTGGTTTGTTTGGTTTTAAACCGAAACCAAACCAAATTCAATTTGGTTGAATTTGGTTTGGTTTTCATATTCCTAATTTGGTTTGGCTTGGTTTTTGGTTTGGGGTACAAAATTTTGAAAACCGAATAAACCGAATCGAATAAACCAAATAAACCGTAAACCGAACCGATGAACACCCCTAGATGGAGATGACGACAGAGTAAAGGAGTGTGAAAATACGGTTTAGATATGTTTTGGACAATGGTTTACTAGAGTGAAGGAGTGGAGTAGACATGGTTTAGTGGAATGATCAAATGAATGAGGGGGAGGGGATATATGGGTTGGGTTATTCTACAAAGGCTACAAAAAATAAGAAGGGTGAGAAGCCACTAGAAAATGACATGTGTTAAAGGATTAAACAAGTGGAAGGGGTAACTTTGTCAAAAAAAAAAATATGCACATGCAAGTCACATGCCATTTCCACCTTCATTTTTAAATGTCCGTAACTTTTTTATACATCATCTTTTTTTAAAAAAAATTATACCATAAAATTGAGCGTCTTTTTATCTTTAATATCAGTACCTTATTATTATACTTTTGAAAAAAAATTCAAAAACCCACTTGCGTAAGACACAATGGAGTGTAAAACACAATGAGCACCAATTAAATATATGGTATAAAACTTGATCAAAAGTCTAGTAAAACACAATGGAAGACATACTAAAGACACAATGAATAGAAGACTAAAACACAATGAATACTTTTGAAGAAAAAAAAGTTGAAACCCCAGTTGCGTAAGACACAATGGATGACATACTAAAGACACAATGAACAGAAGACTAAAACACAATGAATACTTTTGAAAAGAAAGTCAAAAACCCAATTGTGTAAAACACAATAGACGACATAATAAGGACACAGTGAACATAAGATTAAAACACAATGAATACTTTTGAAAAAAAAAATTGAAAACCCAGTTGCGTAAGACACAAAGGAGATAACGTAAAACACAATGAGTACTAATTAAATATGCAATGAACAATAGGGTATAAAACACAATGAACAGTCTAATAAAACACAATGGACGACATATTAAAGACACAATGAACAGAAGACTAAAACACAATGAATAATAGACTTAAACACAATGAACATAATAAAACACAATGTACACATAAATACAAAACTCATGTTCGTAAAACACAATGAAAAGTATACTAAAAACACAATAGACAAAGTAAAATCATGTGTAGACTAAGAAAAACATAAATAACATATTTATAAAGCACACGTGCATACTATAACACAATGAACGAGCAGAAGATACAACGGAAAAGAAAACTCATTTAACACGATTTTTTTTTCAATTTTAATGTAGCAATGTGGTACTCATATTAAAGATAAAAAAACGCTCGTTAATATGGTGAAATTTTTTTGAAAAAAAAATATCGTATGAAAAAGTTATAGATGTTTTAAAATGATGAGGAGAATTGACACGTGCATTGCATGTGGAGAGAGAAAGTCAACAAATGTGGTTTTCCTTTTATGCCCTTCCTCTAATTTATTATTTATTTTTTTCAAACAAACTAATCTCAACTCTTCAAATATATGATCAATGGATCACAATCTTTCTCACCATTCCTAGAAAAAGTGTCTTATATATTTAATACTAACCCGGGGATATATATCATCTTTAAAAGGAAAGATACATAGAAATGCATATGCATTTTTTAGGACGCAAACTCACTCATCTACTAAAATTGTGTGTTAACTTTACACTAGCATCTAACATAACACCAAACCTATATTTGGAGGCAACAAGTTACAACCCTATTTGGCAGAGCCGTCTCCGAGAATGGTAAAAATCTTTTGGGCCTCGGGCGAGATAAAAAAAAATTGAGCCCTCTCCTTATAGTATAAACTCATTAATCATATATAAAAGTGTGGACGGTATATTCGGAAATCATAAAAAAATTATCTCATTATAAAAAGTTAGCGTTAAGAAACACGCAAGGTACGCTTTTTGAGATGAGAAAAAGTACTTGTGTATTTCAGGTTTAGAATTACTGGGTTACAACTTGTTTAATTACGAATCGCATCCTCTTATTGGTGTGTGATGTAGGCCATGGTGTATAAATCTTAAATAAGGGATGTATGAATCCAAAATACCTTTTATATTCCCTTGAAAAAGTTTTTTATATAATCTTTATATTTAAAAGGAAACCTAATAAATTGAGCATTTAACTGATAATAAATTGAGCAACCAACCAACCAAGTTGTAATTTTATAATAATTAATGATACATCATCACTACTTGTCTGCTTGACCATATTGTATCGCCAAAAAAA
Source organism: Ambrosia x helenae (assembly GCA_030844895.1). Taxonomy (NCBI): domain Eukaryota; kingdom Viridiplantae; phylum Streptophyta; class Magnoliopsida; order Asterales; family Asteraceae; genus Ambrosia; species Ambrosia x helenae. The sequence goes on from CM061230.1 coordinate 112,205,520, forward strand.
AATAATAAATAAAGGAAAGAAAGAAAAATGCCAACAAGAATCGAACCAGCTACAAAAAAACGTTTAAAGGCAGGCAGCCTACCAGTGAACCAGAGGGAGTTGATAGATTCTATTATATATAATATAAACCTTTTAAAAATAACTTTCGGGCACCACGGTTATTTGGGCCTTGGGCCGTCGCCCAGGCTGCCCCACCCAATATCCGGGCCTGCTATTTGGTACCATTATTTGGCACCATTATACCATAAGCTCTTTAGTAAATGTGTATACTTGAGGATAAACAAACTGTAAGATGATAAAACTGATTGATTATTAATTCAATAGATGATTACAATATATAGAGATCATATGAAACCCTAAATAGCTAACCGAGCCCATGGGCTTCACACTAATAATATAGGTTCCAATACTCCCCGCAGTCGGAGGGGTAGAGCATCGAACACTTAGACTGGAAAACAATAAGAACAAAAAAAAAACATAAAGGGCATAACAATAAAAATAAAAGACTTGTCTTGATCTCGGTTCTTGACTTGTTGGTCCAAAATTCTGCAATCTTCTTGACTTTGCCAAAAAAAAAATTATTAGTATTCTTCAATACTTGACTTTAGTTTTGTCCACAACTTCCCCCTAGTTGGTTTTGTTTATTTAGTTCCCATAATGATAAACACGATCCGCTAGATCCCACTCCCAATAAAGTGGCAGTTCCATGTTAGTCAGCCATGACAATAGAAAGATAAGAAAAAAAGGATGGTGTTGAAGTCGGTGGTGACGGCTAGGGTTTGTATTTTTATTTTTGTGGTCGCACAGTGGAGACGGTAGAGAGCCTAGGCTGGCTCTGATACCATGTAAGATGATAAAACTGATTGATTATTAATTCAATAGACGATTACAATATATAGAGATTGTATAAAACCCTAAATAGCTATTCGAGCCCATGGGCTTCACACTAATAATATATGTTCCAATACAAACCAAAGATTGAGTCGTTTAAGTTTGAGCTAAATCGTTTAGCTCGGTAAAGGTTGAGTTAAAGCTTTAGATTGGCTTCTCCAAGCACTCAATAAGTTAAAAAAAAATGTTTGGGTAATGATTTGAAAAGAAGTTTTAAGCGTTTTTGTGCTTTGAAAATGAGATAAGTCATAAGTTAGAAATTGTGACTTTTGGATTAAGGAGAAAAGGATGTAAAAGAAGGAGATAAGGAAATGGACACCCAAACACGCCCTTAGGCGGGTGTAATGGAGCGCGAATTATGGCGTGATCTTCATGTTTAGCGCCTCATAATTCCCCCAACACCGCCCCCAGGGGCGCTAATCTTGCAAAATTGGGTTGTAACGTGAAATTTGTTACTGACACAATCAAAGGGCTGAGTCAATCAAATGTGAGGAGGGCACTAATTTTGGTGACCATTACACATGGTCTTAATATGAAAAATACATAGAGATGTTTATATATATATATACTAGCAGGGTCCCGCGCGTTGCGGCGGGACTGCATTGTGTTTGGTCATCAATTACGTTAATTTATAGATTTTCCGTCGACATCAAGTTTTACGATCCATTGTACTTCTGACTAAGATTGTAAATGGAAACAATTCATCCACAAAAAAAAAAAAAAAAAAAAAAAACTTATTTGTTTATAGTCAAAGCCTTAAATCCATAAAAATCTTGAAACAAAAGTATAATGTGTGTTTGCATATAATTAAATGGATCAGTGGAATACATGATGATAATAGGTCTGCTTCATATAAAAAAAACCCGCCTCTTCATGTTAGGGCCTTACGCGAAATTTATAATCAGTGTTGATTATTTGTACCTGGTCACAAAGAGGCGAGAAAAAGAACAAAGTATGTAGTGGCGTAGATTGTGGGTGACGGCGGAGAGCAGAGGCGTAACAGTGACGACGATGGTTGCGATTTCGTCTCCGGTTTAACAAGCAGCGGTGGGGGATTTTTAACCAAAAAGAAATAAGCAATATGGTGTGTAGTATTTTATTTGTGAGGTTGGGTGATAATAATTATAAAATGATGGTGGCTTGGACCGATAATAATTAGTAAATTAAATACCATCAGACTATGAATTGATGGTGGCTCTCCGTTGTCCGATCGGTTACGAAACATGAAGCACAACCATGACTTGCCAATAACAATTAGTAAGTTAATGACCATCATATTTTGAATTGATGGTGGCTCATTGGCTCCTCAGGCCGTGGGGTGTACCTTCACACCAAGGGTGTTAACGGTAACGTAGCATTTTAACTTTGATTGTCAACCACTCCCTTCCCATGTTAAGGGGCATTAAATTGGCACTAAGTTAACATGCTAACGTGACTTAAAAGAGAGAAAGTTAAAGGGCTGTGGTAGAGTTAAGGGGCGTTAAACCATTTCCTTGAAGTAAGCTAGTTTGAAAAGAGACAAAATGGAGGATGTGGCATTTAAGTGGAGTTAAAGATGGTTAGAGTATACCCCATGGCCTCATGTCAAAAAACCGTTTCCAAATTTATGTTAGAAATTGGTTACATGCTTTTTTTACTTTGGCATTTATGTTTCTTCTCTAGGTGAGTTTGAGGATTAATTGTTGTAAAAGTATTCAATATTACTTTGATGATTAGCAGTGTTGCAGAAGGCGGCCTAGGTGGCCGCCTAGGCGCTAGTCAGCCATCAATATCGGAAAAAGGCCCTAGTCGGAGATTTAGGCGTTTTGGCCATTAAGCGGCTGTTAGGTGGACCTAGGCTGGCCTAGGCGGGCCCAGGCAGAGTTAAGCAAAACGGACGGGGAAGAAGATTATGAGTAAAGTACCTTTAAGCTGCTAGCCTACTACCATGGTTCTTTCTTAATTTGTACTATGAAGATTAGATTAGGAGTGTAAACCCTTTAGATGCGGCGCTCCTTTTCTTCAGTAAAAAAATGAGAGTGTCCAATACCCTAAAAAGGGTTATAATAGTTTCTTTATTTATTGGGCTTTTTTCTTATGTTGGGCTTTTTTTAATGTTGTGGGCTTTTTATTATGTGAAACCCTAGATTATATCTTTAATTGTTTTTTAGTTTTATTATTTTAGTTTATTACAAATATTTATATATTTATAAAAAACACTAATTATTATTAATCTACCTATTTTACAAAATATATGTTTCTTTTCCTGTTACATTTGTATATTACTTACTACTAAATTATTAATTTTTATATACGTATATATATATATATATATAGGTAGAGGATCCGGTAGGAAAATTGTTTTGTGTAGGAAGTGTAGGAAGTATTTTCAACCATTAAATCAAATCTGATTAAATCTTTAGATGAAGGGCATTATAGACTTTTTGTCTATTTTTTATTTATTACAAACCCACTAAATTAGCAACTAACATCTACATATTTATGAAGATTAATCATCCTAAATTAACTAATTATTCATTATTTTTCATAAGAATAATAAGATATTCATATCAAATAATTTAATCAATACCCAAAAACTTTTCGATTCTTCAATCATATAACCCATCTCTATCACTTTTTCGATTATTCAAGTCATGGCAGAAGGTTAACATCAGGAGTGTTTTATAATGAAAGAGAAACTAGTATGCATTAATAAGGAGTGTTTTAAAATATTATTGGGAGTGTTTTATAATAACATCAATAGTGTTTTATATTGAAACTAAACATAGTAGAAGTGTTTTAAAACGGTAGAAGTGTTTTAACAGATACAAATCATGTTTAGTAAAAAAAACACTATTATTCGGTTAGATCGGCAAAAAAAAAGGAAAAAAAGAAAAACACTATTAGTTTAAACCCACTATTATAGAAGATGAAGAATAACCGGTGCAAAGAAGGTTTTGTGCTTCTATTTGTTTTTTTTCTTTTTAGAAGATGAACAAGTTTGAATGTATGAGAGAGATTATAATCACTAATAATATTTAAGATTAAAATTAAGATGAGAGAGAGAGAGAGAGAGGGAGGACATGATTTAAGGGTGAGAGTCAAATGGTTTCTATATAAAAATACAAGAAATGACATTACTACCCTCATATAAAACACATATTAGACCATCCTACCCTTAATTATTAAAATATAATTAGTAGAATCTTAACAAACCCAACTTTTAATCTCAACCATCCATTTCTAGATCTAATGGTTGAAAACACTTCCTACACTTCCTACACAAATCAATTTTCCTACATGAACCTTACCCTATATATATATATATATATATATATATATATATATATATATACGTATAATACTAAAACGCCTAATTCCGCCTAATTTTTGCCTAGTCCCGACTAGTCCCTAGGCTGGACCTCACTGCCCGCCTAGCGCCTTTTGCAACACTGATGATTAGTTATTGTTAGTATTAAATTTGTCTAGCTAAGTAAATGAAATTACAATATTGCCCACTTACTTAAAAATGAAATGACAACTTTACCCATCCAGCACTCATTATATAGTAGTAATAGTAGGAACCCGCGCGTTGCGGCGGGGCTGCACGATGTTTGGCTATATATAATTGGTGTGTATGTAATTGATATGTTTAGCTACATCTTCTTCAACCGTCCACGGACCTTTCTTGACATGTGATTTATCACAACACGGAGGTCACCTCATGCATTACTTTATGTATGCTTCATAGATCAAATGCAAAAACAAAACAATAATGTCTAAAATAATATCGTTACGTGGTAAGTTTTTTTACTAATGACGTTAGACTAATCATTGACTACTGGATGTGTTCGACTTACAACATTTCATAAAGTGATGACCAAACCATGAAAATTGAATAGGGTAGACTCCAATACATATGCATCTAAATATGCTCTAGTAGTTGACCTAAATAAAATGACTTGGAATCATGCTCATGTAGACGTAAACTTCGGAATGTCAAGGAAAAGTAATAATTCATGGTAAGTTTTAGAACTGGAAATGCACAATAATGTAAACAATAAAAGGACTTGGAAGATATTATGGCGCCTTTCGATGAAATTAGACTGTAGCACTACAATGACAAACCAACATCAATCAAACACTCTTGATTTATTCAATCAAAGACTATTGTATAAACCCACGAATCAAAATCTAATTAGAAATAGTTATCCACAATCAGCGATGACATGATGATCATAGAATGAAAGATGAGCGACAAACTTAAATTAGAACATATTAGGGTTTGATTGGAAGTTTTTGTTTATAAGGCCAACATTTGAAAAAGGAACATACACATGTATTCCAAGAACCGTTGGTTTCTAATGTATGGATTAATTGATCCCATGAATGAAATTAAGAACACTACCATTAATGCTTGGAATCATCGAACTGGATCTATAACCGTATGATGGCATCTTAAAGAATTTAAACAGGCGCGTCTGTGTTGGGAGAGTACATGCGTGAAGCACATGTTCTACATTTAGCTTTAAGACTTGTTTTATTGACAAATCATATAGATAACCATAAGATATATATATATATATACATACACACATAGATATAGATTATTATTATTATTATTATTATTATTATTATTATTATTATTATTATTATAGGTTGTTTTAGCAAAGTGGTAGCATAAATTTTAAAGGAAGTACAAAATTGACTTATAGTTGTATGTAAATTTGTGTAATTTCATAATAATGTTTCTTGATATCATCTTATATTATAAATTCTCTAAAATATTTTATGTCATGATGTTAAACTTTTCAAATGCTTTAATGGTTTTAAAACATGTATTAATTACTTTTAATAGGTTAAACAAGCTCATTTAATAGTTGTATTAAATTTGTCTTGATGACTAAATGAAATTACATTTTTACCCATTTGAATGAATATGAAATGACAATCATACCCATCCAGAACTCATTATATAGTAGTATATAGATAGATATAGATATATATATTATTGAGCTTTAATTTTTATAGGCTTTTTTAAAGTTATTTTTTTAATATCTGGATCATCTTTTATTCCATAACTAAGAAAATTACATCAAGATGGCACGCAGGCGGGCGACAAGCTGCGCCGCCACCCCTTTCTGAATGACAAACCTTAATCTACTAAAAACATAACCTTGCCCACCCGGGGCCGAGACACCACTACGAATAACTCGCTGTACCCTGGTTAGGAAACGGGTAGCCTTCAATGCCAATGTTACAAACCCATTATCCCTCAACCCAACTAGAGGAGATTTATAAATTTTGGGCGCCAGGGAAAGTGGGCCCTAGGTGGTAGCGCACTAAATCTTTTAAAGCACTAGGTACAAATACTTATGAACATGGCTTGGTTCTTTGTTTAGTTTCATGATATAAACGATTTCCAAACAAACATATTTACACAAGAGTGCATCAAAATCATTACAACAACACTGTCTCAAACCTTTTGATCGAGGACGCATGTGTTTATGAGAGTTGTCAAGTTACAAAGATGAAACCAACTGAAACCGGTTAACGAAACATAACAAGAGAAGATAAGAAATAAATCGCTATTGCAGTCGCGATTGATGCTAAGGTTATCTTCAATGACATTTTCCCTCGATCTTTCCTAAAAACCATGCCTTCATATATCACCCAACTATTTACCACCCCAAATCCAGATATAAAAATCTGCACAAAAAACTCTTCTAATCTCCCATATATAAACACATCCGTAAGTCCCTTCACAAACGCCCATAAGTTGACCACAGACGCAACCGAAATGAATAAAAACAACACCGATTCAACTCTGAATTCAACCACCCCTTGTTCATACAATCTGCCTTGTTCTTCATCCACTACTTTGCTCGTAACATTGAACCCAAATGTTGATAAGCCGAAGCATTTAAGCGACCATTCGAGCAATGCAAATGGGTAGCTCGACAGTCCCCACATCAACCACATTCTTTGGTGGTTCCACCACCTTATCGCTGATCCTCTAGCGAACACCACAAAATCAAGAAAATCTTTTCCGTATGCTCCAAGGAATAGAAACACGTACAAGAGGAAAGCATCTTCCGAAACCTGTAATATTAATTTAATCATAAGTGTCTTAACATAATTTTTGTGGAAGGCGTACAAGCATCAAAGAGAGATCACCCTTTTACGCTTGTAATCTCCACAAAAAGGATTCTAAATTTCTAATATTAAGTTATTTTAATAAATATAGATATTGTACCTTTGTGAATATTGGTTCAGAGTTTATGAGGTAAATTTGAGGTACGAATGCGTAGATGATTATTGGAATCGCCCAAAAAGAACGAAGCGAGTAGTGTGAGTAACATAATGCCTGAAGTGGATTCATGGATCGAACACCATATATTAAGGGACAATATTTGTTAAAGAATATCTCGAGGAATCCCATGTACCATCTTTTGATTTGGGTGAGTACATCATTCAAGTTCGATGGTGAACCTCCAAGAAATGCGGCTCGTTTTGGGTTGCAAAGGACCGACTTCCATCCTTCGCAATGAAGTCGAAAGCTCGTGTACATGTCCTCCGTTATGGTTCCATAACGAAATCCAATCTAAAAAAAAAAAAAAGGTATTTGTTACACTTTAGTGATTAATCAAGATACACTACAAATCATAAAACGATGCACGACGCTTGTATTGCTCTCCCACAACCCCGTTTTCACGGTTTAGGCTGCTCCCATTTCGCTCGCCGCTACTACGGGAATCGCTTTTGCTTTCTTTTCCTCTGGCTACTAAGATGTTTCAGTTCGCCAGGTTGTCTCTTGCCTGCCCATGGATTCAGCAGCATTTTGAAAGGTTAACCTATTCGGGAATCTCGGATCTATGCTTATTTTCAACTCCCTGAAGCATTTCGTCGCTTACTACGCCCTTCCTCGTCTCTGGGTGCCTAGGTATCCACCGTAAGCCTTTCCTCGTTTGAACCTCGCCCTTCATTTTAAGGCTATGCCATCCTAAGGTGCTGCTAAATGGATGGATCTTATCAACGTCCATGAATGATAAATCATAGATCGAACTGCCGAATCGGAAAAATTGGGTGCTATCATATAGCTTTGTATCGGCTAAGTTCACGAGTTGGAGATAAGCAGACTCGAACCGTTGACATCCGCCGCAGGGTAAACCACCGCCTCTCAGGTCCCCCTACTGATTCTACAATAGAGGCCAACGATAGACAATAACTCCCCCGAACACAGCTTACAACTTTCATCATTGATAGAAAAATCAGTTTTTTATTTTTAATTTGTCTGTTTTTTTAAAAAGAAATAGTTTGTCGATGAAAATTAGTTATTTAGAAGTGAAAATCCTTTTTGAAAAGAAATTACCTCGGAACCCCATTTGGTATGATCCTCATAGTTGCAGCTTGCTACTTTGTGTGCTGATGCTAAAACATCTTTAATGTTGAGGCTTTTTGCATTGGTTTGAATATTCGCTGTGGTGACGCTACTTGATGAAGCATAGCTAATAACGTCTCGTCTGAAAATCCCCCGGTACCCATAAAATGGGCGCCTAATAGCCCATCCATGCCAAGAATTAAAATTTGTAGCTCAGGCATGAACTCAGAAGCATAAATGTCATTTTTATTGATGCTATCAAATCTTTGGGGAAACTGAACAAATCCAAGCTTTGAATCAGCATATGGATCCATAAAGTAACATAAAGCGCGAAGCGGTGTTTCAGGATCATTCGAGTACATGTCACAATCCAAGACGAGGACTAATTTTCCGTTTGTCATCAAGCTCGACACACGAAGCTATATTGTGTGAACAAAATAGAGAAATAATCAGTAACCAGCTACCACTAAACAAAAAAAAAAAAAAAAAACTAGTATCAGTAAAAGTCTTATATTCGAAAGAAATGTAGTATATAATACGCCTGGCCGGCCTATTGGCTAGGCAAAGTGGGCGACCGCTCAGGGCGCACTTCCCTAATGGTCCAAAAATTTTAGAGTTAAGAACCATTTGCATACATTTGGCTTGATGCTGTTGGAAGGTTGACTGATCATTCAACTACTAACATTCGGTTAAAATCTCTTTAACTTTAACATAGTCAACCATAGGACCAAGGGTAGACTGGTCATTTCCCTATCTCTGGGACCACTATAACCCATCTTCTCCATCTCCCACCACCAAACCTGCAACTAACTCTGCCACCTTCACTCCCTCTGCCTCACCATCCCTAACTCCTTATATATCCTATTTTGAATAATTCTCTGAAATATAAGACTATGTGAAAAGCTTCATTTGGTGGCCCAATTGGAAATCGCAAAGCATTCACCACCGCCAACCATAAAGTTGTTCGACCATCTCTACTCACTAAACCCCAACTCCTATGACCCAAACTCGAAACCCTAACCACCAGCCACCATTTATTGTAACTCGTCTACCACCACCCATCCATCACCTCATTACCCATTTGAAAACCTTAGACAACCCCATCCCGACACCATTAGTACCACTTACTATGCATTACAACTGCCTACGAACTAGTAGCGTTTAATCCATCTAGATCTAACATCCACCCACACTGTAATTTTATGAGGATCTCGAAAGAGGTCATGATGGTGATAGACATTATTCATATCTTATTCACTTTCATTTAATCGTCATGCAATATATTTATTTTTTTAAATCAAATTTGAAGTTTAATTTAGTTGTTATTGATTGGAGTGATGATTTATAATGAACGACTATTGTGTTGGGTGAGATGGAGGTTGACAGGGGAGGGGAGTGGTTGTATTGTGTGGCGCCAGAGGGGATGGTTGTGATGATGGTGGAGGTGACGGAGATAGCGTCAGTGTTGAGAAGTAACTCAACTCCTATTTGCATGTATGCACGTGGTTATTTGAATTCAATAAGATGTTGGCAGGTAGTTAGATATTACCTAGTCTTCAGGATTGTCCCGAGTCTCTAGTATTAGCCGTTGGCTAGATGGTTATTTAAGCTGTTTAGTATTTGCATTTCCTTTTATGTACTCTCATTATCTTTTAAAGCAATAAAACAAAATCTGTGTTGATTTCCTAATTGAGTGTTCATCCTTTTTATTGTTTAGTGAGTTGATCTTGTTCTAATACCAACACGTGGTATCAGAGCTAAGGTGATCTTAGTGTGTTTTCCAATGGCTGATAATCCAATAAATCTCACTACCATTCCAGTATTCAAAGGAGAGGGGTACGAACACTAGAGTGTTAGGATGAGAACCATATTAAAATCCAGGGATCTGTGGGAACTTGTTAATCTGGGAATAACAGATCATGGTGATATTGTGGATGCAAGAAGAAGAGAACTTAAGAGAGATGCACAGGCAATGGCAGTTATATAACAAGGTGTTCATGACACCTTGTTTTCTAGAATTGCTAATGTAGAAACAGCACAAGAGGCATGGGACACTCTCAAGATGGAATTTCAAGGTGACTCACAGGTGCAGGTTGTCAAACTCCAAGGTTTGAGACGTGAATTTGAAAATTTGTGTATGAAAGAAGGAGAAGCAGTGGGAGACTACTTCTCAAGGGTGATGGCAATTGTTGGCCAACAAAGATCTTATGGTGAAGAAGTTCAAGATCAAAAAATTGTTGAAAAAAATTCTAAGATCAGTAACATCAAGGTTTGATTATGTGGTATCCTCAATTGAGGTGGCCTATGATCTGACTACGTTGTCTCCAGTGAAGCTCATGGGATCTCTGCAATCCCATGAGGAAAGGTTAAACGTAAGATCTGGTGATGTCAAGGCAGGTGACAAAGAAAAATCAGATGAACAGGCATTGCAAGCTATGCAGCCTAATAGAAGACTAAACTTTGATTAAGGATCAAGAGGAAGAGGTCGTGGTTATTCTAGAGGACGTGGCAGAGGAAGATTAAGTGATGAAAGAAGTTGAGGGTCACAATGTTACCAATGTAACTGTTTTGGACATGTCAAAAGAGATTGTTGGGACAGAAGAGGAACAAGCTGCTGTTGAAGATGAAACACCTTACTTGTTCATGGCTTTGACACCTAGTGAACCAGAAAACCCAAGTTTGTGGTTCATTGATTCAGGGTGTTCAAATCACATTACAAGTATGAAGTCCACTTTTACTGTTTTGGATGAAACCTTCAAACTAAGTGTGAAGCTTGGTGATAAGAAAATACTTACAGTTCAAGGAATAGGAACTATCAAGATCTGGATGAGTAATGGTATTTTTAAATACCTTGATGATGCATATTATGCTCCTGACCTTGAATACAATTTGATGAGTAAGACAGTTAATGAGAAAGTGTTATGCACTACTATTTGATGATGGTGCTTGTTCTATCAAGCACAAAGAAACTCAAACTGAATTGATGAGGGTCAACATAGCTGCTAACAACATGTTTCCACTTGATGCCTCTAAATTGAAGTCTACTGGATATGCAAGCAGTCATGAAGCAACAAAATTGTGGCATCAAAGGTTCGGGCATCTGCATGCTCAAGCATTGCAGCAGCTACACAATAATAAGATGGTTGAAGGACTTCCTCAGATGAGAGAGTATGGTCAGTGTGAAGGGTGTGCATTAGGGAAGCTACACAAATCACCATTCCATTCTAGTTCAAAGAGAGCAACTCAACTGTTGGAGTTGATTCATACTGATGTTTGTGGCCCAATGCCTGTTAAAACCTTAGGTGGGAGCAGGTACTTTCTTTTGTTCATTGATGACTTTACTAGAATGACATGGGTGTATTGTAACACCCCAACCGATGGCGGAATCATCGAGGTGTCACGTAGTGACGATTGTTCAAAAGCACATGGTACTAAAATGTAAATATATTATTGAATAATTTAAATTGTCTTACATAGATGAAATGGGACAAATACAAAAGTCTGAACGAAACATGAAAATTGAAATAACTTATTAAAAGCAAGCATTAAAATCCAATGCTATGGAACTAAGATCAAACTGCACCTGAAACATGTACAAAATAGGTTTTGTCAACATAAGAAATGTTGGTGAGCATTCCTAGTTTTAATACATATAGTAAGTTGGAAAATGTTATACAATTCAAGTGCAGACTACAGTGCATTTATGTAAACTATGTATCATACAAATGAGCGAAATCAATCCTGTGACTGTATAAATGTACTAAAATGAACGGCGGTGTACTTTATCCAATAAATGGATAATAACTTAACAATGACCACGGATTCTCCGATGAAAAAGGGGGAGAATCAACCTAGGCGGGTTGTCAATCCAATAGCGCTATCGAATGTTAAGGTCGGCTTGTACAATGTTAATGATTTCACTAAGTACAAATGTATTCTACATGTAATGTCTAAGCATAAAGCACGTTTGTAAGCAAATGCACATAGTACTAGAATTGTATTGTAAAAATGTGAACTTGTATTTGTAATTTGTATAAGTGTACATGTAACACCCCAAAAGTGAATAAAAGCAAAAAGGGGATAGGAAATACTCACGTTCGCCAAATGACTAGATGACTAAGCGAGTGTGAAAATGCGAGCAATCCAAAGGTTCAACAACGAAACTAGTCCAATTTAGAAGAAAAGAAACCGAATAGGAAAAAATATCAAGCTTCCAATTCGCCAATTACAAGAGCTTATAATCAAAGCTTCAAATGTAGAAGTAATATACTCTAGAAGAAAGGTATGAGGAGAGTTTAATCGAATTGAAACAATTGAATTAGAGGTGCAAAGTGTAATGGGTCATAGGTGGGTTTTTATACTAGTTTTGGATTCAATTAGCCATTAAAATTGGTCAACACCATAAAGTAAGGTTTTATGATGAATTGAATATTTGACTAAGATTTTGACTGTTTAACTAAGACTTTGACTAGGACATTGACTGGGACTTTGACTGAGACTTTGACTGGGACTTTGACTGAGACTGTCTTAGCGGACCGCGAGGGCTAAAAAAATATTTTTTTCTAATTTAATCAATTTTAAGTTATAGACTTGCTTCCTTATGTTTCTAAGTTGTTTTAGGACCGAAAATTAAGGGCTTTGAGTACCAAGGTCTGAAACATACGTGCTCGGGTGTAGATGTGAGTATAAAACATGCATACTTTTACTTATATAAATTATAAGTTTTATTAAATTGTGAATTTTGGTCCTATTAAAATACGAGGGTTAAAAATGAAAATTTTGAAATAGTTGAGGAACCAATTATGCACATTTATGAAGAGTGAAGGGTGCAGGTTGTCACATGTATTTTATAGAAAAGAAGTCTCAAGTATTTTCTAAGTTTAAAATTTTTAAAGCCCATGTTGAAAAACAAAGTGAAAGGTTTATCAAAATCTTAAGAAGTGACTGATGCTACTAAGGGATTGTTCAACTCCTACTAAGGGATATAGACTGTACAACCCACTCACTAAGCAGATCATAACAAGAAGAGATATTAAGTGCTTTGAGGAGAAGGCTTGGGATTGGACCAAAATGAAGAATGATAATAACAAGCATATGTAGGATCTCAGTGTATTGGATCCCTTGATTGATGAACTGTTTACTTCTGAATCTTTTGATCAAAGTGGGCCAGATGCTAACTCAAATGTTTCTCCCACTCATGTTGAAAGTTCAAGTATACAAGGGTCTACCAATCAGCCAGCACCTCTTCTAATTAGATTGAAGTGCAAGATAGTGGGTCCACATCAGCTGCCAGCACACCTCCTTTGAGAACCAGGACTGTCCAGGATCTTTACAACACTACCAATCCTATGGAAGACTACTTGGTATGTGATTTTGCTCTTTCTGTTAGTGATCCTATTTATTTTGAAGAAGCAGCAGTGAAGAAGGAGTGGCAGCAGACTATGGAAGAAAATATAAGTGCCATAGAGACGAATGAAACATGGGAGTTATTAAAATAGAGTTGTATTCAAAATAAAGTATATTTGGGTATCTTAAAGTATAATGATTAAAGTACTTTTTATTATCGTAAACTATACCAAGTATTGGTCGTACAATTACTGGGCTAGACATTGATACATGGATCATTTTTTATGTTTCCATTTTCGATATCTCACTTAAATTTAATTTTATGTAAAGCTCGTATAGGTTAACTTTAAAAAAATAGTACAAAAGTTATAATAAAAGTTACCAAGCGAACCAAAATGGGTCTTACAAAATTGGTAGCACCCATTTATTTTTAATCGATACGAGTTGGTTTCAGTATTTTTAAACTTACCATGACGTTGAGTGCACCGGCCTTAAAATTATGGGGTCTGTCTTTGTTTTTCTCTCGAGAAACGTAGATGAGATTTGGCATGACACTACCTGCTACATCTTTGTCGTCATTGTTGTCCAATAGAATCTGTATTTTGTATTAACGATGATATCTATTTTATGAATTTATTTAATGGGTTTTTTAATGGTTGTTTCAATTAAAAACCTTAAGATCGAACCTGGATAATGGTGGGATGATGTAGACGTGTGAAATTAGGGGTCCACAGGCTAAAAGTATTCTTGAATTTCAGTTCCATTGTTGTATCCAAATAGAGGCCACCACTATGCACCACCGCCTCCACCTTTGATTTCATGTCTTCATACATTGACTGTCAAATATATAATTAATAAATAAAAATGGAGCAATTACTAACTAGTCAAAGTTGACTAATTTTTTTTTTTTAAAGACACCAAAAGTAGCTTTCACCAATTAAATTAAGGTATTTAAGAATTATATATTCGTAATTAGAAAGTATACATCCTGACTCATAACACACACCAATAAGAAGTTGCCATATACCTCAGAATGTAATGTCACATGGGCTATGAAACCTAAAACTTTTATTTAAGTATTTGTTAATCCACGATGTGGTAATTAAATTGTGAGTTAGTTAAAACCTCAATGCCTACGTGACAATTACGTGGCACGTTAATGCCCCTTCCTTGTTAAACCACGACGCCGATTCTAAGATTAAAAATATAAAACGTATGTAGAATTATTTTATACGGAATAACTCTATAATAGTGTAATAGGCCAATACTCCCCGTTTGCGTAACCCCCACCGCACCGTTCAATTATTTCTTCCCCACCTATCCATCACCTTTCCCTATGCTAGCTATTCCATACCTTACCTTACCATACCATACCCACTTCCTTAATCAATTTCTCTCTCTCTCTCTCTCTACAATTCTCCTTCCTTTTTATTTTTGTAACCGTTACGCTTCCATCAAATCAACTCACCATTCCTTTCGAGAAAACACTAGGGTTTCTATGGGCGATTTCCGGCGGCGAACCCCACGTAAACCTATTCCGGAGGAATTATTGAGAAGAATAACGAAGCTGTTTGTATCGAATCTACCGGATCGTTGTAGGGGTAATGATTTGGCTGCAGTTTTGCGTGGGCATGGTGACATATATGATATCTATATAGCCAAGAAGAGGGATAAGGTTGGCAGCAGGTTTGGCTTTGTATCCTTTTTAGACGTTAAAGATAAATAGGAGATGATACGCAATATGAAGAATATAAGGCTTGGGGATTATTAACTGTCAATCAACGTGGCTAGATTCGTGTTTGAAGAAGGTGAAATTAGGGACCCTCCACCTCCTCCTAAACCGGCTAGAGAAACTGCGGAGAAACAACATGCTTATCCTATTGGGGGTCGGCAGACGAGGTATGAGAAGACTGGTACATTTTCGTTCAAAGAAGCGCTTACTGGGGAGAGAAGCCATGTCTCCGATAAATCTAAAGTTTTAAGGCTGGGGGATAAAGCTTCGCTGTATCAAGATTTACATGGTAAAACTCTTCTGGTAAAGGTCGGATCTTTTGAGTTGGCTCGTGGGTTTCAACGTGAATTAATTGAAATGGGGTTGGGTGAAGGAGTGCTCCGTTATATCGGAGGGTTTCAGTTTATGGTGACGTTTAAAACAGCTGAGCATGCAATTATGGCCATGGATGAATTGTTAGGCAGGAAGAAAGAGTTCACCAATGTTATCATATGGAATGGACAGGATGTTGACTTTGAAAGGCTTGCATGGGTCAAGATCCTTGGATTGCCGATCCATCTATATGATAACGAAAACATTGAAGAGGTGGCGAGGTTGTTCGGAACGGTGGTTCGAAACGCTAACGTCAACCCTATTGGAAGTGATATGTCTGGTGGGTCGGTTGGCATCTTAGTTAATTCTGGGGAATGGATTAATGGTGAGGTGACGGTATTATGGAATGACAAGTTGTATTCAGTTTGGGTTATGGAAGTTTTAAGCGATCAACCTACGGTAATCTTCACATCTGAAAATAGGGACGTCCCGGTTGAAGAATCATCCGATGAAGATAGTAGCTCCGACGACGTTATGTCGGATGAAGCATATGCCGGGGACGACGAGAACAAGGAAGATGGTGTACCGGATGGTTCAGGTGAATTAAATGATTTTAATGTGGATGGCGGATTTCAAGGAGATTCTATAATTGAGCCGGACTCTTCTCCATCAATTGAGGAAACGTTTAAGGTTGGAGTGGAAACTCAAGGATTGGTCAATGTTGACTTTGTGGACCCCTCAGTTTTGAAAGTTAACAACAAACGTAAAAAGAATAAAGGTTTTTCGTCTTTGGGCCAGGAGGGTGGGGCTTATAGTAGTAGTAATGATAGGCCCAAGAAAGATTCTAGATTGGAGGAGGATGATCCTTTTGGGCTAGCTCCTATTATATTGGGCCATAATGTTAATACTAGTAGAGGTGAGGTGGGCTCTATCAAGGAATTTGTGAATTTTAGTGATCTGGTTCGGAACAAAGACTCAGCAGAAACAACGGTGCCCTCTACCCCACCAGATTTGCAAAGGGATGCTATGCCTACAGATGAAGATGATAGTATTCCTGTGGATGAGCCAGCTCAACAGCCAACGGTGGATAAGTTGGATGAGGAGGTCTCGTGTACTGCCAAACTTGGTGCTGTGGTAGGTGTTGATTATTCGAATTTTCAGTCTTTACTTCCGGATTCCATAGTTAAGGAGGGGCTACAATCCGGTACCAAATGAATTTTCTATCGTTTAATGTGCGAGGGTTTGGGGGCAACGGTAAAATGGGCCGGGTGAAACAGTTGAGAGAAAAGAACAGGGTGGATTTTTTAGCGGTTCAGGAAACTCACTTGGATGATTATAGTAGGTTTGATTGTCACAATATTTGGGGTAACGACGGGCTGGCTTTTGATGTGGTAGAAGCTACGGGTAGATCTGGTGGCTTGGTGAGCATTTGGAACCCAAAAGTTTTTAAAAAGGACTATTCTATTAAGAATAGGAATTATATATTAACTTCGGGTTTTCTTGGTAATGATGGTACGAGGATAAATTGCGTTAACATTTATGCTCCTCAAAAATTGGGAGAAAAAAGGGATTTATGGGATTCGTTGAAAGGTATTCTTACTGGATTGGAAGGGTTGTTCATTCTCATGGGGGATTTTAATGCAGTTAGGATCCCCGAAGAAAGAAAAAATTCTCGGTTTAATCACAGATGCGCATCGAACCTTAATAGGTTTGTAGACAGTTTGAGATTGTTTGAGTATATTACAAGGGGTAGTAAGTTTACATGCCTTACTACTAAAGATGGGGAGTTTAAATTGAGCAAGATTGATCGCTTTTTTGTTTGACAAAGTTTTTTTAACAGGTGGCCAGCTGCAGTGTTGAGAGCGCTCCCGAAAGATTGCTCGGATCATTCTTCTCTTCTGCTTACCTTGGTATAGGCGAATTTTGGTCCCAAACCTTTTCGTTGGTTCAACTCTTGGCTAGATAGAGAAGGGTGTAAAGAGGTGGTTACAAAAGTTTTAGAAGACTCTTCGATTGATGGTACTCCTGAAGATAAGATCAGTCACAAGTTAAAAGCCGTAAAGAATTCCTTGATTTCGTGGTGGCACCGTACTCATAAAAAAGAAGGGGAAGAGCTAATCACGCTTCAACAAGACATTGAAAGGATGGAAAAGATTATGGAAGAAAGAAATTTAGAATAGGAGGAGGTTTGGGTTTGAGAGGAGTGCAAAAAAGATGTCGAGTACATTAATCAGTGCAAGATAAAAGACTTAAAACAAAAGTCTAGGGTCCGATGGGCTATGTATGGTGATGATAACTCCGCTTTCTTCCACGGTATGGTGAATGGGAGAAAGGCAAAAAATACGATTCCTGGTTTATTGGTAGATAGGGTTTGGGTTACGAAACCGGAGTTAATTAAAAGAGAGGTTTTGAAACATTTTAGAAGACAATTTTCTGAAAATTATGCGGTGAGACCGTTTTTGAGATGTAACAATATTAAAAGAGTGCCTCAAGTTTTCTCCGATTCTCTGGTGGTGAGATTCACTAAAGAAGAGAATAAGTTGGCTGTGTTTGATTGTGGATCTGACCGCGCTCCTGGCCCTGATGGATTTAATTTTAATTTCATAATTTTTTTTTGGAGTTACCTTGAAGACGATTTCTTTAATTTGTTGGACGCCTTTTATGATTCAGGAGAATTTGGCAGAGGATGCAGTTCATCTTTTATTACCTTGATTCCTAAAATGAAGAATCCAGTGGGTTTAAATGATTATAGACCGATTACTCTGGTTGGAGTTATTAGCAAAGTGGTTTCTAAAGTGCTTGCTATCCGAGTCAAAAAGGTGTTGAGTTTTGTTATTTCAGATACGCAATCGGCATTCCTAAATGATAGGTTCATCTTGGATGGGCCTTTGGTGTTAAACGAAGTCTACGGGTGGCTTTGTAAGAGGAGGAAAAAAGCTTTTATGCTAAAAATCGATTTCGAAAAAGCGTATGATAATGTCAATTGGGGTTTTCTGGTAGATATGATGAATAATATGGGTTTTCCTGAAAGATGGGGGAGGTGGGTGAAAGGGGTTTTGAAATCTGCTAGATCCTCGGTGCTGGTTAACGGGGCGCCCACTTACGAGTTCCAATGTGAAAAGGGCCTTCGTCAAGGGGATCCCTTATCTCCGTTTCTGTTTCTATTGGTTATGGAAGCTTTTACGTGCATTTTTGACAAAGCTTGTAGTGAAGGTGAATTTGTGGGCATTAATGACCCGAGATCAGGCTTGAGAATTACTCACTTGCTCTATGCGGACGACGCTCTGATCATTGGGGATTGGTCGAAAGACAATGTTGAGAAAACGGCCCGGCTTCTTAGAATCTTTCACACTTGCACGGGTCTAAAAATTAATTTAAAAAAGTCGCAGCTTTTTGGTGTTGGGGTGACTAGTGAGGAGGTGGTTGAGATGAATAATATACTTGGATGTAGGATTGGAGAGTTTTCGCTTGAATATCTGGGGATTAAAGTGGGGGCCAATATGAATCGAGTATGCCATTGGAGCCCGGCTGTGGATACTATTAGTAAACGTCTGTCTATGTGGAAAGCTAACTCCCTTTCAATGGGAGGTCGTTTAACACTTATTAAATCTGTTTTGTCTAACCTTCCGATTTATTACATGTCTTTATATACAGCTCCGACTCAGGTGGTGGATCAAATAGAGAAATTGATGAAGAATTTTCTGTGGGGCGGTTCTAATGGTGTGAAGAAAATGCATTGGGTTGCGTGGGATGTTGTGACAACTTCTAAATCGGAAGGAGGTTTCGGTATTTCTAGATTACCGGAAGTGAACAAGGCTCTGATTACGAAGTGGGCTTAGAGGTTTAAGAAGAATCCGCATAGTAATTGGCGGTGTACCATAGAGGCTATTCATGGAGGTAGAGGTAAATGGCCTTTTCTTCCTGTTAACCGAGGACTGACTGGGTGTTGGAAAAACATTGTCTCTCTAGTGAATAGCCTGAAGATCGATGGCAAAGATATCCAACATATCATCAGAGGAGTTATCGGAAATGGCAATAATATTTGTTTTTGGTCAGATCTTTGGTATGGAGACTCCATGTTAAGGCATCGATGGCCTAAGCTCTATCTTTTGGAAAAGAATAAGAGGTGTTCCATAAGCGATAGAGTTAATACCCGTCATGGCGAGGTTGTTTTTGTTGATGACTGGAAGACCGGTCTCAGCACTGTTGAGGAGATCTCGTAGTTCAGAGACTTGAATGAGATGTTGTCTACGATTCAGTTTAAAGATGAGAAAGATACTTGGCTTTGGACCGTTGATAAGTCAAACAACTTTTCTGTTCAGGCTGTCAAGAAATGTTTGCGAACTAATCGCACAGGGACGAGAAATCAAGTTATGGTTTGGACGGGGTGGGTGCCGCTAAAGGTCAATATTCATAATTGGAGGCTTGAGCTGGAGCGGCTTCCGACTAAGAAAGCTCTAATGAGAAGAAACATTAATGTAAACAATGCTTTCTGTGTGTTCTGTGATGCGGAGGAGGAATCTGAATTACATTTGTTCACGGGCTGCATTATGACCAGTGCGGTATGGAAATTCGTTGAAAGTTGGTGCCGGCTTGATCCCATCTTTCTTTTAGAGATCAGAGATATATTCAAAATCCCAGAGCTCACCCACGGTTCCAAAGAGAAGAAGATCATAGTTCGTGGGATTGCGATGACGGCGTGTTGGGTGATTTGGAAGACTCGTAATAAGGCCGTTTTTGAAGACACACAACCAAGGGTTTGTGATATGGTAGCAAATATTAAATATTGGTCTTATATTTGGTTAAGTAGTCGGTCTAAGGTAGGTGATATAAGTTGGAAGGAGTGGCGGAGAAACCCATTGTATATGTTGTAATTGTTCGTTTTTGGCAGTCCTTGTTTTTTTGGGCTTAGCCGTTTTTAATGAAGTTTAAGTTTAAAAAAAAAAAGGAGTAAATTGCCAAAATGGCCCCTCAGGTTTGGCCCAAAATGCTTGTTTGGTCACTTATCTTATTTTTGTGCCAAAACACCCCTCACAGATTGAAAATTGCCATTTTGGCCCATATTTAACAGAGTTTTTAACTGAGTATGGAAAGTCAGTTAAGTCTGAGGGGTAATTTCGTCCTTTCATCTGTACTTCATCTTCTCCATATAAAAACCCCCAAACCTATTATTTGCTCTGCCACCACCTCCAAAAACCATTGTCTGCCCAAACACACACACACACACACACACACACACACCTAACTACACACACAGAGAGAGAGAGAGAGAGAGAGAGAGAGAGAGAGAGAGAGAGAGGTACAGGGGCGGAGCTCCGACAACATCATCTGGATTAGCAACAGTTAACAACAGCAACGGCGGACCAAGGAACACAATTTTATAAAGTTCGAGATCTTCAAACCCAGGAAACTCATAATAATCGTCATCGACGTTGGTGAGTTTGGATCGGAGAGTATGGACGACGGTTTGAACGAAGCATAGGTTGGAGTGAGGGAGAGAGGTGGCGATGAGGGAGAGGAGAAAGAGGAGAGAGGTGGTGAAGAAAAGAGGTGAGATGAAGAAGAAGAAGCGGAAGAGGTAGGGAGAGAAGAAGAGAATGTAGGAGAAGTAGAGAGGGTGGGAGAGGATGAAGGAACAGAGAGAGGATAATAAATGGTTGAAGGATTTGTAAGTGGTGATGGTGAGAGCATCTGCCATTGTTGATTGCTATGGCCATACAAATGCGAAATGCCTCTGGTTGTGAGGTTCAACGTTATTGGAATGTTGCTCTGCATAATTACCAGAAGGGGTTATTGGTAATTTAGGGGGTGAAGATGAGGGTATGAAGGTAAATTTTAATGAGAATGTAGGGTCTGTGGGTATGGATGTAGAGGGATCTTTGGTTGGTGAAAATGGAAGTGATATAAATGTTGTGTTTGAAGAGAAAGCCGATGAAAATGTGAGTGTGGTGGTGATATGTTGGGTGGTGGAGGGTGGTGGAGGGTGGTGGATGGTGAAGAAGGGTGGTGGTGGTGGTGGTGGTGGTTTAGAGAGAGAAAAGGGTGGGATTAGGTCTGCCAAAGGAAGGAGAAGAGGGTTATTAACTTTAAAAAAATAATAGAGTGAAAGGACGAAATTACCCCTCAGACTTAACTGACTTTCCATACTCAGTTAAAAACTCTGTTAAATATGGGCCAAAATGGCAATTTTCAATCTGTGAGGGGTGCTTTTGGCACAAAAATAAGATAAGTGACCAAACAAGCATTTTGAGCCAAACCTGAGGGGCCATTTTGACAATTTACTCAAAAAAAAAAAAAAAGTGTAATAGGCCAATACAAAACAGTAAACGACAAGCTGGGGCAACCATGTGATATTTTCTGCTGTCTTGGTCGAATAGCCACTATCAACTTGCTATGTTCACTTTAAACTCCCAAGATGATGGATCTCAAAATACATATATATTATATACACATTTCTAGTTAAACTAGTAATTTTACCCACCGCGCGTTGCGGCGGCGCGCGACGAATTAAACCGTGAAACAAACATTGCCGGTGCAACCGATAATAAAACCAAATAAATGTAGGGACTGAAGTTGCAATTAGCTGAAAAATGAGAGAGTGGCAGTGGAAAGTAAGGGGACTAAACTTACAATTAACTGAAATATAAAATAGGAAGACTGAAGTTGCAAATAGCTTAAAGTTGAGGGGTGGGAGAGAAAAGTGTCAGCCGACACACTTCTTTAGTACAGATAATAATGGTTTGTGTTCATATTTTTAAAATATTATCTTATATTTATTTGTACTTTTAGGTGCAAATTTAGTTTTAGATTATTAATATGGAAAAAAAAAAACTGGTTAAACATATTATTTTCGTATCAACCAACAAATTATTATGTCGTGTTCGAGTTTACGTATCTGATACAATTTTCATGTTCATGTCGGTTATGTGTAACTCAGTTAAAGTCAAATATTTTGATTTGTGCCGTTTTAGCCCGTCAACCTATGAACCTTCAAAATATCCTAAATCATGTATTAAAACTGTTCTAAGAAAAATTATTCATATACATAACTGATATTATTCTGTCTCCAAATTTTTAGTTAACAGTCTCCTAATTTGATATTTAAACCTTTTGTTCCATCAACCTTTGCTTTAACTAATCCACCTTTATCAAAAGTCTTCCCAATCAAATCAAAATCATATTCATTGTAGTTAGACATATTATACATTATATTATACATATCTATTAAATATGCTACGGATAAATAGTTATTTGCTATTGGCCTACCTCTTTTTACTTTGCACATACTTTACACAACTCAAAAGGCATATGGTATAGCTTTTGGTTGCCTCTCCCCCTCTAATAATTATATATATCTATTGACCACTACGTTAACTTTATTTTCTTTCAATTTAACCATCAAATTTTTAGCTTTTAAGATTTAAAATTTTAGAAACTGACTTTTAGCTTAACTTTATTTTCTTCCAATTTAATCACCAAACTTAGACCACCAAATTTTTAGCTTTTAAGATTTAAAACTTTGAGCACCAAACTTTTAGCTTTTAAGATTTCAAACTTTGACCACCCAACTTTTTTAAAACTTTTAGCTTTTAGGATTTTAAACTTTGACCACCAAACTTTTAGCTTTTAGCCGTGAGTATTTTTTTGAAGCCCACGAGAGAATAACAGTCACTTAATATTATTTTTTATGTCCACGAAACCCTCCACGCAATAGGAGCTCCCACAGCGACGCGCAATCTTTAACGTCTATCAAACCCTCAACGCAACAGAAGCTCCCGCCGCAAAACGCGGGGTAATAGAATCCTAGTTAATACTTATTACTGTAATTTATTAATAACCCTAAATTAAATTCAATATTCTTTTAAGTTTTATTCAACACGTCATCCTAAAACAAAAGTAGCTAGATGCCTATATTTTATCCAAACATGTGTTCCAAAATAAATGAATTATTAATTTTCCTTTTTTTTAACGGCAAACGAATCAATTTCCAAGCACTCTCGGGCACCTTTTTGGCGAATTAGGTAATCGAGAGTACCCGGGCCACCAATTGCCACCAATTCCCGGGAAAATCCGACCACTCATCCGCCCGAAGGCACGACAGTGAAATAATCGGTAAAACCGGTCGGGATCAGGACTCGAACCCAAGCCAATGGCCGGGTCATCCCTCATTTCCCATCCACCAATGTCCTCCAAATGTAGCTAGTGGGAATTGAACCAAAGCCTCCCATAAGAAACTTTAGGCCCTCAACCAACTAGGCTACAAAACAAATGAATTATGATTATTACCTTGATCTCATCTGTGTCAGGATACAACGTAGGATGACTACTAAAATAAACTTCAGGTGCTCTATCCACAACACCATGCTTCTTACAATAAGGTATCCAATGCTTTGCAAACTTAGCACACTCCATGAACGCATACAACGTCATCTTCGATCCTCCATCGTCGGATATATACACAGACAGCTTCTCTGTCGGGTACTCGTATGCCAAAACCGATAAAGCCGTGTTCACAACACCAACAGGCGGTTCCTTAGTGGGATCAGCCGTGCAAATCAACACGTCTATTGGCGGATAGTCGCTCTCTTTTGTGGCTTGTTTTAGGTTCTCTGGGAACACTTTGCGTTCAACTGGATTCCAGTGAAAGCATTGGGAGGTTAGCCATAAGAAAGCTAAAACAAAATCGGCTAGAAAGAGCGTGATGGAGGCCGAAGTCGGAGAGTTGATAAGGTTACGGCAGTGGCGAAGGAGAAGGATGGAGATGGCGACGGAGTAAAGGAGTGTGAAAATACGGTTTAGATATGTTTTGGACAATGGTTTACTAGAGTGAAGGAGTGGAGTAGACATGGTTTAGTGGAATGACGGAAGGAATGAATGAGAAGGGGTATATATTGTTAGAAAATAAAAAATCAGCATTTACTACCTTTCCTATCAATCCCATCTTTAGACAAAATCCCAGCTATCATCATAGATAGCCGTTGGTCACAATAAGTGCTCCAGCTTTCTATTTCCTTTCAAGCACACCTTGTTTTGTCTATTTATTGTCATTGTAATATTTATTTTTTCAATCAAGCAATAAAAAAAACTATTCTCTGGTCTAATTGAATACATGGTATCAGAGCGGTGTATACGATCTTAGAGACGACCCGCTCATCATCTACCTCTTTCAAAACCATAACCAAAACAAAGGCAACCATGACAGATTCAAATGATAATGATCTTGCGCTGCAAATCTCCAACCTTCTTAAGAACAACCTCAACAATGAAAATCAAACCCAAAAGCTTTTTCAGTTCCTAGACTCCCTTGTTCGACAATATGAAAGTTTTTTTGTCAAAAGGGCGATTTGGATATAAGAGCTCCAACAGTGGATCATCATCCCGTATAGACAAATCGAACTCATGTGTGAACATTGTGGTATGGTAAAACATACCAAAGAACAATGTTTCAAACTCGTCGGCTACTCTGAATGGTGGGGCGACTCGCATAAAAAAGGAAATAAAGAGAGAGCAAAGGTTGCGGCTGCCACGAGCGACATCAACATTGGCAGCAACCGACAGAAGTCCGGTCGCTTTGGTGGGATTGCTTTCGCCGGAAATACAGAGGACCCTACCGAAGAAGGAGGTACCAGGTTTGAGGGAATACCCTCAAAACTTTCTTTTATTAACCCTAAATATTTTAATTCTAATTTTTTGAACTTGGTAGAAGACCTCTATGATAAGCCTCTAGATCTCCTTTGTGATATTGGTCAAAAACCAAATCAAAATGTTAAAAGCTCTTTTTCCAAGAATTGTGTTTCAAAAAAGGCTTTGTCCAAAAATGGTCCGTTAAAACCACACCGAAAAACAAATAAAAATCCAAATTTTTTAAGTAGAAATAAATATGTTTTAGATTCAGAAGCAAACATGGCTCAAACTTATGAACACCCACAAGAGTCATAGATATTTGATTGTGAAGCAACTGACACTATGACATTTGACCCATCAGATCTGGTATCAAAAACTAAACCTAGGATTCACCACATCAAAACCGCAAATGGGGGTGTTGTCCCTGTTAAAGGAGAAGGGACTATTGAAATATCTCTATCCTTAAAACTTTCAAATTGTCTGTATGTTCCTTCTTTGTCACATAAACTATTATCCATTAGTCATGTAACCAAGGAATTAAATTGCACTGTCTTGATGCATCCAACCTTTTGCATCCTTCAAGGTATCAGGACGGGAACGATCATTGGGCGTGGTACTGAACGTCAAGGATTATATTATGTGGAAGAAGTGACTCAAGAGGGTAATGTGATGCTTGCTCATGGGACTAAAGATAGGGAGGCTTGGCTATGGCACAGGAGACTAGGACACCCATCCATCGGTTATTTACATCTTTTATTTCCAAAACTTTTTCCTTTAAATAAAACTTTTAATTGTGAGACTTGTTTGTTAGCAAAAAGTCATAGGCAAACCTATAAACTAAATAACACTAGAGTTGATTCTCCCTTCTCTCTTATCCATTCTGATGTTTGGGGTCCAGTGGAAGTTATCGGGGGACAAAACTTTAGGTATTTTGTTCTTTTTATTGACGATTGCACTCCTATGACGTGGATTTATTTTTTAAAACATAAATATGAGGTTTTTGATAAATTTACTATTTTTTTTAATATGATACAAACACAGTTTAAAACAAAAATTCAAATCCTATGATCAGATAATGGAAGAGAATATATAAATGACTCCATGAAACAATTTGTCAAAACAAAGGGATTATTCACCAAAAAATTTGTCCGCACACTCCGGAACAAAATGGCACTATTGAACGAAAAAAACCGGATCCTCTTAGAAATAACTCGTGCTCTTTTAATTGAATCTCACGTCCCTACGTCTTTCTGGCCCGAAGCTGTTGCGACCGCCACTTACTTAATCAATCGGTTACCCACCAAAGGTCTTAATTCAAAAACTCCTATCGAGACGCTATCTATTTATACCAAAATACCTCATCCCCTTACTTTTAAACCACGTGTTTTTGGATGCTCTGTCTTTCCACACATACCTAAACATGAACGGGGTAAACTTGGTCCATGTGCAGAGAAGTGCGTATTTGTAGGCTATGGTATCGACCAAAAGGGATACCAGTGCTATAGCCCAAAACGAAGACATATGTATACTACCCTAAATTGTGATTTCCTTGAAACCGAATTCTTCTATACTTCCCAACACAGTGGTCAGGGGGAAAAAGGAGCATATTGACACACTGAGTTGGTTAACATGGGCCCCATCATCTGAAGAAGTCAACCAAAATCAATCCCAAGAAGTCAATCACAGTATCCTTGATGAGTCACTTACTTCTAGTGAACCAACCATCAATGCTACTAACCAAGATCCTTCCAGTCCAGTTACTAAGGTTAGCCAAACTAACCAAGATCCTTCCAGTCCAGTTACTAAGGTTACTCAAACTCACAGTGTAACACCCCAACCGATGGCGGAAACATCGGGATGTCACGTATTGATGATTGTTCAGTAGCTCATGGTAATACATATGTTTAAATAATCCTTTATTTCATTACAAAATTGAATTACATTAAAGTCTACATCAAATAATCAAACAAAGCTTAAAACTTCAAATATCTCCTCATGCTAGCTCTAGACTTCAAGCATCAGTATTTCCTGTTGAGTTTGGAAAAATGGGGGGGGGGGTCAACTAGAAGTTGGTGAGAATACATAAGCCATGTCAAGCAAATAGTTTAAGTATAAAAGTTTAGCAATTCATATGTCTATCGTAAGTTTAAGTCTACATGAATAAACATAATATGTTGAATCGACATAATCAAACCTCCGACTAGTTTAGGTCCATCCTGTCATCCACGGTTCACCTTAATAATATGTTGGAACGATAACAATCACCCACGCTACCTATGTAGGAGGTACACGTATCCGGGTGGGATTGTCAATCCAATAGATCTATTATTGAGTATCGCCGGCTTGGCCATAGCTAATGATTATGTAATGTTGAAACTCGTTGAAACTCGTTGAAACTGTTGTTGTTGTCTAATTCATGAGGCATTAAAGTTTACAACTAGACATGCATGTAGAATTGCTTAAGTATAATGTTGCAAGTATAAAGAATTGCATAAACATGGTTACGTAAACTCACCTTAGCAAAGTATTAAGTCTCGAGAAATAGAATATGTGTAGCCCCAAAGTTGCCAATTACAAGAGCTTATAATCAAAGCTTCAATTGTAGAAGTAATAGACTATAGAAGAAAGGTATGAGGGAAAGTTTAATCGGATTGAAACAATCGATTTAGAGGTGCAAAGTATAATGGGTCATAGGTGGGTTTTTATACTAGTTTTGGATTCAATTAGCCATTAAAAATTGGTCAACACCATAAAGTAAGGTTTTATGATAAATTGACTATTTGACTAAGACTTTGACTGTTTGACTAAGACTTTGACTAGGACTTTGACTATTTGACTCAAGGCTTTATTTAAAAAAAAAATCTTGTATGTGAAAAAAAAAATTTAGAATCATATTATTATTATTATTTATATACATTTATGTATGTATATAAGTTGTGAGTTAGGATAAAGACTTAGGCACATTTGTATAATATTAATGATAAAGGTGTAATAAAAAAAATATATATATATATATAAGGGCTTTTTATGTATTAAAATTTTGGGGAAAATTTTGCGATGTTACACACAGACATGAGGATACTTTAACACGTGAGGATACTCTCACACATGAGAATACTCAAAATATTAACATACCTAACCAAGATTCTCCTAGTACAATTAATGAGACTGTGCAGGAGGAACAAGTAGAAGAACAAAGTGTGCCAAAAGAGACCACTAAAAGAGATGTCTTACCTCCAAGGGCCAATAGAGGGATGCCTCCAAAACGATACTCTCCAGAAAAAGAAATAAGGTCCTCTAGGTATCATGTTACAAACATTGTGAACGGGAATTTGTCAAGAGAAGCTAAGGCATTCACTGCCTCCCTGTATGATGAACAACTTCCAAATTCTGTGAAAGAAGCTTTAGAATCAAAAAATTGGAAGGATGCAATGGAGACAGAAATGGATGCACTTATAAAAAATGAAACGTGGGAGAAATGTGTTCTTCCCCCAAGAAAGAAACCAGTAGGATGTCGTTGGGTCTTTACAATCAAACACAAACCTGATGGAACAATCGAAAGATCTAAAGCTCGTTTAGTGGCTAAGGAATATATTCAGACATATGGAATTGACTATTCAGAGACGTTCTCACCGGTGGCCAAAATTGATACGATCCGTGTTCTTTTCTCTATTGCTGCAAATAAAGGATGGCCTCTCTATCAACTCGATGTTAAGAATGCCTTTCTACATGGAGAACTGAAAGAAGAAGTTTACGTGGAACATCCTCCTGGGTTCCAGGAAAACTTCAAAAACAAGGAAGTATGTCGGTTAAAAAGAGCGTTGTATGGGCTTAAGCAGTCTCCTCGAGCTTGGTTTGGTAGATTTACCTTGGCGATGAAGAGATACAGTTTTAAACAAAGCAATTCTGACCATACGTTGTTCCTTAAACGGAGAGGTAAACTTGTGACTTGTTTAATTATATATGTTGATGACAAGATTATTACAGGAAATGATGAGGAAGAAATGAAGAAGTTAAAGACTAATTTGTTCACTGAATTTGAGATGAAAGACTTGGGTAGACTTAAGTACTTTCTTGGAATTGAGGTACTAAGGTCTAAACAAGGAATCTTCATTTGCCAGAAGAAATATATACTCGACCTTCTTGCTGAGACAGGAATGATTGACTGCAAGCCGGTTGACACTCCAATGATGACTAATCAGAAACTCTATATGGAGGAAGGAGCATAATTAGCAGACAAAGAAAGGTACCAACGGTTGGTAGGCAAGCTGATATATCTCTCCCACACTCGCCCTGATATTGCATATGCAGTTGGGGTAGTAAGTCAGTTCATGCATTCACCACAAGTAGCTCACATGAATGCAGTATGGAGAATCATTCGGTATCTCAAAGGGACTGCAAGTCATGGGGTTCTATTCCAAACTAATAATCATCTAAGAATCCAGGCATATACAGACGCAGACTGGGCAGGAGACAAAGGAGACCGAAGATCTACATCAGGATACTTCACCTTAGTTGGTGGGAATCTAGTTACATGGCGAAACAAGAAACAAAAAGTTGTAGCCCATATCAAGCGCTGAGGCGGAATTTCGAGGGATTGCACGAGGTTTGGCAGAAGTTCTTTGGATACGCAAACTTTTGGTTGAAATCGGATTTGCTCAGCCTGAAGCTAGTACTATTATGTGTGACAATGAGGCTGCAATACAAATTTCGGAGAAACCTGTGCAACATGACCGTACCAAGCATGTAGAGGTTGACAGACACTTCATCAAAGAAAAACTCGAAACGGGAATTATAGAGCTTCCATTTGTCCACTCAGAGGATCAATTAGCAGATATACTAACAAAAGCCGTTAACAAGAGGATCTTTAATCAGTGCCTTCACAAGTTAAGTATCGGAAATCCCACTACTCAACATGAGAGGGAGTGTTAGAAAATAAAAAATCAGCATTTACTACATTTCCTATCATTCCCATCATTAGCAAAATCACAGCTATCATCATGGATAGCCGTTGGTCACAATAAATGCTCCAGCTTTCTATTTCCTTTCAAGCACACCTTGTTTTGTCTATTTATTCTCATTGTAATATATTTTTTTCAATCAAGCAATACAAAAACTATTCTCTGGTCCAATTGAAAACATATATCATTTTCAAGGGTCTGTTTGGTATGGTGCAGTGGAATTGATGAGGGAATAGAATGGACGAGATAATGAAATGGACAAGATAACGGAATGGATCATTACCATTTCATGTTTTGTTTGATTGCCATGTGGGAATGAAACAATACAATACATTACATTGTGTTATTGGATAGGCAGGAAAAGACGAATGAATAAAATCGGTGGTGAGTGGCTGTGGTGGGTGGTGGTTAGTGGCGGTGTTGAAAGGTGGTGATATGTGACGGTAGCGGTGGCGGTGGGTGGCACTAGCGGAAGTGGCGACAGTGGGAGGTGGGAGGTGGAGGTGGATGGCTGTGATGGTGGTGGGTGATGATGGTGAGTAGTCGGTGGTGGTGGTGGTAGCGTGGTTGTGGGTGGAAACAAAGGTGGTGCGTAGTGGTGACGACGGTGGTGGGTGGTGGCAACGATGGCGATGGGTGGAGGTGGATGGCGGTGGTGGGTGGAGGCGGCGGCGATGGGTGGTAGTGGGTTGCGGCGGTAGTGGCGGGTAAAGGAAATTGTGGTGAGTGACTGTGGCAAGTGGTGGAGGCGGCGTTGGGTGGGTGACGGTAGTGGGCGGCGTTGGGTGGTGTTGGATGGTGGCGGTGGTATGTGGGTGGCGGTGGTGGGTGGCGGTGGTGGTGGTGGCAACGATGGTGGGTGGTGACAATGGTGGTGGGTGGTGGTAGGTTATGCTGTTGTTAGTAAAGGGTGAATAGGAGATGAAATGAAAAATGAAACATGGGGTGGATGAAATGGTTTTGAGGGAATGGAAGGGAATGGATGATTTCATTCCTTTAACCAACCAAACACAATATTTTTCATTACCTCCTAATAGTCTATTCTGTTTCTCCTTTTATTCCATCATACCAAACGCTACCTGTAACAACCGGCAAAAATAAGGTAATTCCGTACAGATTAATTAGTATATGATTAACGTAATTAAATGCAATTATGTGTGATTTAATTATCAAGGCCTTAGGAGATAGCAATTTCCAAATAGTGCATAGGAATGCATACGTTTAATGGTAAAACATGATTGGATCATGTGCGAATAAGCTATCCGGTATGGACGTTGGCAATTACCCGGTAATAATTAAATAAACGAAAAGGATCCCGGACACCCAGGATATAAAATAAAGGGTATTTTCACGAAATATAATAAGTTTTGGAACTCCAAAACCATAAGTGAAAACGTCTTGTACAAATCTCCCGGTAACGAATAAATTGCGCGTACCGCACCCAATACGCGTATAACTCATAATTTCACCCGGCAAAGGCCTAAATAACCAATCAACACTTAAATTAGACTATATTTAAGGGTTATTAAAGGTATTTTTAATGTCCGAATAACGCGCGATTAAAACCCGAAAAATACCCGAACGACACCCGAATGACGGGGGATTAAACATAACAAATATTGGGTAAATATTTGAAGTTGTGGACCCCACCTAGACCCACAAAGGGGCCGGCCTAAGGGCCTTTGTAATACCCTTGCATTGTGCTTCTAATAATAACCTATGAATCTAAGAGATTAAGCATGCATGAATGATCAAGTGTGTAAGATATGGTAGTACAAAAAGCAAGCCTACACCTTGCTTTCTTGTCCAAAAAAATCGGCCAAGGGGCCACAAGAAGACAACACTAAATCATTCACTAAGATCACACTTGCACACTTGAGATTTATTTAAATCTAGAAAAGATTGCACAAGGATTACCATATCTAAATTAAACTCACAAAATCCTTCCTCTTTCTTCCAATAACCCACGGCCAAACACCATTAAACATCCATCCAAGAATCAATTTTTGTACTACACATATCTCTTAAATCTTTAGTAAGATCACATGCAATCCATGGAAGATATGGTGAGATTATATAACATGTGTTAGATACATGAGCTAACAAAGCAACATCTCTTTCTTCTTTCTCCCTTGGAGCCGTAGGCTTCTTCACACACACACACACTCATCTTTCAAGTTTTTACATCTTCAAATCACTTAAAACAATCCGTCATCCAAACCCCCATTGTGTGTTTCAAGAGCTTGGAGCTAAACCACTTGGAAGAACACACTAAACCCCTCTCAAATCCAAGGTTTTTGTCTTCCCTAGCCTTGTGCTAGTAGTAAGTTTCTTAACCTTGTTTTTGATTATTATTATTCATGTATGTGTTCTTAGAAGCAAGTTGTACATGAAGGGTTTAAAAGGAGGTTTTGAACATAATCTTTAATAAGTTTTACATGTGTAAAATGGAAGATTAAAGATGTGAGAATAAACCATGGATTTGTGGATGATGATGTATTAATCTTGAAAATATGTAAAGCTTGCATTTAAAACTAAGTAGGATGATGTTTTGGTTAAAAATTGTGGGATAAACTTGAATATGTTAAAAGTGACTTTAAATCATCTTATTATGATCATACATGGTGTAATATGTGGTAAAACATGTTAGAAGTTCATGAATGAAGATGATGGAAAATCTAAGTTAGCTTACTTAGATGAATGATATTTTGTTAAAATGGACAAATACATAAAACACACACATAAGTAGTCTTCCACATGAAATACAAGACTAACATAAGTGTTTTGATACAAAAATAACTTACCAATAAAAAGTTGGATCTTCAAAGTTTACTATTTTGAGTGGAAAATGTTAACTTTGAAAGCTAGAATGGAAAAATGCAACTTTTGGAAGTTAAGGGACTAAAGTTGTAACTTTGAAAGTTAGAGGACTAAAATGGATATTTTAGAAACTATTAGTCCAAAAATACAAGTATGGAAAGTTCGGTGTCAAAAATGTAAGTAATAAAGTCTAAGGATGAATTTTGTAAATACTAGTAGAAATACTTGGGTATTTTGTATAAAAGTGTATTTTTGAAAGTTATAAAAATACAAAGGGTTTTAAAATAAGGATTTTTATAAAATAGAGATTTTATAAAAATGTTAATCAAACTTGAGAAACTTATACAAAAATGAATACTTTTATATAAATGGGAATATAAAAGTATTGGAAGCATTTTTGTATCTAAGTTAACAAGTTGGGCTAAAATACAAACCTTCCAAGTAACATGGTTTAGAAATGTGGATAATATTTCTATAAAACACATGTTGGGAAAAACTTGGAAAAATTAACTAATCGAGTTAAGATATCGAACTAAGACGCGTTAACGAACCGTACACGGACGAATCATGAGAAAAATGCCATTGCGGCAAGATAAGAAAAATATATATATTTAGGAAGTAAAATATATATATATACATGGGTGAAAACTAACAAACACTTTCCTAAGTGTTAAAGGAATTATTCGTGGGAGGAACACATGACATAAACAAATAAGACGTTAAACAAACGTATATACTTAACAAGAAAAATTACACATTTATATATATGTACGCTCGTCTCGGCAAAATTCTAGTATATCTACTCAATGGGAAAGTAGATATGTGGGAAGGAAAGCCGCGACGAAAAGACAAAGATATATATATGTGTATGCCGTATCAACGAGATCCTAGTATATTTATTTGAATGGGAAAATAAATACACGGTATGGTGAGTTGAATCGGGCGTTAAGAATATACAATCGAACGACAAGATCTTAGTATATTTGTTTAAATGGGAAAACAAATGTGCGGCAAAGTGAGTCGGGTCGAGGGTCGAAATATATATTATATCGAGCGATACGATCTTAAGTATAATTATTTAAATGGGAAAATAATTATATGTTAAGTGACGTCGAGTCGATGATAATAAGATACAAGTTAAGGAAATATTAACAAGAGTAATATATAACTTGTAACACAAAGGGTAATGTAACGCCAACGAAACCTAGGATGCGCGCTTAATTAAACGGGATTTGGAATAACTTGTGGTCGGGAGTTGGGTGTACAACTTGCCAAGGCACATGCACTATAGGAATAGTGACTTATACGTCTAGGACGTTTGTAGGTGCGAGACCCTCTATGCTATCTACCTAGTGAGCCAGACAGTGATTCAGGTGAGTTTCACGGCCCCATTTTACTGTTTTAACTGGGGGAAAGATATGTTTGTCAAACGTTGTCACATGTTGAAATGTTTTCAAAGGTTAAAATGTGATAAGTGGTATGATGAGTACTTGAGCAGTGATCGCCACTCGGGGTTGAGTCCTCTCTTCCGTAATCATTAATTCAGGGAAATGAAACCGAAAGAATATTTGGATAGTACTATTGGTGCCTGACAAGGCCCACCCCTAATCGATAGCGTCGATTATGCATCGGAGAATGCCTGGGGTGCACGTATTCTGAAATTAAGTCGTTGGGTTCCGAGAAACGACTTGGAGCGGGGCATTATTATTAGTCTTGGTTTGGTTATGGGGCTCAAGGGATTGCTTATCATTATAGTTTGTAGGAGCTAGCTACTCCTTACAAAGGCCACAAGTTGTGCAGGTTTCGCACATGTTGTAAAAACGGAATATCGATCGACAAGATCCTAGTATAATTATTTAATGGGAAAATAATTATACGGTAAAGTGAGTCGAGTCGATGGTTGTGAAAATGTTGCTGTTATGAAACTAAAACCTGTGAACTCACCAATATTTTATATATTGACGTCTTTTTAAACATATCTTTCAGGTAACTAAGTGCTGAATAGATATGGGGCTAGTGCGGTGGAAATTCGGGATGTCGGATACTGGTCGGGATTTCATTCACTGTTACCTTCGGGTTGGAACATAAACGGAAATACCCACATTGAAACTTAATGTTCATCGTTTTAAGTAATGCCTTGTGCAACATTGTAACGAGATACTCATTTCCGACATTCTAATAAATTGATCTTTTCTAATTAAATATAGTTTGTGTTAATCTTGACTTTGATATACTTTCGAGCGTTGCGCCACGTGTTTCCGCCATTGGCGTGGTGTGACAGAAGTGGTATCAGAGCCAAGGTTGTAGCGAACTAGCATTTTTGAAAAATCTAGACTATAACCGGTTTTGGCTCGAAAACGAAGTTTTCAAAAATAAAACACAACAAAATATTTTTAGAAAAGAAAGAAATTGTACATGGATTGTACAAGGGGAAATTCCGACCGACTAGCCATGTGTGTCAATATATGAAGTATTAGAAAATGCGGATAAGATGCTTATAGTAGGAATCCGATTTTCTAAGATTAAGTTAATACATATACGTAGTACGGATATTTTGCCAGTAAAGTTGTTGTGTCACGCTTCACAATAGTCCGCGCTCTTGCATCGATCACCGGTACCAGCAAGCGGGAAGAATGCTGTGGTCTACGATGAGCTCACTTGCTTGCCTGTAGACGGGATGATCGGAAGGACTAATCTCTATCGCGTTAATGGATGTCGCCACGTTGT
Organism: Ambrosia x helenae; assembly: GCA_030844895.1. NCBI lineage: Eukaryota > Viridiplantae > Streptophyta > Magnoliopsida > Asterales > Asteraceae > Ambrosia > Ambrosia x helenae. The sequence goes on from CM061230.1 coordinate 112,241,293, forward strand.
TTATGATTTAGAGGCGAAACTAGATCAAGTCTTTGTGGTATGAAATCTCGGTTTTTGGATCAGGAAGCTCGGAACTAGCGGGCAACAAGATTACCTGGCAACACAAATTATCATTACGGGTGCACACGTAATAATAGTTTGGGGTGCACGGTAACCTTGGTGGGCGCTAGGGCCGGGATTGGTGATCACTCCTTGTCTTAGTTGTTCTTGTTCTTTAGATTCAGTCTTAGTTTTGATCGACCAATGGGTCAAATGGGAGGTCTCGCCGATGTCCCTTTATTTTGATCCTAGCTAACCTAATAAGCTTTCTTCGACATTACCTTTAGGGTACGAGCACGGAAGAACTCGAACGTCTACTCATTTGAGCAATCTGACGTAAATCTTCGCATCGGATAGAGACGGGAGACGAAAACTTCCTTGCATAGGAGTTAAATGCCTGGAACGATGCAAGGAATGCTAAACTTGGGACCCAGTGAAGACTTAGGGTGCGTCCCTGCTAGACTAGTGCGTCTAGAGAACGGGACCTTGCGTGGATTAAATATGAGACTCGTGGCCGTGTGCTGCGGTGTTATCATGATGAATAAGTCATGATCGACCTAACGCATGCCCAGGTTGTCTTCAAGGGTTGGATATTTTTCTTCTCCAGTAGGAAGACAGAATCGAAGTTACGGGATTAGGAAGCTTGATCATTGCTAACCTGAAAGCTCGATAGCCCTTGTCTGAATCAACAGTATTGGTTGTTTCCAGGCAGTCATGGACGGATAGTGAAATCGGCATGTCGCCTCACACATCCGCAAGTCATAGTGCTTTGCTAAACTTTGATGATGTCAGGATTTCGGCCACTAATCATGACCGCGACATCGTTTGCCAGTGTTAGGATGACAGCGTGTAGTAGAACAGCAAGCCCCAGTCGGCATTTGGCGATGGACTCACTCGGAAGTACATACGATTAACTCGTGGGAATCCACTACTCGGTGTATTGAGTATTCAAGTATGGATCAACAACCTTTGCAATAGCGCTGGATCGTGTTCGGAAGATGAATTGTGATGGACTCAGCATGTTGGTACTTATGTCATACTACTTCCCTGAGGTGCAAAGGTCATCATAAGACTCCTCTATCTACCTCCTGTTTGTTTTCAAGGATTGTTGGTGGTCTCGCTTCAGTCAAGGAACGCCAGAGTAGGCTCGTTACATGTACTGTGCCTGAATCCGTCATAAATCCTAGAAAGTAGAACCACACTTTGGGAACTGTAATCGTAAGAGTGTTCTGTGATTGTCAGAATGTTGCAAGACGCTTTTTGCTGACATTAAAATCCCCCTTGAAAATCAAGTGGCGGACTACTAAATGTGGTCACGTTATTCTGGTAAACTAAACTTACCCGTGGGACGACGATTCCATTGCTCTTGTTGCAATGTTAGGTGTCCATCACCGTCGTCGCGGTAACGAGACTAGTTACTTATTGATCGACGATTGATGGAAAGTGTTTTGTCAATCCCCGAAGTTATTGAGATGTTGCGTCCCCTCGTTACGGTGACTTATAAACTAAGGTTGCAAGGTCCATTCGTTGTGGACACGGTGACCTGTCTGATCACTTGCCGTATTTCGATACTCTCACGGCGTGGCCTATCAGGAAGAAAGTTCACCGGCCTCGCTTGAGTGACAGAGAGGCATTCCAGCTAATTACTATCGGTGCTAGATAGCATGTAAGGAGACCCTAATGAGAAGAATGACTCGGCTGGTTTGCCAGAGTCGGTATCATTTTCATTTTATCGTAGTGTATCGATAAATCGTGATCCTTCTACCTCTACTTGCTATGCTCGTTGTGACCACTATCCTTGTTATCGGGAAAGATGTAGGTTGGTTTCCAGGTCCTACGGATACCAGTCACCACACATATAATAGCTACGACGAGTCTAAGGCTCCAGTCGAGCCTGACATTGTTACTCCTGTTATTGTCCTATGACTCGAGCAAGTCCTGTTGACGCTATTAAGTGTGTAGCTCTCGCTGAGTTTGTTGTTGTCAGTGGTTCGATAGCACTTATCGAGCTTGATATCATCGTTTCTATATTTGTTGTTGAGTTTATTGTTGTCATTGTCTGTACAGTCCATATTGAGCTTGATGATGTTGCTCTATGGCTCTGCTCGAATTGACGTTGTTGATGTATTTGAGGCTCCTGCAGAAGTGAATGTCATTAACGAAGACGTCTCTATGACCCTTTCCAGGCCGCTATGACCATCTATGTGTCTTTGTGGAGTTTGTTGTTATTAAATTCCATTCTCTTTGAGGCTTTCATTGAACTACTAGTTATCATTCCTTGGGCTCTTAGGAAGTCTAACATTGTCAATGGTTCTCAGGCCTCAGTGGAAACTGTCGATGTTTCTGTTGCCATTGTTTGAGTGACTCATAACAAGCCTCTGGTCGTTCTCTCCATGAACGATATCGGCTTGAGAGGTCAGCTAAATTATGTGGAACCCGTCATGTTACGACAATTGATGCGCCGGCCAATCTAACCAATTCCTACCATTGGGCCTATGGAGGTTAGGCTCAAGACCGAAGGTACGGATGAAAATCCCACCTCCACAAGTGATCTGAGACGCACGGGGATGCGTGCTCACCATAACGGAGCTTTATGGTGGTGTGGACTGAGGATTTTCCATATTGAGCGTCATATTGACATGTGCATCCATGCTGCTGTGTTACCCCCGGCCATAGTGCATGCTCGCTGTTGCATTATTTTTGCTGATTGCGTATCCATGTAGTTGCGTTGCATTGCCGATGATGCATTCCTAGTGTCTACTGCTCCTGCAGTAGTGTAGCCTTGCTGTCGTAATTCTCTGTCGTGGAGTTGTCCTGTTGCGGTGTTGCCTTGTCGTCATACTTCCCTGTTGTCATGTTGCTCCTGCGTGGTGTTCCCTAGTTGATGTGCTTCGTGGATATGTTGCTGACATTGCCATGTTGTTTCTACTATCGTGTTGCTCAGAGGGCGTATTGCTACAGCTGTGGATTACCTCGATGACGTGATGATTTGTCGTTTGCATTGCTCTTGTTTCTCTCGGAATGGAGACATCACCTAGACCCCTCGTGCCGTCATTGCTCTATTTGTTTGATTGCGTGATGCCGACATTGATTATGTAGGATTTCAGGTGTCCAACGGACTTTCTAAAAGTCGTGCTTAGACACTCTAGCCTTAGTGATTACATGTGTATTCCCCTAAAGTCTGAATCTCGTGGTCGTCTAAGTAAGTGACCGAATCATGTGTCGACCCCTGTATATGCTCACGCATTTCGTGAACAGTACATCTTCGGAATCTGAGGCACCAGTGACGCTATGTCCAGCACTAACCTGTTACGTGCAATTTGGTCGCCCAGCGATCGGTTATGCAAATCAACGTCGGGAAGAAACCCTGTGATCTACACGTGACAAGGCGGGACTAGCCTTGGTGATAAGGGATTTCGAATACGTCTCGAACCTGAAGGTATCGAGAATTTACGAGCGGTATTATGATCTATACCTTTGGGACTAGCAAGAGTTGAAAGGTTCAATTCATTTATTGCTCACACCAGGGGATTCATTTGGAGTCATACGTACCATACTGATGGTTATGGGAATACCGTCGTGGACCCACCCATGGGCGTGCAGTGGTGAAGTCCCTGGTACATGATTAAGAGGTTTTATGAACCCTGAATCCAGAAGGGCGTACAGCATTATCTACTCTTTAGAGGTGCCACACTACTGGGTTGAGATGGTTGATCGTCTCGACCCATCGATTAATGTTGTTATTCCTTTGATGGAAGGTTTATCCTACCTTGGTGTCGTGGCGTAGATTCTAGGAAAAAAATGGAATACAATGTCGACCTTGAGTCGATAATGGTGTTCCCAGTCATCTTTAAGTAGCATTGCCCGCGCTAGAGCAAAACCCCTTATCCTTGATAGACGCTGTTGGAGACACCATAGTAATGTGAGCTGCCAGGTCAGGGCGTATGGCACCTGACTAATCAGGAAGAGTTTGAAGGCTTACATATTCCGCCCATATGTGTGACTACTGAGGCATTGAATGGGATGCCTTATGGGAAGGCTCAGGACTATTACCTGTGGAGCGATATCAGTCGCTCGCTTGATTAAGTAACGACTTGAGCGCATGAAGCCGTCAAGCCAAATGTGAAATCTATGCTAAATGCATGCATCTATGACCCGATTTCACCATTTACATGAAAAAATTCCGAAAGGATGGAACCTTCGATGAATGAGGGTTTTGGTTTCAGGACTCCTTTCACTCAGATCTCTGCATAAGATCTGAAGGTCAATGTAAGGGCATGTGGCCTGTACTATTCGGAATTGATTTACTAGGTTGCTATTGACGATAGAACACTAGTGCCCATGAAGCACATATAACAGAACTGGTACTGGATACCCATGGTTTGGGTAGCTACTGGTGTTCTGTATACTTGTCGCAATGGGGGCCAACGTGTTGATATGTCATAATAAACCTTATACGCTGTTCATTACGACAACAATTTATGATGTTTCATATATCTCTTTTCGGTATAGACCTATGTGCTGGAAGCATCTTGTCGTTGGTGATGAGTCGACTCGTACTACTCGAGGATTGTGGAATTGTACGGCCCGGGCGTCAGTATACACTGCTTAACATCAGGGAACTGAGGGGTGAAAGCGACGCAAAAACTTCCGACCTCCATCAGTCCATACTAAGCGTCCTAGTACCGTTAACCACAATTGCTCAGGAGGAAAGCAGCAATTCAGTACCTAGAGGATTCTACGGAAATAAAGTCCCATTTTGAATGTGGTTGATCGGTCGACAAGAACCTAGTATATTTATCTTAATGGGGAGGTAAATATACGGTAAAGTGAGTCGAGCCGAAGGATAAATAAAATGGGATACCCGACGAGGTTTCCAAGGGGACTTTTATGTGGTGCGGTAAGATCACCTGTTTGACATCACCATGACACCCGAGGTGTCCCGGGGTCAGATGTGACCCAAGTGATGATTGATTGTTGCTTGGAGTCCTCTCATTCCGTACTCATCTGCGGCTTCGAGATGAGGCATACGGACAGTTACCTATACTCTCGGAGAGAGTTGTGGCTAGACACCGAATTGCCAACTTACATTATATCGGATTGTAATGGTCACTCTACCTCAAGTTCGACAAACTTTGTACACAAGCATGGGATACTCAATTTGAGACGAGTATGGCTTGTCATTCTCGGACAAATTGAATGTACTTGACGGAATTGTTCCGTGTTGACACGATTGATGTTCGTGGCAGATCAAACCCATGAGCTTCCTCACCAAACTTTCCTATGCGATAGGAATTAGCATCCCAGTGTTCGGGGTGTACTACTCAAAGCCCTTGGAGGGCATACGTGTAAATCTCCAGTGCGTCGAATGACAGACGGAGATAGATACATAACCTGGTTTAAGTTATTCGAGAGATGGCCAGTAGATCTTGCAGATTAAAGACTACTTGGATGAGATGCGAACCTATTAAGAAGTCATACAGATAAGGCGTAGGCCTTAAGAACTTCGGTGTAATAATAGGTTTTCACTGAGAGTCATACTCCGAGGAGGTGTCAATAAGCTTAGAGGTTGTAGTGGGCCAAAGTTCCTAATACTTCGGTAGTACGGAGATATCGATCAAAATTGGCCTCGTAATGAATAAGCTTGAATTGTCGCAAGAGCTTAGTGGGACTCTTAATGAATCCCGCAAGTCTGGCCTGAGGAAGTTTTGGTCAATTCCTCGACCGACGGGAGTTCGGTTGACAATAAGCTCTACGATTTCGGGAAAACCGATAGATGTGTCAAGGTGGGATGACCAAGAGCTTAGTCGTAGTTGAACTATGACACTGTGTTTGATAGAGCAATAAGCGTGAGCCGAGCATGAATCTGGGCTCACTAGGAAAGAGGAGATCTCATGAAGCGCAAACACCCCGCCCTGTTCAAGGATACTATTGTGATGGGTAACTTGAATTGAATTCCGGGACGGAATTCTCTTAACGGGGGGAGAATGTAACAACCGGCAAAAATAAGGTAATTCCGTACAGATTAATTAGTATATGATTAACGTAATTAAATGCAATTATGTGTGATTTAATTATCAAGGCCTTAGGAGATAGCAATTTCCAAATAGTGCATAGGAATGCATACGTTTAATGGTAAAACATGATTGGATCATGTGCGAATAAGCTATCCGGTATGGACGTTGGCAATTACCCGGTAATAATTAAATAAACGAAAAGGATCCCGGACACCCAGGATATAAAATAAAGGGTATTTTCACGAAATATAATAAGTTTTGGAACTCCAAAACCATAAGTGAAAACGTCTTGTACAAATCTCCCGGTAACGAATAAATTGCGCGTACCGCACCCATACGCGTATAACTCATAATTTCACCCGGCAAAGGCCTAAATAACCAATCAACACTTAAATTAGACTATATTTAAGGGTTATTAAAGGTATTTTTAATGTCCGAATAACGCGCGATTAAAACCCGAAAAATACCCGAACGACACCCGAACGACGGGGGATTAAACATAACAAATATTGGGTAAATATTTGAAGTTGTGGACCCCACCTAGACCCACAAAGGGGCCGGCCTAAGGGCCTTTGTAATACCCTTGCATTGTGCTTCTAATAATAACCTATGAATCTAAGAGATAAGCATGCATGAATGATCAAGTGTGTAAGATATGGTAGTACAAAAAGCAAGCCTACACCTTGCTTTCTTGTCCAAAAAAATCGGCCAAGGGGCCACAAGAAGACAACACTAAATCATTCACTAAGATCACACTTGCACACTTGAGATTTATTTAAATCTAGAAAAGATTGCACAAGGATTACCATATCTAAATTAAACTCACAAAATCCTTCCTCTTTCTTCCAATAACCCACGGCCAAACACCATTAAACATCCATCCAAGAATCAATTTTTGTACTACACATATCTCTTAAATCTTTAGTAAGATCACATGCAATCCATGGAAGATATGGTGAGATTATATAACATGTGTTAGATACATGAGCTAACAAAGCAACATCTCTTTCTTCTTTCTCCCTTGGAGCCGTAGGTTCTTCACACACACACACACTCATCTTTCAAGTTTTTACATCTTCAAATCACTTAAAACAATCCATCATCCAAACCCCATTGTGTGTTTCAAGAGCTTGGAGCTAAACCACTTGGAAGAACACACTAAACCCCTCTCAAATCCAAGGTTTTGTCTTCCCTAGCCTTGTGCTAGTAGTAAGCTTTCTTAATCTTGTTTTTGATTGTTATTATTCATGTATGTGTTCTTAGAAGCAAGTTGTACATGAAGGGTTTAAAAGGTGGTTTTGAACATAATCTTTAATAGGTTTTACATGTGTAAAATGGAAGATTAAAGATATGAGAATAAACCATGGATTTGTGGATGATGATGTATTAATCTTGAAAATATGTAAAGCTTGCATTTAAAACTAAGTAGGATGATGTTTTGGTTAAAAATTGTGGGATAAACTTGAATATGTTAAAAGTAACTTTAAATCATCTTATTATGATCATACATGGTGTAATATGTGGTAAAACATGTTAGAAGTTCATGAATGAAGATGATGGAAAATCTAAGTTAGCTTACTTAGATGAATGATATTTTGTTAAAATGGACAAATACATAAAACACACACATAAGTAGTCTTCCACATGAAATACAAGACTAACATAAGTGTTTTGATACAAAAATAACTTACCAATAAAAAGTTGAATCTTCAAAGTTTACTATTTTGAGTGAAAAATGTTAACTTTGGAAGCTAGAGTGGAAAAATGCAACTTTTGGAAGTTAAGGGACTAAAGTTGTAACTTTGAAAGTTAGAGGACTAAAATGGATATTTAGAAACTATTAGTCCAAAAATACAAGTATGGAAAGTTCGGTGTCAAAAATGTAAGTAATAAAGTCTAAGGATGATTTTTGTAAATACTAGTAGAAATACTTGGGTATTTTGTATAAAAGTGTATTTTTGAAAGTTATAAAAATACAAAGGGTTTTAAAATAAGGATTTTTATAAAATAGAGATTTTATAAAAATGTTAATCAAACTTGAGAAACTTATACAAAAATGAATACTTTTATATAAATGGGAATATAAAAGTATTGGAAGCATTTTTGTATCTAAGTTAACAAGTTGGGCTAAAATACAAACCTTCCAAGTAACATGGGTTAGAAATGTGGATAATATTTCTATAAAACACATGTTGGGAAAAACTTGGAAAAATTAACTAATCGAGTTAAGATATCGAACTAAGACGCGTTAACGAACCGTACACGGACGAATCATGAGAAAAATGCCATTGCGGCAAGATAAGAAAAATATATATATTTAGGAAGTAAAATATATATATATACATGGGTGAAAACTAACAAACACTTTCCTAAGTGTTAAAGGAATTATTCGTGGGAGAAACACATGACATAAACAAATAAGACGTTAAACAAACGTATATACTTAACAAGAAAAATTACACATTTATATATATGTACGCTCGTCTCGGCAAAATTCTAGTATATCTACTTAATGGGAAAGTAGATATGTGGGAAGGAAAGCCGCGACGAAAAGACAAAGATATATATATGTGTATGCCGTATCAACGAGATCCTAGTATATTTATTTGAATGGGAAAATAAATATACGGTATGGTGAGTTGAATCGGGCGTTAAGAATATACAATCGAACGACAAGATCTTAGTATATTTGTTTAAATGGGAAAACAAATGTGCGGCAAAGTGAGTCGGGTCGAGGGTCGAAATATATATTATATCGAGCGATGCGATCTTAAGTATAATTATTTAAATGGGAAAATAATTATATGTTAAGTGACGTCGAGTCGATGATAATAAGATACAAGTTAAGGAAATATTAACAAGAGTAATATATAACTTGTAACACAAAGGGTAATGTAACGCCAACGAAACCTAGGATACGCGCTTAATTAAACGGGATTTGGAATAACTTGTGGTCGGGAGTTGGGTGTACAACTTGCCAAGGCACATGCACTATAGGAATAGTGACTTATACGTCTAGGACGTTTGTAGGTGCGAGACCCTCTATGCTATCTACCTAGTGAGCCAGACAGTGATTCAGGTGAGTTTCACGGCCCCATTTTACTGTTTTAACTGGGGGAAAGATATGTTTGTCAAACGTTGTCACATGTTGAAATGTTTTCAAAGGTTAAAATGTGATAAGTGGTATGATGAGTACTTGAGCAGTGATCGCCACTCGGGTTGAGTCCTCTCTTCCGTAATCATTAATTCAGGGAAATGAAACCGAAAGAATATTTGGATAGTACTATTGGTGCCTGACAAGGCCCACCCCTAATCGATAGCGTCGATTATGCATCGGTTAATGCCTGGGGTGCACGTATTCTGAAATTAAGTCGTTGGGTTCCGAGAAACGACTTGGAGCGGGGCATTATTATTAGTCTTGGTTTGGTTATGGGGCTCAAGGGATTGCTTATCATTATAGTTTGTAGGAGCTAGCTACTCCTTACAAAGGCCACAAGTTGTGCAGGTTTCGCACATGTTGTAAAAACGGAATATCGATCGACAAGATCCTAGTATAATTATTTAATGGGAAAATAATTATACGGTAAAGTGAGTCGAGTCGATGGTTGTGAAAATGTTGCTGTTATGAAACTAAAACCTGTGAACTCACCAATATTTTATATATTGACGTCTTTTTAAACATATCTTTCAGGTAACTAAGTGCTGAATAGATATGGGGCTAGTGCGGTGGAAATTCGGGATGTCGGATACTGGTCGGGATTTCATTCACTGTTACCTTCGGGTTGGAACATAAACGGAAATACCCACATTGAAACTTAATGTTCATCGTTTTAAGTAATGCCTTGTGCAACATTGTAACGAGATACTCATTTCCGACATTCTAATAAATTGATCTTTTCTAATTAAATATAGTTTGTGTTAATCTTGACTTTGATATACTTTCGAGCGTTGCGCCACGTGTTTCCGCCATTGGCGTGGTGTGACACTACCTAAAGGAAAGATACATAAAAATGTTTTTATATACATATAAGGAACTAGATTATACCCCGGGAGCGTCCCGGGTTGAGAATTTAATATGATACATTAATTTTACATATGAAATAGACTGATGTATAACTCTAATATTAATATCTAACCTAAAACAAATTAACAATGTACAACTTCAAAGCTAACACCTAACCTAAAAGAATGTATAACTTTAATGTAACTCTAATATTAACACCTATCCTAAAAACTAAACAAATATACAACTCTAACATACTAATATTGATACCTAACTTAAAACAACGTATAACTCTATTAACCTATTCGGCTCTGGTTGAAAAAAATTCACATTTACTGATTTAAACATTATTAGTGACTTGTCTATACATGATTAATGATATACCTGAACACTTTGTCTTTTTTTTCCTGTATGAACAAAACCCCACAAAAAATTTCTCCGTTTTTTATATAGCACTATGGTACTCGTTGGAAAGATAATAAAACGCTCGTTAATTTGGTGTAATTTTTTTTATAAAAAATCTCGTATATTAAAGATATTAACGTTTAAAAATTATGGGAGGAAACATAAGGGTGAAAAATCTAATTTTGTTTTTAAATTATTTTTTTCCTAAAATATCTCAATGCCACATGGGATGACACATGGCACACTCAAGGAAGAGAATGTCTCTTTGAGTGTCATGTCATTAAAATGGCTTTGGTTTATTATATGTATAGATATTGGGCTTTAATTTTTATAGGTTTTGTTTTAAAAATATAAATATTTATGCATAAAAGATTTATAAATTTTGGGGTGTCAAGGAAAGTGGGCCCTAAGTGGTAAGGTACAAATACTTAGACCATGTGTAATGGAAAAAGGATTTGGGCATGGTTGGGGCAAATAACGTCCAGAAGTGAATTGCACACCGCCCCCTTAAGGTTATTTGGGGCGTTTTTGGGGCAAGGTGAAAAATTCCACACCATTGTTTGTTTTGTTTGGGCCAATCACATTCCAATCTTCCTTTTTTATTTTATTTAAAAAAATTAATATTTAATATTAAATGATTTATGCTCCATGAAAATTTTCACCTCACCACTACACCATTTATAAATTTCAAGCCCCTTTTCACCCCCTAGTGACCCACATGCCAAGTGTCAAAAAATGCTCCATACACAGGCCCGACTCAAGTCCAATCATTTTGAGGCTAGGGCTTTGGGCCCCCAATTCTATAAGGCCCCCATTTTTTTTGGTTAGTTTGTATATGGTAATGGGCTGGATTTGAGCACTAGGGTTTAATGATAGTGATAAGATGAGAGAGAGGGACGGAACAAAGTTTTTTAGAGTAATCCCAGATGCAAAAGAGAGTAGGGCTTCTTCACCTGTGTGAATTTATTGAGGACTGTGAATTCACATATCTTTCAACGCAGGTAATCTTAGGGGCTGTTTGGTAGCCTCTTAATCAGGCTCTTAACCATTCAGGTCTGAATCATTCAGTATTCAGACTGTTTGTTTCAGCATCTGAATGGAATGATTAAGTGCTGAACCATTAAGTTAATAAAGGATGCTGAATGATTCAGCTCTTAACCATTAAGACCATCTTAATGATTCAGCACTTAATCAACCAAACAACCCCTTAGTCTTTTGTTTTATTCTTATTAATTTTCTTTAAGATGGAAACTTTGACCAGTTTGGTTAAGTACGAGTCGCTTCAGTTTCTGTTTATGTTTTATCTATTCTAACTGGTTAATTGGTAAAATAAGAAAATAGGTTAAAATTTAAAGGAAACGGGTTTGAAATCCCAGATGCAAAATGGATTCTATTTTTTTTTTTACATGGCATTCACAGTATGATTTTGAGATTTGGTCTATGAATGAGATCCAGGTTCTTAACAACATTAATGGTTTTCAGGAGACTTTTCTATCTCAGTTTTTTTTTTTGACCAATCAAACGGAACATTTTATTCACAATCACCCAAAGGTTACAAAAAACATAACAATCGCCCCAAGCCCATTAAGCCAGTAGCTACCTGGGGACATCGAAACTACCTTACACCTTACATTACTTTTCTATCTCAGTTGGTCTTCAACACGTGTGCTTTTCATTCTAAACTGCTAAACATGAATTTCTATGTTTTAGGCATAAACTAAAGGGCCCCGAATTTGCATCTCGCTTTAGGCCCCCTGTTAAAAGGAATAGATCTTATTCTAATAATTCCTTTTACAATTTTATAACTTTTTGGTACATAGATTGTTGCTTTGATATGTTGCATAAGGTTTTATGTAGGTTGTACAAGATGTTGATATACTTAGAGATGTAGATGGTAGATGGTGCTGGTCATCAGGATAATTGAGCTGTTCGTAAGTCTGATCGTTGAAGGCCCAGTTTATAATAATTCTGTGGTCCATTAATGTTATAGCCCAAGTAACAAGAGAAGCCCAGTTCGTTGTCTGGTACTCAGGCCCATCCAACACATGGATTGCCACGCTGGCAATCTGTGTCAACAAACACATTTAATCTGGATCGTTGGATTGTTTCTCTCTGACCGTTCGATTATTATCAAAGAAACACAACTTACCTCAACTATAAATAGCTGAGGTTTCTCTCACAATAATACTTTTTATCATTTTTCTTGTTCGTATTATTTCTCTCTGTATTTCCTTTTCTCTCTCACATTTGTCTTAGGGTTTTCTGAGTTAGATCAGGATATTCTGATCTGTGAGCTCTGTTTGTAAACTCTGATAAGGTGAAGTATTTGTTATAAACTTCATCTTCTTTGTGTGTGAGTCTGGTTTAGGTCATTAGGGTTTTTCCTTGTATTTTAAGAGTCTGTGTATGTTGATCTGATTTCTTGAGTAATAAAAGTATCTTTTATGTTTTGATATCATGTTTTTGACATGGTATCAGAGCATCAGGTCTTGATCTGCTCTTGATTCGTTCTTGGTGTCTTCCGCTGGGTTTTAGGTGTCTGTTCAAGGTGTTTGGTATTCTTGCTGATCCTTGTTGAGATCTGAGACGTGTAGATCTGTTATTGGTCTTGGATCTGATCTAAAGGAAAGCTGTTTTGCCGTGAACATTGGAGGAATCAGATCTATACTCAGGATCTGTGGATTTGTTGGAGTAGCATATTTTCTTGCTCTCTGGTATTATAACCCTAAGTGAAGGTTATAATACTACGAGTTTTTGGAAAACCCTAACTTGGGAACCCCCCTCGGTGAGATCTTTCCTGTTTCTCGGTTTATTGTTTTTGTAGAGTTGTCCTAAGGAGTTGTTTGTTCAGAACTTGTGTTCTGTTTAGCTTTTAGGATTGGTCTAGGTCGTTTAGTGGCTCCTGTACTAGGACCTGCGCTGGCACCTATTGAGTGATGAACCAGTGATCGGGATCACCAGTACAGCTTCGCCTTGTGTGTGTGTAGATTTGTGTTTTTTTATTTGATCTGTGTGGATTTTTTGTTTGTTTGTTCATTGTTTGTATTCTTGCTGATTAATTGAAAATGGTTGATAGTGATACTGAGAATACTGGTGGTCATGAGACAACCTCTGGACCATCAGATGCTCTTGTTACTTTGGTTAATAGGCTTGATGCTAGTGATCCACTGTATCTACATGCTAGTGATTCTGCTAATATGACTATTGTTAATATAAAACTTAAAGGTACCGAGAATTATACTGTGTGGGCTAATGCTATGATATTAGGTCTACAAGTTAAAAACAAATTGGGTTTCATTAATGGTGATTGTATTAAACCTGTTAATGATTCTGTGTTAGCTAGGCAGTGGGACAGATGTAATTCTGTAGTGTTAACCTGGATTCTTAATTCTATATCTGAGGAACTTTATCTAGGACAGGTGTATTCTAAGTTAGCATCTGATGTATGGAAAGACTTAAAGGAAACATATAATAAAGTAGATGGGTCTGTGGTATTTGATCTATATCAAAAGATAAATTCATTTAGTCAAAATGGAATGTCAGTTTCTGATTACTATCATAAATTGAATATAATGTGGAAACAACTTGATCAAATATTACAACTTCCTGCTTGTGTATGTGATGCATCTAAGGAGTTTAATAACTATAATCACATGATTAAATTGATGCAATTCTTAATGGGTCTTGATAATGTCTATCAAAATGTTAGAACTGCCCTGTTAATTAGAACTGAACTTCCTTCTGTTAAGGAAGCTTTTGCTGTGGTTTCTCGTGAAGAGTCACATAGGAATTCTGTTGGTTTAACTAAAACTGGTCAGTCAGTTAGTTTTGCTGCAAGCAGGGTTAATGGAGATCTGGTTAATAATCTTAGTACTTCAAATAGTACAACAAAAAGGTTTTCAAAAGGGATTAACCAGAATCTTAAATGCACCCATTGCAACAAAACTGGACATTTAGTGGAAAAATGTTTCGAGTTGATTGGTTATCCTTCATGGGCTAAGCCCAAGGGGAATCAGTCTAAACGAAACATAGTTAGTAATAACTGCTCTGCTGATACTACTAATGTTTCTACTCCTACTCTGACTAGTGATCAAGTTACTAAGTTGTTGAGTTTATTGAATGCTAAAGAAGGTGATAACATTCCTGTCTGCAATTTAGCTGGTAATATTTTTTGTGCTTCTGTATCTAGTACTAGTATTTTTTGTTTTGCTAGTATAGGAGGGGAGTTAATTGGTATTGGGTGGATAATAGATTCAGGTGCAAATGAACATATGGTTAATAATGAAAAAGGATTGTTTGATTATGTTGATGTTTCAGATTTAAACATAAAGGTTAGACATCCTAATGGCACTTTTGCCTTAGTAACTAAAATTGGAAAGTTAAAATTATCTGAAAAGGTTATTTTACAAGATGTGTTACTTGTACCTGAATACTCAATTAATTTGCTATCTGTTCATAAACTTGCAAGAGATAATAAGTTGTTTGTTGGTTTTGATGAACATAAGTGTTATCTTCAGGACTTAACAACAAAGAAAGTCCTGGTGACTGGTGAACAATCTGATGGTCTTTATTTTTGTGGCAACAATTCTGTGAATTCCAAGGTGTGCTGTAGTAGTGTTAGTGTGTTTAATATGTGGCATAGTCGGTTAGGTCATCCTTCTGATCATGTTTTGAAACTTCTAAAACCAGATTTAAAAGGTGCATTAGATAATAATCATGATCCTTGTGAGATATGTCATAGAGCCAAACAACATAGGGAACCATTTCCTCTCAGTGAGCATAAGTCAACTGAGTTAGGACAATTGGTTCATCTTGATGTTTGGGGGCCATATAGAGTAGCAGATAGAGATGGTTTTAAATACTTTTTAACCATTGTAGATGACTATTCTAGGGCTGTATGGATCAGTCTAATGAAACATAAAACTGAGGTTTTTTCTAATATTAAAGAGTTTGCAAATTTGTTAGAAAATCAGTTTAAAAGAAGGGTTAAAATGTTTAGGAGTGACAATGGGTTAGAGTTTGTCAATAGTCAGATGAGTGGTTTCTGTAAAGACAAAGGAATCATTCATCAGACTACGTGTGCATATACTCCTCAGCAAAATGGAATTGCTGAGAGAAAACACCGGCACTTGTTAAATGTGGCTAGATCTTTGCTGTTTCAGAGTAATATACCTGTTAGATTCTGGACTGATTGTGTTCTTACTGCTTGTTATCTTATTAATAGGACTCCGTCTTCTGTGTTAGCTGGAAAAACTCCCTATGAGTTAATATATGGTTTTAGTCCCTTTCTTAACCACCTTAAAGTGTTTGGATGTCTGTGTTTTGCAACGGTTTTAAATGAATCTAATAAGTTGGAGAGTAGGGCTGAGAAATGTGTACTAATAGGTTACTCTCTAGAGAAAAAAGGGTATAAATTGTTTAGTTTAGACAATAAAACTATCTTATTCTCTAGAGATGTTAGATTTTATGAAACTTGTTTTCCATTTAAAGAGCCTACTGTTTTTCAAAAATATAATGCTGTTGTAGATAAAAATATAACTTCTTTAAATTTTTTCGATTTTTATGAAAACACAGACTTTGAAAACTTGAGGGTGAATGATCCCGATGATGAGGGAAAGGGACAAGGTAAGGCTAGTGACTTAGGAACACATAGGTCTCAGCAATCAGCTGCTCATGATATTGCTATGGCATGGCTGGGAGTCAGCAGCCTAGTGATATCAACAATGAGACTGATAGGGTTGAGTGTGTGATTACTGAGTATGATCAATTAAATCAAACTGAGGGTGACATTCCTCAAGATCAAGCTCAAATGTCTGTGAGAAAATCAAGTAGAATTAGTAACTTTCCTCAAAAATATAGTGAATATATTGTTGAGGGGAAAGTGAAATATGGTTTGGATAAAGTAGTTAATTTCTCTAAACTGTCTTGTGATGCTAAATGTTTTTCTGTTACACTAGACAAAGAGTTTGAACCTAAACATTATAGTCAAGCTGTTAAAAGTCAAAACTGGATTAAGGCTATGAATGATGAGTTAGAAGCCTTGTATAGGAATGACACATGGGACATAGTGGAGTTACCTAAGGATAGACATAAGATAGGTTGCAAGTGGATATATAAAATTAAATATAAATCTAATGGGGAAGTTGATAGGTATAAAGCTAGATTAGTTGCCAAGGGGTTTAGTCAAAAGGAGGGAATTGATTATGAAGAAACATTTTCTCCTGTTGTCAAATTAGTTACCATTAGATGTGTGTTAAGTCTTGCTGTTCAAAATGAATGGAGTATTTTTCAGTTGGATGTTAATAATGCGTTTTTGTATGGTGACTTGTTTGAAGAAGTCTATATGGCTTTGCCAGAAGGGTTTAGTCCTTCTGGTAGTAATCAAGTGTGTAAATTAAAAAAGTCGTTATATGGATTGAAACAAGCCCACGTATGTGGAATCAAAAACTTGTTAGTTCTTTGATTGAGTTTGGATTTGTTCAAAGTCGTTGTGACTACTCTATGTTTATAAAACAGTCTGATTCTGTATTTCTTGTTATTCTGGTATATGTAGATGATATCATCATTACCGGTAATTCATTAAAGGAAATAGAGATGGTTAAGAATAGTTTTAGGTCTAAGTTTTTAATCAAAGATCTTGGTGAATTAAAATATTTTTTGGGTATTGAAGTGTTAAAAACCAGTGATGGTTTGTGTTTAACCCAGAGAAAATATTGCACTGAGTTGTTAGCTGAATATGGTATGTTGGGGTCTAAACTATTTCTTGTCCCATAGAACAAAATCATACATTGACTAATATGGTTAAGTTTAGCAGTAAATCATTGAGTAATCCTGTTGGATATCAACAGTTAGTAGGGAAATTGATTTACTTGTCTCATACACGTCCTGATATATCGTATTCAGTACATTATTTGAGTCAATTTATGCATAGTCCGACTGAAGCACATCAAAAGATTGCATTTAGACTATTAAGATACCTAAAATCTGCTCCTGGAAAGGGTATACAATTTTCTAAGTGTAAGCAGTTTGATATAGTTGCTTATTCTGATTCAGACTGGGCAAAATGTGTTTACACTAGAAAATCTGTTACAGGATTTTGTATCTTTTTGGGTGGAAGTCTGGTTTCTTGGAAAAGTAAGAAACAGGCTACCATCTCTAGGTCTTCTGCTGAAGCGGAATATCGTGCTATGTGTTCCACCACATGTGAAGTCATGTGGATAAGGAATTTGTTGAGTGAGTTAGGTATTGAAGTTAAGATACCTGTCCAATTGAACTGTGATAGTTCTGCTGCAATATCTATTGCAGCGAATCCAGTGTTTTATGATAAAACGAAACATTTTGAGTTGGATTTGTTCTTTTTAAGAGAACAAATTGCAAAAGGTATTGTGAAAACACATAAGATTGATTCTGAGAATCAGTTGGCTGATTTATTTACTAAAGGATTGTTGACCCATCGTCATATCAGGTTATGTAATTTAATTAACATGATAGATATGTTTAAGCTATAAAATTGTGGGGGGATGTTAAAAGGAATAGATCTTATTCTAATAATTCCTTTTACAATTTTATAACTTTTTGGTACATAGATTGTTGCTTTGATATGTTGCATAAGGTTTTATGTAGGTTGTACAAGATGTTGATATACTTAGAGATGTAGATGGTAGATGGTGCTGGTCATCAGGATAATTGAGCTTGTTCGTAAGTCTGATCGTTGAAGGCCCAGTTTATAATAATTCTGTGGTCCATTAATGTTATAGCCCAAGTAACAAGAGAAGCCCAGTTCGTTGTCTGGTACTCAGGCCCATCCAACACATGGATTGCCACGCTGGCAATCTGTGTCAACAAACACATTTAATCTGGATCGTTGGATTGTTTCTCTCTGACCGTTCGATTATTATCAAAGAAACACAACTTACCTCAACTATAAATAGCTGAGGTTTCTCTCACAATAATACTTTTTATCATTTTTCTTGTTCGTATTATTTCTCTCTGTATTTCCTTTTCTCTCTCACATTTGTCTTAGGGTTTTCTGAGTTAGATCAGGATATTCTGATCTGTGAGCTCTGTTTGTAAACTCTGATAAGGTGAAGTATTTGTTATAAACTTCATCTTCTTTGTGTGTGAGTCTGGTTTAGGTCATTAGGGTTTTTCCTTGTATTTTAAGAGTCTGTGTATGTTGATCTGATTTCTTGAGTAATAAAAGTATCTTTTATGTTTTGATATCATGTTTTTGACACCCCCTAAATGGTTGAGCCGGCCATGCCCATACAAAGTGAAAATTTTAACCTCCCACTACACATGGTCTTATGAACATCGCTTGGTTCTCTTGTTTAGTTTACTTATCATTTTTCATGCTTCTAGGTAGCGTCTCAAGATATAAACGATTTCCAAACACACGTTTACACGACAGTGCATCAAAATCATTACAACAACAGTGTCTCAAACCTTTTGAGCGAGGACGCATGTGTTTATGAGAGTGGTCAAGTTACAGAGATGAAGCCAGCTGAAACCAATTAACGAAACATAATAAGAGAAGATAAGAAATAAACCGCTATTGCAGTCCCGATTGATGCTAAGGTTATCTTCAATGGCATTTTCCCTCTATCTTTCCTCAAAACCATGCCTTCATATATCACCCAACTATTTACCACCCCAAATCCAGATATAAAAATCTGAACAAAAAAACTCTTCTAATCTCCCATATATGAACACATTCGTTACTCCTTTCACAAACGCCAGTAAGTTGACCACGGATGCAACCGAAATGGGTAAATACAACACCGATTCAACTCTAAATTCAACCACCCCTTGTTCGTACAGTTTGTTTTGTTCTTCATCCACTAGTTTGCTCGTAACATTGAACCCGAATGTCGATAAACCGAAGCATTTAAGGGACCATTCGAGCAACGCAAATGGGTAGCTTGACAGCCCCAACATCAACCACATTCTTTGGTGGTTCCACCACCTTATTGTTGATCCTCTAGCGAAAACCACAAAATCAAGAAAATCTTTTCCGTATGCTCCCAGGAATAGAAACACGTACAAGAGAAAACCATCTTCCGAAACCTGTAATATTAATTTAATCATAAGTGTCTTAACAATGTTAACATAAGCACAAGAGGACGATCGTGAATGCTACTAGCTTTCTCTCCTTTCACTCCATCATCATGGTCATATCTTAACACATGGAAATATGATGACACAAGTTTTTGGTATACGAATCCTAAGATACACAAAGTCATACACGGTAGAGTTAAAGTGAGTTTTATTTAAAAAAAAAAACCTCTTACAAGTACATTCTTTGTTTTTTCTAGTCAAAACTAATAATTAAACAAAGTTAACACTTAGGGTGTTTGGGATTGCGTTTTGAAATAGATTTTAAATTATTGCATTTTGAAAAAGCAAATAATCAGTTTTTCGTGTTTGGGGTTAAGTTTTGAAATGGATTTTAGACTACCAAAACGCAATAATCTAAAAGCAGCTCCACCCTGCTTTTCCAAAATGTAGAAGCTGTTTTGAAAAGTCAATCCCAAACACCCTCTTACACGTATTCAAATCCAATTTGTGAAACGTAAAAAGTAACTACAAAGATAAATGGCATGAATTCTTTATCTCGAAGAAGCTTTTTAACATGTTGACAATAGAGGTGTTCAGAATTCGATTCGGATTCGAAAAATTCGAAATTCGACTTAATTCGATTCGATTACCAAGAATTCGATTCGATTCAATTCGAATTCGAGTCCAGTAAATCGAATACGAATTTATGATTTTAAATTCGATTCAATTCGAAATTCGAATAAAAATTGTAAATATATATTTTTTAAATATATATACACATACACATTATTATATACATAAGTATACACATTGAAAAAAAAATTCTAAATTTTGATCAAACTCTAATAACCCATAGTCTCTACAACTTTTACCATAACCATATTTTACATATTTATCTTATACATCACAAAACTCTAGCAAACTATACTCTCTACTATTTTTACTATTCCCGTATTTGACATATTGTTGTTTATCAATTTTGTAGATTTCTATTTTATATGTTAAAATTAATGAGTTTGTGTTAGTTTTAAAACAAAAAGTAAAATAGTTTATTATTTATGATGAATTTGAACTAAATCGAATTTATTCGAATTCGAGTTTCTTATTCGAATCGAATACGAATCGAATAAATTGAATTTTAAGCAAATACGAATCGAATACGAATTCAGGTAAAAATAATAAAAATTCGAGAAATTCGATTCGAATAATTTGAAAATTCGTTATTCGATTCGTTGAACACCCCTAATTGACAAGACCAAAATTTCAATAACCTAATCCAAATATAATGTACGGTTTTAGTATATAATCAAGAAAATTAAGGCTGACCCTAAGCTTTTTGTACAATCAAGCCACCCCCTTGAAATCACCCTTTGATGCTTGTAAACTCCTCAAAAAGGATTCTAATATTAAGTTATTTTAATTAATAAATATAGAATTTGTACCTTTGTGAATATTGGTTCAGAGTTTATGAGGTAAATTTGAGGTACGAATGCGTAGATGATTATCGGAATCGCCCAAAAAGAACGAAGCGTGTAGTGTGAGTAACATAATGCCTGACGTGGATTCATAGATCGAACACCATATGTTAAGGGACAATATTTGTTAAAAAATATCTCTAGGAATCCCATGTACCATCTTTTGATTTGGGTGAGTACATCATTCAAGTTCGATGGCGAACCTCCAAGAAATGCTGCTCGTTTTGGGTTGCAAAGGACCGACTTCCATCCTTCGCAATGAAGTCGAAAGCTCGTGTACATGTCCTCCGTTATGGTTCCATAACGAAATCCAATCTAAAAAAGAAAAAAAAAGGTATTTGTTACACTTTACTGATTAATCAAGATACACTACAAATCATAAAACGATTATTGATAGAAAAATCAGTTTTTTATTTTTAATTTGTCTATTTTTTTTTTTGTTTGCATTTTAAAAAGAAATAGTTTGTCGATGAAAATTAGTTTTTTAGAAGTGAAAATCCTTTTTGAAAAGAAATTACCTCGGAACCCCATTTGGTATGATCCTCATAGTTGCAGCTTGCTACTTTGTGTGCTGATGCTAAAACATCTTTAATGTTGAGGCTTTTTGCATTGGTTTGAATATTCGATGTGGTGACGCTACTTGATGAAGCATAGCTAATAAAGTCTCGTTTGAAAAATCCTCCGGTACCCATAAAAGGGGCGCCTAACAGCCCATCCATGCCAAGACTTAGAATTTGTAGCTCAGGCATGAACTCAGAAGCATAAATGTCATTTTTATTGATGCTATCAAATCTTTGGGGAAACTGGACAAATCCAAGCTTTGAATCAGCATATGGATCCATAAAGTAACATAAAACGCGAAGCGGTGTTTCAGGATCATTCGAGTACATGTCACAATCCAAGATGAGGACTAATTTTCCGTTTGTCATCAAGCTCGACACACGAAGCTATATTGTGTGAACAAAATAGAGAAATAATCAGTAACCAGCTACCACTAAACAAAAACAAAACTAGTATCAGTAAAAGTCTTATATTCGAAAGAAATGTAGTATATAATACGCCTGGCCGGCCTATTGGCTAGGCAAAGTGGGCGACCGCTCAGGGCGCACTTCCCTAAAGGTCCAAAAATTTTAGAGTTAAGAACCATTTGCATCCATTTGGCTTGATGTTGTAGGAAGGTTGACTGGTCATTCAACTACTAACATTCGGTTAAAATCTCTTCAACTTTAACATAGTCAACCATAGGACCAAGGGTAGACTGGTCATTTCCCTACAATAAACCATCTCCGGGACCACTATAACCCATCTTCTCCATCTCCCACCACCAAACCTGCAACTAACTCTGCCACCTTCACTCCCTCTGCCTCACCATCCCTAACTCCTTATATATATATATATATATATATATATATATCCTATTTTGAATAATTCTCTGAGATATATGACTATGTGAAAAGCTTCATTTGGTGGCCCAATTGGAAATCGCAAAGCATTCACCACCGCCAACCACAAAGTTGTTCGACCATCTCCACTCACTAAACCCCAAATCCTACGACCCAAACTCGAAACCCTAACCACCAGCCACCATTTATTGTAACTCGTCTACCACCACCCATCCATCACCTCATTACCCATTTGAAAACCTTAGACAACCCCATCCCGACACCATTAGTACCACTTGCTATGCATCACAACTGCCTACGAACTAGTAGCGTTTAATCCATCTAGATCTAACATCCACCCACACTGTAATTTTATGAGGATCTCGAAAGAGGTCATAATGGTGATAGACATTATTCATATCTTATTCACTTTCATTTAATCGTCATGCAATATATTTATTTTTGTAAATCAAATTTGGAGTTTAATTTAGTTGTTATTGATTGGAGTGATGATTTATAATGAACGACTATTGTGTTGGGTGAGATGGAGGTTGACATGGGAGATGAGTGGTTGTATTGTGTGGCGCCAGAGGGGATGGTTGTGATGATGGTGGAGGTGACGGAGATAGCGTTAGTGTAACTCAACTCCTATTTGCATGTATGCACGTGGTTATTTGAATTCAATAAGATGTTGGCAGGTAGTTAGATATTACCTAGTCTTCAGGATTGTCCCGAGTCTCTAGTATTAGCCATTGGCTAGATGGTTATTTAAGCTGTTTAGTATTTGCATTTCCTTTTATGTACTCTCATTATCTTTTAACGCAATAAAACAAAATCTGTGTTGATTTCCTAATTGAGTGTTCATCCTTTTTATTGTTTAGTGAGTTGATCTTGTTCTAATACCAACACGTGGTATCAGAGCTAAGGTGATCTTAGTGTGTTTTCCAATGGCTGATAATCCAATAAATCTCACTACCATTCCAGTATTCAAAGGAGAGGGGTACAGACACTGGAGTGTTAGGATGAGAACCATATTAAAATCCAGGGATCTGTGGGAACTTGTTAATCTGGGAATAACAGATCATGGTGATATTGTGGATGCAAGAAGAAGAGAACTTAAGAGAGATGCACAGGCAATGGCAATTATATAACAAGGTGTTCATGACACCTTGTTTTCTAGAATTGCTAATGTAGAAACATCACAAGAGGCATGGGACACTCTCAAGATGGAATTTCAAGGTGACTCACAGGTGCAGGTTGTCAAACTTCAAGGTTTGAGACGTGAATTTGAAAATTTGTGTATGAAAGAAGGAGAAGCAGTGGGAGACTACTTCTCAAGGGTGATGGCAATTGTTGGCCAACAAAGATCTTATGGTGAAGAAGTTTAAGATCAAAAAATTGTTGAAAAAATTCTGAGATCACTAACATCAAGGTTTGATTATGTGGTACCCTCAATTGAGGTGGCCAATGATCTGACTACGTTGTCTCCAGTGGTTGAAATGGCTCGAAGTATGTTGTTGTCTAAAGGATTACCAAGTTATTCCTGGGCAGAAGATGTGTCCACAGTTGTGCATGTGCTAAACATGTCTCCTACTAAGGCTGTGGATGCAAAGACTCCTGTACATTTGTGGTCAGGTGAAAAAACCAGATGTAGAGGATCTTAGGGTGTTTGGGAGCATAGCATATGGGCTCAAACCATTTCAGATGAAACATAAGTTTGAGCCCACTTCTGCCAAGTGCATTTTGATTGATTGTTCAACTCCTACTAAGGGATATAGACTGTACAACCCACTCACTAAGCAGATCCTAACAAGAAGAGATATTAAGTGCTTTGAGGAGAAGGCTTGGGATTGGACCAAAATGAAGAATGATAATAACAAGCATCTGTGGGATCTCAGTGTATTGGATCCCTTGATTGATGAACTGTCTGCTTCTGAATCTTCTGATCAAAATGGGCCAGATGCTAACTCAAATGTTTCTCCCACTCATGTTGAAAGTTCAAGTATACAAGGGTCTACCAATCAGCCAGCACCTCTTCTAATTAGATTGAAGTGCAAGATAGTGGGTCCACATCAGCTGCCAGCACACCTCCTTTGAGAACCAGGACTGTCCAGGATCTTTACAACACTACCAATCCTATGGAAGACTACTTGGTATGTGATTTTGCTCTTTCTGTTAGTGATCCTATTTATTTTGAAGAAGCAGCAGTGAAGAAGGAGTGGCAGCAAGCTATGGAAGAAGAAATAAGTGCCATAGAGAAGAATGAAACATGGGAGTTAGTTCAAGCTCCTATCAACAAGAATGTGGTGGGGTTGAAGTGGTTATTTAAGACTAAACTTGGTCCCAAAGGTGAAATTCTGAAGTATAAGGCTCGATTGGTAGCTAAGGGGTACTCTTAAAGGAAAGGTGTTGATTTTCAGGACACAATTGCCCATGTAGATAGATTTGAAACAATTCGAACTGTTTTGGGTGCAGCTACTCATCAAGGTTGGAAAATTTTTCAGTTGGATGTTAAGTCTGCATTCCTTAATGGCAGACTTGAAGAAGAAATTTATGTTGAACAACCTCAAGGCTTTGAAGTTGCAGGTAAATAAAACAAGGTATATAGGTTACACAAGGCCCTATATGGACTCAAGCAGGCCCCTAGAGCATGGTATTCTCGAATTGATGATTATTTCACTAGTCATGGTTATATCAGAAGCAACAATGAGCCTACACTGTATGTGAAAAGAGTTGAAGGAGCTGGTATCATCTATGTTTGCTTATATGTAGATGATATTATTTATACTAGTCACAATGCAGGTTTAGTTCAAGATTTCAAGCAAGGAATGATGAATGAGTTTGAGATAACTGATATGGATCATCTCAAATTCTTTCTTGGATTAGAGATTCATCAAACTGCTGCTGGTGTTTATTTGTCAAAGCAAATATGCAGCTGAACTCTTAAAGAATTTTGGAATGCTTGGATGTAAAGTTGAGGAGACACCAATGAATGCAAATGAAAAACTGAAGTGCAATGATGATGCTGAGGCTGCTGATGAAGTTCAATACAGAAGTATGATTGTAGGGCTTATGTATTTGCAACACACTCGACAAGATATCAGTTTTACTATGAATGTCCTTTCAAGATTTAAGCAAAAACCAAGCAAGATTCACTTTGGTGCAGCCAAGAGAGTAATCAGATATGTTGAAGGCATAATCAAGCATGGTCTTTGGTATGCAAGAAATCAGAAAGTAAAGTTAATAGGTTATACATATAGTGATTGGGTTGGATGTTTGGTTGATAGGAGGAGTGTTTCTGCTTATGCTTTCTCCTTAGGCAGTGGAGTAGTATCCTCGAGCACTAAGAAACAACACTCCATTGCCTTGTCAAGCATTGAGGCTGAGTACATTGCAGCCATAAGTGCTACTTGTCAAGCTATATGGTTAAGAAGAATTTTGTGTGACTTGGGTATAGTTCAACAAGATCAAACAGTTATTTGGTGTGACAGCATGTCAGCCATTCACTTATCAAAGAACCTAGTGCTAGATGCCTAGACAAAACATATTGAATTGAAGCATCACTTCATTAGGGATATGGTGGCTCAAAAGCAAGTTGTGTTGGAATACTGCATTACTAATGATCAAATGACACACACACTGACAAAGGCTCTTTGCAAGGAGAAGTTTGCAAGGTTTAAGTTAATGATGGAAGTTAAGGAGCTTGAGTTAAGGGAGGGTGTTGAGAAGTAACTCAATTCCTATTTGCGTGTATGCACGTGGTTATTTTCATGTTATTTGAATTCAATAAGATGTTGGCTGGTAGTTAGATATTACCTAGTCTTCAGGATTGTCCCGAGTCTCTAGTATTAGCCGTTGGCTAGATAGTTATTTAAGCTGTTTAGTATTTGCATTTCCTTTTATGTACTCTCATTATCTTTGAAAGAAATAAAACAAAATCTGTGTTGATTTTGTACGTAATTGAGTGTTCAGCCTTTTTATTGTTTAGTGAGTTGTGAGTTGATCTTGTTCTAATACCAACAGTCAGAAAGGCGGTGGTGAGTGGATGTGACAGTGGAGATGGCTGCGGAGCGGAAGGGGTAGATGACGGTGGTTGGGTAGCAAGTGGCGGTTGAGAAGGTGGGTGGCAGGGGTGGATGACGGTGGTAGGGTTGTAGGGGTGGATGACAGCAAACCACAGGTATACAACCTTAAATGGCATACAAGGGCAAAATTGTCTTTTCATAAAACTTCTATAACAGACTTTAATTGAACATTTGTGGGGGGATTCGATTGCATGCAATTCGAAACCAAGAAGATTCAGGGTGAAAATTAAAAAAGTAGGGACTTAACTTTCCTTTAACATCAAACCACAAGGACGCAACGGTACTTAACTCAAAATTTTATATGGTTGTTTACCCGTTAACCTTCTCATTTAGTTAAGCCCATTAAGCAATTAAACCTATATACCCAACTAAACCCAATATAAAGCTTTAATCTTTTATACCAAATAAAAAATTATTTAACCATGGGGCCTATTTTTTTTGTATGTCTATATTTTAGAGCCTACTTTTCTAGTTGCGCAAACCCCTGAATTCTCATAAACTGCTCTGATAATATAAAATAGAAGTTACCATGACATTAAGTGCACCGGCCTTAAAATTATGAGGTTTCTCATTGTTTTTCTCTCAAGAAACGTAGATGAGATTCGGCATCACACCACCAAACACATCTTTGTCGGCATTGTTGTCTAACAGAATATGTATTTTGTATCAATGATGAAGATGTTTTTTTATAAATTTGCTTAATTAGTAAATAATGGTTGTTTCATAACAATGCGATTGTTGGGATGGAACCTGGATGACGGTAGGATGATTTTGATGGGTGAAATCAGACGTCCATTTGCTAAAAACATCCTGGAGTTCCGGTTCCATTGCTCGATCAAAATAGAGGCCATCACTCTGCACCATTGCTTTCACCTTGATTTCATGTCTTCATACATTGACTGCCAATTATTTAATTATTAACTAAAAACTCCCTTATAAATTAATAGTAACATCAAATATCCTATTAATAAATCCTATGTTCCTTAAGTGTATTTTAAGATTATATATAAACAGGCGTGAGGTGTAAACGAGCCGACCTACTCTAAATCGGATGAAAAAAAGTTTGAAAACATCTGAGCTTGAGCTCCAGCCCGAACCTAAAAATAAGCTTGCTCAGTAAACGAGTCAAAGCTTCATTTATCGAACTCAAGCCGACTCACAAGCCTATTATTGTTATAACTTTATTTAACACACACACACATAGAGAGAGTGAGAGAGTAAGGTTCTTGTACAAATGAGTTTTATCATACAAACGAGTCTTAACATTAGAAATGAATAGGGAGATTTTTATTTAAACATGTATTTTAGTCATGAAATCTAAAAAAAATAATATAATTACTCTACAATTTTTAAAGTAATTATTGTATTTACTCAACTAGAGTAATTATACAAAAAAGTTATATTTTTCTACTATAAACCATACTTGAACAAATAGAAAAAAATTCAAAAATAAATAAATAATTCCTCCTTCGCTTATCATGTTTAGTAGATTAAGCTCATCTGTATTTGATCTTTACACTGTGTGTGTTTTTGTGTGTGTGTGTATATATATATATATATATATATATATATAGGGGGGTCATTTGAGAAGAATTTCAATTTGAGAAGAAAAAGAAGAAATAACATTAAATACTTTAACTCATTTCACATTAATTAATTACTTTTAAATATTTTATCTTACACACATTAAAACGTGTCCTACACATATCAAAATTCATCATACACACATCGAAATTGTCATACTTTTATCCTATATATATATCGAAATTATAATTAGGTTTATCCTACACATGTAGAAATTCATCCTACACATACCGGAATTTATCCTTCACTATAAATTATCTTTGCTTTTAAGATATATATTTAAAAATGAATTATGATTTCATTTATTTAATTAGTTAATGGGAGGAGTTATAAAAACTTAAAACTTTATTTAACATTAAATACAACTATTAAAATGGAAATTTTTATTGGTCTAAATTTCTTCTTTTTCTTCTTACAAGAAAACTTCTTCTCATTTGAACTCTTCATAATATATATATATATATATATATATATATATATATATATTGTAAGGTTTAATGGGGAACCTAAAAAAATGGAGAATTGAAGAACCATGCATTTAACATGTTAAATATATTTTAAAAATTCAATTTAACATGGAAAATAATATTTTTTTCAAAAATTTCTTCAGAGCTTTTGCATATAAACATGTGTAGAAGTTATTCCAATAAAAAAAATTACTTTTTGTAAAAAAAAATTTTTTTACCTTTTTTTAACTAATTTTAAGCATTTTTTTAATTATTTTATTTTTCAATTTTTTTTGTCAAAAGAGCTTCTACATACATTTATATACAAAATCTCCAATTAAACTTTTTGACAAAAATGATTTTTTACATGTTAAATTGATTTTTTATGATATAATTAACATATTAAATGTATGGCTCCTTTTTTTAGGTTCCGTGTTGAACCCACCCCTATGTATATATATGGTGAGGGGCTAAGTATAGTGAACCATTAAAAAGTAGCATTTGAATGATCATTAACAAGCTACCAAAGAGACTCTTATTCTCTCTCCAAATTTTTGGTTCAACATTATCCTAATATTCTTATTTTGCCCTTCTTTAAATTGATATTTTCATACTGATCTGGGTAATCTAGTATTCTTTTTTCTTGCACACCAAGTGTTCGATTGGTGATGTTATAACTTGTTTTATGTAATCTAGTATATATAATTCTTGCACACCAAGTGTTCGATTAAATGCCTAAGTGAAAATTTAAAGAGTATGACATGTGTTATTTTATTCGGTTTAAGATTTCATAGTAGAACTTGATAGGATGTTCTATTTTTATTAGTAACTCAAAAGCAAGCTCGATATTGAGATGCAAAAATCCAGGAAGTAATGAGATTTTGATTAATTATATGTGTATTTGTGCCTTTGTGGTGTGTCTTCTTGCTTCCATATTGTTTTTTCATACTGATCTGGGTAGCTGGATTTATTGTGTTTAACCTATTAGTCATGATAAGTTACAAATTTGAATACAAAATACACCGTGAATGATGACTGATTAATCTGATGCATGTATCTTGTAGTTGTATGGCATGATATTCCGCACTTCTCAATCTACAAGGTGAGTGACTGGTCGATTGTTGATTCAGGCACTACAAGGCTTCAGGCTTGGGATACTTGTCCAGATAGTTCATTAAAAAAAGGCCAAGGAGGCTGTCGCCATCGCCGCAGTACAAGCGGCAACAACAGCTGCTTCTGCTGCAAGTGTTCAAGTCCGTATTTTGCTGGATGATGGACATCCAACATATTAATGAGGTCAACTGGTCAGCGCACTGAACCAGTACGATTATCTTATTCTTTTTCTTTTTCCCTTACTTTTCCAGAAATGCCAAAATACATTCCATGTCTATCATACCAGGTCTGTCATATGCAGTTGTTAAGGGTGGGTGCAATCTTTTTGTGGTGGTGGTGTGTGTTCAGGTGTGTTTTCGTGGATGCTAGCACTAAACTACTTTTATATTGTAGTATGCTCATAGGAACTGTGTTCATAAGTGTAACACCCCAACCGATGGCGGAAACATCGGGATGTTACGTATTGATGATTGTTTCAGTAGCACATGGTATAAATTAAATCTTAAATAATTTATTCAAACATAATAAATCCAAAAGTGAAATGATTGTCTAGAAATTCAATACATAATATCAAATAACAAAACTTCAAATAGCTCCAAATAATAACTTCATGTATAATCCATAAGCAAACTCAAGCCTCAGCTTCATTGTTACCTGAAACATGTTAATTTTGAAAATATTTTTGGGTCAACAAAAGTTGGTGAGAATTACATAGATTTTGATAATCGAATAAAAATGTTGTGCAATTCATGTGTCATGGCAATCTAGTCCATATGTGAAAACATACTAGAAATAAATCGAGTGCATAATCAACCCTTGTGACTGTTATAATGCGGTACATCCCATATGCTCATGGTTCACTCGAATATGTTATGCGATAACAAACACCCACGCTACCTTTGTAGGAGGCACGTATCCGGGTGGGATTGTCAGTCCAATAGATCTATCAATGTATACCGTCGGCTGATCAATGTTAATGATTATGCTAGAATTGTGCTTACCCTAGTCATGTTCAAGACATAATGCAACATAGAAAAACACATAGACACATTGATGATTGAATTGCATAAATGATGTTGTAACATGTTTCACCCCAAAAATGGTGATAAATAAAAAGGGGCTATGTAAAACTCACCTTAGCAAAATGTTATACTTCTTGAAAAGATTGAATAGTGGTGTTGCCCAAACAATGCCAAATATCACCCTATAATAAGGTAATAAATATGTCTAAGTCTATCTAGTCTACAAATGTATATGTTCTGGGGCTTCGTATTGGGGGATAAATGCTTGTTGAATTAATATGAAAAATTGTTTGATATTTGAGAGAATTTTTGTAAATAAATAAACAAAAATCTTTTTATGAAATTTAAATTTAAGATGATCACAAAAATATGTTTAAAGTATAAAAATAATTTTTACAAAATTATTTTCTTTAAAATAGAATATTAATTCTATTTATAACAAATTATTAAGATTTAACTT
Source organism: Ambrosia x helenae (assembly GCA_030844895.1). Classification (NCBI taxonomy): domain Eukaryota; kingdom Viridiplantae; phylum Streptophyta; class Magnoliopsida; order Asterales; family Asteraceae; genus Ambrosia; species Ambrosia x helenae. The sequence goes on from CM061230.1 coordinate 112,272,381, forward strand.
TAATATTTAAAAATACTAAAATTAAAGAATTATTAGTTTAAAATTTATATTTCTGTTCTAAATATTCAGAAATAATTTGTATAAAATTTTGGTGCAAAAATATTAAAAGTTGAATTTATTATGATTTAATTATGATTAAAACTAACAAAAATTGATTAAAAATATTAAATAAATGATTTTTCGGAATTAAAAATCATTTCAGAAAAGTTTAACATTATATAAACTCAGAATAATTTTTGTGGAAATTTATAAAATTGTTTTGATATTTTAATGGAATTTTATAAATATAATAGAATAAAATTGATTTAATTATTATATGTATTAAATAAATTAATTTTTGAAAACTAAAAATTGTGAGTGAAACTTTTTCATCAGATTATCATAAAATATTTTTTTTAGAATTTTTAAAAGAGTTTTAATAATTAAAAATGAATTTATAAAATTATATGTATTATATATATATATGTTTGTTTAAAAACGAAAAAATGAAACAAAAGGGGTATGCCACTGCCGGGACTCGAACCCGGGTGGCTCAGGAAGACAGCAACAGACACAACCACTTGGTCCAGACCAGTGGTTGTGTTTATTTCCGGTTGATTAAAAATAAATATTATAAGTTGAATCATGTTTATCCCCAAAATCAAACCCACGAGCCCTAATTTTCCAATCGTTTGATTCACACATCAATAGCCCAATTAACCTTAGGGCTATTGATGTGTGGATGCCGATGATCAAATCCCACAAAAAAAATTATACTTACAATACTGTTATGAATACGATCGCTCGGTCAGCTTAAAAAGTCAAACGTGATATAATTATCAAGAACAGAGGATTGTTGTGAAGAATTGGGGATTGAGAGAGATGTAATGGCGAGTTGTGATCATTCAGAGGGGTTCAATTTATAGTGTTATGGCTTCGGTATTCGAATTGGCAAGAGTTGACCCCGAATTGATTGTGGGACGCGTATTGGATTAATATGGTAATGATTGACTGTTAATAATCGTGTATCCTAGTCATAATAGGCCGATAATCGTGTAGGAATGCTAATTACAAATCAATCACGAGTTAATGTGATGAATTTGGTATGTCCCGTCTCCACAGTTGACTTTCTAAGTCAACTGTGAGAGTCTTGAAACTAATTATATAATTAAAATGCACCGGGTTTGAAACAGATATGAAGGCTAGACCAATTGGTTGTGTGTGTTGTGTTTAATGAACCGGCTTGGGCGCGGGTTCGATTCCCGGCCCAAGCACCTTTTTTTTTAAATGTTTTTCCATGATATAATTATATATATAGATAATTAATATGGTATTAGGGTTTCCAAAATGCAACAAAATTAATAAAAATAATTAATTGCACACATTAATACTGGAACTTGACGTTTTTATTAATAACGTAATAACGTACAAGTATAATTGTGTAATGTTACAATAAGAGGAATGACTTGGTTAGAATAAGACATGATTCTAATGGAAAGGTATGGTTTTTTAATTGTTGTTTGATACATTAGTGTTTGATTTTGATTAGATCTAATTTGTGGTTATTTAACAATAATAATTTAAGTGGTAAAGATGTAAAATCTTGGTGCTGTTAAAAAAATCTTAGTATTGTTACTACCAATAGAGATACATCAATTAAAGACCTCATGGTCTTGATTCGAATACCATGCTAATTTGGTCGGTTACTTTTTAAGTTGAGTTTATGTGCTTCATTAAAAAACTTAGTTAATTACACCTGACTCTTTGATATATTTAAACATCTCATGACCCATTATGCATTCCTTCATATGCAGGAAAGACAACAAAAACTTGCTGAAGAGCAAAGGAATTTAGTACAACAACAATCACAAGCTAAGGCTCAATTATTGCGATATGAAGATGAATTGGCTAGGAAAAGGATGCAGGTTCAGTTAGTGATTTGAAGCTTGTTTCAATGAAAGTGAATACTATATTTTGATTATGCTCATGAGTTTGATTTTTTTATCATCAATAATATTTGAAGACAGATCATGAGGCTCAAAGACAACACAATGCTGAGTTGGCAAGGATGCAAGAAGAGTCATTAATACGAAAAGAACAAGCAAGACGAGCAACTGAAGAACAGATTCAAGCTCGGCTAAGACAGACAGAGAAGGAGAGAGCTGAGATAGAACGTGAAACTTAATTCATCTAATTGGTTAGGCAACATGGAATGAAAAAAATAATAATTAAATGATCCATTGCATTCAGTACTCATGTTTGGTCTAGCATGGGTAATGGAAAGAGTCACTCAAGTATGTTGTTTAATATGTAATTTTATCTTAGTTTGTTGTCATTAATATATAAGTCATCATTAGGCGCGAGGCGCAAGGCTGTGTATCTTCTCTCCGGCACCAAAAAGTATGTTTGTCATCAACGTCCAGCTCTCCGATTGCGCTCATGGTTAGTTCGTCATTACATACACATGCTATTATAAACTCGCTTGATGATTGATTGTTGGATATATATTGCAGGACAGCATGGCACCCCATTGAAGACTGATTAGGGCTGTTGAAAGACGAACAAGACGAACGTCTCACAGTCTCCTTCTCACCGCATAATTCTGCGCAAAAACGATGAATTTGACACCATTTGTAGGGTTCATAATGCCTCGACAAGACGTTATTAGGCCGCCTTCTCCGAACCGGTAACATTCAAGTTCTCCTATTTTCTTTAAGTTTATAATCACATGATGTTAAGATAAATAGCTCTAATTTTTGTTAACTTTAGTGATAGAGTTGCTGGAGTCAATTTTTATGGTTAACCATAAACTAATATTTAGTGTTCTAATACACATGATTATATGAATCAGCTTACAAACGGAAGATGGGATAAACAAATCATTTATCAGTTAGTTCATAAATGTTTGGTAAAAATTATAATGACTTTTTACATGGATTACAATATCTAAACACTCATTCGGCCATGTAACGAGTTTGAATGTCTTTGACTTTAATTGTTAGTTCTGAATTTGAGTTTACGTTGTTTAATTGTTGGATGTAAAATGTGGGCCGCTTAACACTCCCTCGGGCATATCCGTTGTTGGAGTATATTAGGCCTAAACGGATGGTGGTTAGTGATGAGGGTTTGGAGTTGGTTTCGAAGGCCTTTAAGAATTTTAAGGTGTTGGTTTTGAGTTCTTGTGAGGGGTTTAGTACTGATGGACTTGCTGCTAATTGCAGGTTAAATTTATGTCATTGTACTGAATTTGTTATGTGTAGGTGAATTTGAATGTTGAGGATCATAGTTAGAATGTTAATCACTGATTAAATGCAGACATTGTTGCTTGTTGGTAACATATTTGCATCTGGTTTGTTAACAATGTGTAGTGTTACAACATTTCTTCAATAGTTTATAATTCATGTGTGTGAAGGACCGATTAATTGCATCTGTTAGTAGGTTACATATTTGCATCTGGTTTGCTCATTTAATAATTTGTAATTCGTATGTGTCTGGTGTGGTGATTTTCTTACTATTGAATTGATTGTGTGATGCTAAGTTATTTGTTACTCTAAACTTTTTGACACAATCTGATGTAAGGTAGACATTGTTGCTTCTTGTTTGCTAGATGGTAACACATTTATCTATCTTGTTTAGTAAATAATTAGGATTAATCCGGTAAAAATGTCTTGGTGGAGACCTAGGCTACAACGTTTGAAATGTGATATAATTCTTTTAATGTGCAGTGTCCGTGTCAGCCAGGGATTATAGAATGTGGTTGTTATGTAATGAAATTCATGAAAGAGATTGTTACAGACGGACTTGGAATATTGGACAATGTAAGTTGATCGAGTCAAATTCTAGTCACTTTTGTTTTCTTGAAACTAAAACCATCGCGAACCTTAACTTTTCATCTTATTAATTTAATTGTGTCTCAGGTTGGGGGAGGAGTGGAGGCTTACTCGGATGCGGATATTGATTATGTTCGCGAAGAATGGTCGGGTTATGCCTCGACCTTCATTTTCAAGTTATGATCCGTATGTTTAGGCTTACTCATCGACTAATGTAATGTATTGATACAATGTTTTTGTAACCCTTTGTGGTAGGATTCGACATGATTGTAATGGGTTTTTTGGTGGTATAATATATGCAGATTTATTATTAAATTTATTGTTTTGTAATTATAAATATAAATTATATCCAGGGATATTATTCATTTCACAGAAAAAAAAATTAGGTAAAAAAACATGACACGCAAAATGACTGTCATAAATTCTTGTGTGTCATAAATTCTTGTGTGTCATAAATTCATGTAAAAAAAATGTCGTAAATGAGTGTCAAGAATGTATGTCATTAAAGAGTGTGTCATAAATGCGTGTCAAAAAAGCGTGTCATAAAGGAGTGTCATAAACGCGTGTCATTAAAAGATGACACGCGCTTGCATGTCATAAAAATTTAATGACATGTTCTTCCTTAACACATTTTTGTGTGTCATAAACACCCTTTTATGACGCGCAATGCACGTCAAGATAGGGGTATTTTTCTAGTAGTGGTGTAAAAGGCGTATGCATCTAACAAGTCGCCAGCACACTTTGGCTATTGAACACATCATCCTAAAACAAAGGTAGGTTACATGTGTTCCAAAATAATGAATTATTATCTTAATCTCATCTGTGTCAGGATGCAACGTAAAAATGACTACCAAAATAAACTTCAGGTGCTCTATCCACAACACCATGCTTCTTACGATAAGGTATCCAATACTTTGCAAACTTAGCACACTCCATGAACGCATACAACGTCATCTTCGAACCTCCATCGTCGGATATATACACAGACAGCTTCTCTGTCGGGTACTCGTATGCCAAAACCGATAAGGCCGTGTTCACAACACCAACAGGCGGTTCCTTAGTGGGATCAGCTGTGCAAATCAACACGTCTATTGGCGGATACTCGCTCTCGGTTGTTGCTTGTTTTAGGTTCTCTGGAAACACTTTACGTTCAACTGGATTCCAGTGAAAGCATTGGGAGGTTAGCCATAAGAAAGCTAAAATAAAATCGGCTAGAAAGAGCGCGATGGAGGCCAAAGTCGGAGAGTTGATAAGGTTACGGCAGTGGCGAAGGAGAAGGATGGAGATAGGGGTGTTCAGAAAAACCGCAAACCAAATAAAAACCGAAAACCGAACCGTAACCATAACCGAAAAAACCAATCCGAACAACGAATTTGGTGTTTGGTTTGGTTTTAACTGAAACCGAATTGCTAATTCGGTGTTTGGTTTGGTTTTTGGTTCTACATTTTTTTTATTTGGTTTATTTGGTTTATTTGGATAACCGAATAAACCGGTAAAATAATTAATTATTAAATAAAAATAATAATATTTAATAACGCATATATAATATATAAGCCCGAGTATATGTTTAGCATTAATATCTCTTTATTTTCGTATGTAGGTTCATTAGAGTTGCAGAAAGATTTAAGTTTGAAGTTTATTTATAATTTGTGGAATTTGAAAAGACTTATTTAATATTTCTAATTTCTATGATGTTTGTGTTTGCGTGGTTTGATTTATATTAATTGTTATCTTTCTATTCGGATTTCGGAACACAGAGGTAGATAAGTTTGAGAAAAAAAAATTCCGTTTCAATTTGGTTGAAATTGGTTTGTTTGGTTTTAAACCGAAACCAAACCAAATTCAATTTGGTTGAATTTGGTTTGGTTTTCATATTCCTAATTTGGTTTGGCTTGGTTTTTGGTTTGGGGTACAAAATTTTGAAAACCGAATAAACCGAATCGAATAAACCAAATAAACCGTAAACCGAACCGATGAACACCCCTAGATGGAGATGACGACAGAGTAAAGGAGTGTGAAAATACGGTTTAGATATGTTTTGGACAATGGTTTACTAGAGTGAAGGAGTGGAGTAGACATGGTTTAGTGGAATGATCAAATGAATGAGGGGGAGGGGATATATGGGTTGGGTTATTCTACAAAGGCTACAAAAAATAAGAAGGGTGAGAAGCCACTAGAAAATGACATGTGTTAAAGGATTAAACAAGTGGAAGGGGTAACTTTGTCAAAAAAAAAAATATGCACATGCAAGTCACATGCCATTTCCACCTTCATTTTTAAATGTCCGTAACTTTTTTATACATCATCTTTTTTTAAAAAAAATTATACCATAAAATTGAGCGTCTTTTTATCTTTAATATCAGTACCTTATTATTATACTTTTGAAAAAAAATTCAAAAACCCACTTGCGTAAGACACAATGGAGTGTAAAACACAATGAGCACCAATTAAATATATGGTATAAAACTTGATCAAAAGTCTAGTAAAACACAATGGAAGACATACTAAAGACACAATGAATAGAAGACTAAAACACAATGAATACTTTTGAAGAAAAAAAAGTTGAAACCCCAGTTGCGTAAGACACAATGGATGACATACTAAAGACACAATGAACAGAAGACTAAAACACAATGAATACTTTTGAAAAGAAAGTCAAAAACCCAATTGTGTAAAACACAATAGACGACATAATAAGGACACAGTGAACATAAGATTAAAACACAATGAATACTTTTGAAAAAAAAAATTGAAAACCCAGTTGCGTAAGACACAAAGGAGATAACGTAAAACACAATGAGTACTAATTAAATATGCAATGAACAATAGGGTATAAAACACAATGAACAGTCTAATAAAACACAATGGACGACATATTAAAGACACAATGAACAGAAGACTAAAACACAATGAATAATAGACTTAAACACAATGAACATAATAAAACACAATGTACACATAAATACAAAACTCATGTTCGTAAAACACAATGAAAAGTATACTAAAAACACAATAGACAAAGTAAAATCATGTGTAGACTAAGAAAAACATAAATAACATATTTATAAAGCACACGTGCATACTATAACACAATGAACGAGCAGAAGATACAACGGAAAAGAAAACTCATTTAACACGATTTTTTTTCAATTTTAATGTAGCAATGTGGTACTCATATTAAAGATAAAAAAACGCTCGTTAATATGGTGAAATTTTTTTGAAAAAAAAATATCGTATGAAAAAGTTATAGATGTTTTAAAATGATGAGGAGAATTGACACGTGCATTGCATGTGGAGAGAGAAAGTCAACAAATGTGGTTTTCCTTTTATGCCCTTCCTCTAATTTATTATTTATTTTTTTCAAACAAACTAATCTCAACTCTTCAAATATATGATCAATAGATCACAATCTTTCTCACCATTCCTAGAAAAAGTGTCTTATATATTTAATACTAACCCGGGGATATATATCATCTTTAAAAGGAAAGATACATAGAAATGCATATGCATTTTTTAGGACGCAAACTCACTCATCTACTAAAATTGTGTGTTAACTTTACACTAGCATCTAACATAACACCAAACCTATATTTGGAGGCAACAAGTTACAACCCTATTTGGCAGAGCCGTCTCCGAGAATGGTAAAAATCTTTTGGGCCTCGGGCGAGATAAAAAAAAATTGAGCCCTCTCCTTATAGTATAAACTCATTAATCATATATAAAAGTGTGGACGGTATATTCGGAAATCATGAAAAAATTATCTCATTATAAAAAGTTAGCGTTAAGAAACACGCAAGGTACGCTTTTTGAGATGAGAAAAAGTACTTGTGTATTTCAGGTTTAGAATTACTGGGTTACAACTTGTTTAATTACGAATCGCATCCTCTTATTGGTGTGTGATGTAGGCCATGGTGTATAAATCTTAAATAAGGGATGTATGAATCCAAAATACCTTTTATATTCCCTTGAAAAAGTTTTTTATATAATCTTTATATTTAAAAGGAAACCTAATAAATTGAGCATTTAACTGATAATAAATTGAGCAACCAACCAACCAAGTTGTAATTTTATAATAATTAATGATACATCATCACTACTTGTCTGCTTGACCATATTGTATCGCCAAAAAAAAATAATAAATAAAGGAAAGAAAGAAAAATGCCAACAAGAATCGAACCAGCTACAAAAAAACGTTTAAAGGCAGGCAGCCTACCAGTGAACCAGAGCCAGCGCTATAGAGGGAGTTGATAGATTCTATTATATATAATATAAACCTTTTAAAAATAACTTTCGGGCACCACGGTTATTTGGGCCTTGGGCCGTCGCCCAAGCTGCCCCACCCAATATCCGGGCCTGCTATTTGGTACCATTATTTGGCACCATTATACCATAAGCTCTTTAGTAAATGTGTATACTTGAGGATAAACAAACTGTAAGATGATAAAACTGATTGATTATTAATTCAATAGATGATTACAATATATAGAGATCATATGAAACCCTAAATAGCTAACCGAGCCCATGGGCTTCACACTAATAATATAGGTTCCAATACTCCCCGCAGTCGGAGGGGTAGAGCATCGAACACTTAGACTGGAAAACAATAAGAACAAAAAAAAAACATAAAGGGCATAACAATAAAAATAAAAGACTTGTCTTGATCTCGGTTCTTGACTTGTTGGTCCAAAATTCTGCAATCTTCTTGACTTTGCCAAAAAAAAAATTATTAGTATTCTTCAATACTTGACTTTAGTTTTGTCCACAACTTCCCCCTAGTTGGTTTTGTTTATTTAGTTCCCATAATGATAAACACGATCCGCTAGATCCCACTCCCAATAAAGTGGCAGTTCCATGTTAGTCAGCCATGACAATAGAAAGATAAGAAAAAAAGGATGGTGTTGAAGTCGGTGGTGACGGCTAGGGTTTGTATTTTTATTTTTGTGGTCGCACAGTGGAGACGGTAGAGAGCCTAGGCTGGCTCTGATACCATGTAAGATGATAAAACTGATTGATTATTAATTCAATAGACGATTACAATATATAGAGATTGTATAAAACCCTAAATAGCTATTCGAGCCCATGGGCTTCACACTAATAATATATGTTCCAATACAAACCAAAGATTGAGTCGTTTAAGTTTGAGCTAAATCGTTTAGCTCGGTAAAGGTTGAGTTAAAGCTTTAGATTGGCTTCTCCAAGCACTCAATAAGTTAAAAAAAAATGTTTGGGTAATGATTTGAAAAGAAGTTTTAAGCGTTTTTGTGCTTTGAAAATGAGATAAGTCATAAGTTAGAAATTGTGACTTTTGGATTAAGGAGAAAAGGATGTAAAAGAAGGAGATAAGGAAATGGACACCCAAACACGCCCTTAGGCGGGTGTAATGGAGCGCGAATTATGGCGTGATCTTCATGTTTAGCGCCTCATAATTCCCCCAACACCGCCCCCAGGGGCGCTAATCTTGCAAAATTGGGTTGTAACGTGAAATTTGTTACTGACACAATCAAAGGGCTGAGTCAATCAAATGTGAGGAAGGCACTAATTTTGGTGACCATTACACATGGTCTTAATATGAAAAATACATAGAGATGTTTATATATATATATATACTAGCAGGGTCCCGCGCGTTGCGGCGGGACTGCATTGTGTTTGGTCATCAATTACGTTAATTTATAGATTTTCCGTCGACATCAAGTTTTACGATCCATTGTACTTCTGACTAAGATTGTAAATGGAAACAATTCATCCACAAAAAAAAAAAAAAAAAAAAAAAAAAAAAAAAAAAAAAAACTTATTTGTTTATAGTCAAAGCCTTAAATCCATAAAAATCTTGAAACAAAAGTATAATGTGTGTTTGCATATAATTAAATGGATCAGTGGAATACATGATGATAATAGGTCTGCTTCATATAAAAAAAACCCGCCTCTTCATGTTAGGGCCTTACGCGAAATTTATAATCAGTGTTGATTATTTGTACCTGGTCACAAAGAGGCGAGAAAAAGAACAAAGTATGTAGTGGCGTAGATTGTGGGTGACGGCGGAGAGCAGAGGCGTAACAGTGACGACGATGGTTGCGATTTCGTCTCCGGTTTAACAAGCAGCGGTGGGGGATTTTTAACCAAAAAGAAATAAGCAATATGGTGTGTAGTATTTTATTTGTGAGGTTGGGTGATAATAATTATAAAATGATGGTGGCTTGGACCGATAATAATTAGTAAATTAAATACCATCAGACTATGAATTGATGGTGGCTCTCCGTTGTCCGATCGGTTACGAAACATGAAGCACAACCATGACTTGCCAATAACAATTAGTAAGTTAATGACCATCATATTTTGAATTGATGGTGGCTCATTGGCTCCTCAGGCCGTAGGGTGTACCTTCACACCAAGGGTGTTAACGGTAACGTAGCATTTTAACTTTGATTGTCAACCACTCCCTTCCCATGTTAAGGGGCATTAAATTGGCACTAAGTTAACATGCTAACGTGACTTAAAAGAGAGAAAGTTAAAGGGCTGTGGTAGAGTTAAGGGGCGTTAAACCATTTCCTTGAAGTAAGCTAGTTTGAAAAGAGACAAAATGGAGGATGTGGCATTTAAGTGGAGTTAAAAATGGTTAGAGTATACCCCATGGCCTCATGTCAAAAAACCGTTTCCAAATTTATGTTAGAAATTGGTTACATGCTTTTTTCACTTTGGCATTTATGTTTCTTCTCTAGGTGAGTTTGAGGATTAATTGTTGTAAAAGTATTCAATATTACTTTGATGATTAGCAGTGTTGCAGAAGGCGGCCTAGGTGGCCGCCTAGGCGCTAGTCGGCCATCAATATCGGAAAAAGGCCCTAGTCGGAGATTTAGGCGTTTTGGCCATTAAGCGGCTGTTAGGTGGACCTAGGCTGGCCTAGGCGGGCCCAGGCAGAGTTAAGCAAAACGGACGGGGAAGAAGATTATGAGTAAAGTACCTTTAAGCTGCTAGCCTGCTACCATGGTTCTTTCTTAATTTGTACTATGAAGATTAGATTAGGAGTGTAAACCCTTTAGATGCGGCGCTCCTTTTCTTCAGTAAAAAAATGAGAGTGTCCAATACCCTAAAAAGGGTTATAATAGTTTCTTTATTTATTGGGCTTTTTTCTTATGTTGGGCTTTTTTTAATGTTGTGGGCTTTTTATTATGTGAAACCCTAGATTATATCTTTAATTGTTTTTTAGTTTTATTATTTTAGTTTATTACAAATATTTATATATTTATAAAAAACACTAATTATTATTAATCTACCTATTTTACAAAATATATGTTTCTTTTCCTGTTACATTTGTATATTACTTACTACTAAATTATTAATTTTTATATACGTATATATATATATAGGTAGAGGATCCGGTAGGAAAATTGTTTTGTGTAGGAAGTGTAGGAAGTATTTTCAACCATTAAATCAAATCTGATTAAATCTTTAGATGAAGGGCATTATAGACTTTTTGTCTATTTTTTATTTATTACAAACCCACTAAATTAGCAACTAACATCTACATATTTATGAAGATTAATCATCCTAAATTAACTAATTATTCATTATTTTTCATAAGAATAATAAGATATTCATATCAAATAATTTAATCAATACCCAAAAACTTTTCGATTCTTCAATCATATAACCCATCTCTATCACTTTTTCGATTATTCAAGTCATGGCAGAAGGTTAACATCAGGAGTGTTTTATAATGAAAGAGAAACTAGTATGCATTAATAAGGAGTGTTTTAAAATATTATTGGGAGTGTTTTATAATAACATCAATAGTGTTTTATATTGAAACTAAACATAGTAGAAGTGTTTTAAAACGGTAGAAGTGTTTTAACGGATACAAATCATGTTTAGTAAAAAAAACACTATTATTCGGTTAGATCGGCAAAAAAAAAAGGAAAAAAAGAAAAACACTATTAGTTTAAACCCACTATTATAGAAGATGAAGAATAACCGGTGCAAAGAAGGTTTTGTGCTTCTATTTGTTTTTTTCTTTTTAGAAGATGAACAAGTTTGAATGTATGAGAGAGATTATAATCACTAATAATATTTAAGATTAAAATTAAGATGAGAGAGAGAGAGAGGGGGAGGACATGATTTAAGGGTGAGAGTCAAATGGTTTCTATATAAAAATACAAGAAATGACATTACTACCCTCATTTAAAACACATATTAGACCATCCTACCCTTAATTATTAAAATATAATTAGTAGAATCTTAACAAACCCAACTTTTAATCTCAACCATCCATTTCTAGATCTAATGGTTGAAAACACTTCCTACACTTCCTACACAAATCAATTTTCCTACATGAACCTTACCCTATATATATATATATATATATTTATAATACGTATAATACTAAAACGCCTAATTCCGCCTAATTTTTGCCTAGTCCCGACTAGTCCCTAGGCTGGACCTCACTGCCCGCCTAGCGCCTTTTGCAACACTGATGATTAGTTATTGTTAGTATTAAATTTGTCTAGCTAAGTAAATGAAATTACAATATTTCCCACTTACTTAAAAATGAAATGACAACTTTACCCATCCAGCACTCATTATATAGTAGTAATAGTAGGAACCCGCGCGTTGCGGCGGGGCTGCACGATGTTTGGCTATATATAATTGGTGTGTATGTAATTGATATGTTTAGCTACATCTTCTTCAACCGTCCACGGACCTTTCTTGACATGTGATTTATCACAACACGGAGGTCACCTCATGCATTACTTTATGTATGCTTCATAGATCAAATGCAAAAACAAAACAATAATGTCTAAAATAATATCGTTACGTGGTAAGTTTTTTTACTAATGACGTTAGACTAATCATTGACTACTGGATGTGTTCGACTTACAACATTTCATAAAGTGATGACCAAACCATGAAAATTGAATAGGGTAGACTCCAATACATATGCATCTAAATATGCTTTAGTAGTTGACCTAAATAAAATGACTTGGAATCATGCTCATGTAGACGTAAACTTCGGAATGTCAAGGAAAAGTAATAATTCATGGTAAGTTTTAGAACTGGAAATGCACAATAATGTAAACAATAAAAGGACTTGGAAGATATTATGGCGCCTTTCGATGAAATTAGACTGTAGCACTACAATGACAAACCAACATCAATCAAACACTCTTGATTTATTCAATCAAAGACTATTGTATAAACCCACGAATCAAAATCTAATTAGAAATAGTTATCCACAATCAGCGATGACATGATGATCATAGAATGAAAGATGAGCGACAAACTTAAATTAGAACATATTAGGGTTTGATTGGAAGTTTTTGTTTATAAGGCCAACATTTGAAAAAGGAACATACACATGTATTCCAAGAACCGTTGGTTTCTAATGTATGGATTAATTGATCCCATGAATGAAATTAAGAACACTACCATTAATGCTTGGAATCATCGAACTGGATCTATAACCGTATGATGGCATCTTAAAGAATTTAAACAGGCGCGTCTGTGTTGGGAGAGTACATGCGTGAAGCACATGTTCTACATTTAGCTTTAAGACTTGTTTTATTGACAAATCATATAGATAACCATAAGATATATATATATATACATACACACATAGATATAGATTATTATTATTATTATTATTATTATTATTATTATTATTATTATTATTATTATTATTATTATTATTATTATTATTATTATAGGTTGTTTTAGCAAAGTGGTAGCATAAATTTTAAAGGAAGTACAAAATTGACTTATAGTTGTATGTAAATTTGTGTAATTTCATAATAATGTTTCTTGATATCATCTTATATTATAAATTCTCTAAAATATTTTATGTCATGATGTTAAACTTTTCAAATGCTTTAATGGTTTTAAAACATGTATTAATTACTTTTAATAGGTTAAACAAGCTCATTTAATAGTTGTATTAAATTTGTCTTGATGACTAAATGAAATTACATTTTTACCCATTTGAATGAATATGAAATGACAATCATACCCATCCAGAACTCATTATATAGTAGTATATAGATAGATATAGATATATATATTATTGAGCTTTAATTTTTATAGGCTTTTTTAAAGTTATTTTTTTAATATCTGGATCATCTTTTATTCCATAACTAAGAAAATTACATCAAGATGGCACGCAGGCAGGCGACAAGCTGCGCCGCCACCCCTTTCTGAATGACAAACCTTAATCTACTAAAAACATAACCTTGCCCACCCGGGGCCGAGACACCACTACGAATAACTCGCTGTACCCTGGTTAGGAAACGGGTAGCCTTCAATGCCAATGTTACAAACCCATTATCCCTCAACCCAACTAGAGGAGATTTATAAATTTTGGGCGCCAGGGAAAGTGGGCCCTAGGTGGTAGCGCACTAAATCTTTTAAAGCACTAGGTACAAATACTTATGAACATGGCTTGGTTCTTTGTTTAGTTTCATGATATAAACGATTTCCAAACACACATATTTACACAAGAGTGCATCAAAATCATTACAACAACACTGTCTCAAACCTTTTGATCGAGGACGCATGTGTTTATGAGAGTTGTCAAGTTACAAAGATGAAACCAACTGAAACCAGTTAACGAAACATAACAAGAGAAGATAAGAAATAAATCGCTATTGCAGTCGCGATTGATGCTAAGGTTATCTTCAATGACATTTTCCCTCGATCTTTCCTAAAAACCATGCCTTCATATATCACCCAACTATTTACCACCCCAAATCCAGATATAAAAATCTGCACAAAAAACTCTTCTAATCTCCCATATATAAACACATCCGTAAGTCCCTTCACAAACGCCCATAAGTTGACCACAGACGCAACCGAAATGAATAAAAACAACACCGATTCAACTCTGAATTCAACCACCCCTTGTTCATACAATCTGCCTTGTTCTTCATCCACTACTTTGCTCGTAACATTGAACCCAAATGTTGATAAGCCGAAGCATTTAAGCGACCATTCGAGCAATGCAAATGGGTAGCTCGACAGTCCCCACATCAACCACATTCTTTGGTGGTTCCACCACCTTATCGCTGATCCTCTAGCGAACACCACAAAATCAAGAAAATCTTTTCCGTATGCTCCAAGGAATAGAAACACGTACAAGAGGAAAGCATCTTCCGAAACCTGTAATATTAATTTAATCATAAGTGTCTTAACATAATTTTTGTGGAAGGCGTACAAGCATCAAAGAGCGATCACCCTTTGATGCTTATTTTAATAAATATAGAATTTGTACCTTTGTGAATATTGGTTCAGAGTTTATGAGGTAAATTTGAGGTACGAATGCGTAGATGATTATCGGAATCGCCCAAAAAGAACGAAGCGTGTAGTGTGTGTAACATAATGCGTGAAGTGGATTCATGGATCGAACACCATATGTTAAAGGACAATATTTGTTAAAGAATATCTCTAGGAATCCCATGTACCATCTTTTGATTTGGGTGAGTACATCATTCAACTTCGATGGCGAACCTCCAAGAAATGCGGCTCGTTTTGGGTTGCAAAGGACCGACTTCCATCCTTCGCAATGAAGTCGAAAGCTCGTGTACATGTCCTCCGTTATGGTTCCGTAACGAAATCCAATCTAAAAAAAAGAAAAAAATGGGTATTTTTGATACTTTGTTGATGAAAAGTAGTTTTCTAGAAGTGAATATCTTTTTTGAAAAGAAATTACCTCTGAACCCCATTTGATATGATCCTCATAGTTGTAGCTTGCTACTTTGTGTGCTGATGCTAAAACATCTTTAATGTTGAGGCTTTTTGCATTGGTTTGAATATTCGTTGTAGTGACACTACATGATGAAGCATTACTAATAACGTCTCGTCTGAAAAATCCTCCAGTACCCATAAAAGGGGCGCCTAACAACCCATCCATGCCAAGACTTAAAATTTGTAGCTCAGGCTTGAACTCAGAAGCATAAATGTCATTTTTATTGATGCCATCAAATCTTTGGGGAAACTGAACAAATCCAAGCTTCGAATCAGCATATGGATCCAAAAACTAACATAAAGCGCGAAGCGGTGTTTCAGGATCATTCGAGTACATGTCACAATCCAAGACGAGGACTAATTTTCCGTTTGTCATCAAGCTCGACACACGAAGCTATATTGTGTGAACAAAATAGAGAAATAATCAGTAACCTGCTACCACTAAACAAAAACAAAACTAGTATCAGTAAAAGTCTTATATTCGAAAGAAATGTAGTATATAATACGCCTGGCTGGCCTATTGGCTAGGCAATGTGGGCGACCGCTCAGGGCGCACTTCCCTAAAGGTCCAAAAATTTTAGAGTTAAGAACCATTTGCATCCATTTGGCTTGATCATTCAACTACTAACATTCGGTTAAAATCTCTTCAACTTTAACATAGTCAACCATAGGACCAAGGGTAGACTGGTCATTTCCCTACAATAAACCATCTCTGGGACCACTATAACCCATCTTCTCCATCTCCCACCACCAAACCTGCAACTAACTCTGCCACCTTCACTCCCTCTGCCTCACCATCCCTAACTCCTTATATATATATATATATATATATATATATATATATATATATATATATTGAATAATTCTCAGAGATATAAGACTATGTGAAAAGCTTCATTTGGTGGCCCAATTGGAAATCGCAAAGCATTCACCACCGCCAACCACAAAGTTGTTCGACCATCTCTACTCACTAAACCCCAACTCCTACGACCCAAACTCGAAACCCTAACCACCAGCCACTATTTATTGTAACTCGTCTACCATCACCCATCCATCACCTCATTACCCATTTGAAAACCTTAGACAACCCCATCCCGACACCACTTGCTATGCATCACAACTGCCTACGAACTAGTAGCGTTTAATCCATCTAGATCTAGCATCCACCCACACTGTAACTTTATGATGGTGATAGACATTATTCATATCTTATTCACTTTCATTTAATCGTCATGCAATATATTTATTTTTTTAAATCAAATTTGGAGTTTAATTTAGTTGTTATTGATTGGAGTGATGATTTATAATGAACAACTATTGTGTTGGGTGAGATGGAGGTTGACAGGGGAGGGGAGTGGTTGTATTGTGTGGCGCCAGAGGCGATGGTTGTGATGATGGTGGAGGTGACAGAGATAGCGTCAGTGTTGAGAAGTAACTCAACTCCTATTTGCATGTATGCACGTGGTTATTTTCATGTTATTTGAATTCAATAAGATGTTGGCAGCTAGTTAGATATTACATAGTCTTCAGGATTGTCCCGAGTCTCTAGTATTAGCCGTTGGCTAGATGGTTATTTAAGCTGTTTAGTATTTGCATTTCCTTTTTGTACTCTCATTATCTTTGAAAGCAATAAAACAAAATCTGTTTAGTGAGTTGATCTTGTTCTAATACCAACACGTGGTATCAGAGCTAAGGTGATCTGAGTGTGTTTTCCAATGGCTGATAATCCAACCAATCCAATAAATCTCACTACCATTCCAGTATTCAAAGGAGAGGGGTACGGACACTGGAGTGTTAGGATGAGAACCATATTAAAATCCAGGGATCTGTGGGAACTTATTAATCTGGGAATAACAGATCATGGTGATATTGTGGATGCAAGAAGAAGAGAACTTAAGAGAGATGCACAGGAAATGGCAGTTATACAACAAGGTGTTCATGACACCTTGTTTTCTAGAATTGCTAATGCAGAAACAACACAAGAGGCATGGGACACTCTCAAGATGGAATTTCAAGGTGACTCACAGGTACAGGCTGTCAAACTCCAAGGTTTGAGACGTGAATTTGAAAATTTGTGTATGAAAGAAGGAGAAGCAGTGGGAGACTACTTCTCAAGGGTGATGGCAATTGTTGGCCAACAAAGATCTTATGGTGAAGAAGTTCAAGATCAGAAAATTGTTGAAAAAATTCTGAGATCACTAACATCAGGGTTTGATTATGTGGTACCCTCAATTGAAATGGCCTATGATCTGACTACGTTGTCTCCAGTGAAGCTCATGGGATCTCTGCAATCCCAGGAGGAAAGGTTAAATGTAAGATCTGGTGATGTCAAGGCAGGTGACAAAGAAAAATCAGATGAACAGGCATTGCAAGCTATGCAGCCTAATAGAAGACTAAACTTTGATCAAGGATCAAGAGGAAGAGGTCGTGGTTATTCTAGAGGACGTGGCAGAGGAAGATTAAGTGATGAAAGAGGTAGAGGGCCACAATGTTACCAATGTAACCGTTTTGGACATGTCAAAAGAGATTGCTGGGACAGAAGAGGAACAAGCTGCTGTTGAAGATGAAACACCTTACTTGTTCATGGCTTTGATACCTAGTGAACCAGAAAACCCAAGTTTGTGGTTCATTGATTCAGGGTGTTCAAATCACATGACAAGTATGAAGTCCAGTTTTACTGTTTTGGATGAAACCTTCAGACTAAGTGTGAAGCTTGGTGATAAGAAAATACTTGCAGTTCAAGGAAAAGGAACTATCAAGATCCGGATGAGTAATGGTACTTTTAAATACCTTGATGATGCATATTATGCTCCTGACCTTGAATACAATTTGATGAGTAGGACAGTTAATGAGAAAGTGTTATGCACTACTATTTGATGATGGTGCTTGTTCTATCAAGCACAAAGAAACTCAAACTGAATTGATGAGGGTCAACATAGCTGCTAACAACATGTTTCCACTTGATGCCTCTAAAGTGAAGTCTATTGGATCTGCAAGCAGTCATGAAGCAACAAATTGTGGCATCAAAGGTTCGGGCATCTGCATGCTCAAGCATTGCAGCAGCTACACAATAATAAGATGGTTGAAGGACTTCCTCAGATGAGAGAGTATGGTCAGTGTGAAGGGTGTGCATTAGGGAAGCTGCACAAATCACCATTTCATTCTAGTTCAAAGAGAGCAACTCAACTGTTGGAGTTGATTCATACTGATGTTTGTGGCCCAATGCCTGTTAAAACCCTAGGTGGGAGCAGGTACTTTCTTTTGTTCATTGATGACTTTACTAGAATGACATGTCTAAAGGATTACCAAGTTATTCCTGGGCAGAAGTGTGACATCCGTCACCCTCAACTTTTATCTAATTTACAATTTTAGTCCTTCTAATATTTCCTGTAATTGTTGTCATTTTCAAATTCAATAAACGTGCGAACTCGAGTTATATTATTTTGCATGTTCTTTTGAATCTAAATCTCGGTTTAAGTTTAACGTGTATGTTGCAACGTATTCGGAAAAAAAAAATATATATATATATATATATAAAAATTCATGTTTTGAGTTAGATAATTAACTTAGTTAGTGAATATGAGGGGAAAACTAGCTAGGAAAACATTAAAACTAACTAAGAAAAGTATGAGGGGCCATTAGTGTCAATTGCTGAAAGTTTAAAAAAAAAATAACTCATGTATGCTGCTGCTCGATTTTTCCAGCCAAGGGGCCATTTCCGGCCGCCGGATTTTAATTCCGGCGAGCCCTTGAATCTTCATATACGCGTCCGTTTCAATCTTTTAGCATTCCAAACGTTTTCCTCGTCAATATTCGACTTATTTGGATAATTATTAAGCGTTTCAACAAGGTTTTAAGGTGTCTTTAATGGCCTTAAACCTGAAACCGATCGGAACTTTTATACCACAAGAAACGCTCGTTTTTTCGCTTATAAATACGAATTGGTATCACCACTTTACCTCTGCATCATTACACAACAAAACCCACAACAAAATTCGTACAAAAACGCGTCCAGGAAGCCTTGATTTGCGGTTTTTTTTGCGAGACAAAGAAGCTCCAATTGTGAGCCAAAAACGAGTTGTAAGTGTCTAATCTTGGTTGTTATGTTTTAGTCGAGTATATTAGGCTAAAACCCCCTTATTACAGATCACTAATATGAACGAATTTGATTTGGTAAGAATTAGGGTTCTTAGCTAGATGATTTGGGGAAGAAGACACGTTTTATTTTTAACATAAATACAATTCAGGATCTGATATGTTAACAAATGGCATAGGTGGACTAATGGTTAAGAGTGTTGGGTTACACCATGGGGATCCGGGTTCGATTCCCCTTGGACCCATTTCTTTTTTTTGGTTTTTGGTTTATAATTCTTTTCTTTAATTATATATATATATTACATATAAACTTAGAATAATTGTAATAAATCCATTATTTATCCAAAAATCATGAAAATTTAAACATAACATCTTGACATTTAAAATAAGACTTCCACACTTTTATTTTTCGGAAAATGCATTAATTTTATATTTTTATTGAATTTAATCATTTTAATCATAATTAAATGATTAAAAATTCATTTTAAAAGATTTTAACCTCAAATTTCCTGGAGCTTTATTTCTATGAATAATAAACTGTAATAAAATATAATTTCTTATAAAATGATTATTTTTGTTATTTTTACTAATTTTAAATCATTAAAACATCATTTAATTTCGTTAAAAATGTTTTAAATGCAAATAAATTAAAAGAAATTATGGAAATATTATTTTTAGGATTCTACATCATGAAATAATTATTTCTCATAATAATTTTGTTTTGGGATCATACCTTGTATTATTCATACTACTTATATTTAAATTAGATTTAATAATAAATTGTTTAATTAAATATAAATCATTAACTCTATTTCAAGGTTATTTTTTTCTATAAAATGGAATATATATCTATATGTGAAACACATAAGAGTTTTAGTCATTTATTAAATTCATCGTAAATATATTTATTTCAAAAACTGTCGTTCAAGTCACTACTAATAATTTCATCTTCCCTAATACAAGTCTAGCAAACCCTAATGCCTTAGATGATTGATTGACTTAGACTTTTAAGTCATTTTCCTCATTTAGTATTTTTATATATAGGTTGAATTCTTCGGAATTTTTAAGCCTTACGACGAACATTCTCGGAATTTATACGTAGCGAAACTGTGAGTATATCTTTCCCCTTTTTCATGTTTTACTATTTTGGGGCTACTCATGTACATTATTATCAAATGATATTCTTATTCTTAATGCAATTCTCATGTGTGTTTGCTTTATGTGAAATTGTGTGTATAATTAGTCAAAATCATTAACCGTTCTGCGGCCTAGCATTTCAGTGAATAGTACTATGGTATACCCCCATGAGACTCTGTAAAGAAGATCTTGGTCATTGTCTTGTTAATTCATTATTCAGTTGGTTACTCATGTGTTAGTCATTTTTCATCAAGGCTTGGTTTTGACCGATACCATTTATTTCATATTTGCAAACGGTATACAACACAGGAATTGCGAAAAGTTTAAATATTATATTTCTCAAATGGATGTACTCACCAATACATTATATGTGTTGACGAAATTATTTTTGTACATGTTTCAGGTGCTGTTTGATCAAGTTTTGCTTTACACGCTTAGGTTTTGGACCTAGTGCTTTAATAAAATTGAACTATATTCAATATGTTTTGTGTTCTTTGAGACAAGTTGTATTTTGGTTTGAACAATGGATTATGTTTACTATTTAAAAATTTACATTTTAGACCATGTGCTATTGAACAATCGACACCTCGTGACACCTCGATGATTCCGCCATCGGTTGGGGTGTTACAGATTGGTATCAGAGCCATGGTTATAGGGAATTAGGTTATTAGTAAATGCTTTTGACCTAGACTATAACTAAGCTACCCATTATATGTTTTCTTTTATTCTCATATTTCTTTAGACAGATTTTCCTCCTTTTATTTTTCATTATATTCAAGAAGATCATATTCCACAAACGAAACGAAAACACCAAGTTAGAAGTAATATCCATATCTTGGTGAATAGTTTCACTCCTTACATATTTTATTTATTTATCTTGGAATATTTTCCTTTCGAGATAGGAGACGTCCAAATCTCAAGGAATCTATCCCTCCAAAAGAAACTTAAATCACTAAGCTAGGAGTGATATCCTTAACTTAGTGACCCGTTTCACTCTAACGTATTTTAAAATTTTTGGAGGTATATCCTTGAGTTAGGAGTGAAATCCACACCTCAAAGATATATATTTCCACATCTCGAGATCCACTAAAGTTTTGGAAAATTATTTGTGACGGGGCACGTGCAATCTGGAAGGGTGAGCGCCTGTATTCTGGGTTTTCTGGCTAGGTTGGTAATTCGCATAAATCCCAATCAGACGAGGGACCCGTTTACCTACCTGGGAATTCTCGGGATGAGCATTCACTTATAGGCTAAATCACGCCCCCATGAGTCACTAATAATATTTCAATTTCTTTGGTTAGTCACCAGTTTCATGAGAAACAATCCCAAAATACCTCATTTTATTCTGGATATTTCATTTGCTTTATCATGATTTGATTTTCATTATTAATCTATTGAAAATTTTCCTATGTTGATTTCTAAGTTACTCTTTAATTATGCAAAAATTTTCATATGCTATGTGTTGAATCTCATAGGTGTTGCTTTATTTTTGTAGATGTCTGATCGCGAATCCCGCAAAAGAGCTTCTAAGCGTCAAGCTAAGTTGAAGTCTGATCAACGTATCGCGACCATGCTCAATGACAAGCTGGAAACACTTGTTCCTAATATTATTAATGCTATTATTCCAAACCTTCACCCGAACGGTAGCTCGAATGGGAACTCTAACGGGAATGCGGGTGGAAATGGTGGCACTAGTGAGAATAAGTGCACATTCAAACATTTCAACTCTTGTCATCCCAACAAGTTTAATGGCACTGAGGGAGCCACTGGGTTACTTGAATGGTTCGAAAGTATGGAGAATACGTTCATTAATAGCGACTGTCCAGCCAACCTACGGGTTCGTCATGCCACGGGTGTTCTTCAAAAGAGAGCGCTCACTTGGTGGAATGGTGAAAAACATGCTCGAGGGACGGAAGCTGCTTTAGCTATGTCTTGGGATGATTTCAAAATTGCCATGACTACTGAGTTCTGTCCTCGTAGTGAGATGAAGAAGTTGGAGGATGAATTCTATCACCTCAAACAGGATAGTGGAAACAACGTTCCCTACAACAACCGTTATCATGAGCTGAGCTTACTGATTCCTCGTATGGTGACACCACTGCCCTTAGCCATTGAGAAGTATATTGAGGGATTACCACCTCAGATTCATGATACAGTTATGGGGAGTAAACCTGCTACTGTAGAGGATGCCATTCGTCTGGCAGCATCTCTTACCGACAAGCATGTCAAGGATGGTACCCTGACTCGTAAAGGTACTAAGCGACCCACTGAAACCTCTTCAACCCCTACTACTACTGAACCTCTCAAAGCTACCTCTGCCTCTGCCTCTACTTCTGGATCCAACAAGAAACGTAAAGGTAGGAGTCAAAATTTTGCTGTTGTTGCACCTGTTAATCAAATTCCTGTTGCTAACCCACCTGTCGCACCTCAAGCCCAGTCAACCCCAAAACCTTATACTGGCACGTACCCCAAATGTAATAAATGCAACTGGCACCACCCTACTGACCGACCTTGCTGGAAATGTAACTCTTGTGGTCGGATGGGTCATACTACCTCTCACTGCCGCAGTACTCAGAAAACCGGTCAACCCAGAGCTTGCTATGCTTGTGGTGATCCTAACCACATGCAAGATAAATGTCCTCACCTAACTGCTTTTATCCAGTCTCGCCAACAAACTCTAGCAGCCCCAGCAGTTCCAGCAATCCAGGCAGCTCCAGCTCGCGGCCGTGCTTTCAACATTAATGCTAATCAAGCTCAGGCTGCCAATGATGTGGTCAACGGTACATTTCTTATTAACAATTTATATGCTTCAATTTTGTTTGATACTGGGGCGGATAAGAGTTTTGTCTCGTTAGAATTTGAACCCTTACTTGCTCGTGATCGTTCTCACCTTGCACATCCTTTTACCGTGGAAGTTGCTGATGGAAATCCTATTGTTATAAAATCTGTGATCCGAAATTGCACGTTAAATCTAAATGACTATGATTTCTCTATTGACCTGGTACCCATGAAGTTGGGTAGTTTCGATATCATAGTAGGCATGGATTGGCTTTCTAAACATCATGCCGAGGTTGTTTGTTACGAGAAGTATATTCGAATTCCACTTCCATCTGGTGAATCTTTATCTGTTTATGGGGAGACGACATCGAAGGGTTTGAAACTTATGTCTTGCACTCAAGCTCAAAAATATCTTCGTAAGAAGTATATATCTTTCTTGGCTCATGTGGTGGAAAAGAAGGATAAGGGTAAGAGTATTCAAGATGTTCCAGTTGTGTGTGATTTTCCAGAGGTTTTTCCTGAGGATTTATCTGGTTTACCTCCTGTTCGCTCTGTTGATTTCCGTATTGATCTTGTTCCTGGTGCTACTCCCGTCGCTAAAGCTCCATATCGTCTTGCACCTTCGGAAATGCAAGAACTTGCTAGCCAACTTCAGGAACTAACTGACAAAGGTTTCATTCGTCCGAGTTCCTCGCCTTGGGGAGCTCCAGTATTGTTCGTTAAGAAGAAAGATGGGACTTTTCGTATGTGCATTGACTATCGTGAACTTAATAAGCTTACGATAAAGAATCGTTATCCTCTACCTCGCATCGATGACCTTTTTGATCAGCTTCAGGGTGCAGTCTGTTTTTCGAAGATCGACCTTCGTTCTGGATACCATCAACTTCGTGTTCATGAGGATGACATTCCCAAAACCGCCTTTCGAACTCGTTACGGTCACTATGAGTTCATGGTTATGCCTTTTGGTTTAACCAATGCACCTGCGGTTTTCATGGATCTAATGAATCGAGTTTGCAAACCTTTCTTGGACAAATTCGTAATAGTTTTCATTGATGATATCCTCATTTATTCCAAATCCAGGACTACCCACGAACAACATCTTCGTCAAGTTTTAAGCCTTCTTCGTGATGAGCAACTGTATGCCAAGTTCTCCAAATGTGAATTTTGGCTTAAGGAAGTTCAATTCCTTGGTCACGTAATAAACGACAAGGGAATACACGTAGACCCTGCTAAGATTGAAGCCATAAAAAGCTGGGTTGTACCCACAACTCCCACTGAAGTTCGTTCGTTTCTTGGTCTTGCTGGTTACTACCGTCGTTTCATTGCCAACTTTTCAAAGATCGCGGTTCCACTTACTTCTTTGACTCACAAGGATAAACCTTTCATATGGGGATCCAGTCAGGAAGAAGCATTTCAAACTTTGAAACAAAAGCTTTGCGACGCTCCTGTTCTCTCTCTTCCTGATGGTGTTGACGATTTTGTGGTGTACTGTGATGCATCTCACCTAGGCCTTGGTTGTGTTCTCATGCAACGAGGCAAGGTCATCGCTTATGCGTCACGACAGTTGAAAACATCTGAGAAAAATTACACTACTCATGATCTTGAACTTGGAGCCGTTGTGTTCGCGTTAAAAATTTGGAGACACTATCTGTATGGTACTAAATGTGTGGTCTTTACTGATCACAAAAGTCTTCAACATATTTTTAACCAAAAAGATCTAAATATGCGTCAGCGTCGATGGGTTGAATTTCTAAATGATTATGATTGTGAGATTCGCTATCATCCTGGAAAAGCGAATGTTGTGGCTGATGCTCTTAGTCGCAAGGCATATACTCAACTTAACTGCATTCAGACTCATGATCTCAAACTTCGAATCTATGAAGCTCAACATGTTTCGGTTACTGAAGGCAATATGTACAACGAAATGTCATGTGGAGCTGAAAATCTTTTGGAAACGAAGCATGGTTTGCTCTATCTTTCCAATCGTCTATGGATTCCTGATCGTGATAATCTTAGAACCTTTATCATGGACGAGGCTCATAAGACTCGTTACTCCATTCACCCTGGTGCAGATAAGATGTATCAGGATCTGCGTCCCATGTATTGGTGGCCCGGTATGAAGAAGGATATAGCTCACTACGTGGCTAAATGCCTTACTTGTGCCAAGGTCAAAGCTGAGCATCAACGCCCATCTGGTTTGCTTGTACAACCAGAGATTCCTGTGTGGAAATGGGAGAACATTGCTATGGACTTCATTACTAAATTACCCCGCACTGCACGAGGTCATGATAGTATATGGGTCATTGTGGATCGTTTAACCAAATCTGCACACTTTTTACCCATTCGTGAGACTTATTCGGCTGAGAAACTGGCTAATCTTTATATCGCCGAGATCATTAGTCGTCATGGAACTCCTTTGAGCATCATTTCTGATCGTGACAGCAAGTTCACTTCTCGTTTTTGGCAAACTCTTCACGACGCGTTGGGAACTAAACTAAATCTTAGCACAGCATACCATCCTCAGACAGATGGCCAAACGGAGCGTACTATTCAAACATTAGAAGATATGCTTCGGGCTTGTGTCATAGATTTTGGTGGTAATTGGGATTCACACTTGCCGTTGGTTGAGTTTTCATATAATAACAGCTATCATGCCAGTATCCGTATGGCACCTTTTGAAGCCCTTTATGGTCGCAAATGTCGTTCTCCTGTGTGCTGGAGTGAGGTCGGTGATACTCTCATTACTGGTCCTGAACTTGTCCAGGAAACAACAGACAAAATTGCGCTTATTCGTGGATCCTTACTGGCAGCTCAGAGTAGACAGAAGAGTTACGCTGATCAAAGACGTAAACCCTTGGAATTTCAAGTTGGTGACATGGTTCTTCTTAAAGTCTCACCTTGGAAGGGTGTTTTTCGATTCGGGAAAAAGGGAAAGCTTGCTCCGAGATATGTAGGCCCATTTAAGATTTTGGAAAGAGTTGGAAAAGTGGCTTACAAGCTAGATCTTCCCGATGAACTCAGCAACGTTCACCCTACCTTCCATGTATCGAACTTGAAAAAGTGTTTGGCGGATGAGAATTTACATGTTCCACTGGAGGATATTCAAGTTGACGAAACGATGCGTTTCACGGAGAAACCCGTGGAAATTATGGATCGTGAAGTCAAGACTCTTAAGCGTAGCCGTATTCCTATTGTCAAGGTTCGTTGGGAGTCTAAACGTGGCCCAGAATTTACTTGGGAACGTGAAGACCAAATGAAGACGAAGTACCCTCATCTCTTTACAGGAACCTCCACTTGAAATAAATTTCGAGACGAAATTTTCTAAAGTAGGGGAGACTGTGACATCCGTCACCCTCAACTTTTATCTAATTTACAATTTTAGTCCTTCTAATATTTCCTGTAATTGTTGTCATTTTCAAATTCAATAAACGTGCGAACTCGAGTTATATTATTTTGCATGTTCTTTTGAATCTAAATCTCGGTTTAAGTTTAACGTGTATGTTGCAACGTATTCGGAAAAAAAAAAATATATATATATATATATAAAAATTCATGTTTTGAGTTAGATAATTAACTTAGTTAGTGAATATGAGGGGAAAACTAGCTAGGAAAACATTAAAACTAACTAAGAAAAGTATGAGGGGCCATTAGTGTCAATTGCTGAAAGTTTAAAAAAAAAATAACTCATGTATGCTGCTGCTCGATTTTTCCAGCCAAGGGGCCATTTCCGGCCGCCGGATTTTAATTCCGGCGAGCCCTTGAATCTTCATATACGCGTCCGTTTCAATCTTTTAGCATTCCAAACGTTTTCCTCGTCAATATTCGACTTATTTGGATAATTATTAAGCGTTTCAACAAGGTTTTAAGGTGTCTTTAATGGCCTTAAACCTGAAACCGATCGGAACTTTTATACCACAAGAAACGCTCGTTTTTTCGCTTATAAATACGAATTGGTATCACCACTTTACCTCTGCATCATTACACAACAAAACCCACAACAAAATTCGTACAAAAACGCGTCCAGGAAGCCTTGATTTGCGGTTTTTTTTTTGCGAGACAAAGAAGCTCCAATTGTGAGCCAAAAACGAGTTGTAAGTGTCTAATCTTGGTTGTTATGTTTTAGTCGAGTATATTAGGCTAAAACCCCCTTATTACAGATCACTAATATGAACGAATTTGATTTGGTAAGAATTAGGGTTCTTAGCTAGATGATTTGGGGAAGAAGACACGTTTTATTTTTAACATAAATACAATTCAGGATCTGATATGTTAACAAATGGCATAGGTGGACTAATGGTTAAGAGTGTTGGGTTACACCATGGGGATCCGGGTTCGATTCCCCTTGGACCCATTTCTTTTTTTTGGTTTTTGGTTTATAATTCTTTTCTTTAATTATATATATATATATATTACATATAAACTTAGAATAATTGTAATAAATCCATTATTTATCCAAAAATCATGAAAATTTAAACATAACATCTTGACATTTAAAATAAGACTTCCACACTTTTATTTTTCGGAAAATGCATTAATTTTATATTTTTATTGAATTTAATCATTTTAATCATAATTAAATGATTAAAAATTCATTTTAAAAGATTTTAACCTCAAATTTCCTGGAGCTTTATTTCTATGAATAATAAACTGTAATAAAATATAATTTCTTATAAAATGATTATTTTTGTTATTTTTACTAATTTTAAATCATTAAAACATCATTTAATTTCGTTAAAAATGTTTTAAATGCAAATAAATTAAAAGAAATTATGGAAATATTATTTTTAGGATTCTACATCATGAAATAATTATTTCTCATAATAATTTTGTTTTGGGATCATACCTTGTATTATTCATACTACTTATATTTAAATTAGATTTAATAATAAATTGTTTAATTAAATATAAATCATTAACTCTATTTCAAGGTTATTTTTTTCTATAAAATGGAATATATATCTATATGTGAAACACATAAGAGTTTTAGTCATTTATTAAATTCATCGTAAATATATTTATTTCAAAAACTGTCGTTCAAGTCACTACTAATAATTTCATCTTCCCTAATACAAGTCTAGCAAACCCTAATGCCTTAGATGATTGATTGACTTAGACTTTTAAGTCATTTTCCTCATTTAGTATTTTTATATATAGGTTGAATTCTTCGGAATTTTTAAGCCTTACGACGAACATTCTCGGAATTTATACGTAGCGAAACTGTGAGTATATCTTTCCCCTTTTTCATGTTTTACTATTTTGGGGCTACTCATGTACATTATTATCAAATGATATTCTTATTCTTAATGCAATTCTCATGTGTGTTTGCTTTATGTGAAATTGTGTGTATAATTAGTCAAAATCATTAACCGTTCTGCGGCCTAGCATTTCAGTGAATAGTACTATGGTATACCCCCATGAGACTCTGTAAAGAAGATCTTGGTCATTGTCTTGTTAATTCATTATTCAGTTGGTTACTCATGTGTTAGTCATTTTTCATCAAGGCTTGGTTTTGACCGATACCATTTATTTCATATTTGCAAACGGTATACAACACAGGAATTGCGAAAAGTTTAAATATTATATTTCTCAAATGGATGTACTCACCAATACATTATATGTGTTGACGAAATTATTTTTGTACATGTTTCAGGTGCTGTTTGATCAAGTTTTGCTTTACACGCTTAGGTTTTGGACCTAGTGCTTTAATAAAATTGAACTATATTCAATATGTTTTGTGTTCTTTGAGACAAGTTGTATTTTGGTTTGAACAATGGATTATGTTTACTATTTAAAAATTTACATTTTAGACCATGTGCTATTGAACAATCGACACCTCGTGACACCTCGATGATTCCGCCATCGGTTGGGGTGTTACAAGAAGATGTGTCCACAGCTGTGCATGTGCTAAACATGTCTCCTACTAAGGCTGTGGATGCAAAGACTCCTGTACATTTGTGGTCAGGTGAAAAACCAGATGTAGAGGATCTTAGGGTGTTTGGGAGAATAGCATATGGGCTCAAACCATCTCAGATGAAACATAAGTTTGAGCCCACTTCTGCCAAGTGCATTTTGATTGATTGTTCAACTCCTACTAAGGGATATAGACTGTACAACCCACTCACTAAGCAGATCCTAACAAGAAGAGATATTAAGTGCTTTGAGGAGAAGGCTTGGGATTGGACCAAAATGAAGAATGATAATAACAAGCATCTGTGGGATCTCAGTGTATTGGATCCCTTGATTGATGAACTGTCTGCTTCTGAATCTTCTGATCAAAATGGGCCAGATGCTAACTCAAATGTTTCTCCCACTCATGTTGAAAGTTCAAGTATACAAGGGTCTACCAATCAGCCAGCACCTCTTCTAATCAGATTGAAATGCAAGATAGTGGGTCCACATCAGCTGCCAGCACACCTCCTTTGAGAACCAGGACTGTCCAGGATCTTTACAACACTACCAATCCTATGGAAGACTACTTGGTATGTGATTTTGCTCTTTCTGTTAGTGATCCTATTTATTTTGAAAAAGCAGCAGTGAAGAAGGAGTGGCAGCAGGCTATGGAAGAAGAAATAAGTGCCATAGAGAAGAATGAAACATGGGAGTTAGTTCAAGCTCCTATCAACAAGAATGTGGTGGGGTTGAAGTGGTTATTTAAGACTAAACTTGGTCCCAAAGGTGAAATTCTGAAGTATAAGGCTCGATTGGTAGCTAAGGGGTACTCTTAAAGGAAAGGTGTTGATTTTCAGGACACCATTGCCCATGTAGCTAGATTTGAAACAATTCGAACTGTTTTGGCTGCAGCTACTCATCAAGGTTGGAAAATTTATCAGTTGGATGTTAAGTCTGCATTCCTTAATGGCAGACTTGAAGAAGAAATTTATGCTGAACAACCTCAAGGCTTTGAGGTTGCAGGTAAAGAAAACAAGGTATACAGGTTACACAAGGCCCTATATGGACTCAAGCAGGCCCCTAGAGCATGGTATTCTCGAATTGATGATTATTTCACTAGTCATGGTTATATCAGAAGCAACAATGAGCCTACACTGTATGTGAAAAGAGTTGAAGGAGCTGGTATCATCTATGTTTGCTTATATGTAGATGATATTATTTATACTAGTCACAATGCAGGTTTAGTTCAAGATTTCAAGCAAGGAATGATGAATGAGTTTGAGATAACTGATATAGGTCATCTCAAATTCTTTCTTGGATTAGAGATTCATCAAACTGCTGCTAGTGTTTATTTGTCAAAGCAAATATGCAGTTGAACTCTTAAAGAAATTTGGAATGCTTGGATGTAAAGTTGAGGAGACACCAATGAATGCAAATGAAAAACTGAAGTGCAATGATGATGCTGAGGCTGCTGTTGAAGTTCAATACAGAAGTATGATTGGAGGGCTTATGTATTTGCAACACACTCGACAAGATATCAGTTTTACTATGAATGTCCTTTCAAGATTTATGCAAAAACCAAGCAAGATTCACTTTGGTGCAGCCAAGAGAGTAATCAGATATGTTGCAGGCACAATCAAGCATGGTCTTTGGTATGCAAGAAATCAGAAAGTAAAGTTAATAGGTTATACAGATAGTGATTGGGCTGGATGTTTGGATGATAGGAGGAGTGTTTCTGCTTATGCTTTCTCCTTAGGCAGTGGAGTAGTATCCTCGAGCACTAAGAAACAACACTCCATTGCCTTGTCAAGCACTGAGGCTGAGTACATTGCAGCCACAAGTGCTACTTGTCAAGCTATAGGAGGAGTGTTTCTGCTTATGCTTTCTCCTTAGGCAGTGGAGTAGTATCCTCGAGCACTAAGAAACAACACTCGATTGCCTTGTCAAGCACTGAGGCTGAGTACATTGCAGCCACAAGTGCTACTTGTCAAGCCATATGGTTAAGAAGAATTTTGTGTGACTTGGGTATAGTTCAACAAGATCAAACAGTTATTTGGTGTGACAGCAGGTCAGCCATTCACTTATCAAAGAACCCAGTGCTAGATGGTTAGACAAAACATATTGAATTGAAGCATCACTTCATTAGGGATATGGTGGCTCAAAAGCAAGTTGTGTTGGAATACTGCATTACTAATGATCAAATGGCATACACACTGACAAAGGCTCTTTGCAAGGAGAAGTTTTCAAGGTTCAAGTTAATGATGGAAGTTAAGGAGCTTGAGTTAAGGGAGGGTTTTGAGAAGTAACTCAATTCCTATTTGCATGTATGCACGTGGTTATTTTCATGTTATTTGAATTCAATAAGATGTTGGCAGGTAGTTAGATATTACCTAGTCTTCAGGATTGTCCCGAGTCTCTAGTATTAGCCGTTGGCTAGATGGTTATTTAAGCAGTTTAGTATTTGCATTTCCTTTTATGTACTCTCATTATCTTTGAAAGAAATAAAACAAAATTTGTGTTGATTTTGTACGTAATTGAGTGTTCATCCTTTTTATTGTTTAGTGAGTTGTGAGTTGATCTTGTTCTAATACCAACAGTCAGAAAGGCGGTGGTGAGTGGATGTGACAGTGGAGATGGCTGCGGAGCGGAAGGGGTAGATGACGGTGGTTGGGTAGCAAGTGGCGGTTGAGAAGGTGGGTGGCAGGGGTGGATGGCGGTGGTAGGGTAGTAGGGGTGAATGACAGCAAACCACAGGGATACAATCTTAAATGGCATATAAGGGCAAAATTGTCTTTTCATAAAAGTTCTAACAGACTTTAAGTGAACATTTGTGGGGGGATTCGATTGCATGCAATTCGAAACCAAGAAGATTCAGGGTGAAAATTAAAAAAGTAGAGACTTAACTTTCCTTTAACATCAAACCACAAGGACGCAACGGTACTTAACTCAAAATTTTATATGGTTGTTAACCCGTTAACCTTCTCATTTAGTTAAGCCCATTAAGCAATTAAACCTATATACCCAACTAAACCCAATATAAAGCTTTAATCTTTTATACCAAATAAAAAAATTATTTAACCATGGGGCCTATTTTTTCTGTATGTCTATATTTTAGAGCCTACTTTTCTAGTTGCGCAAACCCCTGAATTCTCATAAACTGCTCTGATAATATAAAATAGAAGTTACCATGACATTAAGTGCACCGGCCTTAAAATTATGAGGTTTCTCGTTGTTTTTCTCTCGAGAAACGTAGATGAGATTCGGCATCACACCACCAAACACATCTTTGTCGGCATTGTTGTCTAACAGAATCTGTATTTTGTATCAATGATGAAGATGTTTTTTTTATAAATTTGTTTAATTAGTATATAATGGTTGTTTCATAACAATGCGATTATTGGGATGGAACCTGGATGACGGTAGGATGATTTTGATGGGTGAAATCAGACGTCCATTTGCTGAAAACATCCTGGAGTTCCGGTTCCATTGCTCGATCAAAATAGAGGCCATCACTCTGCACCATTGCTTTCACCCTTGATTTCATGTCTTCATACATTGACTGCCAATTATTTAATTATTAACTAAAAACTCCCTTATAAATTAATAGTAACATCAAATATCCTATTAATAAATCATATGTTCCTTAAGTGTATTTTAAGATTATATATAAACAAGCGTGAGGTGTAAATGAGCCGACCTACTCTAAATCGAATGAAAAAAAGTTTGAAAACATCTGAGCTTGAGCTCCAGCCCGAACCTAAAATAAGCTTGCTCAGTAAACGAGTCAAAGCTTCATTTATCGAACTCAAGCCGACTCACAAGCCTATTATTGTTATAACTTTATTTAACACACACACACATAGAGAGAGTAAGAGAGTAAGGTTCTTGTACAAATTAGTTTTATCATACAAATGAGTCTTAACGTTAGAAGTGAATAGAGGGATTTTTATTTAAACATGTATTTTAGTCATGAAATCTAAAAAAAATAATATAATTACTATACAATTTTTAAAGTAATTATTGTATTTACTCAACTAGAGTAATTATACAAAAAAGTTATATTTTTCCACTATAAACCATACTTGAACAAATAGAAAAAAATTCAAAAATAAATAAATAATTCCTCCTTCGCTTATCATGTTTAGTTGATTAAGCTCATCTGTATTTGATCTTTACACTGTTTGTGTGTGTCTATATATATATATATATATATATATATATATGAATGGGATCATTTGAGAACTCATCCCAGTTGCGAGAACTTGAGAACTCCTCTAAGCCAATAACAAGATGACACATATCCTATTTATAATAATTTGTAATTTTTTAATAAAAGGGTAATAAAGACATTTAATCTTGACTTAAAGGGGCATTATAGTAATTGGAACTCTTCCTGACATCCTGATGACTTTTTAAATGACCCTTTCTCTTTCTTTGAGTTTCCATTTCCACTCTCTCTCTTTCCAACTCTCACCCTCTCTCTCACACATATTCAAAGATGAAGAAGATGGTCCTATGGTTGTACGATGAAGAAGGCCATGGCTGCAGATCCGTGGTGGTACGATGAAGAAGACGAACATGTGACGAAGAAGACGAATGAAAATGTGACGAAGAAGACGAACGAACATGTGACGAAGAAGAAGAGAAAAATAGAACACCACCACGGATCTGCAGATCTGGGAGGTGGAACGAGGTGGTTTTTGGTGGGGTAGGGGGCGAGGGGGTGAGGACACGATGATGGTGGCGGAGGACGGCGGAGCTCGGCGGCGGCAGGTTTGTTATTATTATTATTATTATTATTATTATTATTATTATTATTATTATTATTATTATTATCCTTTCGTTTTTGAAAGTCGATGTAGAGTTTGTTGCAAATCCTACAATAGTATTAGTAGTTAGTACTGTTTGTTGGTTTTAGGATAATTCTGGATTTTCGATAT
Source organism: Ambrosia x helenae (assembly GCA_030844895.1). Classification (NCBI taxonomy): domain Eukaryota; kingdom Viridiplantae; phylum Streptophyta; class Magnoliopsida; order Asterales; family Asteraceae; genus Ambrosia; species Ambrosia x helenae. The sequence continues at coordinate 112,306,756 of CM061230.1, forward strand.
ATTTTCTTCAAATGTTTTGTTATGTTTAGGTTATTAGCCTTATTAAGTTTATGTTATTATTATTATTAATTTTTTTCATGGGTTTTTTATGTGAAAGAAGAAGATAATGTTGTTAAAGATAAAGGGTTATTATTTTTTTTTTTTGTATAAGGTAAAATAAACAATGTGTAAAACTTTTGAGTTATGTGTAGTATAGGGTGTGTATAATGAATGTATAGAAGTTTTGGTTGATTTAAATTGATGTAATACTTTTTTTGTTGATGTTGTGAGGCATTTACATTGATGTAATACGATTGTATAGATGGTTTCTTTGGTTTTTACAGTGGTGTAAAATAATTACATCAGTGTAAAATAATTACACTGGTGTATTACGAATGTAACAGTTTTGTGTATGGTAGATTTACACTGGTGTAAAATAATTACACCAGTGTAAATGATGGTAGATTTACACTAGTGTAAATAATTACACCATTGTAAATCATTCTCATCAAATTTATCTGATTATTTGTTTTAAAAAAGTAAAGAGAAAAATAGAAGAAAGTTGTAGAATATGATTCGTTTACCCTAATGTAATTTTGTTGTGTACAATATGTTTTTGGTTTATTATGCGGTGGTTTACATTGGTGTAAAGGCTCCACTTGGTGTGAAGTAGGGCCTAGGGGGAGGGGGTTGCAAAATAGAATTTCGCTTTGAAATTACATAAAGCCGTTATTAATATGAAATTACACTATGTCCTAGTCCTAATAAGCTGTAAAAAGGTCTATTACATTAGTTTACACGAAAAAAAAAAACAATAAAGGGGATACTTGTAGGTAAACAAAACGAAATTCTGTGGTGTTTACACTAACGTAATTTTTGTAGAAGTTGTGTATGGTAGATTTACACTAGTGTAAAAACGAGAGAAGAGATGATAGAAATATGTCCATTTTTGCAAATTATTTTTACCCTAACGTAAAAAGTTTTTTTACTCTAGTGTAAATGTTTTTATAAAGAGATGGCATAAATATGAAACCTGAATAATTTGTCCGAAGTATTTAAAAAAATTCATTTTTTTCTTATATAATGATTTTGTTTTAGTGTTTTTATGCAAATAATGTATTAATAATTTTTAAGGTAATGTGTTTTTTACACTTACGTAATTACCTGTTCATGGATCAGGTTTACCTAGTGATAGTACAAGTATTTTAAAAAATATTCAAATGTATTTATTTTTTATATGTAATTAAAAATGATTAAAAAAATATTGACATTTAAAAATGATTAAAACATTAAATAAAAACACATGATATGATGGTGGTTAACAAATGAGAGATGATGTTTTTACCTAAATGCCCTTTTTATCATATAATATTATTTTTTCTCTTTCCTATTTTAATATTTTATTGTGATTTAATCACAACCACAAACTCTTTGATAATTAATTAAACTTGTGGCTATAAAGTGAGTTCTCAAGTTCTCACAACTCAAGCAAGTTCTCAAATTATCCATTCCCTATATATATATATATATATATATATATATATATATATATATATATATATATATAGGGTAGGGTTCAATTGAGAACCAACCCTTACTTAGGAACCTTAGGAACTAATCTCATCCATCCATTTTCAATGGCATGATGGTAAATATGTTAAACATTAATTAAATTTTTAATTAAATCAAGGGGTAATGTTGTCTTTTGGATTTTGATTATTAATAGGTTATTTATTATCAATTGTAACTGACAAACACCACAATAATAAAGCAATTAGCGATTTTGTATCCTTCAACATACGTAAAAAATGTGCAGAAATCGAATGAAGACAAACAAATCATATACATCTACGTATGAAGGTGCGAAATTTTATTGTTATTCTTAATCAATCGTCGTTTATATCATTGTTATTGTTTATCAATCGTTGTTTGATTCAATTGATTTTCGTAAATAGTTTCAAATTTTTAGGATGATCGAGATTCGATTTTAGGGGTATTTGAAACCCTAGTAAAAATATTTTCAGAATGATCGAGATTCGATTTTAGGTCTGTATTTTGAATATACACCTGTGTATACATAATATACACCTGTCGAACATAGAGGTTATATAGTTTTGATATTATACATTGGTGGATATTTATAAAAAAGGTAATCGACCAAACCCTAATTAAGATTACCAGGTGAAAAAAGTAGGAGACGCTTTATCAGTAAAAATTGATTATACACTTGTGTATACTATACGTTGGTGTATATAACAGACTGTGTCAACAAAAGTGATAAGTAAAACATAGTTTTTAATACGTTGGTTTATATTAAAGCGTATTTACACTTATTAATGTGTAACATACTGTACATTAGTGTATAATCTAATACACAGATAATGTGTGATATATAGTGGGTTATACACTGATGTATATGATATTATTATACACTGATATAAAACACTGATGTATATGATATCATGTTACACTGATATTATACTCTTATATTATACACTAATGTATATTCACCTTTAGGTGCGTATACACTAATGTGTATAGGTATATCCAACTGTAGGTTTGTATACACTGATGTATAAAAGTGATTTGTTTTTTTTTTTTCTTTTGTATTCCCAGATGTATCCAAATTGCTCTACTTAGGAAGAATAATGTTACACTAATATTATGTTACACATATATTATACTCTTATATTATACACCAATGTATATAGGTATATCCAACTATGGTGTATAATACGTCACTTGTCTTGTAAACCTGCTGTGCATACTGTACATTAGTGTATAATCTAATAAACTGATAATGTGTGATATATAGTGGGTTATACACTGATGTATATGATATTATTATACACTGATATTAAACACTGATGTGTATGATATTATGTTACACAGATATTATACTCTTATATTATACACCAATGTATATAGGTATATTCACCTTTAGGTATGTATACACTGATGTATATAGGTATATCCAATTATGGTGTATAATACGTCGCTTGTCTTGTAAACCTGTTATGCATACTGTACATTAGTGTATAATCTAATAAACTGATAATGTGTGATATATAGTGGGTTATACACTGATGTATATGATATTATTATACACTGATATTATACACTGATGTGTATGATATTATGTTACACTAATATTATACTCTTATATTATACACCAATGTATATAGGTATAGTCACCTTTAGGTGTGTATACACTGATGTATATAGGTATATTCACATTTCGGTATGTATACACTGATGTATATAGGTATATCCAACTGTAGTTTTGTATACACTGATGTATAAAAGTGATTTGTTTTTTTTTTCTTTTGTATTCCCAGATGTATCCAAATGGCTCTACTCAAGAAGCAAATAAGGAACATGATCGTATTTTGAAGGAGGCATATGAGCTGGATAAAATGAAAAACATGAAGTTGATTTGAAAGTTTTTATGTGATTATGGTTTCGTGTGAACAATTTAAGTTGTTTATTTTTGATAGTTTTCTAAAACTTTTATGATATGGTCATATCAAACTTTTGAATGATATTAATGGTTTATATTTGTTAGCGAAACATCCAATTTGTATCATTGGACTGCCCTGTCCATGATATACACCAACGTATATAGGGGAAAATACAAGCCAACAAATATTAGATTCTTGAAATATTCTAATTCAGTAAATATACACCAACGTATATAGGGAAAAATACTAGCCAAACAAAGATGAGTTACTTCAAAAATTCTAAGTAGATATACATTGGTGTAATGGATATAAATTAAAGTTAAAAAGTACATTGGTGTACATAAAATGATTACGTTGTTGTTAATACATCTGTACATCTAATTTTGTGCAGTTTAATTGTTGGTTACGACAAATGTGTGTACATGTACATTAGTGTATATGTAAAAAGTACATTGGTGTATATAAAAGCATTAAACGTGTTAATACGATGCTGTTGTATATATGTATTCATAACTAAACAACAAATTTGGTTCCATTTCAATGACTACATTATCATGCCAAGATATAGACAAACATTAACATTCAATCCATCCGGTACATGTGGCGTCCAATATCTTGTGGGATACAATGTTGTACTAACTACGTTTTCACAAGGCGTTGCTGCAATTGAATCGTTCGATGATTGAAAAACATCTTCTCGATAGTTTTCGTACATTATAATAGCTTCATCCAAAGATCTAAACCTGGCGCCTACATAGGGTTTTACTTCATCTGGTACACTTGGCGTCCAATATCCCATCCCGCTGGGAGATTCATATACGTTGCTGGCAAACGAAACCTACAATGTAAATAATGTAATTAAAAAAACATTGCAATATACAAATAGTCGTTATACAAAATACCAACTCATATATGATACACCTGTGTATATTCATTACCCCATTTAAACTACAGACTACTGTACTAACATTTAACTAATATGATACACCTGTGTATACAACAGTCGTGTTCTAGTATCTACAACCCATTATAGTTGAACATTAGACAATTGTACAATCATTTAACTACTATGATACACCTGTATATACAACAGTTGTGCAAACATATACCAACTCACATATGATACACCTGTGTATATTCATAAAATCAAGGGGTAATATTGTCTTTTGGTATGTGAGTATTAATAGGTTATTTAGTATACATTGTAACTGACAAAAACCACAACTAAACATTATACTGTACGATAACATTAAACAACTATACGTCAGTGTATATTCATATTCCAACAATTATACATCAGTGTATAGTCCAATCATTGCTACAAAAACATTATACTGTACGATAACATTAAACAACTATACGTCAGTGTATATTCATATTCCAACAATTATACATCAGTGTATAGTCCAATCATTGCTACAAAAACATTATACTATACGATAACATTAAACAACTATACGTCAGTGTATATTCATATTCCATGCACTCACATGAAACTGATAGGTTGGTCTTATCAAGAGTAACCTGAAACAAAGAAAAAGGTTGTTTAGCATATACATCAGTGTATACAATACAATATACATCAGACCCCAATAAAATTTGATGCTATAGAACAGTGTTTAGTATCGTCATATTCAAACAATTATACATCGGTGTATAGTCCAATCATTGCTACAAAAAACATTATACTGTACGATAACATTAAACAACTATACGTCAGTGTATATTCATATTCCAACAATTATACATCAGTGTATAGTCCAATTAGTACTACAAAAAGATTGTACTGTACCATAATATTCAACAAATATACGTCAGTGTATATTCATATTTCAACAATTATACCTATTTATAGTCACACCATCTACTTGTTTTCGTGTAGACAACCGAGTTCCAAATCCGGCTGCCTCTCCATAATTTTCATACATTATGATTGCTTCGTCCAACGTTCTAAACTTGGCACCTACAAATGGTTTAACATTGTCTGGTACAACAGGCGTCCAATATCTCGTCCCACCAGGAGACTCGTATACTTTGCTGGACGAGGAACCTACAATAAACAAATGCACATTAGAACCTACCTCATATATTACATCAGTGTATAGATGAATAAACATTAAACTAATATACATCAGTGTTCATGACAAAACATTAAACTAATATACATCAGTGTTCAGTGTACATCAATGTATATATGAATAAACATTGAACTAATATACATCAGTGTTCAGTGTACATCGGCGTACTTATGACAAAACATTAAACTAATATACATCAGTGTTCAGTGTACATCAATGTATAGATGAATAAACATTGAACTAATATACATCAGTGTTCAGTGTACATCGGCGTTCTTATGAAAAAATGTAACGTGATCTGAAAACTGCTATATTTGAATTATACATCGGTGTACTTATGATCTGAAAAATTTTTATACATAAAAATAACTGCTGTGTCGAGAATACAAACCTCCTGTTTCACAAAGGCAAAAACTAAAACCCTAATTGCGAACAAAAAGAAACCAATCATACTGTTAAAAACATTACACACATACCTTGATTCTCAACACTATTTTCCAAAAAAGGGTGTGATTGTGTATTATGATCCTCAATATGATTATTATCCATCACTTGGTTATCTTTAATCGATTGATGCCTGGTGGAATGAAGCGTACGAGAGAAAGGAATTTTGGATCGTAAATTTTGGAAGTTATGAATGCAATTGAGTGATATTAGGAGTTTTTGTTGATTGTACGTGATCTTTGTTTCCATCTTTAACACTTTTTTTTTTAATTAAAATATAAAACATAATTGTTCAATTACCATCCTACCCTTAGATCAAGATTAAAAGATGAATGGCTTAGATTGGTTCCTAAGTTCCTAACTAGTACCTTGGTTCCTAAATGATCTTTTTCCTATATATATATATATATATATATATATATATATATATAGGGGGTCATTTGAGAAGAATTTCAATTTGAGAAGAAAAAGAAGAAAAACATTAAATACTTTAACTAATTTCACATTAATTATTCAATTAATTACTTTTAAATATTTTATCTTACACACATTAAAACTTGTCCTACACATATCAAAATCATCATACACACATCGAAATTGTCATACTTTTATCCTATATGTATCGAAATTATAATTAGGTTTATCTTACACATGTAGAAATTCATCCTACACATACCGGAATTTATCCTTCACTATAATTATCTTTGCTTTAAAGATATATATTTAAAAATGAATTATGATTTCATTTATTTAATTAGTTTATAGGAGTTACAAAAACTTAAAACTTTATTTAACATTAAATACAACTATTAAAATGGAAGATTTCTATTGGTCGAAATTTCTTCTTTTTCTTCTTACAAGAAAACTTTTTCTCGTTTGAACTCTTCACAATATATATATATATATAGTGTAAGGTTTAATGAGGAACCTCAAAAAAGTGGAGAATTAAGGAACCATTCATTTAACATGTTAAATATATTTTAAAAATTCAATTTAACATGCAAAATAATATTTTTTCAAAAATTTCTTCAGAGCTTTTGCATATAAACACGTGTAGAAGTTATTCAAATAAAAAAATTACTTTTTGTAAAAAAAAATTTTTTTTACCTTTTTTTAAACTAATTTTAAGCATTTTTTTAATTATTTTATTTTTCGATTTTTTTTTTTGTCAAAAGAGCTTCTACATACATTTATATACAAAATCTCCAATTAAACTTTTTGACAAAAATGATTTTTTATATGTTAAATTGATTTTTTTATGATATAATTAACATGTTAAATGTATGGTTCCACAGTTCTCCACTATTTTTAGGTTCCCTGTTGAACCCACCCCTATGTATATATATGGTGAGGGGCTAAGTATATTGAACCATTAAAAAGTAGCATCTGAATAATTATTAAGAAGCTACCAAAGAGACTTTTAGAGCACTCACAACCCATCCACTAAATGTATGTGAGTGTGTCCACCAAATTATATGTGGTGAGTGTAAGTGGTTGTGAATGGAGGAGAGAGAAAATATTTGGTGGAAGCACTGTTCCATCCTAAATATGAAAAGCTACTGTTCACCCCTATATATATTTTAATATTTTTGTAAGTAGTTGTAAGTGAGGAGAGAGAAAATATAATGATAAAAGTATGAAAAAGTATTATTATTTTAATTAGAAGAGAGGAGATTTAGAGGTGAAGTAGTGATTTTTAGTATAATTTAATGAATGAGATTTGATGGAGGGATGTGAATGCTCTCTCTCCAAATTTTTGGTTCAACATTATCCTAATATTCTTATTTTGCCCTTCCTTAAACTAGTGAGATACCCGTCCGCTGGGACGGGTTTTCGAACAGGATTAGAAAAGCGTGAAAGCATATTTGGGTTGATGTTATCATTTTGAGTAAGCGAATGTTGATAACTAATCTCTATATAATCTTAAAGTATGTCAATTTTAAAAAGTTTTGTTAATATATATTATTTATGAAATCAGCCATTGAAAAACAAATACTAATTTATTTTTGTTTTGTTTTAAAAAAAGTTATATGAAATCTTGGTATGAACCAAAATGTGTGACAACATTAATACCAACCACACCAACATTACTACAAAAGTTTAAATATAATACCAAAAATCCTACAAAACGAAAGTTGCCTTAATCCACAAAACATACCAACATAGCAAGTAGTTTTAAAGTCAGAAACATAAACATAGAAAGTTGGTTAACATAATTGAACACAAACATGATCTAATTCTTGGAATCGCATTGCATGTTTTCGACATGATTTCTCGGCCTCTTCTTGTAGTTCAATCTTGTTTGTTTAACATTTGAATGGCCAACAACTGTTGAGTTAGGCACATTGTTGTCACCATTTTGTACTAATACCTTAGATTGGCTAAACTCACTCTCTTGCTCGTTATTAACAATACCCTAAACGTCTTATCCAACTTCGATGAGTAGCCTAAGAAGAAGCTGATTAATTTCCGTACATTTTAGTCCAAATTTTGTTATTTAGTGGCACAATTTAACATGTTTGTTTCGTTGTGTATAATCCGAAAATTTTTAAGAAAAAAGAATGATATAACTTCAAACATATAAGGCTATAAGTACGATTAACAAAATAAGCGACATATAATTTTATAAGTAGTACATTTCATTGCAAATAAAATGCACTCCTAACAAAAATGAAATAACTTAACAAACAGTAACAACAACAAAATAAAAGAAAATAATTAGCAGAACTACATATTGGGTGACACAAGAATCTCTGTGAATATGGCGCCTTGCAAATTGGAATACCGTAAGAAAAGATGGTAAAAATCTTCTTCACTCAAAGTTATGTCTAATTCATTAGCATCTTCATCACCCACGGTGAGAAACTTGCCGGTACTAATCACGTATGTAATGGTGCAACCTTAAAGAATGGGCTGAATAGGAGGGAATCCCACACTTTTGTCCAACTTTCACCATTGAGCCTCCACAAGTCCCCGATTTCTTAAGGAAAAAACTGGTTTTGTTTATAAAACTGATCCCAGCCTGTTAATACCAGTTTGGGATTTTTGTAAAAAAAAACATTTTTTCCTCATAAAAAAACCGGTTTTGGTTCAAAACCGATCTCAACCGGTTATACTGGTTTGGGGGTTTTGTAAGCTCTATATGCCGCGTATAGAGTTATAGGTGTGTATAGGTCTTGACATGGCTCTGACTGATGAACATTAATGACACGTTAGAGTTTGTGTAACCCTTTATACGCATCGTATAGAGCTATACAGCGCATATAAAGGGATAGTTCAAACAATTTTAGAGGTGTAACATTATCACCACCATTGTTTGCTTGACCAAAATGTGGGTCATGGTTGAATTTATTTCAAAATAAGTTACTTTTCTTATTAAACTTTGTAATTCAAATAGACTTACAAATATAACCTTTTAGTTTGGTTTGAATTTTAAATAACCTAAACATATTAAGTGTTAATTATGGGTGTCGGTTTGGAAATTTCAAAACAGGAAAGAATTCTTTTGTAGGTTTTTTTGAAACGATCAACCAAAAATCTTTATTCACCAAATTGCTAGCTGGGGACTAGCAAAGAAACCCCCAAAAACCAATAGCAGTCACCAAAAAAAAGAAAAAAAAACAAAAAAACAAAAACCATACACACTACAACATACAATAGAAATAAAAGACACAACACTTGAAACCAAAAGAAAAAACTTTAGCCTCCAAAGCTTTGGGAACATAAACTGTTCCAAACGTCCCAGGTTAGTCCGCTGAGCTTCACCCGAGTCTTGATCCATAAAAAACTCAAGCTCTTGATGTCTCCCACCACCCGCTGCACCGAGCATTCTTTGTTGTTGAAAACGGCCTCATTTCGAGTTTTCCATATACACCACATAAGTAAGGCAAATGGCATGAATTATCTTTTTGATTTTTACTGAACCATGTACATGGAGGTGTAAATCTAAGATGTCTCTTAAACCAAAAGAAAATATGGGAGGAATTCTGTACCATTGATCAATCACTTGCCAAACCACCTGGGCAAATCTACAACCGACGAACAGATGCTCAGCATTCTCCGAAACTTCACCACAGCAGCAAGGAGTCAGCGACGCTACACTAATATTCATTTTACTTAATTCGCAGAATGTCGGTAATCTTTCTAGCTCGGCCCTCCAAGCTAAAATCATAACTTTTTTCAGCGCCAAGCTATTAAACATAACCACATAAGGGGGCTGACTAAATCGATGAGCAGAAGATACATCTTCACACTTTTAACCGAGAAGGAGCCCATTCCGTCTAAGCACCAAAGCCATTGATCATCCCTATTTGTGAACCGAACCTCCCCCAACAAAGAATGGATCTGTTGTAATTCGCTCAGCTCCACAGTTGTCGCAGGAGTTCTTTTCCAAGCCCAACCCCACCCCAACGGACCCAACCCAAGCCTGTCTTTTACCATAGCCGATTTGCAGCTCTCCAACACAAACTGCAGCTCTCCAACACAAACAAAGCAGGAAACAAAGATGCAAGCGGCCTGTTATTAACCCAACAAAATAAACCCAGTTACAGATTACACAACAATCAACCCAGTTACTGATTACACATAAACCCAGGTTGAAAATGACACCTGTAAGCTTTTATAATGGAGCTCTCTGCCCTCTTAGCGTTATCTCACTATCACGTCAAAAGGGTGATCCACTGCTTCCTAATAACATCAACGAAATAGAATAAAACCCCCTCAATATTACTCGATTATTTATTTTTTCTTATATTGTTTTAATTTAAATTCAATAAAATAAAATAAATTTAAACAAATAAAAAATCGTAACATTAAAAATAAAACTACTAAATATTTCAATTTAATAAAACATTGGCATCCACTATAAGTTCCAAAGTTCTAACTTAGTAAACGGCATTCCATTAACTCATACATATTTGGCACAAGATTCTTCAACAATAGTCTCATCATTGTGATCATCTCCTAAGTTGTCCATCAGTTTACCGTAGATTCAGTGAAATCTTTCAAGCACTAAGGATATAGTCTCCCACTTTGACGAGATTTGATCCTTTGTACGCGCAGCTGCAGAACCCACATTGGCCGTTATTATATATACACAAAGGATATCATTCAGATCCAAGCAGCCATTTAAAAGAGTCCAGTTAACTTTTTTATAAACTAATACAAAAACAAAAAGTCATGATGCTAAAACCTTATCTGGGAAGGCATCAAAGCTTCCACAAACATATTTGAACCTCCAAATAATATCTTGCAATGATACTAAGACAGAGACAACAATGTTTCAATAATAACCCCTTTCCCCCTTTCCCTGAAAATAAAAGTTTAGAGTCCTTAACTTCTTCATAAACATTGAATTACAAATTCATAACTGTGCACTGTCATTTTTAAGAAATCCAGAAACAACAATTTACACAAAACATTAGTAACAGATTTATTAATGTGTCAAACACATGTAGATATAAACTTTTAACTGGTAAGAATGGTCATCATGGTATACAAAATTGCTTAATATTTATGCTTTTTGTTTCCAATAAACTGAGAGGAAGGCTTTCCACCATAACTGGACCCATGTTAGACCCACCATTGAAAAGCTTAATCATCTATTTTATAAACCAGGACTTCTTCAGTTTACATAGCTATATAATTAAGTCTAAACTAAACACCTTCACCCAAAAATGAGAACAAAATATGAAACCAAATGAGGGAAACCAAATTTGGGGCTGAATCAGACTAAATGTTTATAAAAAGCACCAACAAAGATATTATTCGTCATAAATAGGCAGATAATATTCTCCCACAGATCCTTGATAACATGTAGAGTATCCGTACCTGAACTGTCGTATCTATATGCTTAATAAATTAGTAATCATAAAAAGCAAGCTCATTTTGACCCGCTACACCAACCCGCCTTGCTGCCCCTAAAGTAATGCAATAAAAAAGATTGCAAGACACCAACCTGAATGCCACGTGTGAAACCTAGAGTCCGAAAGAAGTACATTTGTCCCTGCAAGCAACAATCCTAAACTGCTATTGTATCAGAAGATCAAATAGTTTATCACTAATAATCACATATTCATGAATAATATACCAGGCTTTGAAGGGTTTGAATGGTTGGCTGGCCCCATAGTAGCTTTCATGATTTGGTGCTACTCAATTCAACATTCCCTACAGAATAGAAAACAAAGTTAAAATTGGCCATAATATGTAATGATAGATAGAATATTCCAGCTGAGTCATGATTATGACATGAAACGAATTACCATTTCCTGAGTGGCTTACGGATATCCATAATACTTTATCTCTTGAAGGTGCCATCAAGTTAAACTGAAACTAAATAAACCACATTTCAAATACAGATGCTATAAAAATATGATATTCAATGTAAACTGTGAAAACTAATGACATCATCAAAGAAAGATGTACATATGGAGCAGCAACTCCAATTACCCATAAACAATGTTGGTTCCACCAACGGATCTATCAACCAAAATTGAGCGCTCATTTTTTTCTTCTTTTAGGTATATACCGGGGTGGCAAGACTGGTCAGCAAAATAATCCAACTTGAGCCGATTATGTTAAACTAAACTTGAGTAATGTAAGAAAATTAAGCATAGTTTCCTGCAACAGGTTGATTCACTTCACGATCCAGTCAGCTCTATAGCCTCGAATCTGCCATAGAAAATTAACTTAAATCACGGCCAACATGTTTTTTCATGAATTAGACGTTTAATGGTATTTAATACCATATGGAGTGATTTGACAAAAAAACGAACAAATAATAAATTTAATACTTGTAGGAGCACTTCAAACGTACTTGTACAATGAAATCTCGACAGTTAAGAGTCGGAGTAAAATGTTTTATTGCTATTTATGGTTGGTGTGCTCTTAGTTGAAATCTCTTTCACAACTTCATCATCAATAGGTACTAAGACCCACCTGAAATTCAGATTACTAGTGATATTATACATGTCCCCAAAAGAAAAACAAACTAAATTATAATAAACAAAAACAAACTAAAAGACAAATTATTAAAAAAAAAAAAAACAAAGAAAGGGGTATTCACCATTTTGAGAACTCAAAATTTAACTTTCAAATTCAAAAAATGCTAAGCATTATGACACACTAGCAACAATAGTTACATAAATTTAGCAATATAATCCAAATTAAGATTTGTAAACCCTACATAAGAAACAAAAAACATGTTACCAGTAGAAGCATACCAGTCATGGAAACTCAATAGAGAGACGTTACCGATAGACAAGATACACATGTATGAAATGAAGCAGACATCAAAAATCCGGTGACCTAAATTAGGTAAAGACCGAATACAAACCAGATGGACGCACGTTTGTAATTGAATGTTGAATAGAAATAATTTTAGTCGATTAAGCAATTATAGTAACATATAAAACCTAAATATCAATCGTCAATTAAGCAAGTACAATTGCAAATTAAAACCTAAACTGAAGTTAAAAGAACGTGAAGGTAGCGATCGAAGCATATACTCGAGGAAATTGATAGTAATTGTTGTAACTTACACGAGGTTGCGATGAATGTAGGAGCGTTCGATGTAGTACGTAGGTTTCAATTTGGAAGATGAAAAGCCATGTTGATTTTATAACACAGATCTCTAGTCACTCTCTGAATACCGATGGGGATATAGATGAAAAATAAATATTAATAGATATCAGAATGGAGGTTACTGAAGACGTGGGAGGAAAAACTGCAGAAAGATTAGTAAAGTGTTTAACTGCTCTCACTTAAAAAAAACTTCCAAATTCTGATCATAACCACCTTATTATTATGGTCCAGATTAAAAGTTATAAATAACCGCCTATTTTGGACGGCCAAGATCACATCAAAAACAGTTAATTTCTTTAAAAGTGGCGGTTACTATTGTGGTGAACAATAGTATAATAATTGATATTTAACTGCTATTTTAACTTTTGTTCCGTCATCTATTTCTTTGCTTTAACTAATCCACCTTTGTAAAAAAAAATTCCTAATCAAAGCAAAAGCATATCCTACGTAACTATTTTTTTATACAAATAATACTTATTTTTTTCCCAAAGGGCAAAACCATCCTTTTCAATCATACCATTAATCTTAAATTATTCACACTCAGCTCAGTCTCTCTGGTTTGAGTCTCTCTCGAATCTTCGTGTAAAAGGCATATGCATCAGCACACTTTGGCTATTGAACACATCATCCTAAAACAAAGGTAGGTTTTGTAAATACATGTGTTCCAAAATGAATGAATTATTACCTTGATCTCATCTGTGTCAGGATACAACGTAGGATGACTACTAAAATAAACTTCAGGTGCTCTATCCACAACACCATGCTTCTTACAATAAGGTATCCAATGCTTTGCAAACTTAGCACACTCCATGAACGCATACAACGTCATCTTCGATCCTCCATCGTCGGATATATACACAGACAGCTTCTCTGTCGGGTACTCGTATGCCAAAACCGATAAAGCCGTGTTCACAACACCAACAGGCGGTTCCTTAGTGGGATCAGCCGTGCAAATCAACACGTCTATTGGCGGATAGTCGCTCTCTTTTGTGGCTTGTTTTAGGTTCTCTGGGAACACTTTGCGTTCAACTGGATTCCAGTGAAAGCATTGGGAGGTTAGCCATAAGAAAGCTAAAACAAAATCGGCTAGAAAGAGCGCGATGGAGGCCGAAGTCGGAGAGTTGATAAGGTTACGGCAGTGGCGAAGGAGAAGGATGGAGATGGCGACGGAGTAAAGGAGTGTGAAAATACGGTTTAGATATGTTTTGGACAATGGTTTACTAGAGTGAAGGAGTGGAGTAGACATGGTTTAGTGGAATGATCAAATGAACGAGGGGGAGGGGATATATATCATCTTTAAAAGGAAAGATACATAGAAATGCATATGCATTTTTTTTAGGACGCAAACTCACTCATCTACTAAAATTGTGTGTTAACTATACACTAGCATCTAACATAACACTAAACATATATTTGGAGGCAACAAGTTACAACCCTATTTGGTACCATTATTTGGCACCATTATACCATAAGCTCTTTAGTAAATGTGTATATTTGGGGATAAACAAACCAAAGATTGAGTCGTTTAAGTTCGAGCTAAATCGTTTAGCTCGGTAAAGGTTGAGTTCGAGCTTTAGATTGGCTACTTTATTTTCTAATTTCGAACTCCACCTCTGAACTCCACCTCTTCCTCCGCCCTCCACCTCCGCCTCCCTGATCTTCCCTTCTCCACCTCCTCCCTCTATCTACTCCTCCTCCTCCACCTCCACCCCCGTCTCCCTGAAGACCCTCCACCTCCTCCCTTCGCCCTACGCCCTCCACCTCCGTCTCCCTGAACCCGACTGCCCTTGCCTCAGCCTACCTCCTCTTTCACTCAGAAACACCACCTCCGTCTCCCTCTCCGCATGAAACCCGACTGCCCTATTCTTGTAACGGCTGTTTGGGTTTTCAAAATCGATAGCGAAAACCATTCAACCTCTTCAGACTCCATTCGACCCCCTCCTTCATTCGACCTCTTCTTTGACACCCCTCCTCCATTCGACCCCCTCTTTTGACTCTATTCGACCTCTTCATTCGACCTCGTTCGCCTTGTCTCCGGCATTCCTCCTTTCATTATTATAGTATAATAATAATAATAATAATAATAATAATAATAGTTATCTATCTATTATTACCTATATCCGATGTTGGGGGATATCAATTTATGGTGCTATGGTATTTTTGTTAGTTTCTAAGGGTAGTGCTGTCATTTAGATCTTCATTTTCTTGCTCATCTTTCCCTCATTATTTTTTATTTACTATTTATATATCAACAAATAATAATGATAATAGTATTACCTATAATAATAATAATTAAAATAATAATACATTTAACTCCCCCAAATCCGGCTCACCCAAGTTTCTTGACTCATTTGCCATCGCTAAGAAGTCTATAAGCATGCGCAGCCAAACCCAATGCCTTCTTCTCGAAGGCGTCGTCAGCATTCTAATATTGTGGCAGGTCCTTGCATTGCTGATGCAACACAGCTATGCCCCTTTAAATTTTTTCACTCGTATAAATTTGGTATTTCAAGCAGCGCCTGGGTGCTTGCCCACCTAAAACGTGACCATTTAGGGTGGGATGATGGTAGGGCCATTCTGCGGAGCGCAATTTCTGAGGATCCAGACCTTTTTGGGAAGTTAGGGTGAGCATTGAGGGGTATTAATCAGTGGTTGTGTGCGCGGTGCATGTCCCTGCATGCTCTCAGCAGGGGCTGTCATCACGAAGACGGTGTCGTGAAGTTCTCCCATTCTTCCAATAGTGTCGATGACTTCATTATGGGGATCGCTAAGCCCTGCCCACCGTATCCCAAAATGTTCCTAATCCTGAGCACGGTGGGAGGGTAGCTGTAGATATTAGCCTTCTGGAACAATATTTTGTGATGCCAATAGCGATTGTCAAAAGCATTCTGTCTTCTTGTCGGATGGCGTTTGCCCAGGCATTAACGGGGACCCTGCGTAGAGTTGTGGCTGCCCCTGGATCTATTGAGGCATGGGTTAAGTTGTTGTTGTTGCCTCGTTGCACCCTGCGTGTTTTACGACCATCCTCTCGGCTGGAGAGGCGGTCTGGGAACCGCAAATCCTTACAGTGCTGCAGTATCATGCGGGCTTTAGCTATTTGGAAAGACGGGGCTGGGATAGAGGGGCTCATCCTCCCACTTCTTAACCAATCTAATGAAGGGTTAGTTAATGCGTCTGGTGCCAAGCCTGACTCTGATAACAAGGCCAATATAAAGCAGTGTCTGCGGAAGGTTTCCGATGGCCATTTCACGGCCGCAGTTAAGGTTTTATGTTCCTCCGGGGTTGCCCCAATTAGGGATTCCACCTTGAAGGCCCTGATTGATAAACACCCCATCACCGAACCCCATACATTGCCTAATGTCTTACCATCTGAGGATGCCCTTCAGGTTGATCCTTATTGTGTGTTAGGGAGTATTAAATCCTTCCCTAGAGGGACTTCGTGTGGGAGGGACAGCCTCAAAGCTCAACATATTTTAGATGCCCTTTGTGGGCAAGGGGCCTCGCCACCCTCTGATTTATTTTTGGCGATTACTGAAGTGGTAAAACATTTTGTTAGGGGGGGATTTGCCCAAAAGTTCTTGCGTAGTTTATCACATCTGCCCCTTAACTCCTTTGCTCAAGCCCGATAACGGGATTAGGCCTATTGCTGTTGGGGCCATTTGCAGAAGGTTAGTCTCTAAAGTCGCGATGCGTAAAGTTAGGAAAGAGATGGCGGCATACTTAGGTGATTATCAATTTGGGATGGGAGTCCTCAACGAGGCAGAGGCTATTCTCCATAGCGCGAATAGGTTTTTGAATGCGTTCCATGATAACGGATCCCTGGACATGCTCACGGTCAACTTTTCGAACGTCTTCAACTTGGTTGACAGGTCGATTCTCCTACGGGAAGTGAGCGTCCGATGCCCATCCATCTACCCTTGGGTTCAGTTCATATATGCCCAACCTGCTAAGTTTTATGTTGGGGATTCTTGTATTGGTGTTTCTTCTTCGCTCTTGTCCAACACCCGTTGGTCCGTCGGCTAGAAGAGTGTTGTTCCCTCCCGTTTGATGCTTGGTACCTCAATGATGGCACTATTATGGGAGAGGCCGGGGAAGTGGCTAAGACATTTGATATTATCCGAGCTGAGGGGCCGAATCTAGGCCTTACGCTTAATATTAAGAAATGTGAAATTTTTTGGCCATCGTGCAATGGGGAAAAAGTGAAGCCTGGTTTATTTCCTAGCGATACCGGGAGACTAGAGGGAGGTGTGAAGCTCCTAGGGGGTGCTGTTAGTCGGGACGGAGGATATATTAGATCTTTGGGTGTTAAAAGGGCTCGCCGGGCAGTGGATCTGATGGTTTCTCTGTAGAAATTGGGGGACCCCCAAAGTGAACTTTTGCTGCTCCGTTCTTGTATGGCTTCGTGAAGCAGTCGAAGATAATGTAGTTTGTGGGGGAGGGCGTTCTTTGGGGATTTTCAATGGCGGTTAGCGTCCCTACCGATACGGTGGGGGGTCTTGGCCTGTGTTCGGCGGAGGACATGTCTGCATATGCTTTTATGGCCTCTAGAGTGCAGTCTTGGGGACTGCAAGACCACATCTTACGAAACAGTGGGATAGTGGAGATGGACTTGGATTATGAGCTTGCCTTGGACAACGTTTCGCAGCTCTTTTCCTGATTTAGTTTTTGGCGGTTTTATGGATAAGGACACCGCCCCCAACAAACCTCAAACGTTCTTGGCAAGTGCGTTTAACTGTAAAACCCTTCAGACTATGGAAGAGAAGTTTGCCATGTCTACGCGTCAGAAAGCGGTGTTTGAATGCCTCAAAGTAGCGCATGCTCAAGATTTCTTGGTTGTCCTTCCTATTGGGGGGCTCGGGCAACACATGTCAGCTGTTGAATACCGGGCTATCCTCAAATACAGACTCATGATTCACATGTTCCCAATTGATGGGCCGTGTCTAGTTTGTAAAAAAACATGTTTAGATAAGTTTGGGGAACATGCCCTTCACTGTAAGGAGTTGCCCGGATTTAAATACAGACATGATCTGGTCAGGGATGTTTTATGGGACGTCTTACGAAGGGCAGGGATTTCGGCTAGGAAAGAAGCCCCGGTTAAGTGTTTGACGGACCCCCTAGAAGGGCGGTCTACCCTAAGGCCAGTAGATGTCCTCGTGTTCGGGTAGGCACAAGGCAAACATGCGTGCGTTGATCTCACAGGGGTGTCTTCGTTGGTGGGACTTCAAGATTCGGGTTTTGTGGCAGGGCAAGCAGCCTTGAGAGCAAAATCCCAGAAAGTTGTCAAACATGAAGCTGAATGTGTGGAGAACCAACACGTTTTTGTGCCATTTGCTTTTGACACATTTAGAAGTCTAGCCCCCGAAGCAATCCGGTTCTTAAAAAGAATCCAAAAGGTGGTGCAGAGTAACTCCCCAGCGACGAAGGACCTAAGTTTTATTTTTAATAGAGTAGGTTTTTCTATTCAAAAGGGGTAGCGGCGCAACTTGTGGCCTGTTTACCCGCCTCCCACTTGTAAGAGTTGTCGGTCTTAATGAAATAGAAGCTACGTTTATTAAGTGGCGGCTTTGTTAGATCCAATTGATTTTTTTAAATAACTAGCCTGATTTAAACCTGTGATGCAATGCGAAATTGATCGGTTTTGATTCGGTTCATTATAGTACAAAACACATGCTATAGCAAGCAAAAGAATGTAACCACTAAACAATTCCGATATTCATGTACCTTCATTAAGGGTCGGATCCAGTCATAAAATGCAGGTTTCCAGGAACCCACTTGGTTTGAAATTTTTAGTGAGAATCCACTGGTTCAGTTGAAAAAATTGGATAATCTACCAAAAGTAACCCATTCCAAAATATATATATATATATATTATATATAATATCTAGATCCGTTATTGTTTTCATTTGTCTCTATTTTTAATAGTTAGTATTAAAATTATATAGAATTAGAACACCTAACAATTGCGTAAATTTTCATTTCAGTTTTTATATGAGAAATTACAAACACCACAAAAAAATTGTCATTTAGTGGCACACGGTTTTAACGACACATAGCTTTTATGCCACTAATTTAAGTTTTTTAGTGACACTTTATTTATATGATATTGTCTTAGCACAAAGTTTTTTGTGATATTTAGGTTTTATGTCACTAAATTATATTTTTAAGGGTTTTTTACATATTTCCCCTTCCTAAGTTGCCTTATTACATATTTACCCAACCCATAAAATCAATTACATATTTCCCCTTCTTTTATAAAATTACCCATTTACCCTTCCTTCTTCCTTTAATCTATTCCTAAAATCTATCTTTAATAAAACCCTGGATAATCAAACGGCACAAAGAAACGATCGCAACCTTCAACCCTGGTTTCTCTTCCCCTTTCTCCGATATTGGTATTTTTTTTTACATTGATTTCATCATTGCCTATTATTTTGTTTGTTTAATTGCTTCTGTTATGATTTTTGGATTTATATTACGATGAACAAGTTTCTCATTTATGAGTTCTTGGGTTGGCAAAATATTATTTTTTTGACAAACGACAAAATAGTAGCTAGGAACAAATAGTAGCAACATAAAAACAAATATGGAATTTTGGCTTTTAGACCCATACTGTGTAATTTAGCAATATAAAAACAAATATTATTTTTTAGAATTGTTAATAGTAATTCTTTGTTTGATAGGAAGTCTTTGTTTTTAGACCCATACTGTGTAATTTTGGCTTTCCATTGATTTTTTTTCTACATACTATTTGTGTTAAGTTGATTCATGATGGAAGATGAAAATATGGATGTTATGGAAAACCACTCATTTACACCAACTTGGGAGAATATGGTTAAATCACCGACACTCGAGAATGTTGTTATCCAAGGATCAACCAAGTATAAGATAAAACTAAAATATGGAGGCTACTTTCGGTTAGCTAGGAATTCATCCATAAAACGATATTGTTTTGGCTTTCAAAAATGCATTTACATTGATAGATGCATATATGAGTTTGAAGATTTGACTGAAGAGGTTGGCACTCATTATTCGTCAGATAAGGAGCATTTTTTCTCACTTTGTTACATTGACAAATACACCACTGAGCAATCATTTATTAAGGTTGATTCTCAAGAAAATTTTCAATTTATGCTTAATATGTATGAACAAGAGAAAGAGTTAACCGTTTATGTGACGACAAATGATAACGTTGAGCCAAATTCAGAGCAACAAAGGTAAATGTTTTTTTATACACTTTAAATATGTTGTATAAATAGTTGTTTTTATGATAATTGTACATATTAACAGGGGTCGGGATGAAGAATGCCATGATGAAGATTCAGATTACTCATTAGATGATGAAAGTTATTCTAGCCACTATAGTACAGATAATGAGACCGATGAGCAGCGTCATTCCGAATCGGTAACTCTTAGCAACAAAAGTCGAACTATCAAACTTAACTCCACATTTGAAAATGTGAAAGATTTTAGAAGAGCGTTAGCCTCTTATGCAATCATGAATGAATTTGCGTACTTCACTGAGAAAAGTGAACCCACACGGGTCACAGCAAGGTGTCTTGACTTAGAATGCAATTGGAGAATACATGCTTCTGTTATGCAAGACGGAATTTCATTCGAGGTAAGTGTATTAATATAACTTATATGTAATTTATTATTTTAATATTGTTAATAAACTGTATAATGTGCTAATATTGTTTGTAGGTTAAGACACTGGTGGAACCACATTCTTGTACTCGAAGCAACAAAGGTGCCAATAAGGTGGCAACACAAGGATGGGTAGCTAGTGTGGTTAGAGATAAGCTAAAATCCGATGGGGATGTCTCAGCTACAGAACTCCAAAAGTGGTTAAGAAAAAATACAATGTGGATGTACCATACATGAAAGTCTTTCGAGGTAAAGAAGAAGCTTATAGTGATCTGTACGGGAACTGGGAAGACTCATTCATAAAGACAAATGATCTCAAGGAGGAACTATTAAGGCGAAACCCGGGAAGCGTTGTTGAGGTTGACTTTGAGACTAAAGATAACAAGAAATTATTTTTACGCTTTTTTGTTTCACTACTAGCTTGCTCAAAAGGATTTTTAGATGGTTGTCGTCCCTATATTTCTCTAGATGCATGCCATCTAAAAGGGAAGTTCAATGGGGTACTAGTCGCTGCCAATGGTGTTGACGGTAACAGTTCTATTTTTCCTGTAGCTTATGGTGTACTTGAATCAGAAACAAAAACTCATGGATATGGTTTCTTGAGTTACTTAGGAAAGCAATCGGTACACCTAATGGGCTAGTTATATCAGCAGACATGCAAAAAGGTCTAGACATTGCAATTACACAAATTTACCCTACTGTTGAGCATAGAGAGTGCATTAGGCACTTATTTAGTAATTTCAAGAGACGTTTTCGTGGTGACTTATTCACTAGAAATTTATGGCGAGCTGCTAGGACCTACAATGTAACTAAGCATGACAGATTATTAAATGAAATTGCTGGAGCAAATAAGGATGCACTTACTTATCTTAATGAGAATCACAATAAGATATGGAGTCGTTGTAGGTTTGGGGAAGCATCAAAGTGTGATTATTTTACTAATAATCTTTCGGAGGCATTTAATGCTTGGATAGGTGAGGTGCGTAAGAAACCGGTACTTGACCTACTTGATTCCATTAGAGAGAAGATTATGGTCCGCCTAGACTACAAAAGGCGGCTTTTAAAAAAATGGAAGGGTACCTTAGTACCAAAAAACTAAAAGTTACCTGGACAAAATCTCTAAGGTTAGTGTAATGTTTCTTTTTTTTTTAGATAAATTTCAAATTAAAATTGGGTGAGTTTTTATAATAATTTTAATGTTGTGTGTAGAATTTGGGTGGATATGAAATTTGTAGAAGTGGTGAAAATCGAGCTGAAGTGAAATACATGGACAAGCGTTGGGAAGTGTCACTTGATGAGAGAAAATGGTCTTGTCGGGTTTGGCAGGTTAAGGTGTTCCTTGTGTGCATGCGGCAACTTTTATTATTTTCACGAGGGATGCTAACTGGGACAAATACGTTGATTCATATTTTACAATTGAGAAGTTAATATTAGCTTATGCTTTAGAAGTTGCTCCAATGCCTACAAAGGATGAATGGGTGCATATAGACGAGGAAAGATATACCCACCAGCAATCAAACGTCCACCTGGAAGACCAAGAAAGAATAGAATTAGACCAGGTGACGAGCCTAAAAGGAGACAAAAATGTCCACGTTGTGGTGAGTATGGACATCGTCAAAAGACTTGCAAAAACTCGGCATATGAAGAATCTACTCAACATCAAGCCACAACAAGTAAAAAGGGACGAGGAAAGAGTACAAAACTCCCTCAAAGAAATTAGTCAAAGTTGAAGAATTCATGAGTTACTGTTTTGGTATCGTGTTTGTAATTGCTTAAGATGATATATTTACATTTTTCAAAACTTTATGTTTTTGGAGCACTTGATTATGAACAAATGTTGGTTGCATTTTTTGAAATTTTGTGTTTTTTTGGAGTGGTTGATTATGAGATCTTATGCTATTGTTTTCAAAGAGCAACAAGTGAAAGCATAAAATAAATATTAGAAGAATTGGGGAAATATGTAATTAATAGTATTAGAAAGGGGAAATATGTAAATAGTCATTTAATAAGTTCATTAAAGGTAACATAGTAATTTAATAAGAGTAATTTAAATGAAAAGGATAAAATATGTAATATATATGACTTAGGAAGGGAAATATGTAATTGATTTTATGGGTTGGGTAAATATGTAATAAGACAACTTAGGAAGGGAAAAATATGTAAAAAACCCTATTTTTAATGGCACTTTTTCGTATGTAAATGAAATTTATGAGCGGTACTTTTAAATTTTGTACTTTCCTTTCCATCTTGAAACCCTATTAACAAAAATTCTGAAAACATATATTCATTCTCAAAATCACGAAATCAATTAGACATTTACCCCTAAATCAAAAGTTAACTTTCATGATTCTCCTCCAAAATCATGTTTCGCCAAACCGATTTCACCGATGTCTACCCCAACCGTTTGATATCTCAGTTCTTTCTCGTGATACTCCATAGATTTCCTTCCTAGTCGACCATGCGGGTAGGGGTACCATTTAAGTTCACAATTCTAAAGAAGACAAGATCTTGGTTCGCGATTCACAAAAACTTATAGATGCCGATGTTGAAATGGTGCTGTGAGATTATGTACTCAATTTTGTTGTTTCTTCTATTTAATTTTAAATGGCTTTACATGTGTATATTCTAAATTTACATAGGGTTCAATATACGGATGTATTTAATTAGAGAAAACTTGCGAAATGGTTATAGTTTGACTTAGGGTTTTGAATTGTAAATGATGTTTAACTTTTGAAGCAAGAGAACGGCTACTGCTAGTACATCACTTTGTTACCATGATATGATAGTAATTGCCACAATTTATTTGTTTGTTACAATTATTGTGTTAAAGAGTATGAATCTAATTCTTATATCAAGTAGTGTTTTAGTAACTTGATTTACTTTGCAGAAATTGATTATGACCGGTTGTTGTTATCTTTTCTTTAACAATTTTAAATAAGCTTTCTTGTTCTAAGGTAGTACAAAAAAAAAATAACAACACGATTTTTTTGGTATAACTCTACCACAAGTTACATGCTATGTTACTCAAGGCATAATCTAATTATACAATGTTTAGTTTCTTAATTTCTTTACTTCAGAGCTCAATTCATGCAGTATTTACAGAATAATATAGCTTTATATCAACATCGAAATTGGATTTCATTGACTAAAAAGGTTTGTTCCAAATTTTATGTGCGGTGAGCTTGCCACAGCTTTGTAAAAGGTATACTAATCTTTTTTTTTATCGCTAGAGTATGTTGTTGGAAATTTTAATAATTAAGTATTATATTAAATGTAATATAATGACATTTAATTATAAAGCCAGGTGAATGAGAGATCTAAGCTTTATGTGTGTGGTGGAACTTTAAAGTTGGAGGAATTTGTGCTTGTCCCACATTGGTGGAAATATAAATCATGTGTTGGTTTATATCTAGAATTCTGTAGAGGAATGTATTCCTATACAATAGGACACACCCAGTGGCAGCCAGGAGGGTGCGAAGCACCAGACGCGCCCGCGCCCGCGCACGGGCACGGGCACGGGCACGGGCACGGGACCGAGACCGAGGGCGATGGGCGTAATGTGGCGTTTTGATGGCGCACTTTGCACGCTCGCATCGCCGCGAGCCGCTTGAGAGCCGCCTTTATATTTTTAACTGAGCTTGGACTGGAGTGGCTCGAGCCTGTGGCCAAGACTGGTTAATTAATCTGGTCAAGTCAATGAAGCCAAGACTGGTTAATTAATCTGGTCAAGTCAATGAAATTAATTGTATTAATACTCATTGACCACGTTTGAATTCTAGTCAAACGAAATTAATGCCAGACTTAATTTCGTAATCAATGAGGCGTATTACTAGGCTCGGTTTCGTGTATAAATACCGAGTGCAAGACTCTGTTTGAACACACCGGAAATTCTCCAATTCATGTTCTCGAACCACCACCTTCTTTCAGAAAAATTTCCTAACTTTTCAGACCTGCAGGCTCTTGTTTCAGGTACTGTTTCAGGTGCTTGGCTAACTCCGGCAGTACAAACTGCTTCGGCTGTTGTACCCTGGGAGACAGACGCGTTGTCTTTGGTAGAGGCGCGAAATCTGTTTTAAGGGAAGCGTGTTGAACACGTGCCTCAGCCTCAACCGTCAACATTAGTTTGTTCATTCTTTCAGCCAAGAAGGATCATACAAAAGGACGCGGTTCAAGTCCTTGTTAAAGACGAAGCAGAAATCACATAAGAAGACACGGTTGAAGCTCTTGATGAAAACTTCGGTTTGAATCTTTTTATGTTGTATTTTATATTATTTTCGTTTGGATTTGTATACGGTACGAGTACTACGATTTCCCAAATGTATAAAGAGTGTATCTTTATTATTTTATTAATATCATTTAATAAAATCGTGACCCAATTCCTACAAACTTAAAACAGATTTCGTGAGATTGTTGCTACAATCTTAAAACCTTATTCATAAGGATTTTTGGTTCACGAAATGGTTTAAATAAAAAATATTTTAGAGATTTTTGTATAATCTTGTGAATAATTTTTTTTTTGGGAAATATGTATGTAGTACAATTTGTTGGGTTTAGATTGTGGTATAATTTTAAATCCTACACCGTGATACAAAACAATTGGTTTTGATTCAACCATTTGGTTTTAAACGATCTTAATCGTGATTTTTTTTAACATGTGTGTTATACCGGGTTTATTGGTATAAACCATACGTTTTTTTGTAAACGTTAAATTCCACAACGTTCGCGTAGGACTTGGTTTATTTTATAAACAATACGTTTTTTGTAAACGTTTCATTTTCTAACATGTGTGTTAGAAATGATTATATTAGGAAAAATATATTGATTTGAGAAGTTTGTCTAAGCGTCTCATTTCTTATAATGGGTGTTGGAAATAGTTTATTTTGATAAACTAAAAAGCCTTATAATGATTTTTGTAATCATTTATTTTTAACGAGCGTGTTAGAACCGGTTTATTTTATGCAAACCGATAAGTGTTATAACGATTTTTGTAATCGATAATGTCTAACAAGTGTGTTGGAAAATGTTTTTTTTTAATATATATCAATAAGCATGATAATGATTTTTGTAATCATTTACTTCTAACGATGGTGTTAGAATTTGTTTATTGTATATAAATTGTCAAGTTCGTAACGATTGTGTAATCGTCTAATTCTAACGAGCGTGTTAGAACTGATTAATTGATAAGTTTATAACGATTTTTGTAATCGTTTATTGCTATCTAGTATGTTTGAAATGGTTTATAGAATCTTCAACTTCAAGAATGATTTTTGTAATCATTTGTCTTCTAACATGTGTGTTAGAAACGGTTTATGAAAACCATCGGTTTTTAAAATGGGATGGTAATAGTTTATTTTTCTAACAGGTGTGTTAGAAATGGTTTAACTTTTGAACCATACACGTGTATTAAACTAAAACCATATAAAATAGTTTGCTATTTTGGGTTTCGATTTATGGTTTCGTAAACCCATATTGATATTTCAAAACTAAAGAAATGTTTTAGAATGTTTTTTAAAACAAAGTTTTACATAGTTTTGATAATTCAAACGGTTCATTACTTTTGCTAGATGTAGCATATGTTGAACCAAAGTAGTGTTCTTGTTGACACTATACGGTGGAAAACAACTTGGTGTTGTTATGAACAAGATCAATTGTTCAAGCTTTACTACTTAATTGTAGTCTTTTTAACGACTTGGTGTTGTTTTGAACAGATTTGTGACTGTCCAACTTTAGAATTTCACGATCAAATGAGGAACTTGTACTTATAAGTGCATAGAGAGCTCAAGACACGTTGCAAGACGATATTGTTGTGATGACTTTGATCGGATGATAAAAGTGTTGAAGATGATAACACTATGAGATTTGATGTGTAGATATGTCTACTTATCCGTTTAAACTTTTAAAAGTGTTTTGCACTTTATGATTTAGTTTCGAATGTATATTATTTATTGTTTTGTGTTCAATATCTTCGGATAACACATGCAATTTTATTTACAAAGAAATAAATCAGTAAGCTTTGTGACATATGAATTTTTTTTTTTTTTTTAAATAACTATAACGTCAAATATACAATGTTAAAGAACATTGTTATAAACGGATAATATACAGAAAGAATTGGACATAAACAACTTAAGAGTTGTTGCAGTGACTAAAAGTTGGAAACGAGACATCAAATGTCTAACCACATCATGAGAGAATCATGAAAGAAAGTGGTGAGTGTATTGAGATGAAATACACAAGTATGTCACATATCGATATATTTCATTAAAGATTGTCGTGAAAATTCGCAAGGGTGAATTTTAACATATGGAAGAAATATATGTTAATACAAATCTCTAATGAATCGAGCAAGATTTGTTCCAAAAGTACCATTAGAAATGGAGGACATGTTAATATGTCTACCACCTTCAAGTTGTTGGAAGTATGTAAAGGTTTTAACCTTAAAATTGGGAGAGTTTCCTAAATATACATAGCTTTAAAAGAAAACGACAAGGCATGTCACTTAAAGACACAATTTTGAAGTTGGTTTGTTGAGAGTGAATCTAAGTGATTTCATATCAACATAAAAGTGATTGTACACTTATACTATTTATACCTTTTGTGGGTGATGAATGTGTTCACCAAAGTTACTCGAGATAAAACTTATAGTCAAGTACTTATAAGTTAATGGTGAAGCCTTCGAGATCAAAGGCAAAATTGTTATGTTCTTAGACTGAATAATGGAAAATGCATGTTTATGTAACATACATATGAGACTATATGAAAAAAAAAAATCTCATGGTCATGTATAAAATAAGAATGAATGTTGGTAAGAGATAATGTGCATATCTCTTAAGGCGGTGAAGAATCAGAATGATGCATCTTCTGTTCACATGATAGAGTATTGTAGTCTAAAGCATGCTAGACTAGTACATGTTAATTTAGATGCTCTGAGGAGATTAAATTAACTTTAAACATTCAAATTATAAGATGGCATGAGAATGAATTTGGTGTATAACAAAGTCTAAAAATATAACTTCATTCAGTCTAATGGAATAACTCGAGAAAGACCGATTAACTAGATCATTGATAATGATTCTAGCCGGTTTTCTAAGTGTAGTGATGAGAACTCATACACGCGTAAGTGTTGGCATCTCAAGCTTAGGCATATTTTGCCTCATTTAGATTTAAAACCTCTTGTGCATAAGTGGAATATGAGGTGAACAGTATACTCGAATGACCAGACTGGCACAAAGATGTAGATATTTATTATCTAATCAAGGTGTCTACTAGTCATCGTGAGTAGCATTGCTTAAACTTGATCAAAGTGCAAGTAATGTGGGGGAGAGATCCATTAAACAAACAACTATAGGTTTGTATAAATGGTGTTGGAGGAGTCTCTCAATCCATATAAAACGATGACCTTTCTTTACCTTTATCTTGTGTTGGATTGTTTCAATCCAATAATGCTTAAATATGGGGGATAACTTGCATTTGATCATATGAAGTTAAAAGTTGGCAGTAAAGGTTATGGTTGTAACGAGTCATCTGGTTGGTTAGACTCAGATGTCAACTCATATGCTAACTTGATAAGGAGTCAATCTAATTTATTAGACTCAGATGCCAACCGGTTTGATATTAATGACTGATGATTGAGCATACCGGCCATATGCATAATAAATATGTGTTCATATTGAAATAAGATTTTTTTTTTTTTAGTCTAAAAAGAAGACGTTATAACTAGATCAAAGTTTAGATCATGAGTTATAGTCTTACAAGTTGACAATAAGGCATGAACGACTTGCGAGTCAATAACACGTTAGTACAATTGATCTCAATTGCAAAATTATCAAGTAGTGACTTGACGAAGTCAAAGATAATGTTATGGATCCAACAACCTGAGGGTTGATGAGAGATCAAGTTGTGGAATGAGACTAAAGCCCATAGAAAAAGGCATGTGAAGGAAACCTACCTTAGTTAATTGGAGATCCCAAGATCTAAGTTCAATAGGACAACCAATTCATACGCCTAAGGGTGGTCACTGTGGGGGTATGACTAATATGTGTAAGCTAGTATATATGGTTATATATATCCCCCTAAACTATAAAAGGGTGTTTAAATACGTCCTTGTCCATTCCTATGACATTCAGTGACAAATTGTGAGGATAAGCATAATATATGGTAAATGATGTGGGTAAATCATGGTAACCATAATGCTTTTAATGATTTGAGGAAAATCACCTATGTTAGAGAGAAGTGGGGTCGCTTCAAATGGAATTGTGGGGGGCGCAATTCCTAGAGCTCTCGCAGAACCAGGACAGTGCTCCATGACCATAAACGGACACGACAATGAGGGGTTAACCAGACCAGGGAGAGTAATGTGTGATGTGTAATAATGTCTACATAAAAAGGGGGTTGGTTCAAGGACATCGCGTCTACTAACCTCTAGGAGACAAAGTATACATCACAAAGGAGGGTTCAAAGGGAATACCTACCTATCCTGCATTACTTAACCGTAGAAATTTTATTTTGACACTTGAGTGTGTGGGTCGATCTCCATTCATGTGGGGGATTGTTGGAAATTTTAATAATTAAGTATTATATTAAATGTAATATAATGACATTTAATTATAAAGCTAGGTGAATGAGAGATCTAAGCTTTATGTGTGTGGTGGAACTTTAAAGTTGGAGGAATTTGTGCTTGTCCCACATTGGTGGAAATATAAATCATGTGTTGGTTTATATCTAGAATTCTGTAGAGGAATGTATTCCTATACAATAGGACACACCCAGTGGCAGCCAGGAGGGTGCGAAGCACCAGACGCGCCCGCGCCCGCGCACGGGCACGGGCACGGGCACGGGTTCGGGCTCGGGCTCGGGCTCGGGACCGGGACCGGGACCGAGACCGAGACCGAGGGCGATGGGCGTAATGTGGCGTTTTGATGGCGCACTTTGCACGCTCGCATCGCCGCGAGCCGCTTGAGAGCCGCCTTTATATTTTTAACTGAGCTTGGACTGGAGTGGCTCGAGCCTGTGGCCAAGACTGGTTAATTAATCTGGTCAAGTCAATGAAGCCAAGACTGGTTAATTAATCTGGTCAAGTCAATGAAATTAATTGTATTAATACTCATTGACCACGTTTGAATTCTAGTCAAACGAAATTAATGCCAGACTTAATTTCGTAATCAATGAGGCGTATTACTAGGCTCGGTTTCGTGTATAAATACCGAGTGCAAGACTCTGTTTGAACACACCGGAAATTCTCCAATTCATGTTCTCGAACCACCACCTTCTTTCAGAAAAATTTCCTAACTTTTCAGACCTGCAGGCTCTTGTTTCAGGTACTGTTTCAGGTGCTTGGCTAACTCCGGCAGTACAAACTGCTTCGGCTGTTGTACCCTGGGAGACAGACGCGTTGTCTTTGGTAGAGGCGCGAAATCTGTTTTAAGGGAAGCGTGTTGAACACGTGCCTCAGCCTCAACCGTCAACATTAGTTTGTTCATTCTTGTTTCAGCCAAGAAGGATCATACAAAAGGACGCGGTTCAAGTCCTTGTTAAAGACGAAGCAGAAATCACATAAGAAGACACGGTTGAAGCTCTTGATGAAAACTTCGGTTTGAATCTTTTTATGTTGTATTTTATATTATTTTCGTTTGGATTTGTATACGGTACGAGTACTACGATTTCCCAAATGTATAAAGAGTGTATCTTTATTATTTTATTAATATCATTTAATAAAATCGTGACCCAATTCCTACATATGTATCGTCTTCACTAGAGCAATTAGGAAGGAGGACAAGGCTCAATCATAAATAATAATGAAAAACAAGTATTCATGACCATGCCATTATCCAGGACCTTCTATATGTTTGAATTGAGTTTTTTATTCGAGTACGAATTTGAATCAAATTGGTCACTTTTAATCGAATGTTATATAATTCTTAAAATGTCATGGTCAAAAAGTTGTCCAGTACTCCAGTTACTCAACTAAGATTAGATGTCAAGACATATAATATCAAAACTAAGAGGGGATGGCTTTAGTTATTCTCATGTGAATAGCAATTTCTTAAATTTTTATGTGTATCATTTTGTGAAGTTTGTGCAGATTCTGCCAGATGGTCAAACGTTGTACTGGAGTGCTACATGCCCAAAGGAAGTTGAGCAACTTGCAAGGACGTGGCTTTATAAGCCTTACAAAGTAAGAATGTCAATTATCATAAAAAAGTTTATGCTATTTCTTTAGTTATTTTATTTTTTTAATAACAAATAACCTAAACCGACTCAATTATAAGTAAATATGTCAAAATTTGCACTTTTGTTGTTATTTTAATGTGGTTATGTTGCACATAGTCAGAATGCTTAATTGATAAGTTCGCCATGTGAGATTTACTATGCTTTCTCTAATGTGTGCAGATAATATCACAGTATCACTTTGACTTAATAATATTTGCGGCATTCGATTAGTTAGAAGGATGCCAGCTGCAAAATGGAATAATTCTTCTTTGACAGCATCACAAACTATTGATAACCTAATGAGTGTTGTCAATGCTATGGCTACCATCATCCAAGAACATATCCCCAATGCAAATTTGTCTTCGGTTTTTAGCAATATAAACATGCAGGTAATTACATACATGAACCGTTAGTTGGTTTTTTATGATTACATATTTATGTACTATCATTTATTTCATTTATATGTTTTAGGTCTCGGATATTGGTTCTTTGGTCCCTAACAACTCGATGGACACCCCTATCATTTATTTCATTAGTTGGATCTAGAAATTTATTTCAGTAATAACGTTTTTCATTTTAGTAGTAGCATTTTCCAAATATCGTAAAAAACACAAATTTTCCACTTATTTTCCACTACGCGCGCGAAGTTGAGTAGCAACGGACGCGGCACCTAGCTTCAAGCTAGGTCCGCCCCTGTATTTATGTATTATCATTTATTTCATTTATATGTTTTAGGTCTCGGATATTGGTTCTTTGGTCCCTAACAACTCTTTACGAGTTAACAAAATACCATCTTCAAGAAGTCATAATGATAACGGTAATTACTCTTAACTTGTTACTTTTTAACTAATTTGTAATATTAAATGGACATGCTTATGTTGTAATCTTCCTATGAAATTGATCATCCAAAACTTTCTCCTTTTATAGGGCAAGAAACACGTTTGGACAATTGATTTTGAACTTCTTGTTGACATTGCAATTAAGGTAATATGTTGGTTTTTTGTATAGTTAGGTGTTTGGGCTAATTATAAATGGTTTTATATTATATAATATCTTGGTTTTTTGTTAAATTGTTAGTTGTTCCGGCCATTTGTTATACACGATTTTCTTTTGAATTAAGAACAATGAATTTCATAAATTAAAGAACTTTGTAATTTTGTTGAATCAAAATACTAATGCTTATTTATATGGTTCATGATGGCAGGGTAGATATCATGAGAAGCTTGAAGCCAAGTTCTATGATAGTGAGAATTTCCTAATAGAATGTTTTGACTTTTTGTGCAACTATTTGAAATTTGGGATATGTTACTTATTACATATTGTTTTGCTAACGTTTGAAATATGTTTCGGATTGAACTTATTATTGAAGTTATAATATTATGATTTCTACATTTATAGTTTTTATCAAACTTTTGTTTTATATTTAAATTGTAAATAATGTGATTTTTGTGATATAATTATGTGCCACTAAATAATGTACATATATATATAACTATAAGCAATTTTTACCGACACAAGGTTTTTCATATCGTGGCAAAAAAGTGTCACTAAAACTAGTATAAATATGTAACTAGAATCAATTTTTAGAGGCACAAAATATGTGCCACAAAAGACTTTTCTATATTATGGCAAAAAAAAGTGCCACTAAAGCCCCAAAAACATTGTGCGGCAGATTGAAAAAGTGTCACTAAAAGGCTTTAGTGTTAGCGCTTCTAGTGACACTTGTTTTGTGTGCCGCCCATTCCTATAAGGGTCTTTAGTGTCACTTTTTTGTTTTCTTGTGACACTTTTTGTATGTCACAAAATGGCAGTTTTTTTGTAGTGAAAGGATTAGAAAATAAACCCGTTAAAAAATATATTTTACTCATATATGAACACGTGTTTGGTTCGTTATTGTTTTAACTTATAAGTTGAATTATGACTTACTCACATAAATTAAAGTTAAAAAAAAAAAAAGCCTAAAATTACATAGGATTAGAAAACTCAATAATTGTGTAAATTTTAATTTTTAGTTTTCATATAAGAAATTACTTAGGATTAAAAATAAATCCATTAAAAATTACTTGTATATGATGTTTGTTAAAGTTGAATTATAATTTAGTCACTTAAACCTTAAGAAAAAAAATTAGTAAAAAAACCCCAATCGAGGCCACCTCCTTAGCTACAACTAGCAGTCCGCCACCATTTTACAACCGCTTTAAACCGACATTCCCCACAAAACCCACCGTTTCCAACTTTTTGTGGTCATACTTAACATATAGATAATGCATGAAAATTGACAAAAACATTTATCTCATAACAAATTAATAAATACTCGTACATAGAGGGGTGTCTGCTTGATATATCAGGAAACACAGACAAATGTAATTACGTAAAATGTTAATATTTTAAAATTAAAAAACTAGAATAATATAATACTCAAGTAAAGAGAATCAAATGCATGTTTTTAATGTCTAATTTTATTTTAAAACTATTAACGTATAAAAAGTTACAACCATTTAGAAATATAATGGTAATTTGTTTATAAGTCAACAGTATGTTCTAACACTACGCCAAAATAGGCCTACGGCCACACTTTTTCAAAAACCACCATGCCACACTTTCGATTAAATGTGTGGCTAAAGGTCGTTTTTTCATATTACAAAACCTTCCAGCATACTTTTTGCCACACATCTTATGTATTCAGGTGACCAATGTTTAACATCTCAAAACCTTTAGTCACACTTTAAGAAAAAATTGTGGCGTTTAGTAGCCACACTAGAAAACGTGTGGCTATTTATGATCTACGACCACATTATTTGTTTCATGTGACCAAAAATACATCTGATCAAAATCTTTAGCCACACATTAAGAAAAAACCGTGACATTTAGTAGCCACATTAGAAAGGTGTGACCAAATGTAATCTACAATGACAGTATTTGTTTGATGGTGTAGCTAAAAGTTTAAATTTATGGCCACATATATTATAATGTGACCAAAGGCTAGAAGATAACCGCACTTAAAATTACAAAATTTCGTGTGGCTTTACATAAGGATTCGTCACATTACGGTCACGTTGTTTATTTTTGTGTGACGGAATGATAGCAAATGTCATGTAAAATATGTGTGACCAAAGGTTACACAATAGTCACACTAATGTCATTGTTTAGTTTTGTGTGATGAAATGATAGCAAATGTCATGAAAAAAATATGTGTGACAAAAGGTTAGACAATAGCAACAGTTAAAATTATAAAATTCATGTGGCTTTATATAACAATTAGCCACACCATCGTCACTTTGTTCTTTATTTGTGTGACAGAATAATAGTAAATGTCATGAAAAATATGTGTGGCTAAAAATTAGATGATAGCCACACTTAAATTTACAAAATTTCATGTGGCAATACACACACTACTAGAAAAAAACACCTTTCTTGACGAGCAATGCACGTCATAAAAGGGGTCTAATGACACAAAAAAGTGTCGTTGATGGCGGTGTTATAAATTTTACATGATATGCACGCGCCTGTCATCTTTTAATGACACGCATAAATGACACTCTTTCATCACACCAGTTTATGACGCGTGTTTATGACACTTTTTCATTACACACATTTACGATACACTATGCGTGTCATATTTCCTGACCAAACAAAAAAGAAAATAATAAAATTACTAATTAACCCTGGTTTCATATATATTTCAATAAATCTATTTCAAAATTAAATATAATGGTATATTGATATGGGTTGTAAAAAAAATCTTTGCAACATATAACTAAGGGGCACTAACTATCAATCCAACTATATCTAGGTTCATTCATTCTTGTTCTTCTTCATCTTAGAAGGTGGCCAACGACCCTTTTTAGCCAGCTTCATCTTCATTTTCTTCATTTTCTGCTGCAGTTTTAGCTTAATTTTTGACTCCAACGGAAGCTCTTCAACAGACAAGTTGTTGCTGCTTTCATCTTTGTTTCCGAGGGAGGATCACTGCCCTCTACACCATTTGTTTCTAAGCAAGTTTAACATTAATAACTTTGTATATTATACATAATGAAACTTAAACACCAACAGCATTGACAACATATAAAATATAAAGCCAAAGAAACCCGACTTTTTCTTTAAACCCACTATATTTTTACAATTAAAAACATTAATCTTCCATGTCAAACTAAGTGGGATGTCAACCTTTATGAAGCAAAAAGGTAGCATCTTAACTCGAAATGACCCATTTAATAATGAAAGAAAAAAGACACCCCCTTTGCTTTATTATGCTGCAAAAACGAACAACAGATCACAGGGGCAAAAAATATACCACAACCTAGATCTAGATAAATAATCCAAATGAACTCTTAATAATATCCTACAACTTCAAGATCAACACATCCACCTTTATTGACATTAGCAACTTATACTCACATCTCATTATCTTTTCTTGGATAAGCTTTGTAGTTTTTTTTTTTTTTTGAACGGCCAACTAAAGAATCGTCGGGTACTCTCGTATGCGGCCCCCATTGGCAAAGGGAAGCCCACAGACTCGGAGCCGAACTCACGAGCCTCGCGGCGGCCCAACCCGCACGCACGAGAGCCCCTAGCCCAACCGTGTGCCAGTTCCAGGGAAAACCCGGCCCGCATACCCGCCTGAAGGCACGACGGTAGCAAACCGGTAAAACTTGGTTGGCTCAGGAGTCGAACCCATGACCACAAGGATCAAGCGTCTCTCCCTAATCACCTGATACCACTCCACCACAAGGGTGGGTGGTGATAAGCTTTGTAGTTATTACTTCAAATTGATGTGCCATACCATCTTTATTAATTTAAAGGAATCCATTATGCACATCATAGTAATATTAACTACTATTATCCTTTACGTGGGTTTCCCCTGCTGTATGCAAATAAATTAAAAAAAAAGATTGATATAAGGTGAAACAAATACCCACTGCAGTATATTGAACCAAATTCTTCAAATGCTCCATGGTGGTTTCTGCTTCTTCTTGTAGCTGTTTAGGGGGGAATGAATTCTGGTCCTAGTCTAAACAATATTACAATCACATTAGCATCATGTGCAAATCGAATTCGACGAAATAGATAACAGTTAGATGTAAAAACCAGAAATACATACAAAAACATAAGAGTGTTTCAGAAACTAATTCACATCATATTGGTGTAAATCCGTGTTAGGTGATGATTGGCCTTAACAATTCACCTTGTTCCAGAGCTACCTTTCCCGGGCGTAAAGGAAACCACATTGATTTGCTAGAAGTAGGTGCAGCTTGAACATGTTCGTCTTTCTAAATAGAGAGGTGAGCCATAAAGATTTTCTATCATTGTATTACTTAAAAGCCGATGCACATTTTCTTTTATGTCCGACAATATCAATCGCTTAAAGTTATAATATCTAAATTTATAAACACAAACAGGTCAACCCGTGAACCCACATGCCGACCCAAAATATGTACAAGACCATATATTTTGGTCTAGCTTCGGAATGTAGCCGGCTTAGCTTGGCTGACGAGTGAGTGTGTAGTAGCTATAACTCCTCCAACTACCTTGGAATAAACAGAAACAACATTTTGGAATCTGAATGCATGCCCTATGAGCAAATTAAGAAGTTAATCACCAATAATACCTAAGAAATAGAAAGACCTTGTACATGTCTTTTGACACATCCATTGTGTTCAAATCAAAGACCTTGTAAATGTCTTTTAATCTACACTTGATGACATCATATCCATCTCTATGTAGTCTTTTAAGCTCCAAAGACGCCTTTAATACCACCTACACACATAAATATTTTTATATTAAACATACATAGAATATTGAAACACAGGTCTGATAGCCTAATATGAATAACCGATTATACCGTTTTGAAAAGGGAATTTTAATACCCCGCCCAACCTTCCCAAACAATATTGAAAAAGAAAAGCAATTGCTAACGATTCAACATAACAACCGAATAATAATATCGAACAAATATCACATTCCAATGATATAACGACCTCAGAACACAACAAAATGTGACAACCAAAGATAGACGCATATGAAAATGTCTTTGAGGCATTAATACAAACACTTTGTATGCAAGGAAAATGAACATCAACTAAAGACGACCACACAAAAAAAACGAAATGTTAACCATACATTAACATAAAGAAGCACCATCTACGTTAGTGAAACAGAAAAAAGAAAAAAAGAAAAACACAACCTCAAACATCACAATACAGAACTTAGAATCATGTAAAGTTATACTTTTGTCTTTTTATATGTACTAGAAGTGATCCCGCGCTGGCGCGCTACGCAGCGGGACAAACCAATTTTGAATGAAAGTTAAATGTAATGTAGACGAAATAGTAATAATAACACTAATAAAAAAAAACCTAAAACTAAAATATTGTAAAAAAAAAATCTTTAGTTTTCCCCAACGCCAATCGGTTCTAGGAGGTTTGGTTTATTTTTTGCCCATCGTGGTTTCTAGCCCGTGTCGATTTGGCCAAAGAACTTAAAATAACCCAAACTTGTTTTAAACCCAAAAACCGTAAATCATGTCAATGCTTTACGTAAATAATGTCCAAGATATTATGTATTTATTGTATTAAAGAATGTATATTTAGTTTCCTAGTATACCTCAAATTGTATGCATATATATTGTACTCATTCCTATCAATAAGATTAAGAGATTGAGTCATTTACATGGTATCAAAGCACTTTTTCATCTTTAAAATCGGTTCCACCATCATCTATCTTCTGATATATATTGATGACATCATTGTCACTGGTGGCGACCCTTCTTTTATACAGACCTTTGTTGCTTGTTTACACAAAGAATTCTCGGTTAAAGACTTGGGCGGACTTGGCTATTTTTTGGGTCTTGAGGTCTCTCACGATGATACAGATATTTACCTTAATCAAGCCGAATGTGCTCATGACATTTTGACTTGTGCTGGTCTTTTGGATGCAAAGCCGGTTGCAACTCCGCTTGCCACCACTGACACTTTTCTCAGCAAAGGTACTCCGTTTCATGACCCAAGTCTTTACAATTCATTGGTCGGAGCTCTTCAGTATCTAACAATCACTAGACCTGATCTCTCTTATGCGGTGAATCAAGCTAGTCAGCATCTACAGGCTCCTACGGTTTCCCATTTCCAGTCAGTGAAGCAGATTCTTCGATATGTTAAAGGCACCATTGCTTTCAGTTTGACATTCTCCAAACCTTCTTCTACTACTTTAGTTGGATACCCTGATGCTGACTGGGCTAGGTGTATTGAAACCAGGCGAACCACTTATGGTGCCTTTAACAACCAACCGTTGCTCGATCTAGCTGTGAATCTGAATATCGTGCCATGGCGAACAAGACAGCTGAAATCATTTGGCTCACTCATCTTCTTCGTGAACTACATGTTCTTCCAATGGATCGTCCCACCTTGTTATGTGACAATAAAAGTGCTATCTTCCTAAGTCAGAACCCGGTCTCTCATAAACAAGCCAAGCATATTGACATCGACTACCACTTTGTTCGTGAGCTTGTTTCCTCCGGTCGTTTGCATACCAAGTTTGTACCATCCAATCTCCAGGTTGCGAACATCTTCATCAAAAGTCTCTCACGTCCCCTCTTTAATATAATATTGACGCGGGCCCATGCTAACCTTTTTTCATTTGAATTCGACCGTTAGATCAAGATCTCCACCAATCCTGACCATTTAAATGAGACGGCTACCCTTTTCTAGGCGGTTACTTCCCTCCAAAAAAACTGTTCACGTCCCTGATTTTAGGGATTCTTCCGCTTTTTAATAGGTGGAAGTGGTTTTATATGGCAGTTATCAATTGACTGTTCCCTTCAATCTTGCAGTCACCACCCGTGAACTCTGGCTTCTCACTGTAAAACTCCCACAGTTGTCAAAAGTTTTGTTACCTATGAATTATGGCCTCTCCTTTAGAACCTTACGTCAACAAAAAATGGTGTCCACTTCCTGAAGAATCTTGTCATCTTATTCTCTGTTAATTGCAAAATCGCAGTGCAGGCTTATCCCTTTCATACAATTTTTGATTGGATTTCTCTCTCTCTCTCTCTCTCTCTCTCTCTTGATAATCATCTTATTCGCATGGTATGTTTCTGAATATGAACTATTAATTATGTGTTTTCATCGAGTTGTTTGGTTGATTGTAGGTTTTAATTAGGGTTTTAATTGTTTGTCAAAATCCACAGTAAATTCCCCTTGGCTCCATTGGGCCTTAATCAAATGGTAAGTATTTCAATCTCAAAATCACTGCTATCTGATTCAACAAGTGATAATTGCAATTTTTTATATCTTGGATTACGAATAGTTGCTTGGGGAGTAGTAGGAATTAAAGCAGAGGCAAAAATACTTGCCATGTATGATTTATTTAAAAAGCAGAGGCACTACGATTATATTTGATGAACCTGTAAGTTTCCTTCTTTGTATCCATATAAATATCACTTTTAGTTAATAGCATATGAAAATAGAATTTGTGACTTGTGGGTGCATCCGGTGTTATATGTCTTGAATTCTTTTAGGCTGTTATGATTGAAGAATACTTGTGAGCAAACTAATTGTTTGTTGATTACAATGAGGTTAGTAATCATGTTTTTCTTATCATTCTTTTTTTCTTTTTTACTTAAAATTTCGGGAGTACCTTTTTTTAATCCCCTCCTTTGCATTTTTTTCAGAAATTCGTGGTTAAATTTGGTCCTATGTGGCCATACCACTCGCACCCCTGATCAACAGCTCTGTTTTAGATGAAAAGTCATCAGTCATGGGTTGATGTTATAGGTTTAACATTTGTTGAAAGCTTAAATATGTCCAGAAAGAGTTATAAATGCATCTGAGGTACACAAATTATCTAACAAGCCTTTATTTTCATACAATATCTATATGTTAAGTATGTGCTTGATCTTAAACGTGTCTCAGTGTAGGTAGTATGTAAAGTGTTTTTTCCCTTCTTCAAATGATCTTCATGGATAAACACTTCTCAGTGTAAGTAATGATTAATCAAAATGATTAATTATTGCCCATTTTTTTTGCATCAAATCTAACATCTATAGTTGGTGCAGGACATTGCAAATGATTTCCCAAACAACCCATGGCATGGAGTAGATGTAGGGCTTCTAAAGGTATAAAATTTTACATTATAGGCCTGATGTAAAAAAAAAAGTGTAAAGGTTAATGAACATGTGGATGAAATTTATTTTTTAGGTAACTATTTAATGAAATCTTTATATGATACTATAACAATTGAGTTTCTTCCTATTATGCAGGAGGGAAAGATTATCCAGCTTTACTATGGTCTAGACAATGAATATTTTACTTGGGATTACTGTGGAAAACACAAACAGTCTCTGATTTGAGGTATGCTATCTTTTCAATGTTTCTTTACACATTTAGCTAAAGTGCAGATTATAATAGACTCCAATGTCTCGCCAGTGAAGACTACTTTTTTTTAGTAATAATCAGGAATTAAACTTTTTTGGTTGCTATTTTTTGCCATTGCACCTACTCATCAAATCTTGAAAAAAAAGCTTAATACGCTCCTCCACCCCACGTACCTCCTCTAATCTCTCTCGAGACCCCACGTACCTCCTCTAATCTCGCTCAATTACCTCTGCACAGCCATTATTAACTCCCCGCAGTGCTTTACCCTTTCAAAAACGCTCAATTGATTCCACAGTCCCTACTCATCCGTCTTCTACATTAAAGCGTTATTCAATCGTGATCGGGTAAGCATCTAGATTTAAGTTACGGTTTCTTAAGATTATAATATTTATGTATGCGTTTGCGAACGCTATGATTAATCTATTGAAATTAGGGCTATATTTGGTGAAATTGCAAAGGGCGATGGTTATGGTGTGGCAATTAAGTCTGGGAATGCTTCGAAGATTCAGGTTTGTGAGGAAACCTGATTCATTATGGTTGAAGTCGATAATTCTTCATTTGCTGAGACTTGAGGTGATAAACTCTAAACCTATTGCTGCTTCTTTGCTAAAGTTTTTTTATTAATCATTGAAAAATGTTCTATCTAAAGAAGCAAAAAGTCAAACATGAAGCATGGTTGATTAACTACGAAAAAGTAACAAAAAACATTCATGGTTATCAAAATAAACTATAGGCATTTGATCGAACACCTTATAAGCAAGCTAAAATAATCAAAACAAATGCAAGGGTCGATCTATGAAGAAACACAGACATTCAATCCAAGAAGAATTACACTAAATCAAAACATTAACCGCAAATACAGCAAAAGCGTGATACCTTAACTTCGAATCATCCGATTACCCTGCGGCAATTACTTCCCTGAACGGGCTGAACCTCGCTAACCTGATTATATAACCATGAATCACAGTAATTGATCGATGTCGTTGGGTCGGTCAAAAAAATGAAAATAGTAGTATAGGGAAGTTGAGTCGTCTCCACAGTGAATTGGTGGAAAGAGTAGTTTTGCAAATTAACTAATAAATTAAAAATCTAATTGATTTGTTGTTTGTTTTGAAATTTTAAGAAAACAAATTTAATAACTTGTAATAATTATATTAAATAGGTAATCCCCTCCAGGTTTCCGGTTAATGATCCACTCTACTCTTGTTTCAATGATTGGATACTACATAGAGATAGTTTTGTTGGACGGTTCAAATCAAGTGATAACCGAACACAAGTTTTTAATAATAACCTGTACAATTCAATTACCAACCCACAAGTATCACTTACCCTCCCAATTATCAAACTACTCACGATGCAAGAAAAACCGAATGTGAATGATAAAGAGATAAGCAATTGAAAACAAGTGACTCGTTTAAATGATGAAAACCACAAATATTCTTCAACTAAATGAAAAATAATCCATAAACCAAAGTAAACAAGATTCAAGTTTCACAATTAAACCTTACACCCGGAGGTGATTACAAGATGTTTAGCCACTCATAGTAACAAAAACCGAATAAAAAACATGAGTAATAATACCGAACATATTGACGGAAATCAAAAGTATTGATGAAAGATGATGATTGTCCTTCAAAATTGCTTCTAAAGGTCTCTCCTATTCGTCCCTTATATGGCTGATCCCCATTAGGTTTTAGATTTTATCTTTTATACTTCAGCCAACTACTTTCCTTTTTTTCTCTCAATATATGTCGTAGCCTACTGCTGACCAAAGAACCCCTACTGCTAGCAATTGCTGCTCGTGCCTTCTTTTCTTTTTTTTCTTTGAATTTTGATGTGCATTAAATGCACTTGTGCTTTTCCATTCATTATTTCTTTTCACGTTGTTTATTATTATTATTATTATTATTATTATTATTATTATTATTATTATTATTATTATTATTATTAGTAGTAGTAGTAGTAGCCTCCGACTCGGGTGTTCTTGACTTATTAAAAATTCATTTTTAAAGTCATTTAGCCACAGCAAACGTCCCAAACACTTCCATATCTTCGGTTCACCATCCAAACTCAACCTCAACCACGTTTAAGCCTCCAAATCCATCCAATTATGTCGTTTGTCCTACAATCACACATAAATGCGTAGTTATCACATTCAAAGCATATAAACGCTCAAACGA
Source organism: Ambrosia x helenae (assembly GCA_030844895.1). Lineage (NCBI taxonomy): Eukaryota > Viridiplantae > Streptophyta > Magnoliopsida > Asterales > Asteraceae > Ambrosia > Ambrosia x helenae. The sequence continues at coordinate 112,349,700 of CM061230.1, forward strand.
CATTAAAAATACATAGTTAAGCATCTTAAACACCATGATTGACCCGTCCATCATATTCCCACACTTACCTTTGATTGTCCCCAATCAAACCATCTAAAGACACGACTCACTTTCTTAACAAATCACCTCCAATTCCTTCACCTATCGATTTTCCAAGGTCAAATCACCTCCAATTCTTTCACCTATCGATTTTCCAAGGTCCCCAATCATACCCGTCCCATAGACTTACACAATCGAGATTGACAATCTGGCGAGCAAGTGTTGCGCAATTTCAAAACAAGACTTGCCTATCCAAAACTAACATGCTTATTATCATCTACATATGCTACACACCCCTCACAATGTTCGCTCCTCTCGGTTTAATATCTGGACTAGCGTATAATGTGCTAGTATATAACACTCAGAAAACTAAGAATGCGACTTCGTTATCATAGGTTTGTATAACAATCACACATAAGCAATAAACCGTGCACATATCCAAAGGACTTACGGGTTTTGGGCTTCGGGTAAAGGTGGGATAGATTTGGTTAACAAATGGTTCAAACAACGGGTTTAACACAAATGGTTGGACATCCTTATTCACATATCACAAAAACATACTAACACATTAACTTGGGCATAATTGACCCATAACAATCACTTCTATTTTTGCATTTTTCTTTTTTTTTTCTTTTTTTTTTCTTTTTTTTCTGATTTTCTTTTTCTTTCTTTTTTTTAAATTGAATAACTCAAACAATAAACAAGACGAACACATTGGATGTCAACATTTTTATTCACAAGGTAACCGGGTTGATTTGGGTAACAATGTAGGTTAAACAAATGAAAGGTCTAGGCTCAACATGGTTTACTAATGGTAAAATTTTACAAACGGGTCAACACAGACAACACAAGGGTATCAACAAACGAGTGGGTTCCTACATTGCCTTTCTCATCTATGTGCACATTTTGCCTAAAGCTTTAGCATGTATCGAATTACACAAATTCTGCAACTAAGAAGCATTTGGCCTACTCTCATGAAACGAAACGTTTATATCACTAAACATCTAATAGGCTCAAGGTCTCGCAATGTAAGGAAATGGGCTGCCGACATGTAGCATATGCAAGTCCTATAAGCATGTTACCCCTAGTTAGGCATCTCTTTTCATTTCCTCTAAAACCGCTCACCAGAAACACTCTCATGAAACTTAAAGGGACAACCATGATTGGGGATCTCGTACTTTCATTTGGCAAAAGATTCTTTAATGATTGAAAATTCGGCTTTTAAGTCTCATTAAGAAGAAAAGGAACAAATTTTGCAAGATTTTTCATTAAAATATTTTCAAAAATTTTCAAAATTTCACAATTTTCTTGCAAAGGTAAGTACTCCACCTTACTTCCCTCGGGTCCCCATCTCCACACTTGGGATACATTGTCCTCAATGTATGGTGTTTCATGCTTTTCACAACCACTCTCACTCAACATATTCATGTTTCAATGTTACCAACCCAAGTGGACTAACATCCCCAAAAACAATCAAACAAAACATACTAAAAACAGAAAAACAAAGAAATAACTAAAAATGTACAAAAATATACAAGGCGAGGAACGACACATGACCTGATTAAGAAGAGGGTGCTCATCTGTAAGATGGGCTAGGTGGTCCACCATAAAATCCCTCCAAGTGCTCATAAAACTCAGTCATATCAAAAATGCTGCCCAAGCCTTGGTCCTGACGCTGCTGTGATGATGATGATTAAGGAGGCGACTGCTGCTGGGACGGGTACTGATAGGGTGGTGGCCGATATGGGTAAGAGCTCTGAAAATGGGGAGCAGTATACTCCCGTAGCAGCCACATCGATCCGTGAACCTGAGGCGATGGAGGCCTCGGCACACCTGGCCCAAGTGGTGGCATAGAACACCCATTAACCACAAAGTACAATACCCTAAACAACTTGTATTATATATACTATATAATTGTACCCGTAACCCTAATTCCCTAACATTTATCCACGGCGCTCCCCATCCCTAATTCTCACAGTGTCGGACACCTCTTACCTGCCTAATCTCTTAAATGCTAGTCATATAGTCTTCTACAAGTCCGATGGCGACGACAAGTCGAGGTAGGACCTCCGAGGTTAAAGTTCTTAACATAGCAGAAAAATATTATGTGGCTGAAAGGATTGCGCAAGTATTATCAAACGGCACTTATGTTAGGCGAAAGGGCGAGACGGTGCACAGCTTAATTTTGATTTCTTCTATAGGCCGGTTGCTGCTAAGGAATTGAAGATGGTGTTTAGTTCAGTAGGTGGGCATATATTTGAGATGTGCTTGCCAAAAGAGTTTTATAGTTGGGATTCTTGTGATCCCGTTCGACTATTAGAGCTCCGTACACCTGTTGAAACACGTGAATTCGAAAACAAGAAAGCAATCATAGATAACATACGAGATGAAGCCCACACTAGCCATCGACTCATTTTGTGGCTCGACTGTGATCCTGAAGGTGAAAATATCGCGTCGGAAGTTGCATGAGTTTGTAAAGATGTGAATCCTGAGCTCAATGTTTCTATGGCTCGTTTCCCATACTTATCAGCTAAGGATGAGAAACGAGTCATAGAAACATTGAGCTCAGGATTCACATCTTTACAAACTCATGCAACTTCCGACGCGATATTTT